>OV839569.1:53731399-54356265 GCA_929447395.1 Epistrophe grossulariae | reverse complement strand
AATAATATATATATAATATAATATAATATAATATAATATAATATAATATAATATAATATAATATAATATAATATAATATAATATAATATAATTATAATTATAATATAATATAATTATAATATATATAATATAATATAATATAATATAATATAATATAATATAATATAATATAATATAATATAATATAATATAATATAATATAATATAATATAATATAATATAATATAATATAATATATAATTATATATATAATATAATATAATATAATATAATTAATAATAATATAATATAATATAATATAATTATATAATATAATATAAAATATAATATAATATAATATAATATAATATAATATAATATAATATAATATAATTATAATATAATATAATATAATATAAAATAATATTAATATAATATAATATAAATATATAATGTAATATAATATAATTATAATATAATATAATATAATATAATATAATATAATATAATATAATATAATATAATATAATATAATATAATATAATAAATTAATTCGTATACAATTGGTGGTAGCACCTTTAAGTTGTCGTTGTTGTTCAAAAATTCAATGAAATTGACGGAATAAAGAATGGTCAAGTCTAATAAACTGACATTCTAGAATGAATAATACAATAAATAATAATAAAAAAAATAAATTTCTTTGTTCTTTTAACAGATTAACTTGTTAAAACTTGTTTTTATTTATGAAAAACTAATGCACAATTAGTGTAAACTTACACAACACAAATAGTGTAAACTTATCGAAATAATTGACACTAAGTCTCCCATGTTGGCCACTTAAGTTTCACTTACTTAGACAGTAAAACTGCGGCTAAAGTGCCAAAATGGAAAAATTAAGTGTCGCTAATATTGTTAAGTGTGTACTGTAAAACTGGCCATAAACCTAAGCTGATTCAAAAACAAAAACCCTGTATATAATTTTTCCGAACTTTATCCAAATTTATGTCTAATTTTCCTGGACTAACCTTTCTGGTTCCTTGAGATCCCTAGCATTGCAAGGTTTCATCTTACGAGTGTCGTCCAGCTCTGTGATTCTTCTTTCCCTCTTTGTAAACAATTCGTGCGTTGTCACCTATTATCATTGTTCTGACTGCAAATCTTCGTACATAATTAGTTCCTGAAGCTTTGAATATTTCTGGTCCCAATGGTTGCAGTTTAAATATGTTGGTATTATGTGGATTGTGGGAGTTATTGTTATTGAATTGTTTCATCCGTATATCGATGGGTGGTAAACCCCCATAAAATGACTTTTTTTGGTCGCCCAACCGGTTTGATGTGGGGTGGATGACCAATGATTATTATAACCTAATGATTAAATCACCTACAGCCCTATTAATAAAAATACACCATTCGCCCGTAAATACACGTTTTACCTAACACATGGATAGTGGACCTATCCATTTGATAAAACAAAATATTAAAAAACTTATTCTGTCTTTATTTTATCTGTTCACTGAATAACACTAAAAAGTAGTCATGACTTCCCTCAATTGTACTTAATATTCAAGTACTTCTTTCATTTTTGCAAGCTATCTGTCAACTTTGAATTGAATAGTGAACATTAAAGTTATCCGCTCGTTGAACACCAATGTTTATACTTTTAAATAAAACAAATATTTTCTTTTGGTTGTCATAATAATTAGCAGGAATTATGTTTCTTAATTCTATATGATTAATTAAAGATACAAAAATAACGAATGAATTTATATATAATATATAAAAAAGTCGTACATTAAGTTTTGAACAGAAACTTATACTTAAATCATCATGACACTCTTCAAACAGCCCTTCTTTAATCAGGTATTCGTATTGTCAATGGTTTATCAATGGTCCCCAGAACATCCTCGATATTTTACGTTCGTTCTCGCTTAGAAAATACTGTCGTCCAAGATGAACGAACTCATTTAATGACAGCTGACCATCTCCATTTCTATCTATAACAGCGAAAGATATTGCCGCGTCCTCATCAGTGAGCCCAAGACAACGGAAAAATAATTTGTACTGGGCTAAATTCAAGTGGCCAGTGTGATCGATATCGACTGCCTTAAAGATGTACGGAAGAAATCGTCCAATTTTC
This sequence comes from Epistrophe grossulariae, assembly GCA_929447395.1. NCBI lineage: Eukaryota > Metazoa > Arthropoda > Insecta > Diptera > Syrphidae > Epistrophe > Epistrophe grossulariae. The sequence continues at coordinate 54,354,149 of OV839569.1, read as the reverse complement.
TTTACTAAATCCTTATCGTTGAGTTTATGATGAAGTTCAATTAAAAATTGTTCGGCAGTAACTAGATTGTATGGATTTATTTCACCCCATTGTTCTTCCCAGGTTTTCTGGTGATAATAAGGGAAATTAAGAATTTATTAGATATAGGTATTGAATGTAAAAAAAATAATTGGCAAATATATCTATATTTACCTTCATAACATCGAGGAATTCTGCAGACATTTCAGGTGATAAGTTGCCTACATCAGTAAATCTTTTAGCGAGTAGACTGTAATCATCAAATGATATAACACCGTCACGATTTACATCCAAAATTCTATGAAGTGTTCGCATTTTTCGGCGCCAAAATTCACTTTCTCCCTAAAAAATGTGAAGATTTCGGTTTTACAATAATATTTGCCATAAAGTGGATATACAAAAATTAAATAATTAAGTTGAAGATCGCTGCATCCGAAGTTTTTTTTTCTTTAGACTTGCAGCTCTCGATAAGTATCAATGGTATTGACAAAATTTAAACACCAAAATGTTGAGGGCAAGTTTTTCCAGGGGCGATGTTGGTTACTTTTTTTGAATTGAACCTCTTTATATTTTTTTTTAACGGAGTTTCTAAACATTTTCATTTTTTTTTAGACGTGCAGCTAGACCATAATAAATGTATTATAAAAAAATTGCACTATGTAGAGCATACGTTTCTCTAGGAGCGATGTTCCTTATTTTTTTTTATTTTTTTTATTGAGCTTTTTTGACCATTAAACTTAAAAGGAATTACAGGCAAGTTTGACCCTTATAACTTCGGATCAACGAATGGTAGAAACAAAAAAATTACATGCACAAATTAGATTTGTCAAACTCTAGAGGCGATGGTTTTTATTTTTTTTTATTTCATGTTCTTAAGTCTTTTAATTTTGCCTAACAACAAATTATAACAAAATGGTAATATAATATAATAATATAATATAATACAGTACGTTTTCGATTAATGCAACTCTCGATTCGCGCAACTCCCCGATTTTCGCAACAGCTGAATTTATATCATTGTTGACGCAGTAATCGCAACTCTTTAAAAAAAATTGACTCGATAAGTGCAACTTTTGTTTTTATATGCATATCTTTATTTACTCAGGTTTTTAGCTATGTCTGTTTTTGTCTGTTGCGTTACATTTTGTCTCAGCAGTTATTTTACCGATACTTTTGAGTGATGGTACGATTAAGTTGTATGAATATACATCATATGTATCTATACAATGCAAGATTTTCTTTTTAGTTCAGCTCCTATTAAACAAATGTTGAGTCTTCAAAAACTGCGAGAAATGGCGATTTTAAACAATCTAAAAATCCAAAAAATCCAAACAAAAATGTCTAATTTTTTCCAAAGAAAATAATTATAGCTATATATAGAGAACTAAACGCATGTATTTATGTACTTATATCTTAATGAATTAACTTATTTTAGTTTTGTTTCTTATTATTTATGTGGTATTGAATAAAAATTTGTTGCATTAAATTTATTATATAAGTGATGGTTTTCTGATTTTCGCTTTGCATCACGAATTGAGCCTAAACAAACATTTACTCGGTTATTGCAATAACCTCGGTCATTGCAACCACCCTTGTTTTAATTAGTTGCGATAATCGAGAATGCACTGTATAAGGAAAAATATATTTTCTCGAGCATTTTTGCACTAGTAAATACTTAGTAATGCAATTTTGTTTAAAAAAATTCTATACAATTTATTAAAATCAATGACATATGACATATTTCGAAAATACTACCGCCACATTCAAATTCCTCACAGCCAAAAAGACATCTCGTAACCGTTGTTGAATTTAATATCAATTTACCTATAGGTACGTGCGTCGCGCCATTTCAGTTTTGAAATTATGCAGTTTTGAAATAAACTGTATTAATTTCGTGAGTTTTTTGTGAAAGGTAAAGTATTGTTTAGTGTGTGCCATTTGCCATAAGACTTTCATTCGAAGTGAATATATTTTCAAAGTTTTAAATTATTATTTACCGATTATTATTAACATCCAGGATTAAACAACGAACCATGGTAAGTGTGCGCATGTTAAAATGAGACATTTATGGCTGTATATTTCTCAAAAGTGTTAAATAGAATTCTAAAACTTGTTAACTTGTCTTTTATTTATTTTCGTTGCTATATGTACCATACCAGTGAGTGAAAACTTAATATTATTTGATTGAGTATAGATATTACTAGACGCAAAATAAATCTTAGTCATACGCACCCCCATTAGAGGTTCCGTCTTAACGGATTGGTAGTACGAATCCCGAAAAAAGGTATTATGAGCCCCGTCGTAGGAAACATTTTGTTACGAAGTTCAGAGTTTTTTTTTGCCAAAAAAATCGTTCATAGAAACAGGGGCCAAATTACGGCATCAGTGACTGAACGACACGTGAGGGAAATTTCATACGAAATATCGAATATTATCGATATTTTGTATGAAATTTCCCTCACGTGTCGTTCAGTCACTGATGCCGTAATTCGGCCCCAGATTTCAGATTTGGAGTCGGTGCGTAGTGCAACAAATTTCTACAAGAAGCTTATAAATAATTCTCCTGATTCATTGGTTGTCCAAGAATTTCAACCATGGAAAAAAAAAATGGCAAATAGAAACTGAGAATGGTCAAGTTCTTCCAGATAGATACTCCACCAATAATATTGAATGTTTGTGATACTTCTCTGTATCCAAACATACATCTTATGTTAAAAATCCTCGCTTCACTTCCTGTGAGTGTGGCAACACCAGAAAGATAATTCTCCACTCTGAGACGTGTCAAAACATGGCTCCGCGCAAATATGGGAGAAGAACGCCTCACTGGCCTTGCCCTTATGAACGTTTATCCAGAAATTGAAATCGATATCGAAGACATTATAACAAAATTTGTTAGGAAAAAACAACGACGCACGGCTAGAATTAATTTTATAATCCTACACAGCACATTGAAGAACTGGGGCCGAATTACGGCATCAGTGACTGAACGACACGTGAGGGAAATTTCATACAAAATATAGATAATATTCGATATTTCGTATGAAATTTCCCTCACGTGTCGTTCAGTCACTGATGCCGTAATTCGGCCCCTGGTCACCAAACTCATCCCGGAACTGGCCGTTAAAAGCCAAATTAAATTAAAACTCACCCCGGAAGTTGTCGTAAAAAGACCAATTAAATTTATATCGAAAATAAAACAATGGTTCGTGTAATTAATACTTTCGACAACTGTTAGTTAGTTAGTTTATTTTATTTCGTTAAATACTAACGGTACATAAGTACATTTTCTTAAAATTAAAATTACAATTATATATTATATTCTTACAAAATAAAAGAAAAACTTACATCTAGTTCATATTATAAATTGTTTTGAATGAAAAATATTTTTCTTAAGTTAAGTGATTTAACATTAACATTGGTGGAATTAATTATATTTGAATTTTTATTGTAGATAGTTATTAAAAGATTTAAAGGACTATTAGCACCGTAGTTTGATCTACTGAAAATGTTACTAATTGGCAACTGCCTTCTCAAACTATATTGACTAGCAGTGAAATTCAAACGACTGAGGATCAATGGAGCTGAAATTGATCCATTGATTATTCCAATAATAAAACAAAATTGTATATACGCTCTGTGACTTGTTAGAGATGGGAGATTTATTAATTGAATACGTTGAGCGTAAGGTGGCAAGTTAAATCGATTCGACCATGGTAATAATCTTAAACAAAATCTCATAAATCTTCTTTGAACGAACTCCAATCTGTTTATATGAACCGCATAATAAGGTGCCCATACAACACAACCATACTCTAAGATGGATCTTACAAAAGAGACATAAAGAGTTTTTAAAACATAAGGATCACGAAATTCACGAGCAAACCTTTTAATAAAACCGAGAGTCATGTTAGCTTTTTTAATTATATAGTCAAAATGGTCAATAAAAGTAAGTTTAGAGTCCAACACTATCCCTAGGTCAGTAAAACTAGACAGATTACACAATGGTGACAAATTAATAGCGTAATTATACACAATCACATTTTTCTTGCGTGTAAAACACATTGTTTTACACTTGTCAATATTTAAAACTAAACCATTAATATTGCACCATTCCCAGAAACTTTGAAGGTCTTTTTGTAAAATATCACAGTCTTCTACAGAGTTAATTGTACGAAAAATTTTTACATCATCGGCATATATAAGAGACATTGAATTAACTAGGACTGACGGAAGATCATTAATAAAAAGTACAAATAATAAAGGACCAAGATGGCTACCCTGAGGAACACCGGAGTTAACTGTAAAACATTTAGAACGTTCACTCTTAAAAACAACACTATATAACCTATCTTTGAGATATGAAGATATCCATAACACAAAACTGTCGCTAAGACCTATATTTTGAAGTTTTCTTAACAGTACATGATGGTTAAGTTTGTCAAATGCTTTGCTAAAGTCAGTAAAAATACAATCAACTTGTTGTTTTTTTTCAAACGCGTCAATACAAAATGTAGTAAACTGTAATAAATTAGTTACAGTGGATTTCTTTTTAACAAAGCCATGTTGATTGTCACATAAAACGGAGGTACAATGAAAAGACAAATTATCACAAATAATAGATTCAAACATTTTAGGAACAGCAGATAGTTTAGCTATTGGTCTGTAATTTAAAACTAAGTTTGTTTTACCTTTCTTGAAAGTAGGGATAAGGAATGCATTTTTCCAAAGGGCCGGAAATTTACAGTTTTTTATAGATTGATTAAAAAGTATATATAACGGGTATGACATATATATTGCACATTTTTTTAACATAACAAGATGGTTAGTATATTCGAGTAAGGTATTTTTGGGTGAAGAATTTTTTTTGAAGGGTTTTTTTCTGTTGTGCTGCAAATTCGTCCATTGGTCGATTTAATGCGATGGGCATGAGTTAGGTATAGTTGTAGGTATATTGGTTTTGCATGGAAATATTCTGAAATCTATTGTGTCTCTCGTTTATTGGGTGTTGTTTTTAATTTTATTGAAATGAAATGTGAGCCAAAAAGGAAAAATGCTTCCTATTTGTAGGTAAAGTGTGAGGGATGTTTTGGCTGAGGCGTGGAACCATAACTTTTTGTTGTTGTGATTTAGAGTCTTGTAAATACCTATTTCTTGATTGGTTTATTTGTACTATCTATAATTAGGTAATAGGAGGTAGTGTGCTGTGTGTGGGTTGTCAGCTCTATAGGAAGGTAGATTGGTCAATGGTTGTAGGTAGGTAGGTATTTTACGTTGCCGATAATGAGAACAAATTAAGGGTAGGTATAGGTAAGCAAAGAATTGAGACTTTCAAAATTGTAGCTTATAGGTAGGTGGGTACCTACTTTATAGGTAAAGGCAGGGCCAGTCCTAGCAAACAAAATCTTCTCAAAGACACCATCTCTGCTGCGACACATCCTCGAAAAACAAAATCATCGCAAAGACACATTTTCGTGGTTGTTGATATACACAAGGCAGTTGACCGAGGTATTTTTTCGGTGGGCTTTTAAACTGGCAACAATTAGGTAAAATTATGTGGCAATGGGGTAGATGATAGTAAGGTTGAACGCGAGAGGAGTAGCAAATATAGAAATAGGGCGCTGTTATTTGTGATTTGTCCATAAGGAATCTAAAGAGGTTGGGTGGAATGGGGGATGGGTTTATTTAAGTACGGGGCCGGATAAGAAAAATGTTATGTCGCTGTTCATAAACGGGTGGTTCATAAAAATGTCAACTTCGTTGTTTCTTGAGTGATTTCAATGAAATTGACACTAGTAATAGGTAAGATAAAGTTATGAAAGAAAAAAATATTTTCAAAACAGGGTGTTTCATAAATATTGCAAAAAATGCTAACTTCGTAGTTCCTTGGGTGATTTTGCTGATATTGACACTGCTAAGAAGAGAGATAAAGTTATGAATGAAAAAAATATTTTCAACAGGGTGGTTCAAAAAAAATGTCAACTTCGTTATTCCTTGAGTGATTTTAATGAAATTGACACTACTAATAGGTTAGATAAATTTATGAGAGAAAAAAATATTTTCAAAACAGGGTGGTTCATAAATATGTATGGCAAAAAATGCTAACTTCGTAGTTCCTTGGGAGATTTTGCTGAAATTGACACTGCCAAGAGGTGAGATAAAGTTATGAAAGAAAAAATATTTTTAAATTAGGGTAGTTCATAAAAACGTCAACTTCGTTGTTTCTTGCGTGATATCAATGAAACTGACATAGGTATTAGCTGAGCTTGAGTTATGAATAAAAAAAATATTTTCAAATTAGGGTGGTTCACAAAATTGTCAACTTCGTTGTTTCTTGCGCGATTTAAATGAAACTGCCACAGGTATTAGCTGAGCTTGAGTTATGAACAAAAAAAATATTTTCAAATTAGGGTGGTTCATAAAAATGTCAACTTCGTTGTTTCTTGCGTGATATCAATGAAACTGACATAGGTATTAGCTGAGCTTGAGTTATGAATAAAAAAAATATTTCCAAATTAGGGTGGTTCACAAAATTGTCAACTTCGTTGTTTCTTGCGCGATTTGAATGAAACTGACATAGGTATTAGCTGAGCTTGAGTTATGAACAAAAAAAATATTTTCAAATTAGTGTGGTTCATAAAAATGTCAACTTCAATTTAAATTGCGCGATTTCAATTAAACTGACATAGGTTATAACTGAGCTATAATTAAGATTACACTGTCTAAGAGTTGTATAAGAATATTTTTGTCTCTTCTAGCACCAACGATATTACTTGGACAACCTACATGATCTGTAATATAGTCTGTTTAACAAAAATTGTCACTACAGGGCTAGCTTTTTTCAAAACAGTGGCGCCTGTATTTATCACGACACTGAATGAAAAAAACTTCAACTAAAAACATGCTACGCTACTCACTGGCTTACATGAATTGTGTGCCTAACAATTTAACTTGTATAGGGTCCAATTTTGAATATTTGGTAGGCTATAGCTTGTATAGAATTAATATAGGGCTTTATTATACAAGTCATCTATTTTTCAAAATTATTTACAATAATAGCTTTTCAGGAGTGGAATAAAAAATTTGTATACAAGGCTTGTCTAATAAAGTATGAAAAAGCCTGTTTAAGATGCTAATAGCAAACTAATAGAAATTATTGTTTTTTTTGGTGAGCTATTACCTTCCATAAGAAAAATATAGCTTTTACAAAATGTTAATAGCAATCTTATGTAAAATATTGCTTTCCTTGGTGAGCTATTGGCTTTCATAAGGAAAACAGCTTTTATAAAATGTCAATAGCAAATGCATCTACTTGTTACAAATTTTACATCTACCGAATAGCGAATAGCGAGTTGGCCTAGTGGTAGAGTGCTGGAGCAGTGATCGGAAGGTCATGAGTTCAATCCTTGGAAAAATCAAATACCTAAGTAAAATTTAAATTTTTTTTTCAATCAAATAACATTCATAACATTTCAGAATAAAGAAAAAAGCGGTTCAAAATCTCCTAATGACAAGAAAATAGACGAAAAAATAAAAATAACATAATTGAAATTGAAAGATAAATATATTTTTTTTATTATTAATAAGTTTGTTGAAGTTTTTTCAATTCAGTATTGTGATAAAATACAAGCGCCACTGTTTTGAAAAAAGCTCACCTTGTACTGACAATTTTTGTTGAACAGACTATTGGTTGCCCAAGTAATATCGTCGGTGCTAGAAGAGACAAAACTGTTCTTATACAACTCTTAGACAGTGTAATCTTAACTATGGCTCAGTTATAACCTATGTCAGTTTCATTGAAATCGCGCAATAAAAAACGAAGTTGACATTTTTATGAACCACCCTAATTTGAAAGTATTTTTTTTGTTCATAACTCAAGCTCAGCTAATACCTATGTCAGTTTCATTGAAATCGCGCAAGAAACAACGAAGTTGACAATTTTGTGAACCACCCTAATTTGAAAATTTTTTTTTTATTCATAACTCAAGCTCAGCTAATACCTATGTCAGTTTCATTGATATCACGCAAGAAACAACGAAGTTGACATTTTTATGAACCACCCTAATTTAAAAATATTTTTTTCTTTCATAACTTTATCTCACCTCTTGGCAATGTCAATTTCAGCAAAATCTCCCAAGGAACTACGAAGTCACCGCCACCGAAAATTCGTGTTGGTGTGGGGGAACCTTAAATTGAAATTATTATGTATGTGCGGATGTATAAAAAGTGTGCATATGTAGTAGAACTTTTACGTTGAGTTTGAGAGAATAGGAAGATTTTTATAATAAAACAATAAATAAAACTCAATTGCAATCGAAAATTGATATGTTTTTAATTAAAAAATAAAAAGACACATATATCTTTAAAATGAGTTTTTTTTAACATTTTTTTTTAAATATACCTCTTGCAGTGTTAAAAAAATTACATTTTCTATATTACGAATTTTGTATATAACTTCTTTATAACGAAGCAATTTTTTGTTCCCTTGAAGGTTCGTTATAGAGAACTTTGACTGTATTTATGAACCACCCTATTTTGAAAATATTTTTTTTCTCTCATAAATTTATCTGACCTATTAGTAGTCTCAATTTCATTAAAATCACTCAAGGAATAACGAAGTTGACATTTTTTTTGAACCACCCTGTTGAAAATATTTTTTTCATTCATAACTTTATCTCTCCTCTTAGCAGTGTCAATATCAGCAAAATCGCCCAAGGAACTACGAAGTTAGCATTTTTTGCAATATTTATGAACCACCCTGTTTTGAAAATATTGTTTTCTTTCATAACTTTATCTTACCTATTACTAGTGTCAATTTCATTGAAATCACTCAAGAAACAACGAAGTTGACATTTTTATGAACCACCCGTTTATGAACAGCGACATAACATTTTTCTTATCCGGCCCCGTACTTAAATAAACCCATCCCCCATTCCACCCAACCTCTTTAGATTCCTTATGGGCAAATCACAAATAACAGCGCCCTATTTCTATATTTGCTACTCCTCTCGCGTTCAACCTTACCCCATTGCTATACCACATAATTTTACCTAATTGTTGCCAGTTTAAAAGCCCATCGAAAAAATACCACGGTCAACTGCCTTGCGTATATCAACAACCACGAAAATGTGTCTTTGCGATGATTTTGTTTTTCGAGGATGTGTCGCAGCAGAGATGGTGTCTTTGAGAAGATTTTGTTTGTGGGTATGTGTCTTTGCGGAGATTTGGTTTTGCGATGATTTTGTTTGCGAGGATGTGTCGTGCGGAGTTTTTGTTTGCGAGGATTAGTCAGGTTCCCCCATTTGCTAATGTGTATATATGTGTGCAAATATAAAAAGTGGCGCTTACTATAAATCTTGCACAGGGCGCAATTTTGGCTAGGACTGCCCCTGCCTAAGTAGGTACCTACCTACCTATAAGCTACAATTTTGAAAGTCTCAATTCTTTGCTTACCTTTACCTAACCATAATTTGTTCTCATTATCGGCAACGTAAAATACCTACCTACCTACCTACAACCATTGACCAATCTACCTTCCTATAGAGCTGATAACCCACACACAGCACACTACCTCCTCTTACCTTACTATTGATAGTACAAATAAACCAATCAAGAAATAGGTAGGTACCTTCCTACAAGAAACTAAATCACAACAACAAAAAGTTGTGGTTTCACGCCTCATCCAAAACATCCCTCACGCTTCATCTACAAATATGAAGCATTTTTCCTTTTTTGCTCACATTTCATTTCAATAAAAAAAACAACACCCAATGAACGAGAGACACAATAGATTTCAGAATATTTCCATGCAAAACCAATATACCTACAACTATACATAACTCATGCTCATCGCATTAAATCGACCAATGGCCGTTAATTACACTTAAAAATCCCTAGCAAAAAATTCTTCCCACAAAAATTCCTTACTCGAATTCACTAACCATCTTAACGAATATATTAAATACACGAACCATTGTATTCGACGAGTTAAATCTTCGATAAAAATTAAATTGGTCTTTTTTCGATAACTTCCGGGATGAGTTTGGTGACCAGGGGCCGAATTACGGCATCAGTGACTGAACGACACGTGAGGGAAATTTCATACGAAATATCGAATATTATCGATATTTTGTATGAAATTTCCCTCACGTGTCGTTCAGTTTCTGATGCCGTAATTCGGCCCCAGGTGTCTTGGTACCAGTTGGCTGCTGGTACCAGTTGGCTGCTGGTACCAGTTGTCTGGGATAAGTGGTCTTGGGACCAGTGGTTCTGGGATCGGCTATACCCAACCCGATTTGTTTCAATTTTCATCGTTTCTCGACTGATTTTGTCGATGCGAGGGTTACAGAACGTGGGCACTGGTTTCTTGTGATGGTTCCCGAAATCGAAATATTTTTGCAAAAATTCATGTAAATTGAGTATGTGTGCGAAATTAAGTAAGGTGAAAGATTATTTGACTTTTGAATCCGACTATTAGGAATGGTTGTAGTTGTTAACTGAAAAAGATGAACAGATCAGTGTTGGGGCTTCTACCACTCAAGTGGTTTTCTACCACTTTTTGCTACTCATGAAAACGTACCACCAAAAAATCTAATTTTACCACTTTTTGCAACTCACCTTTCACCTATCTTTTGCCTTTACCATATACCATACGACCACAACCACACCTCTTCATTTGAAAGGTACTTATTAGAAAATGACATTGATTGAGAAAAACTAATGGAATTAAGAAAAGTGATGTGCAGCTATTATGTCGAGTTATGTTTTTAAATTGGAGAAAGATTTAACTTTTCAAACGATAAATTAAAATTATTAAAATATTTAAATCCAAAAACATCATTGATAGAACAATGCCATCAGTTTTAGGTCTGACGAGACATTTTTCACCAGACATAACGAAACTAGAATTAATTAATAAGTGGAGAAAACTAATTGGAGAAAATCACTTACTCAACATTTTTAAAACTGATGACATTGTTTCACAATGGCGTTTGATAAAAAATTAAAAAAATGGTATGGCCAATTTATTGTTTGAAAAAATTTCTTCATATATGTTGGAGCTTTGTTGCTTACCGCATGGCAGTGCTGCTGCGGAACGTAGATTTTCCGATTTGAAAAATATAAAAAATTAAAAAAGAAATAAATTGGAAACAACAACTGTTCACAACATTTTAGCTGCAAGGGAAATTTTATTCACTGATCAAAATGTTATTCTTCAAGGTTTAGATTTTCTGACGGTTTATATAAAAAAAAGTAATTGTAGTTTTTTGAAGTCTTAACTAATTTTTTTATTAATTCAAACGGCTGTTAAAGATTTAAGTTTTTGATTTAGAACGAGTCTAAAATGAAATTCTATATGTATGTATATTGTATAGGAATGACTTGACGACGTCACGTCGTAAACTTTAAGACGTTTACCGTTTTTACGATGCTTTTCCGACGTTGCATGAATACCCTTAATATGTTAAGAGATTAGTCTTAAGTTGGAGTGAATAAAATATAAATGAAATGAAATGTTTATTTATAACTCGGACGTCTGTATAAAGTTAGTTTATAAATATAACCTTTTGACTTGTCCATCTATTCTAGACACTCCATTTCCTGAATAAATTGAGAAAAAAACATTTTGTATTAATATAATAAACTTACCCTTTGTATATTTTTTGTTTGTTCTATACGCCTATAGGAAATTTCATTGTCTGAATCGGAATCTGAATCTGACTCAAGATCGTAGGCATATGATGGCATTGAAGTCTTTGAATACTGTCGAGCTGTGTTGATCAGTAAAATATTTCGCCTAAGATAATTATTGATAAAACTATAATTAGCCTCAAGTCTTGAAAACATCTGAAAAAAAAAGAAATAAAAATGAAAAAATTGATACAGTAAAACCCGGTTAAGAGAATAACCCGCTTATTCGAAACACTTTTTCATCCCCGAGTATTTGGCAACCAATTACTTTTAAAACACTTGACTTAAATAAAACTTGTTAAAGTTAAAGTTTCGGATATCTGAATTTCAGTTAAATTTTATTTTTTTTCATTGAAAAAACTCTTAAGTGAAAAAAAAAAAATTGAATCGAACAGAATAAAAAATTTGCTGAACGCTTTCACTTCTTTTTTTATTTTTTACTTCCACCAAATTTTCACCACGAAAATGCCTTTTGAAATTCTTATATGTCACAACCGTTTTGGGAACTGGGCTTGAGTGAAATTTTTGTTTCACTTATCTGGGGCCTGTAACACAACGTGACAAGTACTTGTCGGACAATTGAAAAGCGACCACTTGTCCAAAATTCTGTAACTCAACGCGATAAGTGTATGAACGATCAAAACTTGTCACGATGAAATATTATAAGTGCGAAATCCTTTGGTTTTGTTCTTTCTGTAACAGAAAGTGACAAGTGTAAAGAATTTTTTTATATGAATAACACAAGATGACTTGTCAGAAAATCTAAATTTACTTGTAAAATAAAGACTTGTCCGATAAGTCCTGTAATCCTGTAACAGAACTCAAACCTGTAAACTTGTCACGTTGTGTTACAGACCCCTGGACTCCGCTTAAGTGAAAGAAAAACTGTGACATTTTCTTCTTTTTACTAAGCTGGTTTTACTGTACTCCCTATCAAACAATTACAAATTATATTTGGGTCAACTTAAATGCCTGAAGCCTGTATGACATGTATTTTTTTGCTGTTTGTATTTGTGTTTATTGAAGACTAGGTGTCTACTCCGGGTTCGCACGGGTTGACAAACCCAAGTATTGTAAGAAATTTACAAAAAAAAAATAATATAAGTAAATAATATAACAGGCAATGTCAATCAATCCGATGACTCAATCCGCCAGCTTATTTCATATTCGGAACTCTAGAATCTGTGAATCCAAGCACAGACTTTTATTTTCCTATTATATTAAAAAATTAAAGTTTAATTTGGTACCGAAATAAATGTGAAAAGTCCTCGATTAGCCGGGAGTTATTATTAATGCAGATTTAAAAATAATTTATAAAACACAAATACACCCACCAATTTTTGGAGTATCCAATTTTCCAAAGAAAAAAAATTTCAATCAAAGATTAGTTTGTTGTTTCAATTTTGATTAGCAATATTTTTTTTAATTGTTAGGTACTGTCATTGAGTTTATTATCACTGTTACACTGGCAGTGTAATAATAAAAAGACAAACTCTGGCGGCGAATAAAACAAACTCTTAACAAACTTTAATTTAATTTTTAATTTAAGAGATACTAGGATTACAAAATGGCAAGATAAAAGTAGTTAGGCTCGTAGCGTTTTATTCTAGTGTCTTCTTGCCAGAGAATACAAAAAAAATAATGATAAAGAGTAGAAACCAAAGATACTTGTTTATCACAGAGTGTTCGTTCGATAATTTGACAGTTGAGGACTTTCCACTCTAATTTTGAGATCGCTATCAGTACTGCTTAATGCAAGCATTTGTAACATTTCATTTCTTTTCTCTTCGGGTTTTTTCACCTTCAGGTACTGGGAAATATCAAACTATTACAGTCATCATTTAGCGTGGTGTTAGTTGTTAGTAAACAATAAAAAGCCTAACACACTACTAAAGACAACAAATAAAATATATACATACATTAATAACAAGCTACTACATTAAATTACATTAATTAAACAAAACAAAAAGTGGCAACACTGTTACTATAAAAAGGAAAACATTAAATACGATGACTGGTGACAAACAATTAGAAATTCTAAGAACGTCCATACAACTTATTCTTAAGCGTTAGTTTTGAGTAACTCAAATCGAAAACATTATGATTTTTATTCGCTCCGTGTTTTATACGAGTCAATGGTTCATTGAGGCCATTATTGGTACGATGGAAATCGAGATGAAAAATGTTAGAGTTTCGAGAACTGTGACTTCTAACTATTAAATTAATCTGGTCCAAAAGTACATGTGATTCAATCGATCCAATCATTAGTTGGTGTAAAAACAAAACATCTGTAACTTTCCGACGTTTTTCCAGAGTAGTCATGTTTAAAAGAAGAAGGCGATTGGTATATGGAGGCAGTTGATTTGGGTCGCTCCAACTTAAATGGCTTAGTGCGAAACGTACATATTTACGCTGGACGGATTCGATGCGATCAATGTGTACAGAGTAGTGAGGTGACCATACCACACTTGCCTATTCTAAGTGGGGACGAACAAAAGAGTTGTATAAAGAACATGTTACGAGACTACACAAAAATTCTTTGCTCCAGCGTTTAATAAAACCGAGCATTGCATTGGCCTTATTTACAATTTTCTCAATGTGGGGTGAAAAGTCAAGATTTTGTGAAAAATAAAAACCAAGCATGTTGCCGTTACTTTATTATGCACAGATTGATTTATGCTGTAATTAAAGGATATAACATTTTTTTTTCTAAAAAAGGACATCGATTGGCATTTTGACACATTCAGAAAAAGATTGTTGTGTTTACACCAATCAGAAAAAAATATTTGAATGATTTATGACGATTTTGAATAACTTTATATCATCAGCGTATATAAGAACCCTACAAGATTTCACTATTGAAACAACATCATTGATAGAAATTATAAAGAGTAGTGGGCCTAGATGGCTACCTTGAGGTACACCAGAGTCTGCGTTAATTAAATCGGAAATGATTCCTCTAAAAAGAACTTGGTATGTCCTCCCCTTCAAATATGATCTGACCCATTGAACGAAAGCTGAAGAGAAACCAAGAGATGAAAGTTTGAATAAAATAAGACTATGAGACAACTTGCAGATCAGGAAGGTTGAAATCCCCTGCGAGAATAATACGTCAAGAGGGTCAGGTTTAGAAATATAGTTAATGGCATTTGAAGCAATTTTATATATTTTCAATGGGCTTCTTGGAGGGATATACATGTTAAAAATGAAAACGAACTTATTTCCAAGACCAACCTTGACACAAATTATGTCGATTCAGGAATTGGGTAAAAAAAATTCCACCACCCACAGAGGCTAAAGGATCAGAGTGCCTATATCTATACGGTACACAATGAAATCGGTGGAAAATAATTCATTGTTCGATAATGTGGAGTTCAGCCACGTTTCCGATAGAACTACTACATCGAAATCAGAAGCCTGAAATGCCATGATGGATCGAAGTCCCCTTACATTTTGATAGTAAAGGGACATTCAATTTAGTTTTTTGAGAACTTAAGGGTAGGTCTAGTTCAGAAGCAAACTCAAAACTCATATAAATGCATTTGAATGTATTAGTTGAAGAATATGCGATTCTCTTCTTAGCAAATTATTTTAACTTTATCTCTTATGCTATTCTTTTCTCAGCACATGCTATGCAATTCACAGCAGATAGAGTTGCACAAGGGCACACAAGGATTATATTTATGTGCAGAAAAAAACTACTGTGACTGACAGACGACGACGGCGTGTATAGTTTTTTTTTTTTTTACTATCGTTGTTTTGTCTTTTGGATATAACGGGTGATTTTTTAGCTGGTTTGGTTTTGGCAACACTGGTTTTGACAGCTGACGTGTGTTTAGTACCTTGTGTCACTGTCAAACAGCTTCAGTTTGGTTTGCAATTTAACCAAGAACTAAAGCCAGCCGACCTACCACAACGCCGAATTTTTGGTGAATGGGCTCTTGGAAAGCTGGCCGAGGATCCGCTTTTTTATCGAAAAATTGTGTTCAGCGATGAGGCTCATTTTTGGTTGAATGGGTACGTAAATAAGCACAATTGCCGCATTTGGAGTGAAGATCAGCCAGAAGCATTGCAACAGCTACCAATGCATCCCGAAAAAGCCACTGTTTGGTGCGGTTTATGGGCCGGCGGCATTATTGGGCCATATTTCTTCAAAGATGATGCGAATCGCAGCGTTACTGTCAATGGTGAACGCTACCGAGCGATGATAACAAACTTTTTTTTGCCCGAAATGGAAGTTCTTGACTTGCATGATATGTGGTTTCAACAAGACGGTGCCACATGCCACACAGCACGCGAAACAATGGCGCAATTGCGAGGCGAGTTTGGTGAACAGTTAATTTCACGTTTCGGGCCGGTCAATTGGCCGCCTAGATCGTGCGATTTGACACCATTAGACTATTTTTTGTGGGGGTATGTCAAGGCTAATGTCTATAGGGACAAGCCCGCTTCGATTGACGCACTGGAAGCCAACATCCATGCATTCATTCGTGAGATACCGGCCGATATGTGTGAAAGAGTATGCCAAAATTGGACTCAGCGGATGGGCTACCTGAGACGCAGCCGCGGTCAACATTTGCATGAAATTATCTTTAAACATTAAATTGCAAGGTTCAAACTATCGATTCAAATAAATATTTCATTAATTTTTTCGAATTTTTTGTGTTTTTTTTTAAAAAAAAGTTCTAAACCTCTTAAAAAATCACCCGTTATAAGAAATGAGAATATGTATTAGGTATATGAACGAGCGAATAAGGTGGCAATATATTGCTATTGGTTGCGGTTTGGTGGCGGTGGATTTTTTTGCATGAACATTATTATGTAGGTATAGACTGCAGAGTATATATCGAGATGTTAGTATACATGCAAAAAGGTATAGGTATATTATTTGTTCGTCATGATCTAATTGAAAAAGGAAAAAAATGTTCTTTATTACCTAGTTATTACGTAAAATGTAAGTTTTGTTTTTTTTAATTTTTTCCAAGAACCGGTCACTGGGCGACTCATTCATACGATTGTAATGTAGGTTGGGCTATAATTATGAAAAATGTACATGACATTTTCGAAATTTTTCCATTTATTTTTCAAGAAAATTATTATTATTTTTTTATGAATTTTTTTTTTAGAACGTTTTAATGTATGAAATGGATGATAGATATATATGTTTTATATATCAAAATAAGCGAATAAAAGTCATTTGATTAAAATCCGTTATCCCAGTAAAAAGAAATGAGCATTTTAATGAAGCAAACACTATGTCGCAAAAAGCATGTTATAAATAAATTAATTTCAAAATTTATTTAATATCTTAATTTTTGTTGGACTTAGAACTTTAAGATTTTCAACAAATATTTAGACAATAAATAATATGTAATAAATTTTTTTTCTCTATTTTGAATATAACATATTATTTAAAAATTTTTAATCAATCAAAGTGGGTGTAAAAAAACATTAATTCAATTTGTTTTTACATTTTTTTTCGTAATTGTCATGGAAATTTGAAATTTTTTTACAGACATTTAATGTGTGTCTTAATGACAGTATTTTAAGACTTTTGAAATTCCGTTAAGTATTTTAGGAGTTATTAATTAATTCATGATGTCATGTGGGATGATTGTTTTGGATTTAAATCGATTTTTATGGTAAAAAATCATTTAAATCCCCCTCCCGCCGCACTTGTTGAATTTACCACTATAACACTATTGACTTTTTTATAGATAAGGGTTGGGGCTACAATATTGTAGAACATAATTTTTTGAAATTCGTAAAATTTTCATCAACTTTTGCATTTTTAATACAGAAAATTGAATTGATGACCTCTTTACCATCCCTTTTCGTATAGAACGCTTCCCCCCTCAGAATTATAGCTTAACATTTACTGATTATTTTAATATCTTAATCTTGAAGATCAGACAATTAGAACAGAATTAGAAAAAATTAAACTCATGCGTGCATGTACTGATGAGTAATAAGCTTATATGTAAAACTACTTTTATAATCCCGTTGTAAAAAAAATGAAATAAAATTAAAATAAAATTTTAATCAATAGATTCTATTAGCTGTGAAAATTTCAACCTTCTATGACAATTAATTAAAACGATATTGTCAGATAACCGTAAAAAGGGTTTTTTTTAATTTTTTAAAATTTTTTATACTTGAATAACTTTTTGGAATGAAATTTAAGAAATCCAATTTTCACCAAAATCATGTAAATCCATAATCTCTATAAGATCGTAAAATTTCATATTTCTATCTAGGTACCCGCATTAAAAAGATAAAAATAAAAAGTGTGAAAAAAACGTAAAAATAAATTAGTGTTTTTGAAAAATTGCGTGCGTCAAAAATACGACTTGAATACAAATTTTGTATTACACGCCTAATTTTTTTTCATCTCCTTTTCAAAATAGTGAGTCTAATAAAAATCAGTGAACCCCCTGATTTAATATAATTTATTTGTGAAACATCGATTTTTGACATTTTGCGTTTTAAACGTTGGTAAGTGTTAAAATAATTTTTTGTAATTTTTTTAACTCCCATGACACACCTTATAATTAAAAAATCTATGAATTGCATAAAAAATTATAATTTTATCTCAACCCATTTAGAATATAGAAATCCGACTTTACCCTATTTAAACGTAAGTTTACCCTACCATATATTTATACATTTTTATACATACCTACTTGAAATTAAACCAAACACAACTTCTCCAATGACACATTCACATCATGTCTATCCAGCGGAAAAAAAATTGTATGATCCACGCTTTTTATATTTCTCCCTGAGATCGCAAAAAAAATGAAAAATGAAAACATGCACCTGACATAAGTCAACAAAAAAACAAAGAACAAAGAAATGTGACAGCGCATGTTCTATACACTTGACCATGATGAATGACCTCCCACCCTAGCTTTAAAATTTTTCTGAGGAACCCTGACACACGAACCTACGAAAAAATATTCATCCAAATCACAACTGCGAGATGAGAAAACAAAGGAGAAAATAAACTATATCAGCCAACACACAAACAGAACAGAAAAAAATATATGCGAGCGCATGTGCCATATACTTTTTTTCCACTTGGACTACCCTCCACCTCCCATCATCTATCTAACAATATATTTATCCAAACACCGAACTGTCAACAGAAGAAAAAACCAATGCATTTCCAACAGGTTTTTTTTTATATGTATGTATAGATATCTTCTGTTTCTGCTGCAAAATGGGAAAAGAAGAAAAAACTACATAGTTATACCATATGGATATACATACCTAGTATATTATATGACAAAAAAACAAGAACAAAATAAAGAGAGTTGGCGCTGATAGTGCAGTGGATTTCTTGTGAACTGCAAACTTCTTTGTATGCGTGTGGAAACAGTTTTTTTGTTAAAAAACGCAAAGAAGGCCTCTTTTAGAAAATTTATATAAAAAAAAACTAATAAATGTTATGACTTTTTTTTAATTGAGTCTAGTAGAAAATATATAAAAAAAAAATAATAAAAATAACTTAAACTTGTGAAGGTTCTGCTTCCTTCACAATAACATATAACATTGCACATCTGGAAATATTAAATTGCTATTTTTAATGTTTAAATTAAATTATTTTTTTTTGTAAAGCCTATTCATTTAATTTAATAGACCAATTACGAGAATGAACATCAGAAATATTAAAATTAAAACTGAAAAATCCCATGACTTTGAAGTTAAAAAATGGTAATATTGACATTTTTCTATTAAAACACCCTGTTTAACAAACTATAAATTAATTCAAACGGTATCACTGTATGCATTGAGTCATATTCTATTATCGTTCTTTTATTTCATTGAAAAAAAGTAAAAAATATAAAAGTTATACTTAAAAACGTTCATTCAAAGTGATATAATTCCAACCATTTCACAAGAGTTTTTTTTCAAGTATTATTTTTTTTTAAAAAGGTCTATTCATTATAACTTGTTTTATGTTCTCATAAAACCAAATAAAATAAATAAAAAGTTAATCACTATAGCCGCTCTACATTTTTGAAAATTGAGTTCGAGTTTTTTAAAAAATAAATCACTCCTTTTCCTCATAAAAGTATTGAATATAATATTTATATAATTTTAATGATACACTTATATGCGTATATTTATTACCTATATAAAAACCAAATTTCAACAAATTACCTTCACAAATAAAAAAATTATGTAACAATTAGTCAGCACACTACCATTAAAATGCGAGGCAAACTCACCCTTAAAAGTATTTTTAGCTTGTAGTGACTTCGGTTTAAATTCTCGTACGATCACATCCTCAGGCCAGAGTTCAGGACTCAGCAACATGGCAAACAAAGAAGTTTCAGTCGTAAGTCTGAAGGAAGCGAACGGACTAATTGCTTTATTAATCTTTTGACATTTGAGTTTTTTAACATCAATGTCGAAGTCTTTTAATTTGTCGAGTATATCCTGAGTTGTGGTTTCAGGTTGTAGAGGTGAAAGGTAGATTTCTTTAGGTTTAGGTAAAGCGGACAGACGATTTTTAATAACTGGATTTTCATAACTGGTTAAGAGAGTGTTTGAAATATTACTGGGATTTTTGGTAGAATGAGATGTAGAATGAGATTCAGATCTAGGCGTTTGTTTTGAACTCGGTTTAGGAAACCTGTGGAGCTTTTTAGATGGAACTCCTTTAAATGAACTAGCTGAACGAGATCGTTTTCTGGTTGAGGATTTCTTATTACCCGAAGAGGGGAGTGGTTTATTACTAACTGTGATTCCTGGTGAGGATTCGGAGTCATTACAATTATTTTTATTATTAATAATATTTTCGGTTGATGTGGAAGCATCAGGGTTTTCAAAAAGTTGTAAATTAGAAACGGTTAACTGAAAATTAGCAAGCAGACTTTCAAACTTGCTGGCTAATTTTTTGTACGTGGACATTTTGAATGCAAATGAAGAGATGGACATTTTTCGGCAGGTTTTACAAAACCAATATGCACCTTCACTCTTGCTAACTTTCTCTACGGTCAAAACGGGTATTCCTACGCACTTTGCGTGAAAAGATTTACCACAAGGACCAAAACAAAGGAAAGTTTGTGCACCGATCTTCGATTTAATGCATTTATCTGCTGAACAATCCATTATAATGAAAAATATTAATAAAAAAAAAAGAAAAAAAGGAGATTTTTTTTTAATTAAAATATAAAAATATAAAAAAAATAAATAAATAAAAATATTATGCAGCTTCTCGGATTTGAACCCAGACAGCTTACTTTGCTATTATTCAAAACCGCCCTTTGACGCTCACGACCAAAGACTCATATGAAAATAGTTTTTCTAGAAATTATATATTGAGATTATTGGATTGGTAAAAGGGAAGAAAAATGAAAAATTAAAATAGAAAAAAAAATAAGAGAAAAAAAAAACAATTGAACACTTTGAATAGGAAGTCCGAAAAATAAGCTTTTAAGAAAAGCTCACAGTTGTCAAGTTTATATAATATTTGATAAGAAAGGGAAGGACAATAGATATATAAAAAAAATATAAGAGAAGGATGTAGATAACCAATTCAACTAAATTAAGAGAAAATATGAATTGAGATGTCAATTAAAAGTATTCATGTAAAATAAAGAAGAAAACAAAATTTATTCAAGCAATAGGAAATTACTTAAAGATTCAGTAAATTTTCACGAACAAAAACTAAGAAATTGATTATTACACTTAGTAAACATACAAATTACTTTTAATTAAAACAATTTTCACACATAAAATCACATAAAAACAATTAAAAAAGCAAGAAATATTGAAGAGCTTGTCACGCACAAACTAGAACACAGAAAACCGAGAAGAGTGCAGATATACTTTGATTTGTGTTGCTATGACTCCACAACATTCCCCCTCCCGTGAAGGTCCAAGGGCTTCACCTCCAAAACATCTAGGACTGCAAGCTTAGAGCAAAGATAATATAAACCACAAATAATTATATACAGATGTCTCACGCCCATAGAAAAAAGTGTCATATGAAACTTTTAACAAAACTCTTTTCAAGGAATTATTTTAAGATCTGTATGCAGTGCTTTTTCTCTTCAAAATTTGTGTTCTCTCAACTCAACCAAAAAACATTTTTTTTCTTGTTCTCATGCTTCTGTCTGTTTTTTTTTGGTACACTTTATTTCAATCCAACGTCCCGCCACAATTTTAAAGTAAATTTGCTATGGAGAAAAAGTCATGATTGTATGGATTGGTATTTTTTTTTTGTGTATCCATGAAGGAATATTTTTGCATTTGTGTCCCATGAAGATTTTCTTGGCGTCGCGTCGCATCGCGTTGCATGAAGTCAAAGAATAAAGAAATCAGTGATTATGATGAGTTTTTAATTTTAAGATTTTTGTGACTGTAGGCAGAGAGAAGGAACTAATAGAGAGAGAGTCAAATTTCCTCGTCTCCGTCCCCTCGAAACCTTTTGTTTACATTTTTTATAACGTGTTGAAATCCTATCGGTGTGTACATGTTTTGCAGTGCAAAACAAAAACAAAGGTGGTAAGTATGCACATCTTCTTGCATATGTATTTGTCCCCACATTTTTTTTATATGGAGTTAATAATTATACATATGCAAGATGGTGCGCTAGTCCCAACATCGTAGCTTGTAGGCTAAAAGAGAGCCACCGTCGAATTTGACTCTCTCTGGTTACAGGTGTCTACTTTTGTTATTCATAAGTGCGCTTGAGATTTGTATTTATTAAATGCCTCTTATAGGATATGAGGAAACTTATTAAATTCCGTAGAGGATTTATTTAAAATAAAGTGGTCAAATAAATGCAAACCTTTTACAATTTTATTCTTTTTGATTAGGTATATCGTAGGTGTCTGGTGTGTACACAGGTAAAAGGTTTGTTGATACTTTTACTGCAATTCTTGGATAATATAAACAATTTTCCGTGCTGGGATTTAAAGTGTTTTAATACCTACGTACCTAAACCTACATCCTCGACAGTGAAAAATCATTTAACTCAGCATCCATATGCTTTTTACTTCAAGATCAATTAGGCATTGAAATCTATAAAACCCCTCCATATTCTAGCTCTGTAAATGGACAAGTGGAAAGATTCTACTCAACATTATCTGAAATTATGCGTTGCCTTAAAACTGACCAAACCCATCGAACATTCGAAGAACTCCTTGACCGCTCCGTATATGAATATAATTTTTCAATCCACTCTACAACAAAGAAACGACCAATTGAAGTCTTCTTTGGAAGAACTGTATCAACAGACCCACAAGCATACGAAAAATCCAAACAATCAAACATTGAATGACTAAAAGAAAAACAAGCCCAAGATTTAAATTATCATAATAAAAATCGAGATCGAAAAAAAATCTATAACCCAGGAGACATTATTTATGTCAAGATAAATAAGAGATTAGGATCGAAACTATCCCCAAGATTTAAAAAAGAAATAGTTAAAGAAAATAAAACAAGTACAGTAATTACAGAATCAGGCAGAATTATACATAAAAATAATATTAAGAGTTAAATATTTATCCTTCCAGGTTAATCTTGGCTCCATGCCTTGATAGTATCCAAATTTTGGATTACTCAAACTCCTAAGCGGTAGCATTTAACATAGGAACTGCAAAAATTCAAACAGGAACCTTTCGGTTAATACATGTCATTGATTTAGAATCATATGAAAATGTAATAAATAATCTAGAAACTAAAATAAATACAAGGGTAAATAATGATAACCCTATTTATCCCTTCCTCAACCACGAAATTTACGTATTAAGAAATCATATTAGAAGGTTAAAACAAAAATTAGAGTAAAAAGATCTATAGATTTAATTGGAAAAACATGGAAATGAATCGCGGGAAATCCCGATCATGATGATCTTATTATACTAACTGACAAAATAAATAATATTTTAAGAAACAACAATAAACAAGTTGTAATTAATAAATTAGCTTTAGAAAGAATAAATAAAAATTCAAACATTCCAAATCATGTTATTAAAATAATGAAAGAAGGTAAAATTATTACCGATGAAATACCATTAAATATTAAGTTTGAACTAGAAATAATAAAAGAAGAAATTATAAATATTGAATATGCCATGCATTGGTCCAAAGTCGGACTTATTAATTCATTTTTGTTAGACGAAAAAGAAATAAATATTGTTAATAATATTTTTGAAAAAAAATAATATTCCATACATAAATATAGAAGAAGCAATTGAGTTTTCAAGCTTAAAAATAGCATCAAGTAATTCATCCATTATTTATAACTATAATTGGAATCCCTATGTCAGAAAACTCATTATGTAATATGCTTTTAATAAAACCAACTAAAATAAAAAATATTATGAATAAAATAAATTTTGAAAAAATAATGAATTGTTATAACAAGTTATATGGAATAAAGTAAGAATGTAACAGTTTTAATAATATTAATATATGTAATAGTAATAATATAGTAGAATTAAGAGATAACGATTGCATAACTACACTACTAAGAAGTCAACAACCATCATGCGTGAAAACAACCAACCTCCACATCCCATCAGTTGAAGAAATTACACCTGGAATACTATTTTTGAATCAATACAATGGTTCTATTAAAATAAATAACGCCACTAGAAACATTACTGGAACATTTGTCATACATTTCTCAAACATAACTATTACTGTAAAAGGCAAAAACTACCTCTCACGAAAAATCTCTGGATTGAAACCACTACCAGCTATTTTGCAACCAACCTCAATTCATAGTACTTACGAAGAAATACTCACATTAGAAATTTTGGAAGAAATTCACATTAACACAAGAAATAGAGTTAGGCCAGTTCCGGGATGAGTTTGGGGACTGGTGTCTCGGGACCAGTTGTCCTGGGTGCAGTTGTCTGCTGGTACCAGTTGAGTGGGATAAGTGGTCTTGGTATCAGTGGTTCTGGGATCTGCTGCGTTGACACCAAAAAAAACTGATGTCATTTACATGTAACAGGTAATTAATTTACAAGAACACATTTTGATGGCGAACACAAAGTCTTGTTTTGTCCCCAAACTCATCCCGGAAATGGCCGTTAAAAGACCAATTAAATTTAAACTCATCCCGGAAGTTGTCGTAAAAAGACCAATTACATTTATATCGAAAATAAAACAATGGTTCGTGTACTTAATACTATCGACAAGATGGTTAGTGAATGCGAGTAAGGAATTTTTGGGGGAAGAATTTTTTTTTTAGGGTTTTTTCTGTTGTGCTGCAAACCGTGGAACTATAACTTTTTGTTGTTGTGATTTAGTTTCTTGTAGGCAAAGTACACATATTAAAGGTAATATATTGCGCAGGTTGTCAAAGTTGAAAATGTCAAAAAATTAAAAATGGCTGTTGGAGTGCCCACAGGAACTCAACGCGCATCATTAGAAACAACAACAAAATATTGAAATTAGACAAGGAAAGGGGCACTGTATCCACCATTTTACCATCATAATACCTCGATTTTGACAGATGCGCAGAACTGAACAAAAATGAAAACCCTAATGATATTACCTTTAATATGTGTACACTGTCTTGTAGGTACCTATTTCTTGATTGGTTTATTTGCACTATAGTTAGGTAATAGGGGGTAGTGTGCTGTGTGTGTGTTCTATAGTTAGGTAATAGGAGGTAGTGTGCTGTGTGTGGGTTTTGTGGGTTGTCAGCTATATAGGAAGGTAGATTGGTCAATGGTTGTAGTTAGGTAGGTAGGTATTTTACGTTGCCGATAATGAGAACAAATTATGGGTAGGTATAGGTAAGCAAAGAATTGAGACTTTCAAAATTGTAGCTTATAGGTAGGTAGGTACCTACTTTATAGGTATAGGCAGGGCCGGCCCCAGCCAAAATTGCGCCCTGTGCAAGATTTATAGTAAGCGGCACTTTTAATATTTGCACACATATATACACATAGCAAATGGTAGTAGATATTTGTTTGCTCAAGATCAGATTACTTTGGTGTTAGGCAATAACGCCCAAGGAAATAACTCTTAAATCGATTTGGAAATATCGCCAAATTTATTTTTATCGCCCAAAAAAAAAATTGAAATAGGGTAGGATGGTGTAAAGTGCGCGGATGATAAGAGTGCGCATAGCGATCTACTACAATTTGGGAAGGCATAGAAGACTGAATGGACTCTTTTTGGAAGCACCTCAATAAGTTTATGCATCTGTCAAAATTTAATGGAAATGCCATGGTAAACGGAGGTGCTATGTGAGTTTTAGTTTTTTAGCTCTTAAATTTGTAATTTTTCGTATTAAACAATTTGTTTTTTTAGGAATCCTACAAAATAAATCGAAAAACATATAACAGGATATTGAAAAGTGAAAAAAAAACAAAACATTTGAGTGATCGTTAAGTTTGATTTTAAGTGTGGTGCCATATACATACATATTCTTGAAATACATGTCTGAAAATGTAAGAGTGCGCATTAAGATGATATATAAGAGTGCGCTTGCAGGAATGGTATTTCTCATTGTTTTAACACTAATACTAAAATAGAAGGAACAAAGTGGCTGAGAGGCTTTATGTAAAGACATCCTGATCTTTCACTTAGACAGCCTACCTCAACGAGTGTAGCTCGAGCGATTGGTTTTAAAAAGCCTAGATGTGATCGTTTTTTTAATAATTTTTTGGAATTGCTAACAAAATACAAATTTTCTACACATGCCATTTACAACATGGATGGGAAGGGAATATCAAAAGTTCAGTGCTGTGTTTATTTTAATGTAGGCACATTTACTTGCGACTTTTGTTTGAAATAACCCCTGCGCACTCTTACAAACTAAGCCGCGCACCCTTACACGATACGTTGCATAAGAGTGCGCAATTCTCGATTTGTGATTATTTATTTATAACTAATGAATTAATATTTTTTTGTTTTTAGCTTTAAGATTTTTTTGTTACTGAAATAATAAACTAAAAAACTAAAAAAAAATATAGTTAAATATTCTTTGTTTTTCTTCTATTTGGTGTTTTCTGTAAAGTGCGCACTCCGATACCATCCTACCCTATGTATCGCCGAAATTTATATCTTTCCAAACCTTAAGTTGGAAATATCGCAAGATATTTTTTATGTAAATTGTTTTTGTAAAATTTGGGCGTTATTTCATCAATTTTGTGCGATATTTCCAAAAATTTTTTTTTAATTTGGGCGTTCTTTCATAAATTTTGGGCGATATTTCCAAAGTGAAATTTCAATGATAAGATAATCTTAAAAAAAACCGTGGCGCTTACCTACACAGTGAGGTTTTTCTGGATTTTCTTTTTTGGGCGATATTTCCAATTCTGGGCATTATTTCCCGTTTGACTTTTAAAATTTTTATTTTGGGCGTTTTTTCCTTTAAAAAAAAATTAAAAAATTGGCAATAACGCCCAAATCGAGCAAAAAAAAAACAACAACAAATGTTCAGAATTTTTTTTTGGCGATATTTCCAAAGCGATTTGGTCGTTATTTCCTTGGGTCATGCCATCATTGTATATAAAATCTATAGTACTATCATGAACACAAATTTTTTAGTCGAACATGTGTCCTGTACGCGTCGCTGAGATCGCCACAAATTAGACTATTGAGACTTAGCTAAATGTAGGGAATAAGTAAATAGAGCGAGAAGAATCTATTATTTAAATTCTGCAAACATAATAAGATTCCTTAAAAGGGTCAAGTAAACGTGCATGAAAATATTTTGTTTAATTAAATTTGTGTTTCAATTAAATTTTAAATTAATTACATTTTTTTACACATACTTTTATGTTCCTCCGCAATGATTTCGTAAAAAAATGTAACCCGACATTCTACCTAAATTTTAAGGCCTCAACCTTAACGATCCGAATATTACAACAAAATTTATCAGCCCACCAAACCAACTACGAGGGGACCTTTACAATTATTATGAATAAAAAAACCTACTGCAAACGTGCATACCTACATATACCAAATTTTTTTTCCGATGCGAAGCCAATTTGTCAAGGTTATAGTTTTTTATTGCGATTTTTCACTTCCTCGCACTCTCATAAAATTAATATACAGCGTTCCCGTTCTTATTTTATTATTACGTTTCTTGTTTTGTGAATATTCGGGATTCCAACCATCACATCACAAAGAAGTCGAACATATATCCTTAAGATGTCGCTACCGTCACTCCTCTTCATGATATTACTATAGATTTTATATACAATGATGCCATTGCCAAAGCGTCTCCATTAGCAATATTCAAGGCAATGGCATGAGTCAAGCACAGGGCGAACCAACCAGGGCGCATTACGCATTACGCAAGAAAAGGTAATTGGCGGTAGGCAACTACCATTTGCTATGTGTATACAGGGTGCCCCGTAATGAGTTTATAATACTGCAGCTGGTGATAGCAGGCTTTATGACTGCTCAGAAAAAAAATATAAAAAAAAATATTTTTCTTGTGGTCTCCATGGTATAATTTATTTTCGAAAAATGTTAAAAAATTCAGGGTCTCCTAAAATACCTAATTACAACGGCAACCCATAAAGGATTCTTATTATTTTCGATTTTTATAATATTCTTGAATAACCGTTCTAAATGATGTGTAGTAAATTTTAACACCAACTGATGCATTTTTTGTGTTATAATTTTTTAAAATTATTTTTTTATTCAAAAATAATTCAATATTTTTTTTCACCAATGTTTGAAAATTAATAAAGACAAAAAAATGAATGAGAACACAAGTGGCAAATTTGATAAAAATTGGCTTGTTTAATGTACTTTCCAAAATGGTATAACACATGTTTGTGTCTACAACCATAACCAATAAAATTGGCATTTAATCTACTACAGTAGTTTTTTAACATTTTATCAGATGAAATTAAGTTACAAAGCTAAGAATTGACAATATTTGCAAATAATACTTTTTTATGCATTTTAATGCCTATTTTATTACAAGTCAATTTTGATTTGAGAAAGTGTTATTTTTGGTCAAAAAATGTTGGAAAAAATTCGCGAAGATCCGGAGTTCTTCAAAAAAATATTGTGGAGTGAAGAGTCGTCTCTTAAAAGGGATGGATATTTCAATATCCATAATTTACATAGCTGGCAACTGGAAAATCCAAATTTAATGCACTAGAACAGATCGCAGTACCAATTCAAAATCAATTACTGGGCAGGTATCCTGAATGCACAAATTATAGGCCCTTTTGAATTACCAGGCAACTAAGATGGTGAAGCCTATCTTAATTTCTTGCAAACTAATTTGCCAACTCTATTGCAAGAAGTGCCCGAGGAGTTAAGGAATTCGATGTGGCTTCAAAACGATGGATGTCCTGCTCATTATGCTGTAAATGTAAGGAGGTACTTGAATCGAACGTATCCCAACAGATGGATAGGCCGTCTGGGCCCAATTTTGTGGCCACCACGTTCGCTAGACCTAAATCCTTTCGACTTTTTCTACTGGGGGTGTCTGAAAGAAATGGTTTATACTAAACCAATTGAATCCATTACGGAACTGCGTCATCGTGTTCAAGACGCTGTGATGAAAATAAATGAGAGCCAATATCCTCGTTTTATGGAGAGGTCCTTTATTAGAAGATGCAGAGCCTGTGTCACAGTGAATGGGGGACAGTTTGAACACTTGATATAAATTTATTTAAAAATACAAATAAATCATAATTTTTAATACTGTTGTTTTTATTTATTGCATTTTCCATACCTAAATAAAAACCTTTTTGAAAGTGCATACTATTATTTTAGTTAGTGAATTTAGCAGACATAAAAGTGACACTGGTATATCTATTGAATTTTCCTTAAAACTCAATTTTTGTTGTCATCAAACTTTGATGAAAATAAATATTTAATCATTTTTTTATTAAAAAACTAATTAAAAAAATTATTAAAAAAAAAATCCAGCAACTAGTGTTAAATGTTACTGCCTTTATTTAAGAACGGTTATTTTTAAATGCAAAAAAAATTAAAAAAAACAATATGAGTTATTCATTCGTCGTCGTAGTGTTTACTTAACTTTGTACCTTAATTTCATCTGATAAAATGTTAAAAAACTACTTTAGTAGATTAAATGCCAAATTTTATTGGTTATGGTTGTAGACACAAACATGTGTTATACCATTTTGGAAAGTACATTAAACAGGCCAATTTTTATCAAATTTGCCACTTATGTTCTCATACATTTTTTTCTCTTTATTAATTTTGAAACTTTGAATTATTGAATTATTTTTGAATAAAAAAATAATTTTAAAAAATTATAACACAAAAAATGCATTAGCTGGTGTTAAAATTTACTACACATCATTTAGAACGGTTATTCAAGAATATTATAAAAATACAAAAATAATAAGAATCCTTTATGGGTTGCCGTTGTAATAAGGTATTTTAGGAGACCCTGAATTTTTTAACATTTTTCGAAAATAAATTATACCATGGAGACCACAAGAAAAATATTTTTTTAATATTTTTTTTCTGAGCAGTCATAATGCCTGCTATCACCAGCTGCAGTATTATCCACCCATTACCACCCTGTATATGTGTGCACGAAACTAGCGTTAACTGCACAATAGGTGTCGCTATATACACCAAATCGAGATTTTAAAATTTTGGGGAACTTAATAAAATAAGATCCACAGAAGCTCGCACAAAAAAAGCAAGCAACACAAATTTATTATTATTATTAAAAGCTTTATTAATGCCATTATATATGTACATATAAGTGTTACAATTAACAAAATAATCATTTAGTAGAATAAATAAATTAAGATATCTACAAAATAAAAAGATTAAATAGAGTTTTTTTCTTAATACATATATATATATTATATTACTTAAAGTTTTGGTTCAAAGTTTTAAAAAATAATTTTGTCATTCGGCATAAGCCTCCCTCATTAATGTCCAGAGATTCCTGTTTTTTGCTTCGTGATACCGCTCTTGACTGTATTCATTCAAATCATCATCTCATCTTTTCCTTGGTCGTCCAGCAGGTCTTTTTCCATCGGGTTTTCACTTGGTAGTTAGTTTTGTCCAACGCTGATCTTGAATTCTTGAAATATGACCAGCCCAACTCCATTTCAACTGTTTAACTCTTTTAACTGCATCTGATATACCTGTTTGCCTTCTTATATCCTCGTTTGGTATTCTTTGAGATAGTGTTATATTTAGTAGTTTTTGTTCTATTTTCGTCTGACAGATTCTTATTTATTCGAGTAAGCTTGTAGTAAGTCCCAGGGTTTGTAGTCCGTATGTCAAGATGGGTAGTATAGTTGAGTCGAGTATAAATGTTTGCTTGCTTAAATTGCTATCTAAAATTTGTTTTATGTTCCAATATTGTTTCCAACTGTTTGAAATACGTCTGCTCACTTCCTTTTCTTCTTGATTTTCAAACGATTTAATTTGTCCCAAGTAGATATATTCATCAACATACTCAATTTCCTCACTCTCTAGGTATATCGGAATTTTCACGTGATTTGTAATTGCTTTTGTTTTTGTTAAGTTTATATTGAGACCATGTCTTTTACTTTCCGCAGCAAGTTCGTTAATCATTGATTGGATGTTGCCGGAAGTATCCGAGATAAGAACGATGTCATCAGCAAATCTTAAGTTGTTTAAGACCTGTCCACATATTTTGATACTGTACTTATGATTCCAATTTAGTTTTTGAAACACTTCTTCTAGAACAGCTGCGAATAAAGGTAGCGACATAGGATCTCCTTGCCGAACTCCAGGGTCGATTCGAAATTCGCGTCCAATTTTGTCAGTTTTTATTCTTGCAGTACTGTTTTGTAAATATTTTTGATCGTTTGTATGTAGATTGGATTTATATTCTGTTTTTCCAGAGCTTTCCATATGCTCTTATGTTCCACTGTATCGAATGCTTTGCTAAAGTCGATGAATAAAAAGTAGAGCGGATTTTTGTATTCTTTAAACTTTTGGATTAGTTTGTTTGTTGTTTGCAGGTGATCTGTTGTCGAATATCCTTCTCTAAATCCAGCTTGTTCCCTTGGTTTTTCATTTAATGCTTGTTTAGTTTTCCGATATATTATTTTTGAAAAAAGTTTATAAATTGTAGAAATAAGGCTTATAGGTCTGTAGTTGTTAACTTCATCCTTTGCTCCCTTTTTATGTATAAGCAATATAGTGCCTTTTTTCCATTGTTTGGGAATATTTTGGGTTCTTAATATTATATTGAATAGATTTGTCAATATTGGAATTAGGGCTTTTTTACCGTATTTTAGCATTTCGGCTTCTATTCCATCGTTACCCGCACTTTTTTCATTCTTAAGGTTGTCAATGCATATTTCGATGTCCTAAAATCGGAATCCGGAATATTGCATGGTCATAACCATTTAAAGTTTCTTCGTTGTTCTGCGAGTAATTTCTGTAAATATTTGGTGTTTCGGTTGAACTGAACAGCGATTCAAAAAATTTTGTAGCGGTTTCGTTTATATCTTTTCTTTTTGTCAGGGGTTTGTTGTGATTCTTTAGCGATATTATCCAGTCTTTCTCTTTATTTAAGAAACTTTTTGTTTTCTTTATAGATTTAGTGTCCGTCAGGATGTTTTGTATGTTTATTTCGTTGTACTTTTGTATATCCTTTTTAGATGTTGTTTTTATTAATTTTTTTAAATCTTTAAAATGTTGTTTTTCTGTTTCTGTCAAATTTTCTTTGGTTTTCAGTTTTTCTCTTTCTGTAATTAGAGATTTTGTTTCATTTGAGAATTTATCGATTTTTGATGTTTTTGTTTTCTGAAGTATTTTTGCCGTGTCTTCTATGTCTATTTTCCAGTGAGTCATAAATATTTTGGATATTATGATCTAAATTGTTTATGTTTAAATTTGCTTGTATTTTTCTTTCTAGAGTCATATTGTAGTTATTTATGTTCTCATCAGAGATTGTCCTTGGAATTGTGAGTTCTTGTTTATTTGTGTTAAGTGTTATATGGTTAATGTCTATATTTGCTCGTATTAGTCTATGATCACTGTCAAAATCAAATTTATTAATTACTGATACATCAGTTACTGTTTTTATTTTGTTTGTCAGAATAAGATCTATTTCATTCTTAGTTTTACCGTCTGGAGCTGCCCAAGTCCACTTATTTTTATCCTTTTTCTTAAAGAAAGAGTTAGCAAAGGTAAGGTTTAATTGTTGCATCCAATAAATAAGTTTTTCTCCTCGCTTGTTTCTTTTACCGTATCCAAAATTGCCTACTTCCTTTTCCTCGGTATTGCTCCTTTTTCCTATTTTGGCATTAAAATCTCCAATTATATACATTATTTCAGTCTTTGTTTCTTCATACGTTTTTTCAAGTTGGTTGTAAAATGTATCTATGTCTGTGTCACTGGCTTTTTCTGTAGGTGCGTATATCTGTATAATTGTCATTTTAGTATTTTGAAGATGTAAAGTTATACTGCAAATTCGTTCGCTAGTTAATCTTATTTCTGTTATAAATCTTTTTAAATGTTTTTTAATTATAAAACCTACACCATACAATCCTTGGGTTTCGCCAATATAGCAGTTTATTTCATCATCCGTCTCTGAGATACTTTAACCAAATAGCCTTAACTCTGATAGACCAATGATGTCCCATTTTATTTTATTAAGTGCCAATTTTAGTTCTTGTTGTCTTGCTTCAGTTGAAAGTGTTCTGACTAGAGAATGCAATCCCGGTATGTTTTTCCAATCCCGGGATTTCGGGATTTTAAAAATTGAATCCCGGGATCCCGGGATAATCCCGGGATTTCATTTTATAAAAGATTATTTCAGTTTAAATTTCATTATTTATCAAGTTTAAAACGCTCTTCTTATACATATTACCTAAGCAGATAGCTTATGTTCCTGATTTGGCTTCAAAAAACTTGGCAATAAAAAAAACAAACAAGTTTGTATTAAGTATAAAATATAAATATTATTTATTTAATATTAATATTCTTAAAACTATATAAAAAAAAACAATAAATATATTTCTATATGGAATACACAAGTCAACAACCACTATTTATATTTCGGACTGACCAACGAGCAATAGGAGCAACAACAAAAAAAC
The DNA here is from genome assembly GCA_929447395.1 of Epistrophe grossulariae. Lineage (NCBI taxonomy): Eukaryota > Metazoa > Arthropoda > Insecta > Diptera > Syrphidae > Epistrophe > Epistrophe grossulariae. Next base: position 54,320,418 of record OV839569.1, on the reverse strand, counting down.
ATGAGCAACCCATGAATTAAAGAATAATTTGTCCTTTTTTTTGACTTCATTTTAGAAAAATAAATTTTACAGCCGAGGATCTTTTGTGCGCGAATAATAATAATTTATTAAAAAAAAATTTACATTTTACGTTTTTCAAAAATAAAATTAGAATTTGTCTAAAAAATTATTATTATTCGCACACGAAATAATTTTCGGCTATAAATTTATTCTTCTCAAATGACGTCAGAAAAAGAAGACACAAAATGAAATGGCTCAATCTTGTATTATTTCATTCATGTGAGAAACCCTTCACTGAAGGAAAATCTACTGTGTTATGGGATATTTTCGTCGTGGCAACCTAACTAACCAAACAACCTTTAAATAATACCTATATTTAAATTAAATTTGAATAAAAATATTAAAATTTAAATGCATCTTTAACAGACACAAAAAATAAAAGAGAAAATCAAAACACAAGCTATAGTACCTGCTTGGGGAAAGCATTTTTATCTGTCAAATTAATCTGAACTGAAAAGACATTTCAAGAACTGTTTTTTTAAACTTTTCTCACACAAATATCTTTTTCGCATATTAAATTTTCACTTTTCCCTACGTTTTTCTAAAAATAATTTATTTATTAATATTGTAAAACTTTAAGCTTTTGCTGTAATAAATTAGCAAGCAGAAAAATAAATTAAGGTGTGCGAATATTAAAACCGCTGATCCCAGAAATCCCGGGATTGGAGCAATATAATCCCGGGATTTTCGGGATCGAAAAATGGGCCGGGATCCCGGGATTCGGGATCCCGGGATTGTATTCTCTAGTTCTGACGTTTAATGTGCATATATTAAAACTTTGTTTTATTTCATTTCCCTTAAGGTGCATTGTTGTTTCTTTCATAATGTTGTATAATTTGAAGTTATTTTGGTATCTTGGGGGGTATGAGCCTGGTTTCCTCACGAGGGCTAATCGGCTTGAGGAATTTTTGATATTAGCTATAGGTATTCTTTTATTTTCGATTGTATTGTCATGATTTGTGTTATTTGGTTGCTAGTTGTCGTTGGTTTGTAATTGTTGTTTCTTGTTTGGGTTTGTTATAGTTTTGAAAAAACTTTGAATGTTTGGTTTTCGTGTCAAGTTTTCTGGTGAATGCTTTTCGTTTTCTTTTAGTTTTTTTATTGCCTGTGTGGAAGTGCTAGTTTGAGATTTGTCATCGGTTATATTCTTATCGTTTTGTCTTCTTCGTTTTTGAGAGTTTGTGCTTGCTGTTTGTTTATAACTTGTTTTATATTTATCTATTGCTGTTGGTCTATTAACTGGTGTATTCGTTATTTGTTTAATGTTAATTTCATCCTTCATTTTATCATCCTGTATATATATAGTAGCGTATTTGTAGCTTTTTAGTTGAAACTTATTTTTCATAATAGCGTCCTTCTTAAATTGTGTTGTAAGTCCCACTAACAATGGTCTTGGTTTTTCTCCTTGTTTCCCTATGCGCCTTATAAAATCAATTTCTTCCTCTTTTGTCTCTACTTTGATAATTTCATTTAGTAATTCTAAAATACAATTAAGCAGATCTTGTTTATTTGTTTCTACTTCTTGTATATTGAAGACTACTATATTTTTTCTTTTAAGAGTTTTTTCTAAGTATTTTATTTTTGTCTCTAAATAGTTTTGCCTCTCTTCCAATACTGTATGCTTGTTTGCGATAAGGTCAAGTTTTTGCTCAAGTTTAGTTGTTTGCTCGTTAATTGTATTCGTTACTTCTTTTCTCATCTCTACAATTTCTTTTATCAGAGAATCTAATTTATTTTCTTCGCTGGTTTCTGCCATTTCCTAGTATCTATTTTTCGTCTAGGAATTCCTTAAGCAAGAGTGTAAGAAAACTTTGTAAGAAAACTTTGTAGTGAGTGAAAGTGACAGATTATATTTTCAGCTGTCAAATCAAGTTTAAAGTTTAATATCAACACAAACAATTTTATTTTTTGATGTAGTTAATTTTTATTCGGCGAATCAGTTTTTACTTTTATTCTTTGTGATATTGATCAATTTTATATGTGTTAGTAAATATAAAAAATATTCGTGCTCAGTGAAATAATCTTTTTGTTTGAAGTTATTGCTTTCTTTTCAAAGTTGTTTTCGTTTTTTGTTTTTATATTTTAAGGTATAAGAGAGGATGTTACTCACCAAACGGGATGGAGTCTTGGAAGTACCCCGTATTAAATCGGTAGGTACAAATTTAAAGAAATTGTAATTTTAATAATATAATTATCTTCAATTTTATATTTTAAATTTTCTTATTTCCGAATTTGAGCACGCAAGTAAATGTTGAGTTAGTTCCAATTAAAGCGCACTTCTTTCAAATCAATTCCGAACTTCCAAACTATCTCTATCTTAATTTTTTTTTCGCAAATCCGAAGAGCACTACTCATAACACGTCTATCTTCAAGCAACACAAATAGGAATGCACAATTGAGTAGTATGACAAAGAGGAGAAGGTGCGAAGGGTGTCTGCTTTATTTTGTAGCTTGTGCACGATAAGGGCCGTAGAGTACCTATATTATCTAGTGAACCGACTCGTACCCCCCTTACCTAAAACACCAACAAATTTTATTTTAGCTCAATGAGAGAAAACTCTCTTAAATTCCCTGTCCGTGAATACGTGTGAATTGTTGATACAACAACTATTGGAGCCAGTAGCTGAAAAAGTTAAAAAATTGAAAAACACCCGATTTGCGGTCATTTAAATACTTATATCATAATTTTCAAAACCTTCAAAAATTTCTTACTAAAAAAAATTTAATTAATTTTTGGAGAATAATTTTCATCGAGTCAAACGTAACGAAAAAGTGGAATACACAAGAAAAAAAATAAAAAAAAGTTTGCTATTAAGAATATACTGGTTAGAGGGAGATAGTTATTCTAAAGACGGTGAAGTGTGTGCAACAAAACAGCATAACCTTGGCCAATTGGGTTCGCATCGGGAAAAAATTTGTTATACATAGTATGTAGGTATGCATGTTTGTGGTAGGTATTTTTCATTCATTATTTGTCAAGGTGCCTTCATATTATGTTTAGTTTGGTTGGCTGATAACAGGGTTACCTTTGGGGACACTTTAGTGTCATTTTGACACCTTTTCAGCGTTCGGACACCAGGACACCTCTTTTCAAAAATAAGTCGATTTGGACACTTTTTATAAATCTAGCAACTCTTTGGACACTATTTTAAGCAAAACAAACAATTTGTTCGAAAAATGGAACGCAACACGTCGCAAACAACCAAAAATAAAAAATACCTACACCAAACTATCTATTTCTATCTCTAGCTTTCATATAAAAATCTCTGTTGATACGACACACGATCTGAATATTTGTGTTTACACTTATGAAAAACAAACTTACTAATAAATAAAAAATTTAAACGTGCCATTCAATGCTTTCAGCTTTAAATGTTTTAAGAGGCAAAGATTTGGAGTTAGAGGTAAAAGAATGGGTTCCTAGTAATGTTCTTATATAAAATTTTGCCATTCCAGCATAGTTGAGGTACATTAGAAATGAAAAAAACATTTATGTATTTTAAAACTTTTAATGAATTCTTTTTTAAATTTGGTCTTCTTCACATGCAAATCTGGAAACCCTACGAACAGGGTTGGCCGAATTAACTACACTACATTTTCTACATCATTAACTACGCGTAGTTAATTTAATAAACTACACGTCTTATTTACTACAAATTGTTACATTTTCATATACATACATACAAAGCAAATTTAGAGAAATAATAAAATTTCAATAAAAATTTGAACATTTTAACTCAAAATTCAAGCTTCAAAGTTGCAACTGACAGATCATTTGATATTTCAAACTAAGTCCCCTTTCACACGAGGAAACTGAGTTTCCAGCAACTTCCATTTTTTGGGTGAGAAGGGCAGCAAGTAAGAGGATTGAACGGTCTACGATTGGTGGGAATTGAAAATTAAAAGAAAACGTCAAAAAATCTCCAGCAACTTGTTTCCTCGTGTGAAAGGGGACTAAGTTTGCTACAATTTGTTTCATTAACTACATTTAACTACGTTTAACTACATAAACTACGTAGAAAATGTGAAAAATGTAGTGGTCATCCCCGCCTACGAACACTTCTCCTCTTTTTGGTGTCCGTTTTATCATCTTCTTCGTATTCTGTTTCCTCAGACCAGTAAGAACATAGCATGAACGCAATAATTTTGTCTATTCCCCTGACGTTTCGCCCTCTTTCTCTACTCGGCGTTACACTTTTTTGAAATTCTGTTGATTATTTCACATGTTAGTAGGTATGCCTCCGCTTAAACATTTCTAATGTTAAAAGTATAGAGAACAAATATCAAAGAAATAATGTGATATCAAATACGAAGACTTTTTAAAACTGTTTTCTAAACAATTTTTCTAGTTGTTAATCGCGTATGTTACCTGAATTTATGCAATATTTTTTTGTTCTTATAATTGTTTTTAAAAAAAACTTTAATTTAACCTGCGTTTTAATTGGTATTTCTATATGGGACACCTTTTTTCCTCTCGGACACCTTTTTTGACACTTTATGAAAATTTTCAGAGGTAACACTGGCTGATAACTTTTATTCTAATAGGTAGTCGGATCGTTAAGGTTGAGGTCTTAAAATTCAGGTTGAATATCTGGCTACATATTTTTTACAAAATCATTGCAGAGTAACATAAAAGTATGTTTACAATACAATATGTGTAAGATACAATATATTATTAATTATCATTAATCATTAATTTTGTCTATTAACGTAGCCATTTCTCTTTCTTTCTTTTACAATCTTTAAAGCTGTTGACTATAGTTAATTAATCTTTTGTATCTTACACATACTGTATAATATGTATTGTAAACATATGTACTTTTATGTCACTCTGCAATGATTTTGTAAAAAATTTGTAGCCTGATATTCAACCTGAATTTTTAGACAAAATTAATGATTAATGATAATTAATTATATATTGTATCTTACACATATTGTATTGTAAACATACTTTTATGTTGCTCTGCAATGATTTTGTAAAAAAAAATGTAGCCTGAATTTTAAGACCTCAACCTTAACGATCCGACTATTAGAATAAAAGTTATCAGTCAACCAAACTAAGCATATGAAGGAACCTTAACAAATAATGAATGAAAAATACCTACCACAAACGTAAATACCTACATACATAGTTTTTTCCCGATGCGAACCCAATTTGCCAAGGTTATGCTGTTTTGTTGCACACACTCCACCGTCTTTAGAATAACTATCTTCCTCCAACCAGTATATTCTTAATAGCAAACTTTTTTTTATTTTTTTTTTTTTTGTATTCCTCTTCTTCGTTACGTTTGCCTCGATGAAAATTATTCTCTAAAAATTAATAAAATTTTTTTAGTAAGAAATTTTTAACGGTTTTGAAATTTTTTGTATAGCTGGTAGGTACTCGACTGTCATTCTGGCTTTAATTTGAATTTTGAAAATCCGACCATTGGATCCAAAGATATAAGCTTTGAAGTGACCGCAAATCGGGTGTTTTTCAATTTTAGCAAAAATTGGGCAATTCCCACTGAAACACGTCGGTTGGCAATGAACAACAACCCTATTTTTTTTCAATTTTTACGAGATTTTGTTTTGGTTTCCTATTTAACTGTTGTGAAGGTCGTGTGGGGTGTACAGTTACATATGTATTATATATCAAATTAATTGTCTATTTTTCTAGATGCGAATTAAAAAAAAACGAATCCTATGGATGCAATAACTTAAGAGTTATGAGGTGACAAATTAAACAACAGAAGTATGTCTATAACTCAGTTAAAAAAAAATTTGAAAAATCTAAAAATTTTACAAAACAAGTAGATAACCAATATCTATCATCTGTATGATTTTGAGATTTTCTAAAGCATCCGTCAAAAAGATAAAAATCAAAAAGCAAAAAATTAATCTAATTTTTAATTTTTGAATTTAACGGACTCTTATTTTGAATATCTGAGCGCATAATCCTCCATATTTCAAACTGAGCGTGTCTACTTTTGCTCAAAGAAGTGTTGGCATGGGCTCCCATTTAAAATGCACGGGACCACTAATACATGCTTATGAAAAAGTAGTTTCAGTGTTCCAGCAGCTTGTAGGTCGAAAGAGAACAAACCCCTTAAGTCGGTTCTCTAGATAATATACGTACTCTATGGAATGATCCATGAAGGTCGAGTTAAGGAGTGTATAAATGGAAAAATATGAAATTATGAGGTAGGTATTGAAATTAATTTTAATATAATAAAATAAAAAAAAACACCATTAAAATTTGAGTCAACTTATAAAAGTTTGTGTATTTATTAATACGATGAATGCATTTCGACCGATGTATATCGGTCATCTTCAACAACACTTTACACTACTGAGTAATAGCTGTCACTGGTGACTGGCATAAAACAGAAAACATTACAAACACTACAAACAGAGTTGTCTGTTTGTTTATAAAAGCTTTCGATGGCATCAAGCTTATTATTGTCAGAGACACTTGAGAGGAGGTGAACATCATTTAGAGTAGGTAATTGGTAAATGTTGCTCCTGTAATGCATGAGCTGCAATTGCTGATTTTCTTGGGTCGTTGTTTTTTATGTAGTTTTGATGGTCTTTAAACCTTATTAAAATTGATCTTTTTGTTTGACCATAGTATTTGAGTCCACATTTACATTTTATTACATAAACACCTGATTTTTTTAAATTGTCTTTTTTATCTTTGACACTTGTCAATTTGTTTTTTAGTTCGAATTTGTTAGAAAATATTAAAATTATTTTGTTGCTGTGGAAAACTGTTTTTAGTCCATTTGTTATATCTGGTGCGAAGGTCATTGACACACGGTTCATATCAACTGATTGAGTTGTTTTCTTTCGTATGAAAAAAGTTGAAAGTTGTTCTTTTTTATGTTTGTTTGAATGTTTGCGAATTATTTTGTCAATTAAATTTGATCCATAACCATTTACATATGCTATGTTTAATATGTGTGTATATTCTTGTTTGTAACTATTGTTGGATAATGGTAAACTGACCAGTCTATGTGCCATAGAATGGAAGGCCGATAATTTATGTTGGATATGGTGCGAAAGCATTGCTTGGTATATATCTGGAAGTGTTTGTTGGTTTATGGTAAATGGCTATGTCAATTCGATTTGATGTATTTCTTATTAATTTCAAATCTAGAAAGTTAATTGCAGAATTCTCTTCTAATTCGTAAGTGAATTTAATGCTGTTGTGTTGACTATTTAAAATTGTTAGTAAATCATTTACTTTATTTCTTTTAACGACCGTGAAGACGTCATCCACGTAGCGGAGCCAGGTTGATGGAAGATGACCTTTCTTCCTTTGTTCCGTTTCAAAATCCGCCATGAACGTTTAGAAAATATTAAAATAATTTTGTTGCGGTGGAAAACTGTTTTTAGTCCATTCGTTATATCTGGTGCGAAGGTCATTGACACACGGTTCATATCAACTAATTGATTTGTTTTCTTTCGTATGAAAAAAGTCAGGTGTTTATGTAATAAAATGTAAATGTGGACTCAAATACTATGGCCAAACAAAAAGATCAATTATAATAAGGTTTAAAGACCATCAAAACTACATAAAAAACAACGACCCAAGAAAATCAGCAATTGCAGCTCATGCATTACAGGAGCAACATTTACCAATTACCTACTCTAAATGATGTTCACCTCCTCTCAAGTGTCTCTGACAATAATAAGCTTGATGCCATCGAAAGCTTTTATATACAAATAGACAACTCTGCACTAAATGCAGATAATGGAAACATAGAATCAGATTTGTTCAATTGTTTTTAACATGTTTTCTCTTTTCCTCTACAATTTTAAATACAAAAATAATTTGCAATACTATAGTCACTCTATTTATTTTCATGTAGTTTGCATAATCATTGTTAAAATCTTTTCTGTTTCAACTTTCTTATGTAATATATATTTTATAAAGTTTGTAATGTTTTCTGTTTTATGCCAGTGACAACTCAGTCGTGTTGCTGAAGATGACCGATACATCGGTCGAAATGCATTCATCGTATTAATAAATACACAAACTTTTATTAGTTGACTCAAATTTTAATGGTATTTTTTTTTAATTTTATTATATTAAAATTAATTTCAATATATTAGAGTCATCGCCTTTGTTCTCCTTTTTAATAATTTATGAGGTACCTAGGTACGTAATAGAAAAAGTTCAAATCTTGGTTATATATTTTGTATATTTATTATATATTTTGGTATAGTTGATTTTTGTTTTATTTCTATTAATTTTGAATCGGGAACTTTTCAGTAAAGGAAATACATTTTTACTAGGTTGACAATATTAGGTATAATTATTCAGGGCCGTAGCTAGAGTTGAATTTAAGGTTGGGCATCGGTGATAACAGGTAGGGCGGAAGTAAACATTTTTTATGAAATATGATCTGATCTGGTAAAAGTGGTACCTACTCAATTGTCGGAAGGGGGTGATAGATAAGTGCAAAACATTCATATTCATAATATGTATTGGTTTTCATTATTATCTCTCTTAACATAGATATATATTGATAACAATATCAAGCTCTTTCATTAAAATAACTGAATTCTTCGATTCGCCATATTATTAAAAATACGAAGGACTTCATCCATATCCAATGACTTGGTTCTTTTCTTTTCAAAGGCCAGAAATACCATGCCTGTCATTCTTTCGTGACTCATTGATAGCCTCTGAGGCCTATTGAATCATTTTTAGCTTTTGTATCTTTTGCTTCCATATGTTTTGAGGAATGGGGTTCTTTGTGGTCGATTTCCCTAAAGAAAGTACGTATGTATATCCAATATCCACAAAATCTTTTAATCTTTAGTTCACAGCAATAAACAAACAACCTTGTCGCTAACTGATTATAAAACACTTATAAAACACCTTCACTACAGACGAATAAACTCTAATTTGCTCATTTTAAATTAATCAAAGACTGCAATACGTGGACAGACGGCACAACTCTCAGAGATACATATAAGCCGTGTTTTTTTGCAAGCCCGTGGGGAATTGGATGAAAAAAACGACGTTGGTGCTAAACATGTTAACATGTTAAATGCAACAACAACTGATCCCAGAGAATTCTCGGGGCTTAACTTAAGCGCACAGAAAAACTGTGTTACCGGCATGAATTACATACATGTTACCGATAGTTTGTATGAAAACTCCATGTTTTTTTACTGTCATGGCGTCGCTAATCCCCGCTGTTGTTTTTTTCAACCAATTTCCCCGGTCTTGCAAATAACGCGCCTATTATTATAATTTATCCACCAATTTAACCGCACTCAAAGTATTCATAGATACTCTATTCTATTTTGAGTCTCTTACTCTTTTGTTATGTCGTTTTCCATTGGACGTCTGGAAGCGTCCAGAATCAAAAAGAACTCTTCTAAAATTATTCCATTGGCAAAAAAAAACAGTTAACCGACGCTTCTCAGAAGAAAATTTCGCTTCTCGATTTGAAATCAGAAACCACTCAAGAAGCACTAATACATTTAAGCTAACGGGGATTTTTTAGCTGGTTTGGTTTTGGCAACACTGGTTTTGACAGCTGACGTGTGTTTAGTACCTTGTGTCACTGTCAAACAGCTTCAGTTTGGTTTGAAATTTAACCAAGAACTAAAGCCAGCCGACCTACCACAACGCCGAATTTTTGGTGAATGGGCTCTTGGAAAGCTGGCCGAGGATCCGCTTTTTTATCGAAAAATTGTGTTCAGCGATGAGGCTCATTTTTGGTTGAATGGGTACGTAAATAAGCACAATTGCCGCATTTGGAGTGAAGATCAGCCAGAAGCATTGCAACAGCTACCAATGCATCCCGAAAAAGCCACTGTTTGGTGCGGTTTCTGGGCCGGCGGCATTATTGGGCCATATTTCTTCAAAGATGATGCGAATCGCAGCGTTACTGTCAATGGTGAACGCTACCGAGCGATGATAACAAACTTTTTTTTGCCCGAAATGGAAGTTCTTGACTTGTATGATATGTGGTTTCAACAAGACGGTGCCACATGCCACACAGCACGCGAAACAATGGCGCAATTGCGAGGCGAGTTTGGTGAACAGTTAATTTCACGTTTCGGGCCGGTCAATTGGCCGCCTAGATCGTGCGATTTGACACCATTAGACTATTTTTTGTGGGGGTATGTCAAGGCTAATGTCTATAGGGACAAGCCCGCTTCGATTGACGCACTGGAAGCAAACATCCATGCATTCATTCGTGAGATACCGGCCGATATGTGTGAAAGAGTATGCCAAAATTGGACTCACCGGATGGGCTACCTGAGACGCAGCCGCGGTCAACATTTGCATGAAATTATCTTTAAAAATTAAATTGCAAGGTTCAAACTATCGATTCAAATAAATATTTCATTCATTTTTTCGAATTTTTTGTGTTTTTTTTTTTTTTAAAGTTCTAAACCTCTTAAAAAATCACCCGTTATAACTTCAAAACAAACTCACTCAAATGTCAAAAGTAAACATCAGACTCTGTTTGATTTTATGCCTGTTCGATAACATGAAATTTTCACGATGATTCACCAATACAATGACAAAATTTCTAAATTTCTGGAAAACGACATGAGATATATTTCGTTCAAATCAGCTATGAAGTATGAACGAGAATGGTGGAATGAATGAAAAAAATGCTAGACAAAAAGTACAGTATGGGCCGTTTCACTGCTTATGAATGAGGGTATTGTTTTTTTTTTGTACTATGTAGAGAGGAAAAAAATTACAAAACGAGGATATTTTTTTTTTTTGGTGGAACAAATCTTTGTATACAAAGAACGAATTTAAGGGAATAGGAAAATCGATACGATAGTTGATTTTTCAAGGTAGGGCATTGCCCCCTAATGCCCTCCCTAGCTACGACCCTGTAATTATTTTACCTAACCACAAATAGATTGAAAACCTCGTATCTAAAGCGAAAAGGGACAATATGCAAAAGTTTACCTACTTTCCTAAATAGATATAATATGTACCTAGAAAGTTGTTTTTTTTTTAATTTGTCACGCATTATACAAAAAATCGGAAAATAAGCAAAAAATTAGGTAGGTAGGTAGATGTTTCTTAAATAATTTCGTCATAATTCTTGTGATTATTGAGTGAAATTAATTTTAAATTGTAGAAAAGAAGTACGAATGTGGGTTTTTTTTAATTACATATATGTAGGTACCTACCTACCTATAGCCACAGATATTTTTTCTTAAATAAAAGCAAAAGTATGGTATCGACCTACATAGGTAGGTTTTAAATTTTTAACTGCAGTGATGTTCATTTGTATTTTGTTAAATTCAAAAGACAAATAGATAGGTAGTTTAACAAATATTTTGGTAGATACATACTAGATACATTACATACCGTCAGCTAAATACGTAAAGCTCCTAAAGCTGGACGAAATTGAGATTTTGATCCCAATTTCGTAAGGTTGGTTTATCTTCCCCCGTTTGGGTGGGAGGGGCACTTTCATAAAAAAAAAGTACTAAAAATGGATAAACAAATATAAAAAAATTACGGTAATAGTTACAATTAAGTATTATACCTACCTACCTTTTTTTAAAGCCAATACTCTATTCTATTAGCTAATTTTTAAATGAAGTGAAATCTATGCATATAGTTTTTGAAAAAAACCGGTTTACAACCCAACTAAAAAACATTAAAAAAAAAGTTTAAAGTGTAATTTTTCAAAACTGTAAAATTATAATTTTGGTAATTAATTCTTAACCAAAAACCGAAAACTAGATGATTTTATGTCATCTAGTTTTTGAGAAAATTTAAAATTACTAAAAACAACTTCTCTTATGATATTTTTGTTCTTTAATTGCTTGCTTACATAAATACCGTGCTAGCACCGAGCGTTACCCAGATACGTTTCTTAAAGTCCCACAATTAAAATTTTCAGACATGAAAATGTAATACATACAAAATTCACATTAGGTACCTAGGTAAATATACTACTTCATTTCAGAATTTTGGAAAAAATTGGTCTAATCTTTTTTTTTATTTTTTTTATCAAAATTTTGAGTTTGCATGCAAATTTTTCAAAAACTATTGACATAAATAATTTAATTTAAATTTAAGAGTATTGAACAGATTTCTTTTAAAATCGGTATAGTACTTCATTGTAGGTGCTGGATTTGTTTTAAAATAATATTTTTTCCATTTTAAGTCATTTTACAGCATCAAATTTTCAAATTTTTCACAAATTTCATGCAATTCGTTGGAGCCGTTTCGGAAAAACCAAAAAAGTGGGTGGAACTGTGGGCAGATATTACTATTTTTTTTTTTCTATTTTTCTTACTCATAAGAATGAACTCTAAAACTTTCATTCAAATCGTTTGAGTTGTTTCCGAGACATAGAGACATTACTAAACTATGGAGTATGAAAAGTGTGTGTGGCAGTCAGCGGATTTGACTGAACTGAATCTAGTTTTCAAACTTTGTTCTCGTTTATAAGAAAAAACTCTGAAAATTTCACGAAAATAGCTACAGCCGTTTACGAGACAAGCAATAATAAAAGTGGACGTAGCAGTGGGTGGATTTTAAAATTTTAGAATTTTTTAATTTTTTGTTATAAGAGTAAACTATTATAACCTCATTCAAATCGTTTGAATTGTTTTCGAGAAACTAAGAAATAATAAAAGTGCCACTGCCACGGGTGAATTTTACTAAATCTAATTTTGTATTTTTTTTCTCTTTCATAAGAATAAACTCTGAAAATTTCATCCAAATCGTTGTAGCCGTTTTCGAAAAACGGATTTTACTATTTTTTTTGTAATTTTCTTCGTTCCCATAACAGTAAACTCTGAAAATTTTATTCAAATCGTTTGAGCCGTTTCCGAGAAATAAAGATATTTCCGACCGTTTCCTTCATACTATAGGAAATAAGAAAAGTGGGCGTGGGAGTGGGCGGATTTAACCAAATCCAATTTTTAATTTTTTTATCGTTCATCGTAATAAACTCTGAAAATTTTATCAAAATCGTTGGAGCAATTTCCGAGAAAGCAAAGACAGTCGACTCAACCTAAGTCGTACTCTCTCTAAGTCGAATTTCTCTCTAACTCGAATTTTTTGCCATATTTTATCATTACTTTCAATTTTCCATACAAAAACCATTCTCTAAGTCGAACTCCCTTTCTCTAACTCGAACACATTCTCTCGATTATTGGCATCTTTTTTCACCCCTTAAGTCGTATTTTGTTTAGCACAAACAACAAAACAAAATAAAAAAACATTACCCCTTCGGAATTTGTATTTGGGTATTGTATTACTACGAACCATTAAAACCTTAATATATACCTATGTGTAGCATCGCGAGTACCATCATCGTCAAAATTCGTGTTTCTTCCTATTTTCATATCCCTGGTACCTACCTCTACAAAAAGATAGAATTTTAAAAAGTTGGAACGCTAAAAAAAAAAAACATTTTTATCCTTTTGTTGCAATATTTTTTAACTAAGCGAATTTTAGGATGATTATTAGGAAGATTACGATGACGAATTACTATTTTACGACTATTACTATTACGACTTTCGATTTTACGAAACCAACAATAATAATTTAATAAAATTACAAACGAATAAACTAATTAAAATTGTGCAACCGGCACACGCGGAAGATAAGATCGATATGACGAACTGTCAAATCGATCGACGAAGAACGAGGTAAAACGAAGAGACAAAATATTGCAACAACACTGCAACTACGATGCAGCCAACCGGCTAGTCAGCTGGGGGTGGGTTCGTCGAATTAATAAGACGAATAAAAAAAGAAGTAAAACAAATGAATCAAAACGAATTTGGTTTATTAAAAAAAAAGAATTAAAAAGGAAAAAGGGTAAGCACAGAGGCGTACTTACGCTGTAGGGTGGGCGCCAGGAAACTGTTGAGGGTCGTTTGCCTTGACCGGGTAAGCTGAAAATTCTTCTTCAATAATGAAGGAAAACACAGTGGTTTATATTCCCAAAGCGAAGTTAAACCAATTTTATTTAAAAATATCTGGGAAACCTTGGCTTGCGCCTGGATTAAAACCCAGAATTTTTTCGATTAAAAGAAATACAATTAGGAGTTTAAAATGGTCGTGACCAATTTTAAAACAAAGGCAAATGTTTAAACAATGAAACAAAGAAACAAAGACCGCAAGATTGGAGCGCTATCACTAGGTCCGGAAATAAACGGACAAGAAAACTACTTTAAGAAAAATGGGGTCGCGAGTCTCACAATTTTGACATTAATAAAACGAACTATTAAAGATCAACCGAATATATTTATATTTTGAAAACAATTTTCCACCAAACGAATAAAAACACTAATGCACTCTTCTTATCTTCTTTTTTTGAATTTTCTCCCCTTCCTTCTTCCTTCCCTCAATTTAATCGCTCGGTCTGGCGAATTTTCCTCTTCTAATATATTTATTAATTCCTGCTTCAAAACTTTTTCTAAACACTTTTTAAAACTTTCTCAAAACTATAAATTATTTTATTCTCAACTTATTTTCTTTTTCTTCTTCTCAAAATTTTTCAAAACCTTTTCGCTTCGCAAGTCAACCAAAAAGTGGTTGGTCATGCGTAGTCTTTGTCCTCTATTGGCCTCCTCTTTCACACACACAGTCTCACTCTCAATCACAAGCTTTCGTGGAACTCGGCTACGGTATCACTCCGAGGTTAAGTTCAGCTACTCTACTAAATTTAACTGTCTGAAAATGCTTCGAAGGAGGAACAAATACTCTAATGCAAATTTCTAATACTTTTTAAGGAATTGAAGGAGGAAGGCAAATACTCAAATCAAACTACCTAACGCGCAATCTACTATTCGGTGGACTTTTGTGCAGATCTGGGGGATTGAGGGAATAGCGTTTAGCGTTCCAATCTTTTAAAGTCGGTCGATGTTATTTACTTTAAATTTGAAGTTATAAATTCTAGGATGGGCTCGAAGCCATATTTAAAAATGAAGTTAAAATGTATGTTGGTGTTTTGTTGTGCTGGTATAAAATCCACTTCTAAGTGTAAGTGTATATCTCCTTCTATCCTTGAGTGTTGTTATTTTTAGAGATGAGTTCCTCGCTCTATACATAGATGGCGTGCGAGTTTCCAGCCCATCCGCTGGCTCAACACGATCGAATAAAGAGGTACCTATATTGCTATCCTCTCTAAGCAACTCTCCAGCTCCATGAGGACAACGGACTCAAAATTATGGGTCCAAAAATGGGAATGGAATGGAGGGGAAACAGTTAACGAGAGTTAGACTATGACTAAACAACATAGCCAGAAAGAGGTTTTAAGAACCGAGTTTAGGAATGGTTTTTGTTGCGGTAAATCTTACCGTAAAACTTTTCTTTGTGTTGTTGGTTGTTTTATATACATATTAACCTTAATTTATTAAATAAACCTTTTAAAACAAACAAAATATGTATATGTATGTTTTATGTGACCAAAAATACAAAATATGTATTTCTCTCTATAACTCGAATTTTTCCAAAACTCTATCTAACTCGAACAAATCTTGGTACCTACCTATCTGTGAAAATTCGACTTGGGGAGAGTCGACTGTATATATGTATATGTATGTATATATAAATATATACCTATGTAAATAACATACATATATATAAGAATAGCTCGTTTAAAGTAATAAGATACACTACATGATTTTCTAAAGCCATAATTAACCCTCTAATGCCTGCAACCGCCTCTAGGCGGGGTAAAGCTTACAAGTACTTTCAGCTAACGGTATGATCTCTTGTCAAATCTGATTTGTTTTACCTATAGCTTATATATTAATCTATGCATAGCTGTGCTTTGCATAGCTGTAGTGCATTTCATTTGCAAGCTTAGTTTGTTCAAAGTAAAAAATACCCTCGCAAGCACGAAAATAAATATTTTTTTACAATCACGATTTTCATTTATAAAAAAAAATAATAAGAATCATAAGATCTAATTGGAAAAATAACAGGTGATTAGATGAAAATGTTTTTATCTATAAGTTAAAAAAGTTTTGTGCTGTGATGTTTTTTTATATTAACTATCAGAATTTTCTTGAGCCCGTCTAGAGGCGGGTCCAGGCAGTTGAGAGTAGTTCTATATAACTGATTCAGTGCTTTTGTTAGGTAGCAATGTCAAGAAGATCTTTGAAGAACCTGTCGAATATGACAGATGATGAAATAGCTGAATATGAGTTCAGCTCTAGCATCATTTCCTTCTACGTCCGTTGTTTCTGTTGCTCCTTCGGAATGAAACCCCAGAGCCAGTTGTGCTAGTATATCTGAGCCCTATATTGCTCCTCCACCTTCACGTTATAGAAAACGTAAACTCGACTTGAATGACAAAGAAATACGAGAAGAGTAAGGTGGCCCAGGTTGTTCGAGCTCCGTCCAATTCACTGGTGTTCTGAATACAATGAAAAATGATGCTCAGGAATTAAAATCCTGGCTTTGGAGAAAAAAAATATGCAGTTGCATGTAAACGAAGTCGTTTTTCGTGGGGTAATAGAGCTGCCAGATTTATTACCAATAAACAAGAGGTTCTACAGTTCAGAGGAATCATGATCTTCATGTCTGTATATCGCTTTCCAAATGTTCGTTCCTACTGGGGAAGACATTCGCTGGAACCAATACGGACCATAATGACACGAACGTTGTTCGGTTATCAAGTAAAATTCCAGACAACGTGTACCATATTGTTTTTTTTTGACAATTTTTACACGTCATTAGGTTTGCCAACATACATAAGAATCCGTGGTATTTATAGTTTGGGAACCGTCCGCTCAAATCGAGTACCAAACATCAAATTGTAAAGCGATGCTGAACTAGTTAGGAGAAAAGTTGAGCGAGGGTATTCCGAGGAATACGCTTACGGCGAAGATATAAGCAGCGTTTTGTGGAAGGACAACAAAAGTATTCGACTTCTTTCGACTTATGTTGGTACTAAACCATTTCTCTCTCGAGAGGTTGTTCCCCCACCCACCAAATCTTTGCGGTTGGACACAAAAAAAGCAGAAACAAACAGAATTTATATAATAAAAGAATATAATCGACACTGGTATGGGTGGTGTCGATCAAATGGGTGGACTTCTTGGTAACTATCATATGCATATGAAAACCCGAAAATGGACGAATCGCATATTTTTCCATCTGTTGGATGTGGCTATGGTCAACTCGTACATTCTTTTTCATAGGTTGCACAAGGGAGTCAAACTAGAATTACCAAATTTTCGCTCTGAAGTTGCGGAATCATTGCGCATGATTTCAAATGAAACAAAAAAACCATTGCCATTGGTGCGTATTTCACGATCGCAAGGGCACAAAGTTGTGTAAAAACCCGGAATGTAAGCCAAAAACATAGGAATATTGCACCAAATGTAAATTGAATCTTTGCAATTCAACCACAAAATCACGAGTTTCTTAGACATCCATCAACGTTAATGTATTTTACACCTATAACAAACCTTATTCAATTTCATTTTATATTTTTTAAAATTAATTTTCGTCATTATTCGTTCAAAAAACTTTTATTTTCCTGTTTCTTTATTTCCTGTAACGACCCAACCCCGCCTAGAGGCAGTGTAAATATTTTTACCTCTAAAAGGTAAAAACTTAATTTTTTTGAAAAACTAATTTCAGATTCGTTCTTATCGCGTCGATATTAGTATATACCTACCTACTGATTTTTTAATCAAATAAAAAAATAAGGCATTAGAGGGTTAATTTTTTTAAATTAAATTTTTCAATCAAGATGTTTGAGTGAAAATTTAAATATCATTTTCAAACTCAAAATTTTGTAAAAAGGTGAAAAGATGTTGTACATATTAAATTATCTATAACATTTTTACATATAGGTAGGTAGGTACCTATACCTAATTGTTGTTTTTTCCTGTACCTACATACCAACCTGTTTAATATTTATATGAACTGATAGTCGAATTTCAAAAACCAAATGGATTTAGGTACCTAAACCAAATGAGCCTACGTACCTACCTAGGTACCTAGTTTAGTTTTTGAAAAAATTTAAAATTGAAAACCAACTTTTTTTCAGAAAAATTAGCCTTCCCGCCTAGGTATATGAGCCCAAAAAGACTCCCTCCCATACGGTACTATTCGTGAGTCGTGACTGTTGCCAATTACCTAAATATCCCAGCTTTTTGTCACATCTGATGTGAATAACCCAGTCCCTACATAGGAATTATCTTAAATAAATAGCATTTTGAATTAACCCTTGACAACGACTTTAGCGATAAAATGAAATTCAAAAAAATAGGTATAGACATTTTTTTCTACATTTAAGCATAGTACGCTGCTGATGCGAAACGAAAATTTCCTGTGATCTCCAAACAGAACACGAAACGCTTGCGAAAACACAACGGAAAATATTCTTGGAGAGTTTCACTAATTCCAAAAACAAAATCAAACATAAACGCAAAAAATCAGAGAAACCCATGATGTAAGAAAATGATAAAAAAAAACACAAATAAAACTCAAATGTCATTTTTCCGCACACAATAAATAGTCTGTATAATTAATTCAGTGCGAAAAAGGAGCGGAGACTTCTCCAAATAATCTGCTACAATTATAAATTTCGTTCTTCGAACAGCGTACTGCAAAACGAAAAGCAGAACGAAATTTTCCGTTTATGATTTCGTTGTGTCATTTTTGTATGGGATTGTTCGTTTCGCATCAGCAGCGTACTAGGCTTTAAAACATATTTAATGTCAACCAAATATGAAAATCCAAAAAAACTACCTATACCTACGACCATCCAAATAGATAAACATATGTACATACTTACATACAATCCTACCTACATCCATAAATATATACATTATACATTACTTATGTAGGTATACATACAAGAATTGCACGTTTAAAGTAAAATCAAATTCAACAATAATTGTAAGAACATTAATTTTGTACACCTCAAAAGTAAAAAAAGCGATCCTTTTTTGTCTACAATATCTTCACGGGGCTTGGTAACAATAATTACAACAAAAAACTTAAAAAAGCGAAGTGACGTAATCTTGTTACCCTTCATTCATTCATTCATGCTTTTTAAGTACATACATACTTCGGGTGATAAAAAAAAAACACATTCCCTTATCCCAACAAAAAAAAAATGTGTAGTCCACCTGAATGTTCACTGCGCTGCTCAGTGTGCAATGTGCATACATACTCATGTGTGTTGTATGTTTGTATGTTTGTAGGTAGGTATGTGGAATAAAATCCACACAGTCCACGAGATTCCACAATTTAATGCAAATAATGGTTGTAGTTTCAGGTAAGCTAAGCCGCCATCTATTAACGTTAGATTCTCGTTCGGTCGAGGTGGGTTCCTCTATATGTATAAACTCAATGACTATACCTACCCATAATTTGTTCTCATTATCGGCAACGTAAAATACTTACCTACCTAACTACAACCATTGACCAATCTACCTTCCTATATAGCTGACAACCCACACCCAGCACACTACCTCCTATTACCTAACTATAGATAGTGCAAATAAACCAATCAAGAAATAGGTACCTACAAGAAACTAAATCACAACAACAAAAAGTTATGGTTCCACGCCTCAGCCAAAACATCCCTCACACTTCATCAACAAATAGGAAGCATTTTTCCTTTTTTACTCACATTTCATGTCAATAAAAAAAAAACAACACCCAATGAAAGAGAGACACAATAGATTTCAGAATATTTCCATGCAAAACCAATGTACCTACAACTATACATAATTCATGCTCATCGCATTAAATCGACCAATGGCCGTTAATTACACTTAAAAATCCCTAGCAAAAAATTCCTCCCACAAAAGTTCCTTACTCGAATTCACTAACCATCTTAACGAATATATTAAATACACGAACCATTGTATTCGACGAGTTTTATCTTCGATAAAAATTCAATTGGTCTTTTTGCAATAACTTCCAGGATGAGTTTGGTGACCAGGTGTCTTGGTACCAGTTGGCTGCTGATACCAATTGTCTGGGATAAGTGGTCTTGGGACCAGCGGTTCCGGGATCGGCTATCAAAACTGAAAATTAAAATTTTCAATGATGAGTTTCAATGAAAGCCATGAATGGCCCCTAAGTATAGTCTTCATTGACACTAATTGAGTTACTGAAGCGTTTCAGAAAACTTTTCTGGAACAAAACATAAAAAAAAACAAAATTCCTTTCATAAGTGAAGTTACAAAAAGGTTTTTTAGTAATTGTTCAATAACTAAGGCAATTGAAACCTCTTTGTGACCGTTTTGTAACAATATAATAAGAACATATTTCGTGCAGTCAAATGTGAAACATACTTGCTATAGAACATCAGCTTTGGTTGTCATATTAATAAGAACATTTAACCAAAACTGAATTCCAAATAACAACTGTGTAGAAAAAATATAAAATTGGATTTTTGTGTAGTCAAAATAATTTGTGCCAAACCTCCATTTCTTTTCACTTTTCTCTATAAATTTTAATATTTGGTGCCATTTTGCGATGAAAAAAATACAATATTTCACGCTTTGACAGATGAAAAAAGTAGTTATTGGGAAGTTGCATTCAAGTTACTAACTTCACTCTGTCTCTGTTCAGTCCCTGTGAAGTATTCAATGTTAGGTTTCTTTTAGTTGCATATGAGTTTCAATTCAGTTTCTGAAACATGTCAGAGTTAGGTTACTGTTGAGCAACATGGTGGTTGCAAAAGATGAAAGTTACTGAATTGTTTCAATTTCAGTTACAAACACGATTAGTTCCAAGCTAGATTGTAACTGTTGTAACTGCTCAGTAACTTATATTCAGAACCATCACTTTTCAGTCGCAAACTATGAGCGCAAAAACTTTTATGTAACATTAAAGCAACTCATATTATTTCAGTTTTTTTGGGAAAAGAAAAAAACTTTTCAGAAACTTCTAAGCAACTCAGTTGTTTCAGAAAAACTTCTAAGTAACGCGGATGTAACAAGTTTGGTCGATTTTTAGTTACAAAATTCAAATGTGTGCCACTTGGGGAAGTATCCTGAATGAAAAATACTCTTCTAACGATTCTGCGAAATAATTTAGCTTCTCGATTTCAAGTAAGAATCCATTCAAACTGAAAAGTCAAACTGCAATGTAACTTCACGTCTTTTTCGCTCTGCATTTTAATTACTTTTCCCTTTAAAAAAAGAAAAGTATTTTATACAATGGAAGAAACAAGTTACGAAAAAAAATAAAGAAACATTAGCTGTGTTTTATTTTCACCCAGATCCAATCCAGATCAGGGGCCTATTTCAAGGCACATACATATGTACATCACATACAATGTATGTGACGTTAAAAATGCCCCAGATGCCTGAGTGTTAATTTTAGATTTTTAAAAAATTAAGTTTTTACTAAGTTAACACATAATTTTTTTTTAATTGGTTCACTAAGTAATCAATGGCGACTACTTTAAGGAAAATACATCACACACAAGTATGTGATGTAATTCTGTGAAAGAGGCCCCAGATCATGAAAATAAAGCAAACCAGGGGTGGAATATCGCGTAAGGTGATTTGCGATAAGTGAGAGTCACAATCAAGCAATTCAGTCTGTGTAAGATGATATCACATTTGATAGCTAACTGGCTGAATTCACAATGCCCTGCTGCAACTGGGAATCGGAGCTGCAGCTGTAACTGCTTAAAAAAAATGTACTTCGTTTTTTTATCTGCCCACAATTTTAAAAGAAAAAAAACAACCACTAGTTTATAATCCACTTTTTTTATTTCCAATATTTTTCTTTTAATTAATATTTTTTTCGCGACACAAATGAGCACTAAAAACTTCAATATTTTTTTCCGGCTCTTTTTTTCTTCATATAAATTGAAACGTCAGAAGTGCTGCACGTGAAAAAGTTAAAAGTTGGTGAACCTTTGCAGCACCGTCTGCAGCACCGACTGCAGTTGCGTTGCGTTGTGTTCGTTACATTGAATTTGTGTGTATTCAATATTTTGACAGCTATTCAGTTGCAGCTTCCAGTTGCAGCGGAGTTACCTGCTTGGTAACCTGGAGACTTCTATCTTTAACAACTTATTAGTTCCTGTTCATCGTCACCAGACTGGAACTTAACCCCGTTACTCCGTTTACCGTTAAAACGGACTACAGCTAGAAAGTTTCTACTAGCAACAGACGAGGCCATCACCCTGTGAACCCAGATGGGTTAATCATCATCATAATCGAAAAAAAAAAAAAACAATCTAATTGTAATGTGTTAATTCATTAATGTTTTAATGTAATTTATGGCTTTTTAAATATCGTTTTACTTTATTTTCATTGCCAGTAATTTATTTGTTTAATGTAACTGTGATTAAGTTTTTACTAAGTTAACACATAATTTTTTTTTAATTGGTTCACTAAGTAATCAATGGCGACTACTTTAAGGAAAATACATCACACACAAGTATGTGATGTAATTCTGTGAAAGAGGCCCCAGATCATGAAAATAAAGCAAACCAGGGGTGGAATATCGTGTAAGGTGATTTGCGATAAGTGAGAGTCACAATCAAGCAATTCAGTCTGTGTAAGATGCTATCACATTTGATAGCTAACTGGCTGAACACAATGCCCTGCTGCAACTGGAATCGGAGCTGCAGCTGTAACTGCTTAAAAAAAATGTACTTCGTTTTTTTATCTGCCCACAATGAACAGCTTTTTATATATTTTAAAGGAAAAAAAACAACCACGAGTTTATAATTCACTTTTTTTATTTCCAATATTTTTCTTTTAATTAATATTTTTTTCGCGACACAAATGAGCACTAAAAACTTCAATATTTTTTTCCGGCTCTTTTTTTCTTCATATAAATTAAAACGTCAGAAGTGCTGCACATGAAAAAGTTAAAAGTTGGTGAACCTTTGCAGCACCGTCTGCAGCACCGACTGCAGTTGCGTTGCGTTGTGTTCGTAACATTGAATTTGTGTGTATTCAATATTTTGACAGCTATTCAGTTGCAGCTTCCAGTTGCAGCGGAGTTTGGTTTGAGAGCGCAACGTGGCCGGTCGTGCCTTGCACACCGTGCTTTTTCCGGAGATTTTTCTCTAGTTATTTTTTATTGGTTCCTGTGCCTCTTCACTGGGACCGATTAAACTCGTTCTCACTTACCGTGAAAGTGAACCACCACCAGGCAGAGTTCTTTGGGGAGGGGATTTCTGCATAGCGTCAGGAGAGGCTTCTCCAGCAACTGATTAGTTCCTGTGCCTCGTGCCAGGCCTATACCGTTCCCGTTTACCGTCAAAACGGTCATACCAGGCAGTTTCTTTGGAGGGGGATACCTGCTTGGTAACCTTGAGATTTCTATCTTCAACAACTTATTAGTTCCTGTTCATCGTCACCAGACTGGAACTTAACCCCGTTACTCCGTTTACCGTTAAAACGGACTACAGCTAGAAAGTTTCTACTAGCAACAGACGCAGCACAAGCTGGCAGATTCTCCAGGCGAGGACATCACCCTGTGAACCCAGATGGGTTAATCATCATCATAATCGAAAAAAAAAAACAATCTAATTGTAATGTGTTAAATCATTAATGTTTTAATATAATTTATGGCTTTTTAAATATCGTTTTACTTTATTTTCATTGCCAGTAATTTATTTGTTTAATGTAACTGTGATTAAGTTTTTACTAAGTTAACACATAATTTTTTTTAATTGGTTCACTAAGTAATCAATGGCGACTACTTTAAGGAAAATACATCACACACAAGTATGTGATGTAATTCTGTGAAAGAGGCCCCAGATCATGAAAATAAAGCAAACCAGGGGTGGAATATCGTGTAAGGTGATTTGCGATAAGTGAGAGTCACAATCAAGCAATTCAGTCTGTGTAAGATGCTATCACATTTGATAGCTAACTGGCTGAACACAATGCCCTGCTGCAACTGGAATCGGAGCTGCAGCTGTAACTGCTTAAAAAAATGTACTTCGTTTTTTTATCTGCCCACAATGAACAGCTTTTTATATATTTTAAAGGAAAAAAAACAACCACGAGTTTATAATTCACTTTTTTTATTTCCAATATTTTTCTTTTAATTAATATTTTTTTCGCGACACAAATGAGCACTAAAAACTTCAATATTTTTTTCCGGCTCTTTTTTTCTTCATATAAATTAAAACGTCAGAAGTGCTGCACATGAAAAAATTAAAAGTTGGTGAACCTTTGCAGCACCGTCTGCAGCACCGACTGCAGTTGCGTTGCGTTGTGTTCGTAACATTGAATTTGTGTGTATTCAATATTTTGACAGCTATTCAGTTGCAGCTTCCAGTTGCAGCGGAGTTTGGTTTGAGAGCGCAACGTGGCCGGTCGTGCCTTGCACACCGTGCCTTTTCCGGAGATTTTTCTCTAGTTATTTTTCACTGGGACCGATTACACTCGTTCTCACTTACCGTGAAAGTGAACCACCACCAGGCAGAGTTCTTTGAGGAGGGGATTTCTGCATGGCGTCAGGAGAGGCTTCTCCAGCAACTGATTAGTTCCTGTGCCTCGTGCCAGGCCTATACCGTTCCCGTTTACCGTCAAAACGGTCATACCAGGCAGTTTCTTTGGAGGGGGATACCTGCTTGGTAACCTGGAGATTTCTATCTTCAACAACTTATTAGTTCCTGTTCATCGTCACCAGACTGGAACTTAACCCCGTTACTCCGTTTACCGTTAAAACGGACTACAGCTAGAAAGTTTCTACTAGCAACAGACGCAGCACAAGCTGGCAGATTCTCCAGGCGAGGCCATCACCCTGTGAACCCAGATGGGTTAATCATCATCATAATCGAAAAAAAAAAACAATCTAATTGTAATTTAATGTTAATGTTTTAATGTAATTTATGGCTTTTTAAATATCGTTTTACTTTATTTTCATTGCCAGTAATTTATTTGTTTAATGTAACTGTGATTAAGTTTTTACTAAGTTAACACATAATTTTTTTTAATTGGTTCACTAAGTAATCAATGGCGACTACTTTAAGGAAAATACATCACACACAAGTATGTGATGTAATTCTGTGAAAGAGGCCCCAGATCATGAAAATAAAGCAAACCAGGGGTGGAATATCGTGTAAGGTGATTTGCGATAAGTGAGAGTCACAATCAAGCAATTCAGTCTGTGTAAGATGCTATCACATTTGATAGCTAACTGGCTGAACACAATGCCCTGCTCCAACTGGAATCGGAGCTGCAGCTGTAACTGCTTAAAAAAAATGTACTTCGTTTTTTTATCTGCCCACAATGAACAGCTTTTTATATATTTTAAAGGAAAAAAAACAACCACGAGTTTATAATTCACTTTTTTATTTCCAATATTTTTCTTTTAATTAATATTTTTTTCGCGAGACAAATGAGCACTAAAAACTTCAATATTTTTTTCCGGCTCTTTTTTTCTTCATATAAATTAAAACGTCAGAAGTGCTGCACATGAAAAAATTAAAAGTTGGTGAACCTTTGCAGCACCGTCTGCAGCACCGACTGCAGTTGCGTTGCGTTGTGTTCGTTACATTGAATTTGTGTGTATTCAATATTTTGACAGCTATTCAGTTGCAGCTTCCAGTTGCAGCGGAGTTACCTGCTTGGTAACCTGGAGATTTCTATCTTTAACAACTTATTAGTTCCTGTTCATCGTCACCAGACTGGAACTTAACCCCGTTACTCCGTTTACAGTTAAAACGGACTACAGCTAGAAAGTTTCTACTAGCAACAGACGCAGCACAAGCTGGCAGATTCTCCAGGCGAGGCCATCACCCTGTGAACCCAGATGGGTTAATCATCATCATAATCGAAAAAAAAAAAAAACAATCTAATTGTAATGTGTTAAATCATTAATGTTTTAATGTAATTTATGGCTTTTTACATATCGTTTTACTTTATTTTCATTGCCAGTAATTTATTTGTTTAATGTAACTGTGAAAGAAGTGAATGTAAAATAATCAAAACAGTTTTTTAAATAATTATACCTATCCATGTAAAAGTGATTTCATTAAATTTGAAAATTCTACATATGGCGTTCTCGCTCTATAACACGAAATTTTATGTATATAAATGTATTCTATGGCATATTAGTTTATAAGGTATTTGTAGTTGTAGGTATTGTATTTATGTATATTTTTTTATCCGTTGCAACAGCCAACACGTAACTGAAATATTGCTCCTGAGCAAGAGCAGAATGACTATATATTTTTTATATATTATAAATGAAAGCCACGAGGCTTCCCAAAAATGTAACTAGATAGAGCAGCCAATACATTATAGCCGCAGTAAAACATAGCGTTGCTAAGTAACATTTATTATTATGAATTGTACTCTGTAATTGTTCTAAATCACAATAAAATTCAATTCAATTCAATTCCAGTTGCAGCTCCGTATCCATTGTGTTCAGCCAGTAAAGAGCTATCACATCAAAAATATGATTGTCATTTTCCAACAAATTTGAGGTTTCTGCATGAGTACGACTACACTGAACCAAAAAGGTACGTAGATACAATAAAAAAGTTTGTTGGGACAATAAATTTATTTATCAATTTTCGTCCAACAAACCTGTTTATAGGGCCAATAAAAATCGGTTTATTGGCCCAATGAATATTTATTGATACAAGTAAAAGCGGTTTATTAATCCAATAAACATTTATTGATATCATCAATCACATCAGCTGTTTAGCTACCTTTCTGGGCTGGGCCAAAATGAAATATTTTTTTGACTAGAAATAATAATCGAGTCATCAGCTATTTATTGGCACAAAACTAATCACTGATATTGCTTTTTAAGGGCCTCAAAACTGAAAATTAAAATTTTTAATGATGAGTTTCAATGAAAGCCATGAATGGCCCCTAAGTATAGTCTTCATTGACACTAATTGAGTTACTAAAGCGTTTCAGAAAACTTTTCTGGAACCAAAAATAAAAAAAAAAAACAAAATTCCTTTCATAAGTTAAGTTACAAAAAGGTTTTTTAGTAATTGTTCTATAACTAAGGCAATTAAAACCTCTTTGTGACCGTTTTGTAACAATATAATAACAGTCGTGCAGTCAAATGTGAAACATACTTGCTATAGAACATCAGCTTTGGTTGTCATATTAATAAGAACATTTAAACAAAACTGAATGCCAAATAACAACTGTGTAGAAAAAATATAAAATTGGATTTTTGTGTAGTCAAAATAATTTGTGCCAAACCTCCATTTCTTTTCACTTTTCTCTATAAATTTTAATATTTGGTGCCATTTTGCGATGAAAAAAATACAATATTTCAAGCTTTGACAGGTGAAAAAAGTAGTTATTGGGAAGTTGCAATCAAGTTACTAATTTCACTCTGTCTCTGTTCAGTCCCTGTGAAGTATTCAATGTTAGGTTTCTTTTAGTTGCATATGAGTTTCAATTCAGTTTTTGAAACATGTCAGAGTTAGGTTACTGTTGAACAACATGGTGGTTGCAAAAGATGAAAGTTACTGAATTGTTTCAATTTCAGTTACAAACACGATTAGTTTCAAGCTAGATTGTAACTGTTGTAACTGCTCAGTAACTTATATTCAGAACCATCACTTTTCAGTCGCAAACTATGAGCGCAAAAACTTTTATGTAACATTAAAGCAACTCATATTATTTCAGTTTTTTTGGGAAAAGAAAAAAACTTTTCAGAAACTTCTAAGCAACTCAGTTGTTTCCGAAAAACTTCTAAGTAACGCGAATGTAACAAGTTTGGTCGCTTTTTAGTTACAAAATTCAAATGTGTGCCACTTGGGGAAGTATCCTGAATGAAAAATACTCTTCTAACGATTCTGCGAAATAATTTAGCTTCTCGATTTCCAGTAAGAATCCATTCAAACTGAAAAGTCAAACTGCAATGTAACTTCATGTCTTTTTCGCTCTGCATTTTAATTACTTTTCCCTTTAAAAAAAGCAAAGTATTTTATACAATGGAAGAAACAAGTTACGAAAAAAAATAAAGAAACATTAGCTGTGTTTTATTTTCACCCAGATCCAATCCAGATCAGGGGCCTATTTCACGGCACATACATATGTACATCACATACAATGTATGTGACGTTAAAAATGCCCCAGAGGACTGAGTGTTAATTTTAGATTTTTAAAAAATTAAGTTTTTACTAAGTTAACACATAATTTTTTTTTAATTGGTTCACTAAGTAATCAATGGCGACTACTTTAAGGAAAATACATCACACACAAGTATGTGATATAATTCTGTGAAAGAGGCCCCAGATCATGAAAATAAAGCAAACCAGGGGTGGAATATCGTGTAAGGTGATTTGCGATAAGTGAGAGTCACAATCAAGCAATTCAGTCTGTGTAAGATGCTATCACATTTGATAGCTAACTGGCTGAACACAATGCCCTGCTGCAACTGGAATCGGAGCTGCAGCTGTAACTGCTTAAAAAAAATGTACTTCGTTTTTTTATCTGCCCACAATGAACAGCTTTTTATATATTTTAAAGGAAAAAAAACAACCACGAGTTTATAATTCACTTTTTTTATTTCCAATATTTTTCTTTTAATTAATAGTTTTTTCGCGACACAAATGAGCACTAAAAACTTCAATATTTTTTTCCGGCTCTTTTTTTCTTCATATAAATTGAAACGTCAGAAGTGCTGCACGTGAAAAAGTTAAAAGTTGGTGAACCTTTGCAGCACCGTCTGCAGCACTGACTTCAGTTGCGTTGCGTTGTGTTCGTAACATTGAATTTGTGTGTATTCAATATTTTGACAGCTATTCAGTTGCAGCTTCCAGTTGCAGCGGAGTTTGGTTTGAGAGCGCAACGTGGCCGGTCGTGCCTTGCACACTGTCCTTTTTCCGGAGATTTTTCTCTAGTTATTTTTTATTGGTTCCTGTGCCTCTTCACTGGGACCGATTACACTCGTTCTCACTTACCGTGAAAGTGAACCACCACCAGGCAGAGTTCTTTGGGGAGGGAATTTCTGCATAGCGTCAGGAGAGGCTTCTCCAGCAACTGATTAGTTCCTGTGCCTCGTGCCAGGCCTATACCGTTCCCGTTTACCGTCAAAACGGTCATACCAGGCAGTTTCTTTGGAGGGGGATACCTGCTTGGTAACCTGGAGATTTCTATCTTCAACAACTTATTAGTTCCTGTTCATCGTCACCAGACTGGAACTTAACCCCGTTACTCCGTTTACCGTTAAAACGGACTACAGCTAGAAAGTTTCTACTAGCAACAGACGCAGCACAAGCTGGCAGATTCTCCAGGCGAGGACATCACCCTGTGAACCCAGATGGGTTAATCATCATCATAATCGAAAAAAAAAAACAATCTAATTGTAATGTGTTAAATCATTAATGTTTTAATGTAATTTATGGCTTTTTAAATATCGTTTTACTTTATTTTCATTGCCAGTAATTTATTTGTTTAATGTAACTGTGATTAAGTTTTTACTAAGTTAACACATAATTTTTTTTAATTGGTTCACTAAGTAATCAATGGCGACTACTTTAAGGAAAATACATCACACACAAGTATGTGATGTAATTCTGTGAAAGAGGCCCCAGATCATGAAAATAAAGCAAACCAGGGGTGGAATATCGTGTAAGGTGATTTGCGATAAGTGAGAGTCACAATCAAGCAATTCAGTCTGTGTAAGATGCTATCACATTTGATAGCTAACTGGCTGAACACAATGCCCTGCTGCAACTGGAATCGGAGCTGCAGCTGTAACTGCTTAAAAAAAATGTACTTCATTTTTTTATCTGCCCACAATGAACAGCTTTTTATATATTTTAAAGGAAAAAAAACAACCACGAGTTTATAATTCACTTTTTTTATTTCCAATATTTTTCTTTTAATTAATATTTTTTTCGCGACACAAATGAGCACTAAAAACTTCAATATTTTTTTCCGGCTCTTTTTTTCTTCATATAAATTAAAACGTCAGAAGTGCTGCACATGAAAAAATTAAAAGTTGGTGAACCTTTGCAGCACCGACTGCAGTTGCGTTGCGTTGTGTTCGTAACATTGAATTTGTGTGTATTCAATATTTTGACAGCTATTCAGTTGCAGCTTCCAGTTGCAGCGGAGTTTGGTTTGAGAGCGCAACGTGGCCGGTCGTGCCTTGCACACCGTGCCTTTTCCGGAGATAAACAGTAAAACATAGCGTTGCTAAGTAACATTTATTATTATGAATTGTACTCTGTAATTGTTCTAAATCACAATAAAATTCAATTCAATTCAATTCCAGTTGCAGCTCCGTATCCATTGTGTTCAGCCAGTAAAGAGCTATCACATCAAAAATATGATTGTCATTTTCCAACAAATTTGAGGTTTCTGCATGAGTACGACTACACTGAACCAAAAAGGTACGTAGATACAATAAAAAAGTTTGTTGGGACAATAAATTTATTTATCAATTTTCGTCCAACAAACCTGTTTATAGGGCCAATAAAAATCGGTTTATTGGCCCAATGAATATTTATTGATACAAGTAAAAGCGGTTTATTAATCCAATAAACATTTATTGATATCATCAATCACATCAGCTGTTTAGCTACCTTTCACATAAAACGATTTTTAAGATTTCAATGATCAATGATAAGGTAGTTCAATCATTGAAATAAAAAATTAATTTCCTGCGATAGGCTGGGCCAAAATGAAATATTTTTTTGACTAGAAATAATAATCGAGTCATCAGCTATTTATTGGCACAAAACTAATCACTGATATTGCTTTTTAAGGGCCTCAAAACTGAAAATTAAAATTTTTAATGATGAGTTTCAATGAAAGCCATGAATGGCCCCTAAGTATAGTCTTCATTGACACTAATTGAGTTACTAAAGCGTTTCAGAAAACTTTTCTGGAACCAAAAATAAAAAAAAAAAACAAAATTCCTTTCATAAGTTAAGTTACAAAAAGGTTTTTTAGTAATTGTTCTATAACTAAGGCAATTAAAACCTCTTTGTGACCGTTTTGTAACAATATAATAACAGTCGTGCAGTCAAATGTGAAACATACTTGCTATAGAACATCAGCTTTGGTTGTCATATTAATAAGAACATTTAAACAAAACTGAATGCCAAATAACAACTATGTAGAAAAAATATAAAATTGGATTTTTGTGTAGTCAAAATAATTTGTGCCAAACCTCCATTTCTTTTCACTTTTCTCTATAAATTTTAATATTTGGTGCCATTTTGCGATGAAAAAAATACAATATTTCAAGCTTTGACAGGTGAAAAAAGTAGTTATTGGGAAGTTGCAATCAAGTTACTAATTTCACTCTGTCTCTGTTCAGTCCCTGTGAAGTATTCAATGTTAGGTTTCTTTTAGTTGCATATGAGTTTCAATTCAGTTTTTGAAACATGTCAGAGTTAGGTTACTGTTGAACAACATGGTGGTTGCAAAAGATGAAAGTTACTGAATTGTTTCAATTTCAGTTACAAACACGATTAGTTTCAAGCTAGATTGTAACTGTTGTAACTGCTCAGTAACTTATATTCAGAACCATCACTTTTCAGTCGCAAACTATGAGCGCAAAAACTTTTATGTAACATTAAAGCAACTCATATTATTTCAGTTTTTTTGGGAAAAGAAAAAAACTTTTCAGAAACTTCTAAGCAACTCAGTTGTTTCCGAAAAACTTCTAAGTAACGCGAATGTAACAAGTTTGGTCGCTTTTTAGTTACAAAATTCAAATGTGTGCCACTTGGGGAAGTATCCTGAATGAAAAATACTCTTCTAACGATTCTGCGAAATAATTTAGCTTCTCGATTTCCAGTAAGAATCCATTCAAACTGAAAAGTCAAACTGCAATGTAACTTCATGTCTTTTTCGCTCTGCATTTTAATTACTTTTCCCTTTAAAAAAAGCAAAGTATTTTATACAATGGAAGAAACAAGTTACGAAAAAAAATAAAGAAACATTAGCTGTGTTTTATTTTCACCCAGATCCAATCCAGATCAGGGGCCTATTTCACGGCACATACATATGTACATCACATACAATGTATGTGACGTTAAAAATGCCCCAGAGGACTGAGTGTTAATTTTAGATTTTTAAAAAATTAAGTTTTTACTAAGTTAACACATAATTTTTTTTTAATTGGTTCACTAAGTAATCAATGGCGACTACTTTAAGGAAAATACATCACACACAAGTATGTGATATAATTCTGTGAAAGAGGCCCCAGATCATGAAAATAAAGCAAACCAGGGGTGGAATATCGTGTAAGGTGATTTGCGATAAGTGAGAGTCACAATCAAGCAATTCAGTCTGTGTAAGATGCTATCACATTTGATAGCTAACTGGCTGAACACAATGCCCTGCTGCAACTGGAATCGGAGCTGCAGCTGTAACTGCTTAAAAAAAATGTACTTCGTTTTTTTATCTGCCCACAATGAACAGCTTTTTATATATTTTAAAGGAAAAAAAACAACCACGAGTTTATAATTCACTTTTTTTATTTCCAATATTTTTCTTTTAATTAATAGTTTTTTCGCGACACAAATGAGCACTAAAAACTTCAATATTTTTTTCCGGCTCTTTTTTTCTTCATATAAATTGAAACGTCAGAAGTGCTGCACGTGAAAAAGTTAAAAGTTGGTGAACCTTTGCAGCACCGTCTGCAGCACTGACTTCAGTTGCGTTGCGTTGTGTTCGTAACATTGAATTTGTGTGTATTCAATATTTTGACAGCTATTCAGTTGCAGCTTCCAGTTGCAGCGGAGTTTGGTTTGAGAGCGCAACGTGGCCGGTCGTGCCTTGCACACTGTCCTTTTTCCGGAGATTTTTCTCTAGTTATTTTTTATTGGTTCCTGTGCCTCTTCACTGGGACCGATTACACTCGTTCTCACTTACCGTGAAAGTGAACCACCACCAGGCAGAGTTCTTTGGGGAGGGAATTTCTGCATAGCGTCAGGAGAGGCTTCTCCAGCAACTGATTAGTTCCTGTGCCTCGTGCCAGGCCTATACCGTTCCCGTTTACCGTCAAAACGGTCATACCAGGCAGTTTCTTTGGAGGGGGATACCTGCTTGGTAACCTGGAGATTTCTATCTTCAACAACTTATTAGTTCCTGTTCATCGTCACCAGACTGGAACTTAACCCCGTTACTCCGTTTACCGTTAAAACGGACTACAGCTAGAAAGTTTCTACTAGCAACAGACGCAGCACAAGCTGGCAGATTCTCCAGGCGAGGACATCACCCTGTGAACCCAGATGGGTTAATCATCATCATAATCGAAAAAAAAAAACAATCTAATTGTAATGTGTTAAATCATTAATGTTTTAATGTAATTTATGGCTTTTTAAATATCGTTTTACTTTATTTTCATTGCCAGTAATTTATTTGTTTAATGTAACTGTGATTAAGTTTTTACTAAGTTAACACATAATTTTTTTTAATTGGTTCACTAAGTAATCAATGGCGACTACTTTAAGGAAAATACATCACACACAAGTATGTGATGTAATTCTGTGAAAGAGGCCCCAGATCATGAAAATAAAGCAAACCAGGGGTGGAATATCGTGTAAGGTGATTTGCGATAAGTGAGAGTCACAATCAAGCAATTCAGTCTGTGTAAGATGCTATCACATTTGATAGCTAACTGGCTGAACACAATGCCCTGCTGCAACTGGAATCGGAGCTGCAGCTGTAACTGCTTAAAAAAAATGTACTTCATTTTTTTATCTGCCCACAATGAACAGCTTTTTATATATTTTAAAGGAAAAAAAACAACCACGAGTTTATAATTCACTTTTTTTATTTCCAATATTTTTCTTTTAATTAATATTTTTTTCGCGACACAAATGAGCACTAAAAACTTCAATATTTTTTTCCGGCTCTTTTTTTCTTCATATAAATTAAAACGTCAGAAGTGCTGCACATGAAAAAATTAAAAGTTGGTGAACCTTTGCAGCACCGACTGCAGTTGCGTTGCGTTGTGTTCGTAACATTGAATTTGTGTGTATTCAAAATTTTGACAGCTATTCAGTTGCAGCTTCCAGTTGCAGCGGAGTTTGGTTTGAGAGCGCAACGTGGCCGGTCGTGCCTTGCACACCGTGCCTTTTCCGGAGATTTTTCTCTAGTTATTTTTCACTGGGACCGATTACACTCGTTCTCACTTACCGTGAAAGTGAACCACCACCAGGCAGAGTTCTTTGAGGAGGGGATTTCTGCATGGCGTCAGGAGAGGCTTCTCCAGCAACTGATTAGTTCCTGTGCCTCGTGCCAGGCCTATACCGTTCCCGTTTACCGTCAAAACGGTCATACCAGGCAGTTTCTTTGGAGGGGGATACCTGCTTGGTAACCTGGAGATTTCTATCTTCAACAACTTATTAGTTCCTGTTCATCGTCACCAGACTGGAACTTAACCCCGTTACTCCGTTTACCGTTAAAACGGACTACAGCTAGAAAGTTTCTACTAGCAACAGACGCAGCACAAGCTGGCAGATTCTCCAGGCGAGGCCATCACCCTGTGAACCCAGATGGGTTAATCATCATCATAATCGAAAAAAAAAAAACAATCTAATTGTAATGTGTTAAATCATTAATGTTTTAATGTAATTTATGGCTTTTTACATATCGTTTTACTTTATTTTCATTGCCAGTAATTTATTTGTTTAATGTAACTGTGAAAGAAGTGAATGTAAAATAATCAAAACAGTTTTTTTAAATAATTATACCTATCCATGTAAAAGTGATTTCATTAAATTTGAAAATTCTACATATGGCGTTCTCGCTCTATAACACGAAATTTTATGTATATAAATGTATTCTATGGCATATTAGTTTATAAGGTATTTGTAGTTGTAGGTATTGTATTTATGTATATTTTTTTATCCGTTGCAACAGCCAACACGTAACTGAAATATTGCTCCTGAGCAAGAGCAGAATGACTATATATTTTTTATATATTATAAATGAAAGCCACGAGGCTTCCCAAAAATGTAACTAGATAGAGCAGCCAATACATTATAGCCGCAGTAAAACATAGCGTTGCTAAGTAACATTTATTATTATGAATTGTACTCTGTAATTGTTCTAAATCACAATAAAATTCAATTCAATTCAATTCCAGTTGCAGCTCCGTATCCATTGTGTTCAGCCAGTAAAGAGCTATCACATCAAAAATATGATTGTCATTTTCCAACAAATTTGAGGTTTCTGCATGAGTACGACTACACTGAACCAAAAAGGTACGTAGATACAATAAAAAAGTTTGTTGGGACAATAAATTTATTTATCAATTTTCGTCCAACAAACCTGTTTATAGGGCCAATAAAAATCGGTTTATTGGCCCAATGAATATTTATTGATACAAGTAAAAGCGGTTTATTAATCCAATAAACATTTATTGATATCATCAATCACATCAGCTGTTTAGCTACCTTTCACATAAAACGATTTTTAAGATTTCAATGATCAATGATAAGGTAGTTCAATCATTGAAATAAAGAAATTAATTTCCTGCGATAGGCTGGGCCAAAATGAAATATTTTTTTGACTAGAAATAATAATCGAGTCATCAGCTATTTATTGGCACAAAACTAATCACTGATATTGCTTTTTAAGGGCCTCAAAACTGAAAATTAAAATTTTTAATGATGAGTTTCAATGAAAGCCATGAATGGCCCCTAAGTATAGTCTTCATTGACACTAATTGAGTTACTAAAGCGTTTCAGAAAACTTTTCTGGAACCAAAAATAAAAAAAAAACAAAATTCCTTTCATAAGTTAAGTTACAAAAAGGTTTTTTAGTAATTGTTCTATAACTAAGGCAATTAAAACCTCTTTGTGACCGTTTTGTAACAATATAATAACAGTCGTGCAGTCAAATGTGAAACATACTTGCTATAGAACATCAGCTTTGGTTGTCATATTAATAAGAACATTTAAACAAAACTGAATGCCAAATAACAACTGTGTAGAAAAAATATAAAATTGGATTTTTGTGTAGTCAAAATAATTTGTGCCAAACCTCCATTTCTTTTCACTTTTCTCTATAAATTTTAATATTTGGTGCCATTTTGCGATGAAAAAAATACAATATTTCAAGCTTTGACAGGTGAAAAAAGTAGTTATTGGGAAGTTGCAATCAAGTTACTAATTTCACTCTGTCTCTGTTCAGTCCCTGTGAAGTATTCAATGTTAGGTTTCTTTTAGTTGCATATGAGTTTCAATTCAGTTTCTGAAACATGTCAGAGTTAGGTTACTGTTGAACAACATGGTGGTTGCAAAAGATGAAAGTTACTGAATTGTTTCAATTTCAGTTACAAACACGATTAGTTTCAAGCTAGATTGTAACTGTTGTAACTGCTCAGTAACTTATATTCAGAACCATCACTTTTCAGTCGCAAACTATGAGCGCAAAAACTTTTATGTAACATTAAAGCAACTCATATTATTTCAGTTTTTTTGGGAAAAGAAAAAAACTTTTCAGAAACTTCTAAGCAACTCAGTTGTTTCCGAAAAACTTCTAAGTAACGCGAATGTAACAAGTTTGGTCGCTTTTTAGTTACAAAATTCAAATGTGTGCCACTTGGGGAAGTATCCTGAATGAAAAATACTCTTCTAACGATTCTGCGAAATAATTTAGCTTCTCGATTTCCAGTAAGAATCCATTCAAACTGAAAAGTCAAACTGCAATGTAACTTCATGTCTTTTTCGCTCTGCATTTTAATTACTTTTCCCTTTAAAAAAAGCAAAGTATTTTATACAATGGAAGAAACAAGTTACGAAAAAAAATAAAGAAACATTAGCTGTGTTTTATTTTCACCCAGATCCAATCCAGATCAGGGGACTATTTCACGGCACATACATATGTACATCACATACAATGTATGTGACGTTAAAAATGCCCCAGAGGACTGAGTGTTAATTTTAGATTTTTAAAAAATTAAGTTTTTACTAGGTTAACACATAATTTTTTTTTAATTGGTTCACTAAGTAATCAATGGCGACTACTTTAAGGAAAATACATCACACACAAGTATGTGATATAATTCTGTGAAAGAGGCCCCAGATCATGAAAATAAAGCAAACCAGGGGTGGAATATCGTGTAAGGTGATTTGCGATAAGTGAGAGTCACAATCAAGCAATTCAGTCTGTGTAAGATGCTATCACATTTGATAGCTAACTGGCTGAACACAATGCCCTGCTGCAACTGGAATCGGAGCTGCAGCTGTAACTGCTTAAAAAAAATGTACTTCGTTTTTTTATCTGCCCACAATGAACAGCTTTTTATATATTTTAAAGGAAAAAAAACAACCACGAGTTTATAATTCACTTTTTTTATTTCCAATATTTTTCTTTTAATTAATATTTTTTTCGCGACACAAATGAGCACTAAAAACTTCAATATTTTTTTCCGGCTCTTTTTTTCTTCATATAAATTGAAACGTCAGAAGTGCTGCACGTGAAAAAGTTAAAAGTTGGTGAACCTTTGCAGCACCGTCTGCAGCACTGACTTCAGTTGCGTTGCGTTGTGTTCGTAACATTGAATTTGTGTGTATTCAATATTTTGACAGCTATTCAGTTGCAGCTTCCAGTTGCAGCGGAGTTTGGTTTGAGAGCGCAACGTGGCCGGTCGTGCCTTGCACACTGTCCTTTTTCCGGAGATTTTTCTCTAGTTATTTTTTATTGGTTCCTGTGCCTCTTCACTGGGACCGATTACACTCGTTCTCACTTACCGTGAAAGTGAACCACCACCAGGCAGAGTTCTTTGGGGAGGGGATTTCTGCATAGCGTCAGGAGAGGCTTCTCCAGCAACTGATTAGTTCCTGTGCCTCGTGCCAGGCCTATACCGTTCCCGTTTACCGTCAAAACGGTCATACCAGGCAGTTTCTTTGGAGGGGGATACCTGCTTGGTAACCTGGAGATTTCTATCTTCAACAACTTATTAGTTCCTGTTCATCGTCACCAGACTGGAACTTAACCCCGTTACTCCGTTTACCGTTAAAACGGACTACAGCTAGAAAGTTTCTACTAGCAACAGACGCAGCACAAGCTGGCAGATTCTCCAGGCGAGGACATCACCCTGTGAACCCAGATGGGTTAATCATCATCATAATCGAAAAAAAAAAACAATCTAATTGTAATGTGTTAAATCATTAATGTTTTAATGTAATTTATGGCTTTTTAAATATCGTTTTACTTTATTTTCATTGCCAGTAATTTATTTGTTTAATGTAACTGTGATTAAGTTTTTACTAAGTTAACACATAATTTTTTTTAATTGGTTCACTAAGTAATCAATGGCGACTACTTTAAGGAAAATACATCACACACAAGTATGTGATGTAATTCTGTGAAAGAGGCCCCAGATCATGAAAATAAAGCAAACCAGGGGTGGAATATCGTGTAAGGTGATTTGCGATAAGTGAGAGTCACAATCAAGCAATTCAGTCTGTGTAAGATGCTATCACATTTGATAGCTAACTGGCTGAACACAATGCCCTGCTGCAACTGGAATCGGAGCTGCAGCTGTAACTGCTTAAAAAAAATGTACTTCGTTTTTTTATCTGCCCACAATGAACAGCTTTTTATATATTTTAAAGGAAAAAAAACAACCACGAGTTTATAATTCACTTTTTTTATTTCCAATATTTTTCTTTTAATTAATATTTTTTTCGCGACACAAATGAGCACTAAAAACTTCAATATTTTTTTCCGGCTCTTTTTTTCTTCATATAAATTAAAACGTCAGAAGTGCTGCACATGAAAAAATTAAAAGTTGGTGAACCTTTGCAGCACCGTCTGCAGCACCGACTGCAGTTGCGTTGCGTTGTGTTCGTAACATTGAATTTGTGTGTATTCAATATTTTGACAGCTATTCAGTTGCAGCTTCCAGTTGCAGCGGAGTTTGGTTTGAGAGCGCAACGTGGCCGGTCGTGCCTTGCACACCGTGTCTTTTCCGGAGATTTTTCTCTAGTTATTTTTCACTGGGACCGATTACACTCGTTCTCACTTACCGTGAAAGTGAACCACCACCAGGCAGAGTTCTTTGAGGATTGGATTTCTGCATGGCGTCAGGAGAGGCTTCTCCAGCAACTGATTAGTTCCTGTGCCTCGTGCCAGGCCTATACCGTTCCCGTTTACCGTCAAAACGGTCATACCAGGCAGTTTCTTTGGAGGGGGATACCTGCTTGGTAACCTGGAGATTTCTATCTTCAACAACTTATTAGTTCCTGTTCATCGTCACCAGACTGGAACTTAACCCCGTTACTCCGTTTACCGTTAAAACGGACTACAGCTAGAAAGTTTCTACTAGCAACAGACGCAGCACAAGCTGGCAGATTCTCCAGGCGAGGCCATCACCCTGTGAACCCAGATGGGTTAATCATCATCATAATCGAAAAAAAAAAACAATCTAATTGTAATGTGTTAAATCATTAATGTTTTAATATAATTTATGGCTTTTTACATATCGTTTTACTTTATTTTCATTGCCAGTAATTTATTTGTTTAATGTAACTGTGAAAGAAGTGAATGTAAAATAATCAAAACAGTTTTTTAAATAATTATACCTATCCATGTAAAAGTGATTTCATTAAATTTGAAAATTCTACATATGGCGTTCTCGCTCTATAACACGAAATTTTATGTATATAAATGTATTCTATGGCATATTAGTTTATAAGGTATTTGTAGTTGTAGGTATTGTATTTATGTATATTTTTTTATCCGTTGCAACAGCCAACACGTAACTGAAATATTGCTCCTGAGCAAGAGCAGAATGACTATATATTTTTTATATATTATAAATGAAAGCCACGAGGCTTCCCAAAAATGTAACTAGATAGAGCAGCCAATACATTATAGCCGCAGTAAAACATAGCGTTGCTAAGTAACATTTATTATTATGAATTGTACTCTGTAATTGTTCTAAATCACAATAAAATTCAATTCAATTCAATTCAATTCCAGTTGCAGCTCCGTATCCATTGTGTTCAGCCAGTAAAGAGCTATCACATCAAAAATATGATTGTCATTTTCCAACAAATTTGAGGTTTCTGCATGAGTACGACTACACTGAACCAAAAAGGTACGTAGATACAATAAAAAAGTTTGTTGGGACAATAAATTTATTTATCAATTTTCGTCCAACAAACCTGTTTATAGGGCCAATAAAAATCGGTTTATTGGCCCAATGAATATTTATTGATACAAGTAAAAGCGGTTTATTAATCCAATAAACATTTATTGATATCATCAATCACATCAGCTGTTTAGCTACCTTTCACATAAAACGATTTTTAAGATTTCAATGATCAATGATAAGGTAGTTCAATCGTTGAAATAAAGAAATTAATTTCCTGCGATAGGCTGGGCCAAAATGAAATATTTTTTTGACTAGAAATAATAATCGAGTCATCAGCTATTTATTGGCATAAAAATAATCACTGATATTGCTTTTTAAGGGCCTCAAAACTGAAAATTAAAATTTTCAATGATGAGTTTCAATGAAAGCCATGAATGGCCCCTAAGTATAGTCTTCATTGACACTAATTGAGTTACTAAAGCGTTTCAGAAAACTTTTCTGGAACCAAAAATAAAAAAAAAAAAAAAATTCCTTTCATAAGTTAAGTTACAAAAAGGTTTTTTAGTAATTGTTCTATAACTAAGGCAATTAAAACCTCTTTGTGACCGTTTTGTAACAATATAATAACAGTCGTGCAGTCAAATGTGAAACATACTTGCTATAGAACATCAGCTTTGGTTGTCATATTAATAAGAACATTTAAACAAAACTGAATTCCAAATAACAACTGTGTAGAAAAAATATAAAATTGGATTTTTGTGTAGTCAAAATAATTTGTGCCAAACCTCCATTTCTTTTCACTTTTCTCTATAAATTTTATTATTTGGTGCCATTTTGCGATGAAAAAAATACAATATTTCAAGCTTTGACAGGTGAAAAAAGTAGTTATTGGGAAGTTGCAATCAAGTTACTAATTTCACTCTGTCTCTGTTCAGTCCCTGTGAAGTATTCAATGTTAGGTTTCTTTTAGTTGCATATGAGTTTCAATTCAGTTTCTGAAACATGTCAGAGTTAGGTTACTGTTGAACAACATGGTGGTTGCAAAAGATGAAAGTTACTGAATTGTTTCAATTTCAGTTACAAACACGATTAGTTTCAAGCTAGATTGTAACTGTTGTAACTGCTCAGTAACTTATATTCAGAACCATCACTTTTCAGTCGCAAACTATGAGCGCAAAAACTTTTATGTAACATTAAAGCAACTCATATTATTTCAGTTTTTTTGGGAAAAGAAAAAAACTTTTCAGAAACTTCTAAGCAACTCAGTTGTTTCCGAAAAACTTCTAAGTAACGCGAATGTAACAAGTTTGGTCGCTTTTTAGTTACAAAATTCAAATGTGTGCCACTTGGGGAAGTATCCTGAATGAAAAATACTCTTCTAACGATTCTGCGAAATAATTTAGCTTCTCGATTTCCAGTAAGAATCCATTCAAACTGAAAAGTCAAACTGCAATGTAACTTCATGTCTTTTTCGCTCTGCATTTTAATTACTTTTCCCTTTAAAAAAAGCAAAGTATTTTATACAATGGAAGAAACAAGTTACGAAAAAAAATAAAGAAACATTAGCTGTGTTTTATTTTCACCCAGATCCAATCCAGATCAGGGGCCTATTTCACGGCACATACATATGTACATCACATACAATGTATGTGACGTTAAAAATGCCCCAGAGGACTGAGTGTTAATTTTAGATTTTTAAAAAATTAAGTTTTTACTAAGTTAACACATAATTTTTTTTTAATTGGTTCACTAAGTAATCAATGGCGACTACTTTAAGGAAAATACATCACACACAAGTATGTGATATAATTCTGTGAAAGAGGCCCCAGATCATGAAAATAAAGCAAACCAGGGGTGGAATATCGTGTAAGGTGATTTGCGATAAGTGAGAGTCACAATCAAGCAATTCAGTCTGTGTAAGATGCTATCACATTTGATAGCTAACTGGCTGAACACAATGCCCTGCTGCAACTGGAATCGGAGCTGCAGCTGTAACTGCTTAAAAAAAATGTACTTCGTTTTTTTATCTGCCCACAATGAACAGCTTTTTATATATTTTAAAGGAAAAAAAACAACCACGAGTTTATAATTCACTTTTTTTATTTCCAATATTTTTCTTTTAATTAATATTTTTTTCGCGACACAAATGAGCACTAAAAACTTCAATATTTTTTTCCGGCTCTTTTTTTCTTCATATAAATTGAAACGTCAGAAGTGCTGCACGTGAAAAAGTTAAAAGTTGGTGAACCTTTGCAGCACCGTCTGCAGCACCGACTGCAGTTGCGTTGCGTTGTGTTCGTTACATTGAATTTGTGTGTATTCAATATTTTGACAGCTATTCAGTTGCAGCTTCCAGTTGCAGCGGAGTTACCTGCTTGGTAACCTGGAGATTTTTATCTTTAACAACTTATTAGTTCCTGTTCATCGTCACCAGACTGGAACTTAACCCCGTTACTCCGTTTACCGTTAAAACGGACTACAGCTAGAAAGTTTCTACTAGCAACAGACGCAGCACAAGCTGGCAGATTCTCCAGGCGAGGCCATCACCCTGTGAACCCAGATGGGTTAATCATCATCATAATCGAAAAAAAAAAAAAAACAATCTAATTGTAATGTGTTAATTCATTAATGTTTTAATGTAATTTATGGCTTTTTAAATATCGTTTTACTTTATTTTCATTGCCAGTAATTTATTTGTTTAATGTAACT
Source organism: Epistrophe grossulariae (assembly GCA_929447395.1). NCBI lineage: Eukaryota > Metazoa > Arthropoda > Insecta > Diptera > Syrphidae > Epistrophe > Epistrophe grossulariae. The sequence continues at coordinate 54,277,688 of OV839569.1, read as the reverse complement.
GTGATTAAGTTTTTACTAAGTTAACACATAATTTTTTTTTTAATTGGTTCACTAAGTAATCAATGGCGACTACTTTAAGGAAAATACATCACACACAAGTATGTGATGTAATTCTGTGAAAGAGGCCCCAGATCATGAAAATAAAGCAAACCAGGGGTGGAATATCGTGTAAGGTGATTTGCGATAAGTGAGAGTCACAATCAAGCAATTCAGTCTGTGAGATGCTATCACATTTGATAGCTAACTGGCTGAACACAATGCCCTGCTGCAACTGGAATCGGAGCTGCAGCTGTAACTGCTTAAAAAAAATGTACTTCGTTTTTTTATCTGCCCACAATGAACAGCTTTTTATATATTTTAAAGGAAAAAAAACAACCACGAGTTTATAATTCACTTTTTTTATTTTCAATATTTTTCTTTTAATTAATATTTTTTTCGCGACACAAATGAGCACTAAAAACTTCAATATTTTTGTCCGGCTCTTTTTTTCTTCATATAAATTAAAACGTCAGAAGTGCTGCACATGAAAAAGTTAAAAGTTGGTGAACCTTTGCAGCACCGTCTGCAGCACCGACTGCAGTTGCGTTGCGTTGTGTTCTTAACATTGAATTTGTGTGTATTCAATATTTTGACAGCTATTCAGTTGCAGCTTCCAGTTGCAGCGGAGTTTGGTTTGAGAGCGCAACGTGGCCGGTCGTGCCTTGCACACCGTGCTTTTTCCGGAGATTTTTCTCTAGTTAGTTTTTATTGGTTCCTGTGCCTCTTCACTGGGACCGATTAAACTCGTTCTCACTTACCGTGAAAGTGAACCACCACCAGGCAGAGTTCTTTGGGGAGGGGATTTCTGCATAGCGTCAGGAGAGGCTTCTCCAGCAACTGATTAGTTCCTGTGCCTCGTGCCAGGCCTATACCGTTCCCGTTTACCGTCAAAACGGTCATACCAGGCAGTTTCTTTGGAGGGGGATACCTGCTTGGTAACCTGGAGATTTCTATCTTCAACAACTTATTAGTTCCTGTTCATCGTCACCAGACTGGAACTTAACCCCGTTACTCCGTTTACCGTTAAAACGGACTACAGCTAGAAAGTTTCTACTAGCAACAGACGCAGCACAAGCTGGCAGATTTTCCAGGCGAGGACATCACCCTGTGAACCCAGATGGGTTAATCATCATCATAATCGAAAAAAAAAAACAATCTAATTGTAATGTGTTAAATCATTAATGTTTTAATGTAATTTATGGCTTTTTACATATCGTTTTACTTTATTTTCATTGCCAGTAATTTATTTGTTTAGTGTAACTGTGAAAGAAGTGAATGTAAAATAATCAAAACAGTTTTTTAATTAATTATACCTATCCATGTAAAAGTGATTTCATTAAATTTGAAAATTCTACATATGGCGTTCTCGCTCTATAACACGAAATTTTATGTATATAAATGTATTCTATGGCATATTAGTTTATAAGGTATTTGTAGTTGTAGGTATTGTATATATGTATATTTTTTTATCCGTTGCAACAGCCAACACGTAACTGAAATATTGCTCCTGAGCAAGAGCAGAATGACTATATATTTTTTATATATTATAAATGACAGCCACGAGGCTTCCCAAAAATGTAACTAGATAGAGCAGGCAATACATTATAGCCGCAGTAAAACATAGCTTTGCTAAGTAACATTTATTATTATGAATTGTACTCTGTAATTGTTCTAAATCACAATAAAATTCAATTCAATTCAATTCAATTCCAGTTGCAGCTCCGTATCCATTGTGTTCAGCCAGTAAAGAGCTATCACATCAAAAATATGATTGTCATTTTCCAACAAATTTGAGGTTTCTGCATGAGTACGACTACACTGAACCAAAAAGGTACGTAGATACAATAAAAAAGTTTGTTGGGACAATAAATTTATTTATCAATTTTCGTCCAACAAACCTGTTTATAGGGCCAATAAAAATCGGTTTATTGGCCCAATGAATATTTATTGATACAAGTAAAAGCGGTTTATTAATCCAATAAACATTTATTGATATCATCAATCACATCAGCTGTTTAGCTACCTTTCACATAAAACGATTTTTAAGATTTCAATGATCAATGATAAGGTAGTTCAATCATTGAAATAAAGAAATTAATTTCATGCGATAGGCTGGGCCAAAATGAAATATTTTTTTGACTAGAAATAATAATCGAGTCATCAGCTATTTATTGGCACAAAAATAATCACTGATATTGCTTTTTAAGGGCCTCAAAACTGAAAATTAAAATTTTCAATGATGAGTTTCAATGAAAGCCATGAATGGCCCCTAAGTATAGTCTTCATTGACACTAATTGAGTTACTGAAGCGTTTCAGAAAACTTTTCTGGAACAAAAAATAAAAAAAAAAAAAAAATTCCTTTCATAAGTTAAGTTACAAAAAGGTTTTTTAGTAATTGTTCTATAACTAAGGCAATTAAAACCTCTTTGTGACCGTTTTGTAACAATATAATAACAGTCGTGCAGTCAAATGTGAAACATACTTGCTATAGAACATCAGCTTTGGTTGTCATATTAATAAAACATTTAACCAAAACTGAATTCCAAATAACAACTGTGTAGAAAAAATATAAAATTGGATTTTTGTGTAGTCAAAAAATTTGTGCAAACCTCCATTTCTTTTCACTTTTCTCTATAAATTTTAATATTTGGTGCCATTTTGCGATGAAAAAAATACAATATTTCACGCTTTGACAGGTGAAAAAAGTAGTTATTGGGAAGTTGCAATCAAGTTACTAATTTCACTCTGTCTCTGTTCAGTCCCTGTGAAGTATTCAATGTTAGGTTTCTTTTAGTTGCATATGAGTTTCAATTCAGTTTCTGAAACATGTCAGAGTTAGGTTACTGTTGAACAACATGGTGGTTGCAAAAGATGAAAGTTACTGAATTGTTTCAATTTCAGTTACAAACACGATTAGTTTCAAGCTAGATTGTAACTGTTGTAACTGCTCAGTAACTTATATTTAGAACCATCACTTTTCAGTCGCAAACTATGAGCGCAAAAACTTTTATGTAACATTAAAGCAACTCATATTATTTCATTTTTTTGGGAAAAGAAAAAAACTTTTCAGAAACTTCTAAGCAACTCAGTTGTTTCAGAAAAACTTCTAAGTAACGCGAATGTAACAAGTTTGGTCGCTTTTTAGTTACAAAATTCAAATGTGTGCCACTTGGGGAAGTATCCTGAATAAAAAATATTCTTCCAACGATTCTGCGAAATAATTTAGCTTCTCGATTTCAAGTAAGAATCCATTCAAACTGAAAAGTCAAACTGCAATGTAACTTCATGTCTTTTTCGCTCTGCATTTTAATTACTTTTCCCTTTAAAAAAAGCAAAGTATTTTATACAATGGAAGAAACAAGTTACGAAAAAAAATAAAGAAACATTAGCTGTGTTTTATTTTCACCCAGATCCAATCCAGATCAGGGGCCTATTTCACGGCACATACATATGTACATCACATACAATGTATGTGACGTTAAAAATGCCCCAGATGACTGAGTGTTAATTTTAGATTTTTAAAAAATTAAGTTTTAACTAAGTTAACACATAATTTTTTTTAATTGGTTCACTAAGTAATCAATGGCGACTACTTTAAGGAAAATACATCACACACAAGTATGTGATGTAATTCTGTGAAAGAGGCCCCAGATCATGAAAATAAAGCAAACCAGGGGTGGAATATCGTGTAAGGTGATTTGCGATAGGTGAGAGTCACAATCAAGCAATTCAGTCTGTGTAAGATGATATCACATTTGATAGCTAACTGGCTGAACACAATGCCCTGCTGCAACTGGGAATCGGAGCTGCAGCTGTAACTGCTTAAAAAACATGTACTTCGTTTTTTTATCTGCCCACAATGAACAGCTTTTTATATATTTTAAAAGAAAAAAAACAACCACGAGTTTATAATTCACTTTTTTTATTTCCAATATTTTTCTTTTAATTAATATTTTTTTCGCGACACAAATGAGCACTAAAAACTTCAATATTTTTTTCCGGCTCTTTTTTTCTTCATATAAATTGAAACGTCAGAAGTGCTGCACGTGAAAAAGTTAAAAGTTGGTGAACCTTTGCAGCACCGTCTGCAGCACCGACTGCAGTTGCGTTGCGTTGTGTTCGTTACATTGAATTTGTGTGTATTCAATATTTTGACAGCTATTCAGTTGCAGCTTCCAGTTGCAGCGGAGTTACCTGCTTGGTAACCTGGAGATTTCTATCTTTAACAACTTATTAGTTCCTGTTCATCGTCACCAGACTGGAACTTAACCCCGTTACTCCGTTTACCGTTAAAACGGACTACAGCTAGAAAGTTTCTACTAGCAACAGACGCAGCACAAGCTGGCAGATTCTCCAGGCGAGGCCATCACCCTGTGAACCCAGATGGGTTAATCATCATCATAATCAAAAAAAAAAAAAAAAAAAACAATCTAATTGTAATGTGTTAATTCATTAATGTTTTAATGTAATTTATGGCTTTTTAAATATCGTTTTACTTTATTTTCATTGCCAGTAATTTATTTGTTTAATGTAACTGTGATTAAGTTTTTACTAAGTTAACACATAATTTTTTTTTAATTGGTTCACTAAGTAATCAATGGCGACTACTTTAAGGAAAATACATCACACACAAGTATGTGATGTAATTCTGTGAAAGAGGCCCCAGATCATGAAAATAAAGCAAACCAGGGGTGGAATATCGTGTAAGGTGATTTGCGATAAGTGAGAGTCACAATCAAGCAATTCAGTCTGTGAGATGCTATCACATTTGATAGCTAACTGGCTGAACACAATGCCCTGCTGCAACTGGAATCGGAGCTGCAGCTGTAACTGCTTAAAAAAAATGTACTTCGTTTTTTTATCTGCCCACAATGAACAGCTTTTTATATATTTTAAAGGAAAAAAAACAACCACGAGTTTATAATTCACTTTTTTTATTTCCAATATTTTTCTTTTAATTAATATTTTTTTCGCGACACAAATGAGCACTAAAAACTTCAATATTTTTTTCCGGCTCTTTTTTTCTTCATATAAATTAAAACGTCAGAAGTGCTGCACATGAAAAAGTTAAAAGTTGGTGAACCTTTGCAGCACCGTCTGCAGCACCGACTGCAGTTGCGTTGCGTTGTGTTCGTAACATTGAATTTGTGTGTATTCAACATTTTGACAGCTATTCAGTTGCAGCTTCCAGTTGCAGCGGAGTTTGGTTTGAGAGCGCAACGTGGCCGGTCGTGCCTTGCACACCGTGCTTTTTCCGGAGATTTTTCTCTAGTTATTTTTTATTGGTTCCTGTGCCTCTTCACTGGGACCGATTAAACTCGTTCTCACTTACCGTGAAAGTGAACCACCACCAGGCAGAGTTCTTTGGGGAGGGGATTTCTGCATAGCGTCAGGAGAGGCTTCTCCAGCAACTGATTAGTTCCTGTGCCTCGTGCCAGGCCTATACCGTTCCCGTTTACCGTCAAAACGGTCATACCAGGCAGTTTCTTTGGAGGGGGATACCTGCTTGGTAACCTGGAGATTTCTATCTTCAACAACTTATTAGTTCCTGTTCATCGTCACCAGACTGGAACTTAACCCCGTTACTCCGTTTACCGTTAAAACGGACTACAGCTAGAAAGTTTCTACTAGCAACAGACGCAGCACAAGCTGGCAGATTCTCCAGGCGAGGACATCACCCTGTGAACCCAGATGGGTTAATCATCATCATAATCGAAAAAAAAAACAATCTAATTGTAATGTGTTAAATCATTAATGTTTTAATGTAATTTATGGCTTTTTACATATCGTTTTACTTTATTTTCATTGCCAGTAATTTATTTGTTTAGTGTAACTGTGAAAGAAGTGAATGTAAAATAATCAAAACAGTTTTTTAATTAATTATACCTATCCATGTAAAAGTGATTTCATTAAATTTGAAAATTCTACATATGGCGTTCTCGCTCTATAACACGAAATTTTATGTATATAAATGTATTTTATGGCATATTAGTTTATAAGGTATTTGTAGTTGTAGGTATTGTATATATGTATATTTTTTTTATCCGTTGCAACAGCCAACACGTAACTGAAATATTGCTCCTGAGCAAGAGCAGAATGACTATATATTTTTTATATATTATAAATGAAAGCCACGAGGCTTCCCAAAAATGTAACTAGATAGAGCAGCCAATACATTATAGCCGCAGTAAAACATAGCTTTGCTAAGTAACATATATTATTATGAATTGTACTCTGTAATTGTTCTAAGTCACAATAAAATTCAATTCAATTCAATTCCAGTTGCAGCTCCGTATCCATTGTGTTCAGCCAGTAAAGAGCTATCACATCAAAAATATGATTGTCATTTTCCAACAAATTTGAGGTTTCTGCATGAGTACGACTACACTGAACCAAAAAGGTACGTAGATACAATAAAAAAGTTTGTTGGGACAATAAATTTATTTATCAATTTTCGTCCAACAAACCTGTTTATAGGGCCAATAAAAATCGGTTTATTGGCCCAATGAATATTTATTGATACAAGTAAAAGCGGTTTATTAATCCAATAAACATTTATTGATATCATCAATCACATCAGCTGTTTAGCTACCTTTCACATAAAACGATTTTTAAGATTTCAATGATCAATGATAAGGTAGTTCAATCATTGAAATAAAGAAATTAATTTCATGCGATAGGCTGGGCCAAAATGAAATATTTTTTTGACTAGAAATAATAATCGAGTCATCAGCTATTTATTGGCACAAAAATAATCACTGATATTGCTTTTTAAGGGCCTCAAAACTGAAAATTAAAATTTTCAATGATGAGTTTCAATGAAAGCCATGAATGGCCCCTAAGTATAGTCTTCATTGACACTAATTGAGTTACTGAAGCGTTTCAGAAAACTTTTCTGGAACAAAAAATAAAAAAAAAAACAAAATTCCTTTCATAAGTTAAGTTACAAAAAGGTTTTTTAGTAATTGTTCTATAACTAAGGCAATTAAAACCTCTTTGTGACCGTTTTGTAACAATCGTGCAGTCAAATGTGAAACATACTTGCTATAGAACATCAGCTTTGGTTGTCATATTAATAAAACATTTAACCAAAACTGAATTCCAAATAACAACTGTGTAGAAAAAATATAAAATTGGATTTTTGTGTAGTCAAAATAATTTGTGCAAACCTCCATTTCTTTTCACTTTTCTCTATAAATTTTAATATTTGGTGCCATTTTGCGATGAAAAAAATACAATATTTCACGCTTTGACAGGTGAAAAAAGTAAGCAATCAAGTTACTAATTTCACTCTGTCTCTGTTCAGTTCCTGTGAAGTATTCAATGTTAGGTTTCTTTTAGTTGCATATGAGTTTCAATTCAGTTTCTGAAACATGTCAGAGTTAGGTTACTGTTGAACAACATGGTGGTTGCAAAAGATGAAAGTTACTGAATTGTTTCAATTTCAGTTACAAACACGATTAGTTTCAAGCTAGATTGTAACTGTTGTAACTGCTCAGTAACTTATATTTAGAACCATCACTTTTCAGTCGCAAACTATGAGCGCAAAAACTTTTATGTAACATTAAAGCAACTCATATTATTTCATTTTTTTGGGAAAAGAAAAAAACTTTTCAGAAACTTCTAAGCAACTCAGTTGTTTCAGAAAAACTTCTAAGTAACGCGAATGTAACATGTTTGGTCGCTTTTTAGTTACAAAATTCAAATGTGTGCCACCTGCTGAAGTATCCTGAATGAAAAATACTCTTCTAACGATTCTGCGAAATAATTTAGCTTCTCGATTTCAAGTAAGAATCCATTCAAACTGAAAAGTCAAACTGCAATGTAACTTCATGTCTTTTTCGCTCTGCATTTTAATTACTTTTCCCTTTAAAAAAAGCAAAGTATTTTATACAATGGAAGAAACAAGTTACGAAAAAAAATAAAGAAACATTAGCTGTGTTTTATTTTCACCCAGATCCAATCCAGATCAGGGGCCTATTTCACGGCACATACATATGTACATCACATACAATGTATGTGACGTTAAAAATGCCCCAGAGGACTGAGTGTTAATTTTAGATTTTTAAAAAATTAAGTTTTTACTAAGTTAACACATAATTTTTTTTTAATTGGTTCACTAAGTAATCAATGGCGACTACTTTAAGGAAAATACATCACACACAAGTATGTGATATAATTCTGTGAAAGAGGCCCCAGATCATGAAAATAAAGCAAACCAGGGGTGGAATATCGTGTAAGGTGATTTGCGATAAGTGAGAGTCACAATCAAGCAATTCAGTCTGTGTAAGATGATATCACATTTGATAGCTAACTGGCTGAACACAATGCCCTGCTGCAACTGGGAATCGGAGCTGCAGCTGTAACTGCTTAAAAAAAATGTACTTCGTTTTTTTATCTGCCCACAATGAACAGCTTTTTATATATTTTAAAAGAAAAAAAACAACCACGAGTTTATAATTCACTTTTTTTATTTCCAATATTTTTCTTTTAATTAATATTTTTTTCGCGACACAAATGAGCACTAAAAACTTCAATATTTTTTTCCGGCTCTTTTTTTCTTCATATAAATTGAAACGTCAGAAGTGCTGCACGTGAAAAAGTTAAAAGTTGGTGAACCTTTGCAGCACCGTCTGCAGCACCGACTGCAGTTGCGTTGCGTTGTGTTCGTTACATTGAATTTGTGTGTATTCAATATTTTGACAGCTATTCAGTTGCAGCTTCCAGTTGCAGCGGAGTTACCTGCTTGGTAACCTGGAGATTTCTATCTTTAACAACTTATTAGTTCCTGTTCATCGTCACCAGACTGGAACTTAACCCCGTTACTCCGTTTACCGTTAAAACGGACTACAGCTAGAAAGTTTCTACTAGCAACAGACGCAGCACAAGCTGGCAGATTCTCCAGGCGAGGCCATCACCCTGTGAACCCAGATGGGTTAATCATCATCATAATCAAAAAAAAAAAAAAAAAACAATCTAATTGTAATGTGTTAATTCATTAATGTTTTAATGTAATTTATGGCTTTTTAAATATCGTTTTACTTTATTTTCATTGCCAGTAATTTATTTGTTTAATGTAACTGTGATTAAGTTTTTACTAAGTTAACACATAATTTTTTTTTAATTGGTTCACTAAGTAATCAATGGCGACTACTTTAAGGAAAATACATCACACACAAGTATGTGATGTAATTCTGTGAAAGAGGCCCCAGATCATGAAAATAAAGCAAACCAGGGGTGGAATATCGTGTAAGGTGATTTGCGATAAGTGAAAGTCACAATCAAGCAATTCAGTCTGTGTAAGATGCTATCACATTTGATAGCTAACTGGCTGAACACAATGCCCTGCTGCAACTGGAATCGGAGCTGCAGCTGTAACTGCTTAAAAAAATGTACTTCGTTTTTTTATCTGCCCACAATGAACAGCTTTTTATATATTTTAAAGGAAAAAAAACAACCACGAGTTTATAATTCACTTTTTTTATTTCCAATATTTTTCTTTTAATTAATATTTTTTTCGCGACACAAATGAGCACTAAAAACTTCAATATTTTTTTCCGGCTCTTTTTTTCTTCATATAAATTGAAACGTCAGAAGTGCTGCACGTGAAAAAGTTAAAAGTTGGTGAACCTTTGCAGCACCGTCTGCAGCACCGACTGCAGTTGCGTTGCGTTGTGTTCGTAACATTGAATTTGTGTGTATTCAATATTTTGACAGCTATTCAGTTGCAGCATCCAGTTGCAGCTCCGTATCCATTGTGTTCAGCCAGTAAAGAGCTATCACATCAAAAATATGATTGTCATTTTCCAACAAATTTGAGGTTTCTGCATGAGTACGACTACACTGAACCAAAAAGGGACTTAGATACAATAAAAAAGTTTGTTGGGACAATAAATTTATTTATCAATTTTCGTCCAACAAACCTGTTTATAGGGCCAATAAAAATCGGTTTATTGGCCCAAAGAATATTTATTGATACAAGTAAAAGCGGTTTATTAATCCAATAAACATTTATTGATATAAGCTAACTCTGTTTATTGGCCCAATAAACATTTGTTGATACAAGCAAAAGCGTTTATTGACCCAATAAACGTTTATTGACCCAATGAACGTTTATTTTTAAAAGCAAAAGTGGTTTCTTGTCCCAATAAACGTTTATTGATACAAGAATAAGTGGTTTATTGGCACAAGAAATTATTTATTGAATTATTTATCTTTTACAAAAATGGTGAGTTGCGGTACTTGTACTTTTTGTATTGGCCCAATAAACTATTTATTGGCCCAATAAACTATTTATTGTCCCAATAAATTATTTATTGTCCCTATAAAGTGTTAATAAGTTTATTTTTAATAATATTAAATTATAATTGACTGTTATAGAATTCTCATTGTCTACATGCTGTGATTTGTATAAGAGTCGCTAAGCATCGAACATAACTTGCGTCTTAGAAGGGTGCGACAGCATTTTATAAAACGCATTTTGGAGTTGAGGTGACTTGAACATTTATTTTTATTCAAGTGACCTCAACTCCAGAATGCGTTTCGTAATACTATGCTGTCGCACCCATCTAAGATGCAAAAATGGTCATATATAGGTAATTTTAAGCTGCTGATGCATCAGCTGTTTAGCTACCTTTCACATAAAACGATTTCTAAGATTTCAATGATCAATGATAAGGTAGTTCAATCATTGAAATAAAGAAATTAATTTCCTGCGATAGGCTGGGCCAAAATGAAATATTTTTTTGACTAGAAATAATAATCGAGTCATCAGCTATTTATTGGCATAAAAATAATCACTGATATTGCTTTTTAAGGGCCTCAAAACTGAAAATTAAAGTTTTCAATGATGAGTTTCAATGAAAGCCATGAATGGCCCCTAAGTATAATCTTCATTGACACTAATTGAGTTACTGAAGCGTTTCAGAAAACTTTTCTGGAACAAAAAAAAAAAAAAAAAAAACAAAATTCCTTTCATAAGTTAAGTTACAAAAAGGTTTTTTAGTAATTGTTCTATAACTAAGGCAATTGAAACCTCTTTGTGACCGTTTTGTAACAATATAATAACAGTCGTGCAGTCAAATGTGAAACATACTTGCTATAGAACATCAGCTTTGGTTGTCATATTAATAAGAACATTTAAACAAAACTGAATTCCAAATAACAACTGTGTAGAAAAAATATAAAATTGGATTTTTGTGTAGTCAAAATAATTTGTGCCAAACCTCCATTTCTTTTCACTTTTCTCTATAAATTTTAATATTTGGTGCCATTTTTGCGATGAAAAAAATACAATATTTCAAGCTCTGACAGGTGAAAAAAGTAGTTATTGGGAAGTTGCAATCAAGTTACTAATTTCACTCTGTCTCTGTTCAGTCCCTGTGAAGTATTCAATGTTAGGTTTCTTTTAGTTGCATATGAGTTTCAATTCAGTTTCTGAAACATGTCAGAGTTAGGTTACTGTTGAACAACATGGTGGTTGCAAAAGATGAAAGTTACTGAATTGTTTCAATTTCAGTTACAAACACGATTAGTTTCAAGCTAGATTGTAACTGTTGTAACTGCTCAGTAACTTGTATTCAGAACCATCACTTTTCAGTCGCAAACTATGAGCGCAAAAACTTTTATGTAACATTAAAGCAACTCATATTATTTCAGTTTTTTTGGGAAAAGAAAAAAACTTTTCAGAAACTTCTAAGCAACTCAGTTGTTTCCGAAAAACTTCTAAGTAACGCGAATGTAACAAGTTTGGTCGCTTTTTAGTTACAAAATTCAAATGTGTGCCACCTGCTGAAGTATCCTGAATGAAAAATACTCTTCTAACGATTCTGCGAAATAATTTAGCTTCTCGATTTCAAGTAAGAATCCATTCAAACTGAAAAGTCAAACTGCAATGTAACTTCATGTCTTTTTCGCTCTGCATTTTAATTACTTTTCCCTTTAAAAAAAGCAAAGTATTTTATACAATGGAAGAAACAAGTTACGAAAAAAAATAAAGAAACATTAGCTGTGTTTTATTTTCACCCAGATCCAATCCAGATCAGGGGCCTATTTCACGGCACATACATATGTACATCACATACAATGTATGTGACGTTAAAAATGCCCCAGAGGACTGAGTGTTAATTTTAGATTTTTAAAAAATTAAGTTTTTACTAAGTTAACACATAATTTTTTTTTAATTGGTTCACTAAGTAATCAATGGCGACTACTTTAAGGAAAATACATCACACACAAGTATGTGATATAATTCTGTGAAAGAGGCCCCAGATCATGAAAATAAAGCAAACCAGGGGTGGAATATCGTGTAAGGTGATTTGCGATAAGTGAGAGTCACAATCAAGCAATTCAGTCTGTGTAAGATGATATCACATTTGATAGCTAACTGGCTGAACACAATGCCCTGCTGCAACTGGGAATCGGAGCTGCAGCTGTAACTGCTTAAAAAAAATGTACTTCGTTTTTTTATCTGCCCACAATGAACAGCTTTTTATATATTTTAAAAGAAAAAAAACAACCACGAGTTTATAATTCACTTTTTTTATTTCCAATATTTTTCTTTTAATTAATATTTTTTTCGCGACACAAATGAGCACTAAAAACTTCAATATTTTTTTCCGGCTCTTTTTTTCTTCATATAAATTGAAACGTCAGAAGTGCTGCACGTGAAAAAGTTAAAAGTTGGTGAACCTTTGCAGCACCGTCTGCAGCACCGACTGCAGTTGCGTTGCGTTGTGTTCGTTACATTGAATTTGTGTGTATTCAATATTTTGACAGCTATTCAGTTGCAGCTTCCAGTTGCAGCGGAGTTACCTGCTTGGTAACCTGGAGATTTCTATCTTTAACAACTTATTAGTTCCTGTTCATCGTCACCAGACTGGAACTTAACCCCGTTACTCCGTTTACCGTTAAAACGGACTACAGCTAGAAAGTTTCTACTAGCAACAGACGCAGCACAAGCTGGCAGATTCTCCAGGCGAGGCCATCACCCTGTGAACCCAGATGGGTTAATCATCATCATAATCAAAAAAAAAAAAAAAAACAATCTAATTGTAATGTGTTAATTCATTAATGTTTTAAGGTAATTTATGGCTTTTTAAATATCGTTTTACTTTATTTTCATTGCCAGTAATTTATTTGTTTAATGTAACTGTGATTAAGTTTTTACTAAGTTAACACATAATTTTTTTTAATTGGTTCACTAAGTAATCAATGGCGACTACTTTAAGGAAAATACATCACACACAAGTATGTGATGTAATTCTGTGAAAGAGGCCCCAGATCATGAAAATAAAGCAAACCAGGGGTGGAATATCGTGTAAGGTGATTTGCGATAAGTGAGAGTCACAATCAAGCAATTCAGTCTGTGTAAGATGCTATCGCATTTGATAGCTAACTGGCTGAACACAATGCCCTGCTGCAACTGGAATCGGAGCTGCAGCTGTAACTGCTTAAAAAAAATGTACTTCGTTTTTTTATCTGCCCACAATGAACAGCTTTTTATATATTTTAAAGGAAAAAAAACAACCACGAGTTTATAATTCACTTTTTTTATTTCCAATATTTTTCTTTTAATTAATATTTTTTTCGCGACACAAATGAGCACTAAAAACTTCAATATTTTTTTCCGGCTCTTTTTTTCTTCATATAAATTGAAACGTCAGAAGTGCTGCACGTGAAAAAGTTAAAAGTTGGTGAACCTTTGCATAGCACCGTCTGCAGCACCGACTGCAGTTGCGTTGCGTTGTGTTCGTAACATTGAATTTGTGTGTATTCAATATTTTGACAGCTATTCAGTTGCAGCATCCAGTTGCAGCTCCGTATCCATTGTGTTCAGCCAGTAAAGAGCTATCACATCAAAAATATGATTGTCATTTTCCAACAAATTTGAGGTTTCTGCATGAGTACGACTACACTGAACCAAAAAGGGACTTAGATACAATAAAAAAGTTTGTTGGGACAATAAATTTATTTATCAATTTTCGTCCAACAAACCTGTTTATAGGGCCAATAAAAATCGGTTTATTGGCCCAATGAATATTTATTGATACAAGTAAAAGCGGTTTATTAATCCAATAAACATTTATTGATATAAGCTAACTCTGTTTATTGGCCCAATAAACATTTGTTGATACAAGCAAAAGCGTTTATTGACCCAATAAACGTTTATTGACCCAATGAACGTTTATTTTTAAAAGCAAAAGTGGTTTCTTGTCCCAATAAACGTTTATTGATACAAGAATAAGTGGTTTATTGGCACAAGAAATTATTTATTGAATTATTTATCTTTTACAAAAATGGTGAGTTGCGGTACTTGTACTTTTTGTATTGGCCCAATAAACTATTTATTGGCCCAATAAATTATTTATTGTCCCTATAAAGTGTTAATAAGTTTAATTTTAATAATATTAAATTATAATTGACTGTTATAGAATTCTCATTGTCTACATGCTGTGATTTGTATAAGAGTCGCTAAGCATCGAACATAACTTGCGTCTTAGAAGGGTGCGACAGCATTTTATAAAATGCATTTTGGAGTTGAGGTGACTTGAACATTTATTTTTATTCAAGTGACCTCAACTCCAGAATGCGTTTCGTAATACTATGCTGTCGCACCCATCTAAGATGCAAAAATGGTCATATATAGGTAATTTTAAGCTGCTGATGCATCAGCTGTTTAGCTACCTTTCACATAAAACGATTTCTAAGATTTCAATGATCAATGATAAGGTAGTTCAATCATTGAAATAAAGAAATTAATTTCCTGCGATAGGCTGGGCCAAAATGAAATATTTTTTGACTAGAAATAATAATCGAGTCATCAGCTATTTATTGGCATAAAAATAATCACTGATATTGCTTTTTAAGGGCCTCAAAACTGAAAATTAAAGTTTTCAATGATGAGTTTCAATGAAAGCCATGAATGGCCCCTAAGTATAGTCTTCATTGACACTAATTGAGTTACTGAAGCGTTTCAGAAAACTTTTCTGGAACAAAAAATAAAAAAAAAAAACAAAATTCCTTTCATAAGTTAAGTTACAAAAAGGTTTTTTAGTAATTGTTCTATAACTAAGGCAATTGAAACCTCTTTGTGACCGTTTTGTAACAATATAATAACAACATATTTCGTGCAGTCAAATGTGAAACATACTTGCTATAGAACATCAGCTTTGGTTGTCATATTAATAAGAACATTTAACCAAAACTGAATTCCAAATAACAACTGTGTAGAAAAAATATAAAATTGGATTTTTGTGTAGTCAAAATAATTTGTGCCAAACCTCCATTTCTTTTCACTTTTCGCTATAAATTTTAATATTTGGTGCCATTTTGCGATGAAAAAAAAACAATATTTCACGCTTTGACAGGTGAAAAAAGTAGTTATTGGGAAGTTACAATCAAGTTACTAATTTCACTCTGTCTCTGTTCAGTCCCTGTGAAGTATTCAATGTTAGGTTTCTTTTAGTTGCATATGAGTTTCAATTCAGTTTCTGAAACATGTCAGAAACAACATGGTGGTTGCAAAAGATGAAAGTTACTGAATTGTTTCAATTTCAGTTACAAACACGATTAGTTTCAAGCTAGATTGTAACTGTTGTAACTGCTCAGTAACTTGTATTCAGAACCATCACTTTTCAGTCGCAAACTATGAGCGCAAAAACTTTTATGTAACATTAAAGCAACTCATATTATTTCAGTTTTTTTGGGAAAAGAAAAAAACTTTTCAGAAACTTCTAAGCAACTCAGTTGTTTCAGAAAAACTTCTAAGTAACGCGAATGTAACATGTTTGGTCGCTTTTTAGTTACAAAATTCAAATGTGTGCCACTTGGGGAAGTATCCTGAATGAAAAATACTCTTCTAACGATTCTGCGAAATAATTTAGCTTCTCGATTTCAAGTAAGAATCCATTCAAACTGAAAAGTCAAACTGCAATGTAACTTCATGTCTTTTTCGCTCTGCATTTTAATTACTTTTCCCTTTAAAAAAAGCAAAGTATTTTATACAATGGAAGAAACAAGTTACGAAAAAAAATAAAGAAACATTAGCTGTGTTTTATTTTCACCCAGATCCAATCCAGATCAGGGGCCTATTTCACGGCACATACATATGTACATCACATACAATGTATGTGACGTTAAAAATGCCCCAGATGATTTTTTAGATTTTTAAAAAATTAAGTTTTTACTAAGTTAACACATAATTTTTTTTTTAATTGGTTCACTAAGTAATCAATGGCGACTACTTTAAGGAAAATACATCACGCACAAGTATGTGATGTAATTCTGTGAAAGAGGCCCCAGATCATGAAAATAAAGCAAACCAGGGGTGGAATATCGTGTAAGGTGATTTGCGATAAGTGAGAGTCACAATCAAGCAATTCAGTCTGTGTAAGATGCTATCGCATTTGATAGCTAACTGGCTGAACACAATGCCCTGCTGCAACTGGAATCGGAGCTGCAGCTGTAACTGCTTAAAAAAAATGTACTTCGTTTTTTTATCTGCCCACAATGAACAGCTTTTTATATATTTTAAAGGAAAAAAAACAACCACGAGTTTATAATTCACTTTTTTTATTTCCAATATTTTTCTTTTAATTAATATTTTTTTCGCGACACAAATGAGCACTAAAAACTTCAATATTTTTTTCCGGCTCTTTTTTTCTTCATATAAATTGAAACGTCAGAAGTGCTGCACGTGAAAAAGTTAAAAGTTGGTGAACCTTTGCAGCACCGTCTGCAGCACCGACTGCAGTTGCGTTGCGTTGTGTTCGTAACATTGAATTTGTGTGTATTCAATATTTTGACAGCTATTCAGTTGCAGCATCCAGTTGCAGCTCCGTATCCATTGTGTTCAGCCAGTAAAGAGCTATCACATCAAAAATATGATTGTCATTTTCCAACAAATTTGAGGTTTCTGCATGAGTACGACTACACTGAACCAAAAAGGGACGTAGATACAATAAAAAAGTTTGTTGGGACAATAAATTTATTTATCAATTTTCGTCCAACAAACCTGTTTATAGGGCCAATAAAAATCGGTTTATTGGCCCAATGAATATTTATTGATACAAGTAAAAGCGGTTTATTAATCCAATAAACATTTATTGATATAAGCTAACTCTGTTTATTGGCCCAATAAACATTTGTTGATACAAGCAAAAGCGTTTATTGACCCAATAAACGTTTATTGACCCAATGAACGTTTATTTTTAAAAGCAAAAGTGGTTTCTTGTCCCAATAAACGTTTATTGATACAAGAATAAGTGGTTTATTGGCACAAGAAATTATTTATTGAATTATTTATCTTTTACAAAAATGGTGAGTTGCGGTACTTGTACTTTTTGTATTGGCCCAATAAACTATTTATTGGCCCAATAAACTATTTATTGTCCCAATAAATTATTTATTGTCCCTATAAAGTGTTAATAAGTTTAATTTTAATAATATTAAATTATAATTGACTGTTATAGAATTCTCATTGTCTACATGCTGTGATTTGTATAAGAGTCGCTAAGCATCGAACATAACTTGCGTCTTAGAAGGGTGCGACAGCATTTTATAAAACGCATTTTGGAGTTGAGGTGACTTGAACATTTATTTTTATTCAAGTGACCTCAACTCCAGAATGCGTTTCGTAATACTATGCTGTCGCACCCATCTAAGATGCAAAAATGGTCATATATAGGTAATTTTAAGCTGCTGATGCATCAGCTGTTTAGCTACCTTTCACATAAAACGATTTCTAAGATTTCAATGATCAATGATAAGGTAGTTCAATCATTGAAATAAAGAAATTAATTTCCTGCGATAGGCTGGGCCAAAATGAAATATTTTTTTGACTAGAAATAATAATCGAGTCATCAGCTATTTATTGGCATAAAAATAATCACTGATATTGCTTTTTAAGGGCCTCAAAACTGAAAATTAAAATTTTCAATGATGAGTTTCAATGAAAGCCATGAATGGCCCCTAAGTATAGTCTTCATTGACACTAATTGAGTTACTGAAGCGTTTCAGAAAACTTTTCTGGAACAAAAAATAAAAAAAAAAAACAAAATTCCTTTCATAAGTTAAGTTACAAAAAGGTTTTTTAGTAATTGTTCTATAACTAAGGCAATTGAAACCTCTTTGTGACCGTTTTGTAACAATATAATAACAACATATTTCGTGCAGTCAAATGTGAAACATACTTGCTATAAAACATCAGCTTTGGTTGTCATATTAATAAGAACATTTAACCAAAACTGAGTTCCAAATAACAACTGTGTAGAAAAAATATAAAATTGGATTTTTGTGTAGTCAAAATAATTTGTGCCAAACCTCCATTTCTTTTCACTTTTCGCTATAAATTTTAATATTTGGTGCCATTTTGCGATGAAAAAAATACAATATTTCACGCTTTGACAGGTGAAAAAAGTAGTTATTGGGAAGTTACAATCAAGTTACTAATTTCACTCTGTCTCTGTTCAGTCCCTGTGAAGTATTCAATGTTAGGTTTCTTTTAGTTGCATATGAGTTTCAATTCAGTTTCTGAAACATGTCAGAAACAACATGGTGGTTGCAAAAGATGAAAGTTACTGAATTGTTTCAATTTCAGTTACAAACACGATTAGTTTCAAGCTAGATTGTAACTGTTGTAACTGCTCAGTAACTTGTATTCAGAACCATCACTTTTCAGTCACAAACTATGAGCGCAAAAACTTTTATGTAACATTAAAGCAACTCATATTATTTTAGTTTTTTTGGGAAAAGAAAAAAACTTTTCAGAAACTTCTAAGCAACTCAGTTGTTTCAGAAAAACTTCTAAGTAACGCGAATGTAACAAATTTGGTCGCTTTTTAGTTACAAAATTCAAATGTGTGCCACTTGGGGAAGTATCCTGAATGAAAAATACTCTTCTAACGATTCTGCGAAATAATTTAGCTTCTCGATTTCAAGTAAGAATCCATTCAAACTGAAAAGTCAAACTGCAATGTAACTTCATGTCTTTTTCGCTCTGCATTTTAATTACTTTTCCCTTTAAAAAAAGCAAAGTATTTTATACAGTGGAAGAAACAAGTTACGAAAAAAATAAAGAAACATTAGCTGTGTTTTATTTTCACCCAGATCCAATCCAGATCAGGGGCCTATTTCACGGCACATACATATGTACATCACATACAATGTATGTGACGTTAAAAATGCCCCAGATGATTTTTTAGATTTTTAAAAAATTAAGTTTTTACTAAGTTAACACATAATTTTTTTTTAATTGGTTCACTAAGTAATCAATGGCGACTACTTTAAGGAAAATACATCACGCACAAGTATGTGATGTAATTCTGTGAAAGAGGCCCCAGATCATTAAAATAAAGCAAACCAGGGGTGGAATATCGTGTAAGGTGATTTGCGATAAGTGAGAGTCACAATCAAGCAATTCAGTCTGTGTAAGAAGCTATCGCATTTGATAGCTAACTGGCTGAACACAATGCCCTGCTGCAACTGGAATCGGAGCTGCAGCTGTAACTGCTAAAAAAAAATGTACTTCGTTTTTTTATCTGCCCACAATGAACAGCTTTTTATATATTTTAAAGGAAAAAAAACAACCACGAGTTTATAATTCACTTTTTTTATTTCCAATATTTTTCTTTTAATTAATATTTTTTTCGCGACACAAATGAGCACTAAAAACTTCAATATTTTTTTCCGGCTCTTTTTTTCTTCATATAAATTGAAACGTCAGAAGTGCTGCACGTGAAAAAGTTAAAAGTTGGTGAACCTTTGCAGCACCGTCTGCAGCACCGACTGCAGTTGCGTTGCGTTGTGTTCGTTACATTGAATTTGTGTGTATTCAATATTTTGACAGCTATTCAGTTGCAGCATCCAGTTGCAGCTCCGTATCCATTGTGTTCAGCCAGTAAAGAGCTATCACATCAAAAATATGATTGTCATTTTGCAACATATTTGAGGTTTCTGCATGAGTACGACTACACTGAACCAAAAAGGGACGTAGATACAATAAAAAAGTTTGTTGGGACAATAAATTTATTTATCAATTTTCGTCCAACAAACCTGTTTATAGGGCCAATAAAAATCGGTTTATTGGCCCAATGAATATTTATTGATACAAGCAAAAGCGGTTTATTAATCCAATAAACATTTATTGATATAAGCTAATTCTGTTTATTGGCCCAATAAACATTTGTTGGTACAAGCAAAAGCGTTTATTGACCTAATAAACGTCTATTGACCCAATGAACGTTTATTTCTAAAAGCAAAAGTGGTTTCTTGTCCCAATAAACGTTTATTGATACAAGAATAAGTGGTTTATTGGCCCAATAAACGTTTGTTGAGACAAGAAATTATTTATTGAATTATTTATCTTTTACAAAAATGGTGAGTTGCGGTACTTGTACTTTTTGTATTGGCCCAATAAACTCTTTATTGTCCCAATAAACTATTTATTGTCCCAATAAATTATTTATTGTCCCTATAAAGTGTTAATAAGTTAAATTTTAATAATATTAAATTATAATTGACTGTTATAGAATTCTCATTGTCTACCTGCTGTGATTCTTATAAGAGTCGCTAAGCATCGAACATAATTTGCGTCTTAGAAGGGTGCGACAGCATTTTACAAAACGCATTTTGGAGTTGAGGTGACTTGAAAATTTATTTTTTATTCAAGTGACCTAAACTCCAGAATGCGTTTCGTAATATTATGCTGTCTCACCCATCTAAGATGCAAATTATGGTTAGTGCTTACCGACTCTATATAAAAATCACAGCATGAACAGACTGTGAATTTTATGAGAATCGACCATAATTTGAAAAAAGTAAAATATTTAGCTACCCCTAAAAACTTTATTTGGACAATAAATAGTTTATTGAGCGAATATACAGTTTATTATAAACAAAAATGTTAAAATCAATTAAAATGTTTATTGACCTTTAATAATTTGTTTATTGCGCCAGTAAACGCATTTATCAAAGTAAAAAAAAAGTTTTATAAAAAAATTATTTGGCGCAATGTATGAGTTAATTGTGCCAACAAAAATGTTTATTGATACTAGCAACCGGTTATTAATTTTTAAATTTTAATTTTCAATAAACGGAGTTTAATTGAGCCAACAAATCATTTATTTTTTTAATAAAATTTTTTGAAACAATAAATGTTCGTAATATCAACAAAAAGTTTATTGAGACAATGAAAAAATAGTCAATAAACGGTGTTTATTGATATTATGAATTTTTCAGAGTTCTTTTTTTTCACCGTTCATACAGACAAAAATGAACATTCTTGTGACCAAAAAAGTTTACTACACTCCGGAATATGAAGAAAACATAAGAATTATGTCGCAAAGACGTCATTTTCGTTCTATATTTTCGATAGCTCATTACAAACATTTGAAACATTCACTATGGCAACCATGTTTTTGACAAATGCCATTGGAAAGTATTCAATTGTATTGAATTGAGTTGAATTACCTTACCCAGACGGAAAACTAAATGACAATCACATTTGACCACGGTTGATGTGACAATCATTTATCACCTTAGCCGATTCCACCCCAGGATCTCAGTGACAACTTGTTATACCTATACCCAACTCTTTTTCTCTTTTTTCCTTTTGTTTTTTTTTTTTTTTTTATTTATATATACACCCGTTATTGATGTGTAAACATCTATACTGGCGGTAGGGTGAAAAGAAAACGTAACGTAACGTTGTAATCGTGATCGTGGTCGTGATCGTGATTCTGAGCTTTACGAAAATTGAGTGCGTTCAACAATATGTACGTTCAGTAACTAAACGTGGAGTATTTATATACGAAATCGAAAGGTCGAGTTCAGTTCGGGTTGAAATTTGGTTGGCTGCTTAGAGGATATATTAAGCCCCTATTACACGATGATTCTTTGCGTCTGACTCTATTCGAACATAATGAGTGCGAAAGAGAAAAAAGATAAGATGGAAGACCAGTTGTCCTGTGAGTCGTGGGCCAAGTTTTACGAGAAAAAAATCGAAAAGATGAGATGGAAAAAAAGTGACCGGTGTCGCGTGAGTAAAACTTTCGATGCAACTATTTGACGTTTCTGTTTTCTCTTGTCCGTTTTTTACTATTCTGCTTCATATGGTTTTGTTGTTCAAAGAGTAAATTTCGATGCAACGCACTGTTATTGATAGCCTTATAGGCTTTCCAGAAATGAGAAATTCATCTTTAAAAACAACTTAAATAAAATAAATTATTGCTTTTCTTGACTGATATTCATTTAATGGCACACAAACCTTTCTTTCTTCAATATATCTAATAATGAAAACAAAAATAAAAACAGAAAAAGTTTTTTTATTGCTTGAGCACAGCCCAACACGAAAATGAAAAATAAAGAGAACTGTCAAATTAGATTCATGACCTTGGTTTCAACATGTAATAGCGCTTGAAACAGCGGACGAAATAACAAAGAAGAATTCGAAGAAGGTGCATGCAACAAGATTCATCGTGTAATAGCAGACTTATGAATTATCCATAATCTCTGTTCTGAGCTTCACGAAAATTGAGTGCGTTCAACGCTATGTACGCTCAGCACTGATCTCTATAATACACTGGATAGTGAATAGCCTATACTGTATAACAGTTTTTGTGAGCCAATTTTTGAAAGGGTACCGGCTACGACCTCATATCTCGCTCCATACGAACGAAAAAAAATTATTTGATGTCAGTTGATACCGACAGGAATTGCGGCTGTAAATATTGAAAAAAAAATAAAAGAAAATCCAGGTCCAGTAGCGTCCATACCGCTGGCGCCGCTGTTATACTGTTATATGAAGGTACCGGCCACGACTATATTTTTGCCTCAAAAATTTTGTATGAATACACTATCCAGTGTATATAGAGATCAGTGATGCTCAGTAACTAAACACTGAGTGTTTATATACGAAATCAAAAAGTCGAGTTCAGTTTGGGTTGAAATATGGTTGGTTGCTTAGACCATATAGTACATGGACTGCGCTTTCATCATGGCTGCAGGGTTTTAACATAGAAGGCTGCCTTTTTTGGCAAATTAGACGAAATAAGGTCATTGACTGGAAAATATTTTTAAATATAATTTTAATGATTGGCTAAGAGCCCACTGCTGTTTGTGGGTGTGAGTGATCGCAAAAATTCACTGGTATGTTTAGATAGATCTTAACTTTTTATAAGCGTGGTTGGGGCCTTTGTCGGTAAACTAAAAAGCGCATTTTCCATGCATCATTACCGATTTTCAAATTTGCTTATGAAAAGTTAAGATCTATATAAAAATACCAGTAAATTTTGCTATCATCCACACCCTAAATTTGATGTAGGCTCTCGGTCTATGGGGCATTCGGACGAATGTTGATGTTTACACATCTTAACCGTGAGTCCCGGCACTCACACTTTTTTTTTTCTTTACACTACTGACCACATTTACCAATTAAGTGTGTTCAAATTGAATTTGGAAATCCAAATTCAAAACAAAGTTGGATCTTGTGTAGTTTCGTAAGCAAATCTAATCTGGTTCGGATCTGGGGGAAAATAAAACGTATTTTTTTTTTTGTTTTACATTTTTCTTTAAGCGTGTTTTCAAATAACTTCTATTTAACGGTTCATGGATTCATGAAGTTTTTAAGCAATTAGCGCTGTTCCATTGGATTTAAGAATGAGTGCGTCCCTGATCCTATACACGATTGACGAAATGCCATTAATTGCCAACCACGGAATGCAATACTTTCATATTTGCGTATAAAAAAATGCCGCTCTAATTCATTTTTTTACTTCACTTCACTGTATTTAATTTTATTTTATTTTATTTAGTATTATTTAATTTAATTTAATTTTTTTATTTTATTTATTATTAATTTTATTTATTTTACTTGATTCAAATAATAGATTAATCTGTGCCATCAACATCAACTCGTCCCAATATTTTATTATCAATCTTTTAATGGAAACTCACCCTCGTTTCAACGTTAATATTGAGTATTCCAATGGATATTGTTGCTCTTCTAGCTAGTAGTTCCCGTGAGGTCCTTAGAAAGTCTGATCTTATAAAAGAAATAGCCATAGTCCCAAAATTGATAAATTTGTGTACTGCCGAAATTAAAACTTCACTAGGTATTTAATTCTCAAAAAATATTTTTTTTCTAGGTATTAGTAATTTTTTAATTTCAACTTTTACTGTTGATCAATAAGTTTGTTTTCACTTTTGTAAGATCAACCGATCGTTGTCGGATAGAATTCCACAATAAACATAACCCACATCATAGTCTGAACAAGAAAACATATTACTCCTAATAAAATGTGTGTTATTATCTGTAGTATTACATTTTTATACGAGCAATGTATTTGTAGGTAGGTATAGATAAATTATTATGTATTTACGTTCAGGAGCGGATATTCGTTTCGGATGTGGGGGGTCTTCAGTTTGAGATCGGTCTCAACAGCTCTGACTAGATGAACTTGAGATCGATCTTATATAGATGAAAAATTAAAAAATAAGCAAATAAGTAAATACAAAATCTTCATACGTTTTTTTTTAAACAAAAATAAAAATAGTTTTGAAGTGCAATATTTTTTGGGCTACTAAGATAACTACATTATAGTACATGTGTACATCTTTAAAAATAGTACCAAAATTGTGTTCCAGCTGACGGTATGACGCTTAATTTGAATTTCTCCAAAAAAAATTAACAACCTGAAAAATATTGCTATTGAAAATAAATTTTTTTTGGGTATTCAAAAATAACTGAGTGCAATTTTTATTTCAAATTATCAGTTAGGATTTAAAGTCTCAATATTGTTGTTTTCGGGATTCTCCGAAACTCTAAATAAAATGTACAAATATATATTTTTCACTGGAAATATATTTCAGTATTGCACATAATTTTTTGTTGCAATTTTGAACAGATTGCATTATAAATATTCAACTAGTTTCAATTGGTCATTAAAAAAATAATACAAATCTGCGATTGCATGCTATGATAATGAGGAGGTTTGTGAGTCGTCAGCAAATTGTCAGTGGATTGTATAGTGTGTAGGTTACATACAACGGTTGTACTCATATCGGCTCAGTTCCAGCTGTACGACCGATTGTATCGGCTAGATGCCGCTTTATACTATTAGCCGGAACCAAACTCATCTCGTGTGGTGTATTTTGAAGTTGTGTAGGTATCGCTTTCACTTTTAAAGCTGAGTTTTATTTTCCCCAAGATCCAATCCATGAAAATAAAACAACCCAGGATCTCAGTGACAACTTGTTTTATACCCAACTCTTATTTCCGTTTTTTTTTTATTTGTATACACCCGTTGTCTTGTGTTGTTTTTGTACAACATGTATTATCTTAAGCAAATCCAATCTGGTTCGGTTCTGGGGGAAAATAAAACACAGCTAATGTATTTCCTATGTGTAAAGCCATATTTAGCTCGTGTGATGTGTTGTGTCGGAATCATTCTTTTTCCAATTGCGCCATACCGGCACGCTGTGTCACAGACATATTTTTTTCAGGGAAGAGAATAAGTTAATAACGAAAGCAAAAAATTACAGATTAGAACACAAAACTTTAATTATTGTGCACAGCCGTTTCCACAACACACCACACGCTTAATCTCGATTCCGCAGAAAATTTATGTTGAACAAGCACAAAAATAATTCTTCTCAGATGTAAAAATATATTTTAGAGAGATTTAAATAACCTTTAAACGCGGCGGACGGCGTTTAAGCTAAGGTGCAAGTCAAGGCTTTAAAATTCATTTATACAACGGCTTTAGTTTTACCGCCATATTATTAACTTGATAGGTACATCTAGATTAAAACTTAAATCTGGATATATTTACCTACTTTGAATTTTTATATAATTTACGTACGGATTTAAGTGTTAATCTATATGAATTGAGTGAATAATATGGCGGTTAGTGTTGCAAAAAACAAAACCCCTATTTTTGTTACTAGGTACCTACTTAAGTGGTACATGAGCGACTTGCGAATGCGAATAAATCTTTAAATTAGTCATAGCCATATTGGCGCATATTCATAGTCGTTTTTAGACCCCAGTTTATCTTAGCCTGGAGTTTATCCAATGTAAATAAGATAGGATAAACCCAGTATTTTTTTAGAAACAACTTAAACAGTGACTATGAATATGCCCCATTATGTATGTGCATAAGATTAATGATTTAAAAATCAATCTATGGTTTTAAAATATTTTAATAGGTACCTACATATTTTGTTCTCCCATTAAAATTTTTACACTAATAGTTTTGGGGCCTATAGTCCACCTCCCCTTCGGGATCCGTCACTGTATACGTATATATTGCAACAAAACAGATTACAGAATGTTGTTTGTATTAGTGCGATCTGCGGCGCGCTGTTGTTTGTGAACTAAGATTGTAAATTTCTGTTTAAACGTACTGCGCTGGGTCATGTATCTATTCTATACATAATATACATACATACCTATATTCATTTTTTTTTCAAAATAATAATATTGTAACTACATACCTTTATATTTACATTATATAGGTACCTACATAGTAAAGAAAATACAATTCCTATACGATTCTACCAATTATGAAAAAAATCTGCTTCTCAAGTTTAATCGAATTCCATCATTGTATTATTTACATAAATAAACTAGGTATATCTATACATTCATATTATGTAGCCACATATGTACATAATTAAGTACATAATAAAAGATATAAAAAAAAAACACAATTTTCAAGGCTTTCGACCTCAACAGTTTGGCTTTATTTGTTTACTATGTGCCATGTGGGATTTATACCTACTTGGAGTTGATCAACAGCCTAGCGATCAACATTCTACTTCGCCTATCGCCTTGATGGGTACGTGACATGATTCGTTTAATGGTGTTAAATATGTATGTGTTTTTGGATGCTCTCTGATATTTCTATAATATGAGAAATTTCATCTCGTGCATTGCGAATGCACGTGTGCATGGAAATAATTACTATATTCAGTGATGCCACATAAAAACAAAAAAAGTACCTACGGCATACACAAAAAATCCCTACATTTTCCCTACACCCACAAAACTCATAAAATAAATACAAATAAAAACAAATTATCGTTTCTTTTCTGTTTTTCTTTTTTTTTAGTTTTATTTAGTTTTACAAGTTAAAATAAATAATAATAAAGTTAATAAAAAAATAATACTGACACAGAATTTACATGCATAATGATGATCATTATATAAACTTTTTGCGGACATATTTTAATGACATTATTGTCTTTGATTGCAAATGATACACATTTTAAATTATTTAGTCATCAAATTCTAAAATTCTACGCCTTCATAGAAAATTCTAGTATTTAAAAAATCCATCCTTTTTCCCTACGGTGTAGTTTTCAAACCGAAAATCCCTACGTCTAGGGATTTTTCCCTACGTGTGGCATCACTGACTATCTTTCCGGCCTACGTGATCAAAATGAAACAGGCAGAGTCTGTCTGATCACAATTTTAGTAGTAACTAGTAAAGGAAGGCAGAAAGGTATGCATATTGCATACTCGTTAGTAGTAGGAAAATAGGCAAGGAATTTTGATAACATTTTAGTTTTGTTTTTGAATATTGTCAAAGGCTACTTATTTATTATTTTTTTTGAAAATCGCAGGTGGTAAATGAATAGTTATGCTCTGATTTAATTTATTATCTTTACATTTAGGTACCTGTTATGTATCTACATTAATATGTACCTACTATACTACCTACTAAGTATAGTGAAGTAGGTATGAAAAATATTGCGATTACAATTTTACCTTGGTAGTTGGTAGGTATACAAACATGCCTAATTTCTATACCTACGTCCTACATATTTTGCAGATTGAATGCATATAATTAATTATTCAAGAGCTGATGGTATTGGTTGCTAGTTTTGCAAACAAATTAAAAACTAATTAAGTAGATAAACTGGTCGATACAAAATATATAGATACCTACCTAGTTACATAGTAGCAACTTATACCTACCTACCTACCTACCTACCTAATATAACAGTTTTGATTTTCAAATGGGTTTTTAGTTTTGTAAATGAAACTTTCTCGGTTCCTACTTCCTAGGTAGGTACCAGAGAATAAAACGAGTAGAGTAATGTTCACGAACATTGAATACTCACTCGAAAAAAGCGAGTTCAAGCAAACAGAGTCAACGCAAGGAAAATGTTTACGAGTTTTTCTGGCCACGAGTATGATGACTCGTGATTCACCAGACAAATCAAACGAATACGAACGGGTATACCTTGCAACCGAGTTAAATTGATTCGAATAAAAACGAGTCAAGCGACCGTGAACAAAGTGTCCACGATCGATATGCTCGAATGTGCTCGACTCGATTGTTTGTGTAGTGTGTATTGTGTATTCGAGGTTGACGGTGGATGGGTATTGGATAACCTAAACTCTGCTGTGCGAAATTTGGTGGTTGGTTTTGTGATTTTCAAGCAGCAGTATGTTTCTGAATTATGATCTTTTAAGATAAATAAAAATACCTAATTAGTTTGTTTAACATTTTTTTATTGAATAAATCAAGCTAAGTAGGAACTAGGGACATGATATTATGAAAACAAAATGAAATGAAGTAAAATGAAATAAAAGTAAATGAACAAAAATAAATAGGATTACGTTAAACAAAAAAATAAATAAATAAAAATACATAACCTATAAATATATCACAAATACATATTTAATGTAGGTACCTACATAGGTAGGTATACATTTTTTTTTAAGTATTGTTATTATATAACGTGTCGTCACCATCCAATGAAATAGGATTAATTTTAAAATTTGAATTTACGACCATCAAATTGTTGACAGTTTCCGGATTCAATCTGGTTCTTTTTTCTTAATATAAAAATCACTACATTTTCTGCGAATTTAGCCAATCCTTAAAAAACTGAATAAATAAAAAAAATTTAGGTATCTATAGAACATAGAATGTAGGTAGAAAGTAGGTAGTAGGTAGGTACGTAGCTAAGGTACATACATATCTACGCAATACGCATATAAATTTTTTCCGACTTTAAATAATAATTTCGTTATGATGAACGTTTTCAAGGGAGCTGTTTCCCAGATAATAACAATTGTCCAAAAACTGCACTCTCAAACTTTCCCATGTCGTGTGAATAATATTATGAATCTAATCCACATAGTTGAATAATTAAATCTTCTGTCATCAACCTACTAAAACAATACAAAAAAAAAACAACCAATTAGTAAATAACTTCATATCCATAATAGAAATAGAAATCAGTTGTACTTCTTGTAAATTTAAAAACCACCAAAACCGGGTACAAATAAATATGTACCCAAAATCTACCTACTCTACAAACGACCCAAGATATGTTCACGATCAACCACTTTTTTCGAGTATACCTAATAGAAATAGAAACCGGTTGTTTTTCTTGTGAACACCACCAAGCGTCCCTAAATACCGAATACAAATAAACATGTACCTAAAATCTACCTAACCCACAAACGACCCGAGATATGTTCACGATCTTGGATGATGTTCACGATGAACCACCTTTTTTCGAGTATACTCGCTTTGTTTCGGGTACTCGAAACTAGTGCCAACTGTTCACGAGTAATTTTGTTCGTGGGTGTGAAGTCAAACGACACAAACGAGTTCGACCAGTTTGTTTGAGTTTTCTCGTGAGTATTTTTATTTGTGAATAAAATGACTTGCCAGTATAGAACATAAGGAAAAATAGAGAATCGTTCGAACAAAGTCGAACATATTCATTTTAATCTCTGGTAGGTACTAGCACAAATAATAACCTATTCAGATGTAGCATCCCCATACAAAAAAATGTCCCAATTTACTTTTACACCAGGCAGACGATCAACTGGCAAGAAAGCTCTTTGCCTGTTCATAGTAAAGCACAGAAAGAAAGCTATTTGTCTTTTGCAAAAAGTTCTCTCTTGCGTGCTCGCTCATATCACATATGTTTTCCCTCTTGCTCTGTTACTCAGGATATAGGAATGAAATTAATGGGATCGTTACGAAGTCCCGCAAAACAAAATACCGTGTAACGAAATCCCGCAGCTGAAAATTGAATTTATTGGGGATTGTTACCTACGTCACGAAAACTGGTCAAATAACGAAAACAAATTTCTACTTCTTTTCCACGGGATTTCTAATACATCATTGAAAGTATTTTTTGGTAGTTTTGAAAAATATATACATACATTTGACATTTTGAAAATATTTTTTGACTATACCTATTGGACAATCAAATAAGTGGGCAGGGCGATGAAATTTTTGTTTAGATTTCACTCATAGAATAACTATGGGGACATTGAAAATGACTTGTGTGAGCTCGATAAAATAAAAACATGACTATATTTCTATTTTGTATCATATAGTTGGACCAAAACTTCTGAAGCTGTCTTAGAAACCATTACAATATCTTGATATTTTTAATGTCACATCCAAGTTGGCGGTTAAATTAATGTTGTTCAGTTCAGTTTAATTAATCAATTTGACGGTTGATGTTGAAGAAAATCAAATATTTGCTCAAATTGATTTACAAGTCTCTAAACTTATTGAACTGTTTATATAGGCAAGTTATTTGATTTACTGTCAAAGTGAACTCTTTTAAACGCGAGACCAAATCTATAAATAATTTGATGTGTAGCTTAAACTCAATGCAAACCTGATTTACCTAATTGCGTTTATTCTATTAAATTTATTTTGAACTCATCTTTTAATTACTTATTATTTTTATTTTTATATTTTATATATATAAAGAGAAGAATCGGTTATATATATGTACTTATTTTTTAAAAATCAACCCACAGCTTATACTACTATATATATATAATATAATACAAATTTTTTTTAAATCTCTTTATAATGTAGATGAACACTAAGAAGGGATTTTTTAAAATTCCAACTTTTAATAGGGTAAACAGGGGTAAATGTAGTAAAAATTAAAAATTCTATTTTCTAAACGGGTAAAGATAAAAACTTATTTTTTTTTTCCTGAATAGATTTTTTTCTAAAAACTAAAAATTAATCTTAAAAAAAATTCTCAAAATTACCGTTTTCAAGATATGATTTTTTTATAATAAAAATG
The DNA here is from genome assembly GCA_929447395.1 of Epistrophe grossulariae. NCBI lineage: Eukaryota > Metazoa > Arthropoda > Insecta > Diptera > Syrphidae > Epistrophe > Epistrophe grossulariae. Next base: position 54,246,565 of record OV839569.1, on the reverse strand, counting down.
TACATTTTAGATAATTAGAAAAAAATACGTTATAAATCAGGGGATTAAGATATTTTTATAAAATTTATAGTTTTAAAAAGAGGATGACAAAAAAAAATTAGACGTGTAATACAAAATTTTTAATTTCATTGTATTTTTGATGTAGGGAATTTTTGAAAACTTGACATTTTTTAATGAGTTTTTTTAACACTTTTTTAATTTTATCTTTTTAATGGAGTGCATGAAAATTTTGAAGTTTTAGTATGATATAGTGTTCGGGGAGTTTTAATGATTTTTAAAAAAATTAGATTTTTCAAATTACCGTTAGACGAAGTTATTCAAGTTTTTATGATTTTCAAAAACCGTTTTTAACGGTACTTCCTTAATATCTTTCAAACGAATGTACATAGAAGGTTAAAATTATTACCAAATGATAGAATTATTTGATATGATAATGAAAAAATTTAATTTGATATTTTTTTATACCGTTATAAAGAGCTAACGGTAATTATAAGATACCCATGTATATCCCTTAATAACTCATTTATACATGCACGGATTAATTTGATTTTTCTTTAATCCACATGTCAATAAAATTACCATCATTTTGATACCTCATTTATAATTGTACCACCCACACAACCCTCACAATTGAATTTTAATTGGAAGAAATTGGAAGAATTCCCGTTATTTTATCAAAATCACAAAAATAAAATGATATTGTTGGATTAAAAAATTCATAACTTCTGTTCTAATTGTCCGATCTTTAAGATTAAGATCTTAAAATAATCACAAAATGTTAAGCTTTAAAAATAATTGAAGAGGGGGGAAGCGTTCTATACGAAAAGGGAGGGTAAAGAGGTTATCAATTCAATTTTTTGTATTAAAAATGCAAAAGTTGATGAAAATTTTACGAATTTTAAAAAATGATGTTCTACAAAGTTGTAGCCCCAACCCTGGTGGTATTATAACGGTTAATTCAACAGGAGCGGCGGTAGGGATATTTAATTGATTTTTTATGACAAAAATCGATTTTAATCAAAAAAATCATCTGACATGACATCATTAATTAATTTATTACTCCTAAAGTTTTTAACGGAAAAATTATCAAATTTCCATGATAATTATGAAAAAAATGTAAAATAAAATTGAATTCATGATTTTTATTTCACCAACATTGATTGATTAAAAAATTCAAATTAATATGTTATATTCAAAATAGAGAAAAAAAAATTATTACATATTATTTATTAATATATTTTCTAAATATTTGTCGGACATTTTAAAGTTGTAAGTCAAACAAAAAAATTGATATTAAATAAATTATGAATTTAATTTATTTATAACTTGCTTTTTTTGACATAGTGTTTGGTTTATTAAAATGCTCATTACTTTTTATCCCAATAACGGATTTTACTCAAATGACTTTTAATCGCTTGCAAATAAGTAATCGCTTATTTTGATATATAAAACATATATATCTATCATCTCTTTCAAAAAATCATCTCTTTTGAAAAAAAAAATTCATAAAAAAATCTTAAATAATTTTAATGAAAATGTCTTATAACTTCAATAATTCTATCTTGATATCCAAAAATAATATGATATATGATAGATAATAATATAATGATTTTAAATCAATAAGAAAAATCATCAATAAATTGACCTGAAATTATCTAAAATAGCTAAACATGGCATAAAGTGTAAAAATAAACATTATATTTTAAGCATAATTTTCAAGTTTTTGACTAATAACATTTTAACCACGCCCCCCAAATAATTTCAAATTACCAAAATTAATTTTTGAGATTTTAACAAACATTTTGACATACAAAACATAGCTCTATCATGTTCACAAATTTCATAAAATCATTTCAAATTTTATCCAAAGGTAATTTTTTCAAATTCTAAAGGTAAATGTAAAAAAAAATTCAAAATTTACAATTCACCTGCACAAAATCAACTATAAGTCGAGAATACTGAAGATTAAGGTGTCTATAGTTAGATACATTTCTCACAAATAAATCTATTATAAAATATTACAAAATTATAGCCATCTTCAATGGTTTATTGGCTTGATTAGATAAAAATGTAAGTTTTCGATTAAATTGTCAATTACACACACATATTCCAAACGATTTTTAAAAAATAATTTTATTTATTTTCTTGAGAAATGCCAAATTATTTTGATATATAAATGTTTTTTATACACCCACTACAAGCTGTGATACAATTTTTTGAATATTTAACAAAGCAAAATTTAACAAAAATCAAGACATTTGGTCATTCAAATTCGTTATTTGGATGAATCTTGAATAAGGTACCCAAAAATGACTTATAACTTTGGCAATTCCTATTCGATTTTTATAAATGAGGTTTTATATGAAAGATAATAAAATATCATTTAGATCAATTAAAAAATTATTAATTAGCAGGAAATTATTATTAATTAAGAAAATTGGCACAGGGAGAAGAAAAAACTTCTATGTTTTGAGTGTATTTTATAAGTTTTTAATCGTTAGCATTTTGACCACGCCCCCAAAATATCTTCAAATTCTCATTATTATTTACTTTAATGTCAATAAATATTTTCACATACAAAACATAGCTGTACGATGTTCATAAGTTTCATAAAGTCATTTAAAATTAAATCCAAAGGGAATTTTTCAAATTTTTTAGGTTAATGTAAAAAAATTTCAAAATTAACGATTCATCTGCACAAAATCACCTATAAGTCAATAAATACTCAATCGATCTTAGATATTGAGATGTCTAAAAATAGGTTTAACTCTCACAAATATTCCTATTAAAAAATAATATAGGCTGCGGTATGATTTTACGAATATTTAACAACTCAAAATTTAACAAAAATGAAGACATTTGTTGGTCATTCAAATTCGTTATTTGAAAGAATCATGAATAAGTTGCCCGAAAATGGCATAAAACTTTGGCAATTCTCAATCGATTTTTATAAATAAGGAGTCAAATAAAATAAAATAAAATAAAATAAAATAAAATAAAATAAAATAGAATAACAATTATAATTCAATAAATAATAATTTTTAAATAAATGGAAAGAAATTATTATTAATAAGAAAACTTAGAACAGAGAGAATAAAAACACTACTAGGTATATTGTGGGCATATTTTTCATGTTTTCAATAATTAACATTTTGACCACACCCCCAAAATATCTTCAAATTCTCAAAATAAATTACTGAAAAGTCAATAAATATTTTCAAAAAATAAAATATACATAGCTTTACGATGTTCACAAGTTTCACAAAATCATTTCAAATTCTACTATTCAAAGGTAAATATTTAAATTTTAAAGGTAAATGTAAGAAAAATTTTCAAAATTATCATTCACCTGCACAAAATCGAAAAAGAAATACTTAATCGATCTTGGATATTGAGATGTCTCTAGATAGGTATAACCTTCACAAATATGCTTAACAAAAAATATCATAGGTTTTTAGCCAAATTCAATGGTTTACAGGCTTAATAAAATAAAAATGCAAGTCTTCGATTAAATTGTCAATTAAACACCCATTTGCTAACCGATTTTCAACATATAATTTAATTTAATTTTTTTTTTAATGACCAATTATGTTGATATATTATAAACGTTTATTGTACACCCACTAAAAACAAATTTTAACAAAAACTAAGACATTTGGCCATTCAAATTCATTATTTGGTAGAATCATAAATAAGGTTCCCGAAAATGACTTATAACTTTAGCAATTCTTAATCGTTTTTTTATGGATAAGAAAGATAATAAAATACCAAATATAATTCAATTACATATCAAAAATTTTCAAATAAATTGTAAGTAATTATTTAAAAAAAAAAACTCTGTAAAAATATTATTTAACAATTAAATGGCTAGATAATTAATGTTTGTAAGATAAAATGGGACAGAAATAAAGAAAGACAGACAGAGAGACATAGAGAGCAAGATAGAGAGACAGAGATACAAAGTGAGACAGAGGGATACAGAGAGATACAGAGAAAGACAAAGATATAGACAGAAACAGTCAGATACAAAGAGACACAGAGAGATAAAGAGAGAGAGATAGAGACAGAGGCAGAAAGATATAGAGAGAGACAAAGAGATACAGAGAGAGAGAGAGAGACAGAGAAATACAGAGATATAGAATGAAACAGGGAGATACAAAGAGAGACAGAGAGAAATGGAAATAAACAGAGAAAAACAGAGAGAAACAAAGATATACAGAGAGATATAAAGAGATATAAAGAGATATAAAGAGATACAAAGAGATACATATAGAGACAGAAAAATACAGAGAGAGACAAAGAGATACAGTGGTAGACAGAGAGATACAGAAATATACAGACACAAATATAGAGAGAAAACAGAGAGATACAAAGAGATACAGAGAGATACAGATTAAGACAAAGAGGTACAGAGAAAGACAAAGAGATACAGAGAGATATAGAGAAATGCAGAGAGGCACACGGAGAAAAACAGAGGCAGACAGAGTTATACAGAAAGAGACAGACAGGTATAGAGAGACACAGACAAATATAGAGAGATACAAAGATATACAGGAGAGACAGAAAAATATAGAGAGATACAGAGAGAGAGAGAGAGAAATACAGAGAGAGATAGAGAGATACAGAGAGCGACAGAGAGATACATAGAGAAACAGAGAGATATACAAAAAGATACACAGCGTTACAGAGAGAAACAGAGAGAGATACAAAAAGATACAGAGATAGACAAAGAAATGCAGAGAGATATAAAGAGATATATAGAGAGATATATTATATAGAGAAAGACATTATTATTATTTTATATAATTTAATAATTAAATATGTATATATGTATAATATATATGTACATATATATTTATTATTAATATAAAATATAATTAAATATTTAAATATATATATATACCTTTATATATATATATATATAATATTATTATAAAATTTATAATAATAAATACCTACATATAATTATATTTATATTTTTTCTTATAAATGCAAAAAATAAAATTAAAATCATTTTTTTAAAACAAAAAAAAAAAAAATGTACAATAATAATTTTATTATTTAAATCTTATCTTAATAAGCTTAGAATTAATCTTAATAAGCTATATATTGTCTAATAATTCTACACGATAGTTTATATAATATATAAATATAAAATGATAAAATTAAAATATTATTATAAAAAATAGAATAATAATTTTTTTATTTTAAAGATTAATATTATTATAATTTTTTATCTTAATAAAATAAAAATTATATAAAAAAAAGGATAACAATATAAATTTTATACCTATAGCGTAGCATAGGGTATACCGTCGATACTAGTTAACTATATAAAAGAAAGAATCGCTCACTGCATCACTTCATTCATTTGATGGCTATCAACGCACAGCTTATACTATAAGTTTTTAAAATATTTTATTATTTTTTTTATATTACAAATTTTATTTTAGTGAGCACTAAGAAGGGATTTTTTAAAATTCCCATTATAAATAGGGTAAAATAAGGTAAAATTGGTCAAGGGTTCAAAAAATAACTTCCAAATGGTAAGTTCTACAATATTTATTTATTTTTTATTAAATGCATTATTAAATTTCCAGAACTTTATTAATTTAAAAATAAATTCTATAAAATCTACAAAGCGAGATACAAAATTTTTTATACTTCAAACTTCACAAATTACATAATTCCAATAAATCAGGGGGTACCTAGTCCGATTTAAATAAATAAATACCATTGGAAAGGTTTTTCAAAAAAAAATTATCCATGTTTTACAAAATTTTGATTTTTTTTTTAACACCATTTTTTATCTTTCAAAAATTTACATTTTTTCAATAAAATTTTTACTACTTTTTTAATTTTTAAAAAATAACCGTTTCTTTGAAAAATCTCAAAATCATGCACCTCATACATATAATTGATTTACATTTATTATAAAAATTTTAGATTTTTCAAAATTTTTTTAACACACATTTTGACATGTTTTCTGTCGTTTTATTAATCACCTCATAACTCATTAGTTATTGCACCCTTACGATTAGTTTTTCTTTTAATCGCATCTACGAAAATACACAATTAATTTGATACATCATTCATAACTGTACACCCCACACGACCTTCAAAATAGTTTAAAAAGAAATAGTTTGAAAAATCTCGCAAAACACCAAAAAAAATGGGGTTGTTGTTCATTGCCAACCATCGTGTCTCAGTGGAGAATTGTCCAATTTTTGGTAAATTTCAAAAACACCTTTTTTCCATTCACTCAAATGCTTATATCTTCACAACCAATTGTCCGATTTTTTAAATTCAAACTTTAAATTAAACCCACAATGACAGTCGAGTTAGAGCAACAAAAAAATTTTCAAAACCTTTCAAAATTTCATACTAAAAACGTGAAATATTTTTTCGGGAAAAAATTTCATCGAGGCAAACGTAAAAACAAAGAGGAATACAATAAAAAAAATAAAAAAACTTTCCTATATCAATATACTGGTGGGAAGGAGATGGCTATTCTAAAGACGGTCGGGTGTGTGCAACAAAAAATCATAATTTCCTATACATGTAGGTATATATATTATTATATGCACGATGGCACGTTGGTGGTAGGTATTTTTCATGCACAACAATACTAAAAGTCCCCTCATGGTTGGTTTGGTTGGCTGATAACTTTTGTTCTTATGATCGGATCGTTAATGTTGATGCCTTAAAATGTTCATGCACGTCCCAGTAGGAAATTTCATCCTCACTGAAAAATTAAGCTGAATTCAACATTGAATTCAAATGCTACTTCTTCGAAGAAACAGCAAGCACTGATTTAGTTACTGTAAAGTAATGCATAATTTCACCAGTTCATGGTTTTATGCACATTGTCTGCTTTGTAAATGGGCAAAATGTCGAAACACTCCCTTCTTTTACCTGGCACACAAAAATCAAGTGAGTTTAATGCGGAATTAAAAGATTCTATTTTAATAGGTAAAATTATGCGATGATTCAATCGTTGACAAGTAATGCATAAGTTCAGCAGTTCGTTGTCTAGATCCACTCGTCTGCTTTGTAAAGTATACTTTGAGAGAGAAGAAAAAATAATTCTCCCACGACGCTCTCTTTTTTTTTTCTTGTTATTTCCCTGAGCAAGAAAAGAATGAAAACTACCCTTTTCTTTACCTGACGCGATCAATATGAGGATTTCTGTGAAGAAAAGTAATGTATCCTTTCATCAGACATTTATCATGAACTGAGCATTTTGTATATCTAATTTAAAAAATTCACTTAGAAAAATAAAATTCACAGTATGTTCATGCTTTGGTTTTTATAAGGGTTGGTAAAAATTGACCATAATTTGCGTCTTAGAGACGCATTTTGGAGTTTAGGTCACTTACCTTTTAATTGAATTGTATTCAATCGTTACAACTTAGGAGAAGTATTTTTCCTATTTATGAATTAAATATTCAGCGATTAAGCAACTCCCAATTCCCTATCGATTTCACTACTAAATTTTCATCATAATTTTCATCGAAAATAATAAATATATGTGACTTTTTTGTTGAATATTCATCATATTTTTCATTGGCAAATATTGAGGTAGTGAAAAAACAAGTCCAAATTATTTAGCGATTTCATAAAAGAATTTTCATCAAATTTTTCATCAAAAATTAATGATCTGATGAATGAGCAAGTTACTTTTGTTTAAGTATTTCTTCGCTGAATATTCATCATATTTTTCACCGGAGTCCTCAGTCCAACTGTTGAATAAGCAACTTCCAAGGAAGTAGTGATTTAGTTGTGGAATTTTCATAGAGATGGTTGCATGTGCACCCCGCCAATGACATGCCCATGTTAAAATCCTCGATGTATTCCGCACAAAGGAAGCGGGTGCTGCTCCCTTTCCTCAAGGAAGAAGCAAGATATTCACCATTGAATTTTTAGAAATTTCCCACTGGGGTGTACTGGACCCTTTTAAGGAAATTTATGATGTGGGTAGAGTATATTTTTTAGGTATTTTGATTGTTGGCTTATATCTTTTGTTCTACTTATCGGATCTGTAAGATTAAGGTCTTAAATTGATCTTAAATATTTTGAGTTATAATAAAATAATAATTGAAATCATATGTAAATGTAGGTATTTAAAAAAGGTGAATGATTTCGATGTTGATTTAAAAAAATCGATTTCGCTGACATGGAGATTAAAATACATATTATGTACATATGTACCTACCTACATATATACATATGTACAGTGTCTATGTAAGCACATAATGTAGGTATGTAAATTTATAGAAAAGGGTTGATTTGGTTTCTTTTCTAATAATAGAATTTTTAAGATTAAGGTCTTAAAATTAAGAGAGGTATCTAGGTAGGTATAATGCACAGTACACAAATCAAAGGTATTATATTGCGCAGGTTGTTAAAGTTGGGAGTGTCAAAAAATTAAAAATGGCTGTTCCAGTGCCCACAGGAACTCATCACGCATCATTAGAAACAACAACAAAATATTGAAATTAGACAAGTAAAGGGACACTGGATCCACCATTTTACCACCATAATACCTCAATTTTGACAGATGCGCAGAACTGAACAAAAATGAAAACGCTAATGATATTACCTTTAATATGTGTACTGTGGGTATAATGTCAGTTAACGCATATAGTTACATACAAAAGTTTGTGATATATTTGTATTGTTTATTTGCAATTATATAAATTCATAATTATCTTCTAATCTTATAGGTATTCTTAAACGACAGTGTGTTAAAGTAGGTACCTAGGTATAATTATGGGTCTATGAAATAACTAAAAAATTCATAACTTCTGTTCTAATTGTCCGATCTTTAAGATTAAGATCTTAAAATAATCACAAAATGTTAAGCTTTAAAAATAATTGAAGAGGGGGGAAGCGTTCTATACGAAAAGGGAGGGTAAAGAGGTTATCAATTCAATTTTTTTGTATTAAAAATGCAAAAGTTGATGAAAATTTTACGAATTTTAAAAAATGGTATTATAAAAAGTGGTATTATAACGGTTAATTCAACAGGAGCGGCGGTAGGGATATTTAATTGATTTTTTATGACAAAAATCGATTTTAATCAAAAAAATCATCTGACATGACATCATTAATTAATTTATTACTCCTAAAGTTTTTAACGGATTTTCAAGATTAATATCTTAAAATACTGTCATTAAGACACGCATTAAACGTGTGTAAAAAAATTATCAAATTTCCATGATAATTATGAAAAAAATGTAAAATAAAATTGAATTCATGATTTTTATTTCACCAACATTGATTGATTAAAAAATTCAAATTAATATGTTATATTCAAAATAGAGAAAAAAAAATTATTACATATTATTTATTAATATATTTTCTAAATATTTGTCGGACATTTTAAAGTTGTAAGTCAAACAAAAAAATTGATATTAAATAAATTATGAATTTAATTTATTTATAACTTGCTTTTTTTGACATAGTGTTTGGTTTATTAAAATGCTCATTACTTTTTATCCCAATAACGGATTTTACTCAAATGACTTTTAATCGCTTGCAAATAAGTAATTGCTTATTTTGATATATAAAACATATATATCTATCATCTCTTTCATACATTAAAACGTTCTGAAAAAAAAAAATTCATAAAAAAATCTTAAATAATTTTAATGAAAATGTCTTATAACTTCAATAATTCTATCTTGATATCCAAAAATAATATGATATATGATAGATAATAATATAATGATTTTAAATCAATAAGAAAAATCATCAATAAATTGACCTGAAATTATCTAAAATAGCTAAACATGGCATAAAGTGTAAAAATAAACATTATATTTTAAGCATAATTTTCAAGTTTTTGACTAATAACATTTTAACCACGCCCCCCAAATAATTTCAAATTACCAAAATTAATTTTTGAGATTTTAACAAACATTTTGACATACAAAACATAGCTCTATCATGTTCACAAATTTCATAAAATCATTTCAAATTTTATCCAAAGGTAATTTTTTCAAATTCTAAAGGTAAATGTAAAAAAAAATTCAAAATTTACAATTCACCTGCACAAAATCAACTATAAGTCGAGAATACTGAAGATTAAAGTGTCTATAGTTAGATACATTTCTCACAAATAAATCTATTATAAAATATTACAAAATTATAGCCATCTTCAATGGTTTATTGGCTTGATTAGATAAAAATGTAAGTTTTCGATTAAATTGTCAATTACACACACATATTCCAAACGATTTTTAAAAAATAATTTTATTTATTTTCTTGAGAAATGCCAAATTATTTTGATATATAAATGTTTTTTATACACCCACTACAAGCTGTGATACAATTTTTTGAATATTTAACAAAGCAAAATTTAACAAAAATCAAGACATTTGGTCATTCAAATTCGTTATTTGGATGAATCTTGAATAAGGTACCCAAAAATGACTTATAACTTTGGCAATTCCTATTCGATTTTTATAAATGAGGTTTTATATGAAAGATAATAAAATATCATTTAGATCAATTAAAAAATTATTAATTAGCAGGAAATTATTATTAATTAAGAAAATTGGCACAGGGAGAAGAAAAAACTTCTATGTTTTGAGTGTATTTTATAAGTTTTTAATCGTTAGCATTTTGACCACGCCCCCAAAATATCTTCAAATTCTCATTATTATTTACTTTAATGTCAATAAATATTTTCACATACAAAACATAGCTGTACGATGTTCATAAGTTTCATAAAGTCATTTAAAATTAAATCCAAAGGGAATTTTTCAAATTTTTTAGGTTAATGTAAAAAAATTTCAAAATTAACGATTCATCTGCACAAAATCACCTATAAGTCAATAAATACTCAATCGATCTTAGATATTGAGATGTCTAAAAATAGGTTTAACTCTCACAAATATTCCTATTAAAAAATATTATAGGCTGCGGTATGATTTTACGAATATTTAACAACTCAAAATTTAACAAAAATGAAGACATTTGTTGGTCATTCAAATTCGTTATTTGAAAGAATCATGAATAAGTTGCCCGAAAATGGCATAAAACTTTGGCAATTCTCAATCGATTTTTATAAATAAGGAGTCAAATAAAATAAAATAAAATAAAATAAAATAAAATAAAATAAAATAAAATAAAATAAAATAAAATAAAATAAAATAAAATAAAATAAAATAGAATAACAATTATAATTCAATAAATAATAATTTTTAAATAAATGGAAAGAAATTATTATTAATAAGAAAACTTAGAACAGAGAGAATAAAAACACTACTAGGTATATTGTGGGCATATTTTTCATGTTTTCAATAATTAACATTTTGACCACACCCCCAAAATATCTTCAAATTCTCAAAATAAATTACTGAAAAGTCAATAAATATTTTCAAAAAATAAAATATACATAGCTTTACGATGTTCACAAGTTTCACAAAATCATTTCAAATTCTACTATTCAAAGGTAAATATTTAAATTTTAAAGGTAAATGTAAGAAAAATTTTCAAAATTATCATTCACCTGCACAAAATCGAAAAAGAAATACTTAATCGATCTTGGATATTGAGATGTCTCTAGATAGGTATAACCTTCACAAATATGCTTAACAAAAAATATCATAGGTTTTTAGCCAAATTCAATGGTTTACAGGCTTAATAAAATAAAAATGCAAGTCTTCGATTAAATTGTCAATTAAACACCCATTTGCTAACCGATTTTCAACATATAATTTAATTTAATTTTTTTTTAATGACCAATTATGTTGATATATTATAAACGTTTATTGTACACCCACTAAAAACAAATTTTAACAAAAACTAAGACATTTGGCCATTCAAATTCATTATTTGGTAGAATCATAAATAAGGTTCCCGAAAATGACTTATAACTTTAGCAATTCTTAATCGTTTTTTTATGGATAAGAAAGATAATAAAATACCAAATATAATTCAATTACATATCAAAAATTTTCAAATAAATTGTAAGTAATTATTTAAAAAAAAAACTCTGTAAAAATATTATTTAACAATTAAATGGCTAGATAATTAATGTTTGTAAGATAAAATGGGACAGAAATAAAGAAAAGACAGACAGAGAGACATAGAGAGCAAGATAGAGAGACAGAGATACAAAGTGAGACAGAGGGATACAGAGAGATACAGAGAAAGACAAAGATATAGACAGAAACAGTCAGATACAAAGAGACACAGAGAGATTAAGAGAGAGAGATAGAGACAGAGGCAGAAAGATATAGAGAGAGACAAAGAGATACAGAGAGAGAGAGACAGAGAAATACAGAGATATAGAATGAAACAGGGAGATACAAAGAGAGACAGAGAGAAATGGAAATAAACAGAGAAAAACAGAGAGAAACAAAGATATACAGAGAGATATAAAGAGATATAAAGAGATATAAAGAGATATAAAGAGATACAAAGAGATACATAGAGAGACAGAAAAATACAGAGAGAGACAAAGAGATACAGTGGTAGACAGAGAGATATAGAAAGATACAGACACAAATATAGAGAGAAAACAGAGAGATACAAAGAGATACAGAGAGATACAGATTAAGACAAAGAGGTACAGAGAAAGACAAAGAGATACAGAGAGATATAGAGAAATGCAGAGAGGCACACGGAGAAAAACAGAGGCAGACAGAGTTATACAGAAAGAGACAGACAGGTATAGAGAGACACAGACAAATATAGAGAGATACAAAGATATACAGGAGAGACAGAAAAATATAGAGAGATACAGAGAGAGAGAGACAGAGAAATACAGAGAGAGATAGAGAGATACAGAGAGCGACAGAGAGATACATAGAGAAACAGAGAGATATACAAAAAGATACACAGCGTTACAGAGAGAAACAGAGAGAGATACAAAAAGATACAGAGATAGACAAAGAAATGCAGAGAGATATAAAAAGATATATAGAGAGATATATTATATAGAGAAAGACATTATTATTATTTTATATAATTTAATAATTAAATATGTATATATGTATAATATATATGTACATATATATTTATTATTAATATAAAATATAATTAAATATTTAAATATATATATATACCTTTATATATATATATATATAATATTATTATAAAATTTATAATAATAAATACCTACATATAATTATATTTATATTTTTTCTTATAAATGCAAAAAATAAAATTAAAATCATTTTTTTAAAACAAAACAAAAAAAAATGTACAATAATAATTTTATTATTTAAATCTTATCTTAATAAGCTTAGAATTAATCTTAATAAGCTATATATTGTCTAATAATTCTACACGATAGTTTATATAATATGTAAATATAAAATAATAAAATTAAAATATTATTATAAAAAATAGAATAATAATTTTTTTATTTTAAAGATTAATATTATTATAATTTTTTATCTTAATAAAATAAAAATTATATAAAAAAAAAGGATAACAATATAAATTTTATACCTATAGCGTAGCATAGGGTATACTGTCGATACTAGTTAACTATATAAAAGAAAGAATCGCTCACTGCATCACTTCATTCATTTGATGGCTATCAACGCACAGCTTATACTATAAGTTTTAAAATATTTTATTATTTTTTTTATATTACAAATTTTATTTTAGTGAGCACTAAGAAGGGATTTTTTAAAATTCCCATTATAAATAGGGTAAAATAAGGTAAAATTGGTCAAGGGTTCAAAAAATAACTTCCAAATGGTAAGTTCTACAATATTCATTTATTTTTTATTAAATGCATTATTAAATTTCCAGAACTTTATTAATTTAAAAATAAATTCTATAAAATCTACAAAGCGAGATACAAAATTTTTTATACTTCAAACTTCACAAATTACATAATTCCAATAAATCAGGGGGTACCTAGTCCGATTTAAATAAATAAATACCATTGGAAAGGTTTTTCAAAAAAAAATTATCCATGTTTTACAAAATTTTGATTTTTTTTTTTTAACACCATTTTTTATCTTTCAAAAATTTACATTTTTTCAATAAAATTTTTACTACTTTTTTAATTTTTAAAAAATAATCGTTTCTTTGAAAAATCTCAAAATCATGCACCTCATACATATAATTGATTTACATTTATTATAAAAATTTTAGATTTTTCAAAATTTTTTTAACACACATTTTGACATGTTTTCTGTCGTTTTATTAATCACCTCATAACTCATTAGTTATTGCACCCTTACGATTAGTTTTTCTTTTAATCGCATCTACGAAAATACACAATTAATTTGATACATCATTCATAACTGTACACCCCACACGACCTTCAAAATAGTTTAAAAAGAAATAGTTTGAAAAATCTCGCAAAACACCAAAAAAATGGGGTTGTTGTTCATTGCCAACCATCGTGTCTCAGTGGAGAATTGTCCAATTTTTGGTAAATTTCAAAAACACCTCTTTTCCATTCACTCAAATGCTTATATCTTCACAACCAATTGTCCGATTTTTTAAATTCAAACTTTAAATTAAACCCACAATGACAGTCGAGTTAGAGCAACAAAAAAATTTTCAAAACCTTTCAAAATTTCATACTAAAAACGTGAAATATTTTTTCGGGAAAAAATTTCATCGAGGCAAACGTAAAAACAAAGAGGAATACAATAAAAAAAATAAAAAAACTTTCCTATATCAATATACTGGTGGGAAGGAGATGGCTATTCTAAAGACGGTCGGGTGTGTGCAACAAAAAATCATAATTTCCTATACATGTAGGTATATATATTATTATATGCACGATGGCACGTTGGTGGTAGGTATTTTTCATGCACAACAATACTAAAAGTCCCCTCATGGTTGGTTTGGTTGGCTGATAACTTTTGTTCTTATGATCGGATCGTTAATGTTGATGCCTTAAAATGTTCATGCACGTGTACTGGACCCTTTTAAGGAAATTTATGATGTGGGTAGAGTATATTTTTTAGGTATTTTGATTGTTGGCTTATATCTTTTGTTCTACTTATCGGATCTGTAAGATTAAGGTCTTAAATTGATCTTAAATATTTTGAGTTATAATAAAATAATAATTGAAATCATATGTAAATGTAGGTATTTAAAAAAGGTGAATGATTTCGATGTTGATTTAAAAAAATCGATTTCGCTGACATGGAGATTAAAATACATATTATGTACATATGTACCTACCTACATATATACATATTGTTATATACAGAAAAGGTTCTCCCACGATCCACCAAGCGAACCTTCAACAAAACAGCTTGTTACCACACATTGTACTTGCAAAGCAAATACTTTTGTGTGACCCTGTGGTTATCGTCATTTGGCTTTTCTCTAGCTCCATCTTCTGTGAAGATGCAGTTAGAGAACAATGACTATTATTCTTTGAAACTCTTATTCAGCCCAGCAACTACCGACGCCTAGAGATTAACCAATCACAGTTGCTGTTGTATTCATTTTTAGTCTTAGTTTGTTAACATGTAAACTCTTCACTTCTATTCCAACTCGCTCTTTGTATAGATGTTAAAAAACCTTATGTGATTAATGTACCATTAATAAATAATTTGAATAAAAATTAAAACTTTGTGTTTAATTGTGTTTAAATAAAACACGAACCTTTACTGGCGCAGTCGCAAAAACTTGGTGTGTGGAAGTTTTAACTTAAAATATGCGTGTGAAAAAAAATTTAAGCATTTCAATTGTTGCCTGAACAAACTAGTTAAAAAAAGACACGTGCGAGTTGAAATCATTCAAATCGTTTAAATCAAAAACAAAAATCGAAATTAAAAAAAAAAAAAAAAGAAAGTTTTATAAAAATATAGTTTGGAAAAATGTTAAACCACAAAAATTGGGAAAAATACACCAAACAAATATGTAATTATACTTTCAAATTATGAACACAAAATCTGAACGTCAAAAACTCATTTACATGTCTGTAAATTCATTCATTCGAATATTTGTATGAAAAACCCTAAACAAAAAAAAAAAAACAAAAACTCAATAAAAAAAATTCAAATTACAAAACTCCACCACCTAAAATAAGAACGCTCCCTGGCTTATCTAAATCAAACAAAAAAAAAAACACTGAAAATTGAAACTACAACAAAACAAAAACTCAAAATCCTGTGAAGATCGATGTACCTGTGATATCCAGCAAGTCAACTGTAATCCATCAACCATCAACAAAAAAAAAATATCTAAGTATTATTTCTTGTGTGAGTACCCAAATTATTGATCTTTGTTTAAAACATAAAAATATGGAGGTCCTACATCCAGTTGAGAAATTTAAGCTTATTTTAGATTTAATAACTAAGATACCAGAGTTCGATGGTAACCCTAAATTGTTAGTAGATTTTTTGGACAGGGTAGATACTTTAATTTCTACAATTGAATCATTTGAAGAATCAGCTAAAATCATTTTAACGGGCTACATCAAAGACAAAATCGTTGGAAAGGCTAAGTGTCAAATTCAAAAACATGGCAGATTAAATACTTGGTTGGAAATCAAAAATGTCTTAAAACAAAATTTCGGAGAAAGATTATCTGTTGATAAGCTAATCGATAATATTCGAACAACAAGAGTCCAAACTACAATAGAAGATTATTATTATAGGATAAATAGTTTTCTAAGCCGAATTAATAGTGTTTATCTACTAAATAATAATTTAGAAGGAATCAATCATATGATCGAGTCAAATAGTAGAATTGCACTTGATGCATTCAAAAATAATTTGCCGGAACCTACAAAATCAATTGTTCTGAGTCGAAATCCTGATTCACTTACTAAAGCTTTTCAAATAGTTGTCGAAATTAATCATCAAAGAAATGGACCTAACCCAGGTTTTTTCCAAAGTAATTGCAACAACAATAATTCCAGTAATTCTTCTTATCAAAACAATAATAATAATACAAATATCGCAAGAGGTCAAAACATCAGTAGGTTTAATAATTTTACTCAAAGAGGTCAAGGTCAAAATAGTTCTTTTCATAACTCTGCACAACCTCGTCAGCAGAACAATTACACTCAGAGCGGGCAATTACGCCAAACAAATAACGCAACTAATAATAGTGAATTACGTCAATCGAATAACAATGCTAACAGTAGAACAAATAATAATTCTTACAGTGGCCAAACACGTCAGACAAACAACAACTCTTACAGTGGTCAATCACGACAGACAAATAGGTCCCGAAAGTCGAATAACCTTGAGTCCATGGATATTGCATTGAATGAGTGCAGTCAAAGTAATAATGATGACTCTCAAGACCGTCAAAATTTTCAAATGGGTCAAGAAAGCAGCTACCCTATATAGTCTGCAAAAACCCTGTAAAAACACTCAGATTTGTAATTGATTGCGGTGCCGAGTACAGCGTTATTAATAAGAATTTATGTAGTCCAAAGTGGGAGATTCCCTCAAAAAAATATACCCTTAAAGTGCTCGACCGTAATGTTCAAACAAGTACCGAATATCGAATACCTCTTTTTAAAGAGTTCAATAAACCCAATAGCTTTGTAAGTTTCATTGAGTACCAATTTCATAATCATTTTGATGGGTTAATCGGTAATAATATACTGATGGAACTTAACCCAGTGATAGATTATAAAAACCGGTTTCTCAAAACAGATTCTACAAAAATACCTATCTATTTTAATACTGAAGAAGAAATTTATGCCAATCAATGTTATGAGGATGAGTCCTTCAATGTTTTTTGTAACGAGCTTTTTGAATCTCAAATCAACGACAAAATCTTTGCAAAACATTTAAGTATTAACGATGCTTCGAAACTCAAATCCCTGCTTTGTTCCTATAAATCTATTTTTTATAGAGAAGGCGACGATCTTACCTTCACAAATGAAATTAGGCATCAAATTAAAACCAAAACGGAAATTCCAATCTATAGTAAACTGTACAGGTACCCTGAAGTTCACACCAACGAAGTTGATAGACAAATAGAAGAGATGCTTAAACAGAAAATAATTGCACCAAGTAATAGCCCGTACAATTCGCCAATCTGGGTCGTTCCGAAAAAAGACGATCAAGACGGTAAAAAACAATGGCGAATTGTAGTTGACTATAGGAAGCTTAATGAGCAGACCATCGATGATAGCTTTCCTATGAACGGCTCAGAAGAACTCTTTGATAAGCTTGGTAAGTGCAATTATTTCTCTGTCATAGATCTTGTCAAAGGGTTTCATCAAATCGAGGTTGAACCGCAGGACAGACCAAAAACCGCATTTTCAACTAAGACAGGTCACTATGAATTTTTGAGGATGCCTTTCGGGCTTAAAAATGCCCCAAAAACATTCCAAAGACTAATGAATAACATCCTTAGGAAATTCATAAACGTGATTTGCGTTGTTTATCTGGACGATATTCTTATATTTTCGACGAGTTATGAAGAACATCTTCAAGCACTTAAAAAAATTCTACAAACCTTAAAAGAATATAACTTAAAAATACAAATAAACAAATGTAAATTTGCCGAAATATCGACTTCTTATTTGGGGCACATAGTTGTGAGAGATGGTATTAAGCCAGAACCAAATAAGGTAAAATCTATAACCGAAATGACTTTACCAACAACCATTAAAGGAATCAAACAATTCCTAGGGATTACTGGGTACTACCGCAAATTCGTAAAGGATTATGCAAAGGTAGCTTACCCAATGATTAAATATTTAAAAAAATCTGAAAAAATAAATCTTTGTGACAAACAGTACATTAATTCATTTAAAAATTTAAAAACTCTTTTAACTTCTGATCCCATTCTGAGAAGCCCTGATTTTAGTAAGACATTTATTCTTACCACCGATGCTTCAAATTATGCTCTCGGCGCTGTTCTCAGCCAAAACAGCCATCCAATCTGCTACGCTTCTCGAACTTTAAATAAGCATGAGCTTAGTTACTCTACTATAGAGAAAGAGTTGCTCGCAATTGTGTGGTCTGTTAAGTATTTTAGAACATACTTATATGGCCGGAAATTTATCGTGAAAACAGACCACAAGCCTTTAGTTTGGTTAAGTCGTATAAAAGAGCCTAATATGAAACTGCAAAGGTGGAAGATAATGTTAAACGAATATGACTTTACAATCGAGTACCTTAAAGGGAAAGAAAATTGCGTTGCGGATGGTCTCAGTAGATACATTGAACGTATTCAAGATTGTGTTTCGGAAAACAACGAAGAAGTTGGTTTCGGAAACCGTCTTAAAAATGATTTAGGCGTTGTTGAAGATTTTTCAAATTCTAACGAAGAAGTTAATTATGTGGAATTTTTTAACAATGAAGTGATTTGTGAAGAAAACCAAACTCACGAAAGTCATAATACTACAAGTCCAATTGCACAAAACAATGACAATGATGTTATATCTACAGCTGCAACTATTCATAGCGCGATGGAGGATGAATCGTTACACATATTTATAACTGAAAAACCCATTAACATATTCAAAAACCAAATATACTTGTCTTATGGCACAAAAGAAAAAATAACACTGAAAATAGTACACAAAAAAGTTCAAAATCATATTGAGATCGACAAAAATAAAAGTATTCTTTTAGACATTATGAAACGTTTTTTTATAAACAAAGGAATCATTTGCATTTATTGCAATGATTTACCATTATTTCTTGAATTTCAGAATTTGTATGTAAAATATTTTGCAATAAACACAAACTTAAAACTATTACGCTCAACTATTCGACTTAGAGATATAATAGATAAAAACGAAATCATTACTTTAATCAAAAATGAACATTTAAGTAAAAACCATAGAGGCATTAATGAAATGTTTCTAGAATTAAAGAAATTATACTATTACCCAAAAATGCAAATCGAAATCCAAAAATTCATAAATAACTGCGATATTTGCAATATAGCCAAACACGATCGTCAACCATTGCAGATACCCTTGCAAGTAACAGAAACACCGAAAAGCATCAACGATATTATCCATGTAGATATTTGGTTCCCCGAACGAGGTAAAATGTATTTCACTACCATTGACAAATTCTCTAAATATGCTACAGTTCACCCTTTAGAGGATAGAAACTGGATTGCGATCTTAAGTGCAATTAAACAACGCATTCAATTCTTAGGGAAACCTAACAAAATAGTATCTGATGGTGAAACATGCATATTGCACTCTGCAGTGGAACAGTTTTTAAAAGAACACAACATAACTTTTCACAAAACCACTGCATCAATAAAAACTGGAAACGCCGATATAGAAAGGCTACATGGAACTTTAAATGAACATCTAAGAATACTAAATGCTTCCAAAGATAACTCAGAGTTAAACGAAAAAATATTCAACATTGTCACTATTTACAATAATACGATTCACTCCACGACTAAATTCAAACCAATTGATTTTCTTTGCAAGAACATAAGCAAAGAAGAGATTGAAAAGCACTGTGAAAACTTTAAACACCAAAAAGAAAAAACAATAGAAAATAGAAACAAAAACATTAAAAATAGGCAATTTGACCAATGTCAAGATTTGGTTCAAAATAGAACAGTTGTTAAGTCCAAGCCAAAATATAGAAAACTTAATAAATTTTCATCAAATGGGAATTACATCATAGATAAAACAACTAAACGGAATACTAAATATTACAAAAATCAATTGAAACGAAGGTATAAATATCAAAACAATTGAAATTCTTTTGCAAACACCTACAAAATTAAATTTCACATTCATTTAAACCAATAGATTCATACCACTTTCATGCACTTTTTTTGCTCGATTCCGTGATGAATTATCCATTAATTCTTTTGAAGTTTATTAGCTACTTGTTGTTTTTTCCTGTTTTGATATTATTTATCGGTTTCTGTTTGTAAATATATTACTTTTTGTTAAAACTTAATTTATTATAATGATAAGCTTCTGTTTTGTAAGCCCTTTTGAATCACAACAGTAAACAAATGAAAAAAAAACGAAATGGAGGACAAACAATTTCCTTCCTTTTCATCTGTCATGTTTGTGAAAATGAAAACGTCTCCCTACCCTAAAATGATAATGAGTCCGTACAGTCGGTTACTTGTTGATTCGTAGACCTGTGAACGCAATGTGCGTTCAGTTTTTTAGCTAAATGTATTGGACATAGTTTTCGCTTGAAATGATTTTGGTTGATTACTTTATTGTATTTTGTTTAATATTACTCCTTGGATTTTATACCTTGCCCAAGAAATTTGTTGGAAATAGAACTTATTGATGTAAAATGTAAATATTGAAAAAGAAATCAAAAATATTATTGTAATTATGTGAACCAAAAAAAAAAAAAACAAACAATTAAAACAAGAAAAAATCATTGAGCGAAATGTAATTTATGTATAAAATAATAATGATTCATACGTGTAATAAGAAATAACAGATGCATTGGAAAGAAATAATGTATTAAATAAAAATAAGTAACAAATATCTTAAGAAATTAAAAACGAAATATTGGAAGAATTGTTATTTTTTTTGAAAAATAAAAAGTAAATTATTAACCCAAGTAAAGATTAGAATTGAAAACATAAAAGTAAAAGTTTAAGTTAAGTTAAGTTTTTCTCCAAAAAAAAAATGTTTGTAAATCGTGGAAGAATTTTTTTTTCTCCAAAAAAAAAAAAAAAAAAAAAAAAAAACATACCTAATGGTTTTTGGGGACCAAAAAAAACTTGGTGGGGGAAGTGTTATATACAGAAAAGGTTCTCCCACGATCCACCAAGCGAACCTTCAACAAAACAGCTTGTTACCACACATTGTACTTGCAAAGCAAATACTTTTGTGTGACCCTGTGGTTATCGTCATTTGGCTTTTCTCTAGCTCCATCTTCTGTGAAGATGCAGTTAGAGAACAATGACTATTATTCTTTGAAACTCTTATTCAGCCCAGCAACTACCGACGCCTAGAGATTAACCAATCACAGTTGCTGTTGTATTCATTTTTAGTCTTAGTTTGTTAACATGTAAACTCTTCACTTCTATTCCAACTCGCTCTTTGTATAGATGTTAAAAAACCTTATGTGATTAATGTACCATTAATAAATAATTTGAATAAAAATTAAAACTTTGTGTTTAATTGTGTTTAAATAAAACACGAACCTTTACTATATGTACAGTGTCTATGTAAGCACATAATGTAGGTATGTAAATTTATAGAAAAGGGTTGATTTGGTTTCTTTTCTAATAATAGAATTTTTAAGATTAAGGTCTTAAAATTAAGAGAGGTATCTAGGTAGGTATAATGCACAGTACACAAATCAAAGGTATTATATTGCGCAGGTTGTTAAAGTTGGGAGTGTCAAAAAATTAAAAATGGCTGTTCCAGTGCCCACAGGAACTCATCACGCATCATTAGAAACAACAACAAAATATTGAAATTAGACAAGTAAAGGGACACTGGATCCACCATTTTACCACCATAATACCTCAATTTTGACAGATGCGCAGAACTGAACAAAAATGAAAACGCTAATGATATTACCTTTAATATGTGTACTGTGGGTATAATGTCAGTTAACGCATATAGTTACATACAAAAGTTTGTGATATATTTGTATTGTTTATTTGCAATAATATAAATTCATAATTATCTTCTAATCTTATAGGTATTCTTAAACGACAGTGTGTTAAAGTAGGTACCTAGGTATAATTATGGGTCTATGAAATAACTTCCACGAAATAAGTCCCACTTTTAAAAACGAAATAAGTCCCACTAAAAATTGCTTAAAAAAATGAAATAACTCCCACGAAATAAGTCCCACTTTTGAAAACGAAATAAGTCCCACCAAAATGAAATGATTTAAAAATTTACTTGAAATGAAATAACTCCCACTCAAAATGAAATAACTCCCCACTGAATAATATATTTCTTAAATGAATTAAGTCCCACTTTGTCCCTTTTACGAAATGTCCAATATATAACTTTTTGCATAAGAAAAAAATTTAGGGGTATGAAATAACTCCAACTTTACAAAACGAATTTATTCCCACTCAAAACGAAATAAGTCCCACTTAAAATAAAAACGCGTAACGAAATAAGTCCCACCAATTGACGAAATAAGTCCCACTTTTAAAAACGAAATAACTCCCACTTTCAAAATAGCAATTTTTGGTGGGACTTATTTCGTTTTTAAAAGAGGGACTTATTTCGTGGGAGTTATTTCATAGACCCATAATTATATTTGTTAGGTATCTACTATCTACCTACCTAACCATCAAATCGACTAAGCAATAATTTAGAATCATGCAAAGTGAAGTCAAGTGATTGACGTGGCAAGTATAACTTCAGTTATAATGGTCAGATTTTCAAGGTCAAGTTTTTTAAAGTTTAATTAAGTAGGTATCCGGCTAAACAGTGAACCTATTTAAGTTAGCAAAACAATTCATACGGTTTACCCAAAGGTACCTTTCTCCGAGAAAACTGTTGACTTGGGCGCCTGCCTGGCGACTGAACATACCCTAAGCGGAGCAACGGAGTTGCGTGAGCGGGGCAGGGGACCCGCAATCGATTTTTATCAACTAAGGTGAAACTAAGTGAGTTACTCGAATAAAAGGTAGCCTAGATGGAGTAACAAAGGTCAGATTTTCAAGGTTAATTTCCTAAAATTAAGGTGAATTATCAGGCTTGAGGTAGAAAAGTAGGTCAAGGGCAGGACTGGGACTTGGCAAATCGGATATAGATTTATAACTTGAGTTCTAATGGAACAAATTTTTGAAGAAATCAATGCATTCAAATTCGTTATTTGAAAGTATGTATTCATTATTTAATAATAAGGTGAACGAAAAGGCTTATAACTTTGGCAATTCTTAATCGATCTTTATAAATAAAGTGTCAAATGAAAGATAGATTAAGCAAATAAATGGCTATATATTATGTTTGTAAGACCAACAAATGGGACAGAAATAAAGAGAGAGAAAGACAGAAATACTGAGCGAGACAGACAGGTATAGAGAGAGAGAGAGACAAAGGGATACAGAGATACATTGTGTTGCAAATACATTGTGTTGCAAAATACATTGAGTTGCAAATAGGTACATTGTGTTGCAAATACATTTTGCTACAAATACATTGGTTGCAAATACATTGTGTTGCAAATACATTGTGTTGCAAAATATATTGTGTACGGATAAGCCGAGAACAGCATGCAGAAATTAATCGAAGCCCCCCCCCCCAAAAAAAAAACATTCATAAGAGGAACAAAAAGTAACAGCCAACATCAAAAAAAATCATATATGAGACACAGGCACGGAGGAGTACGAGGCACAATTAAATTTTCTGCTTAATACTTATCCGTGGAATGGAAGTCCAAATTAAGCAACCACCAACTAATAAAAAACAAATTTGTCCGGTTATCGAAGGACCAAACTTTGATTAAGAATTAATAAAAAATGAAAAATCAATTTTTCCTTTCAACTTTAACTTTAATTAAATTCTAATCAAAACGTATTTTTTCAATTTTTATAATATATCGTACTGACTGGACTGGTTGGTGGTTACTTGGCGAGTGAGTGATAAACAGACTTTACATTACAGATACTGACTGATAGAGCAAAACCAAAAACCAGTATTTTGACATGCATTTGCAATATGATTTGACCATTGCGGCTTTTCTCTTGCAACGGTCCATTTTAGTGAACCTCAAATGCAAATAATTATAATCTTTACAGTTAAAACAATATTCTCAGAAATATGATAATGATTGATAATGAGAAATACAGTATGTTCGGCAAGTTACAAAATATTTTAAATTTTAATGCAATTATTATTTAAGGTGAAATAAGGCAAATTTAAATGATTTAATTAGAACAGTTATTAACGAATAAATAAATATAAATGTTAAATAGTGTCATTCTTCAACAAAGATACTTATGCTGCTGCATTCTGATATGAAAATCCTATTGAAACGCTAACTCAATTTAAGTTTTTTTTATAATTTTTATTGATTTCTTAGTTTTTTTTTAAACTTAAGAAAAATACGTTTACTTTAATAAACAACTTAATTTAATACATACTTACATTACAATTTCTTACTTACATTTTTTGTACATATTAATTTAATTAATAGCTTTATCACATTTTTCACAAAATTTCGAATGACCAGGATGTTGCATGTTGATGTTGATTTCTGATGTGTGATGAACTCAAAAACAAATACGAAATTTACTAATTTAACCACTACAAAGCTACCATATAACTACGAAACCTACAATTAATATTCACCACAGTTGATGTAAGCCAACCCAAAAACTACAAATATTTTTTTTTTGTTCGAAAGAACCACTGAACCAGTTCTCATTTCCTTTTCGAAATTCTACCAATAGACAGACATCAGCTATATTTTCATTTCCGCCGTACTCGAAATTTCTTTTCTACGAAAACCTTATCTTGATCCATCCACCCTCCTGGCATTGAAAATTTCCCAACATATTTTTCAATATGTATAAGTACCAAAATTATCATTTTATTAAAGTAAACCTTAGGCATACTTTAAACTTAACAATATCTACCTATTAATTACAGTGTCGAATTCTGAAAAAATTTTCATGAGAAGTTACATTACAATAAAACTCTCATCTTGTTCAGAATTTACGTGAATCGCTCGACTAAGTCAGAATTGGTATACGGACCTACCAATATCGTCAACAACGAGATTATTGTCACGAAAACATTCTTATAATATAAAAATAATTAAAATTCCAAAGATAATGTAAAGTGTGAGTGATAGAAAAAAAAAGAAAACAAAATATAGTCAAAAGAAACTAAATATACCTACCAAATCATAACTGCACAAGCTTAAATAAATAAATTATTAATTATACATTGTCTATAAAAAAAAACCTAACCTAAAGACGAATACGAAGAGTTCATCATCATTGTGCGCACAACGTTGGATGGTTCCCGATCGTCATCAAAAAATCAATAAGTGAGTAACCTAATTTTTATTTTTGTTTTTGGTCTAATATTGGTGACCAATTTAAAGAAACAAAAAAAAAGGAAAAAAAACTTCCCGGGTAGAAAATTATCTAGGAAAAACTATTTTTAAGCGTGGCCCTAGCTAGATTGGCCATTATATAGTAAATCCTATGCTGGGCCTAGACAAGGCGCAGGTCTGGGTGATCTTGACTAATTTATCTTATTCTGGCTTTATCTTGGCCCTGGCTAGTATTGCCTATTTATTGGCTTTGTCAGATGTAACTAAGACTGGGCCTAGATAGTTTTAACTTGACATAGCCTAGATATGAAAACTTTTGTTGGTGTCATTTTGGCCCTAGCTAGTGTCACCACCCTATTGGCGCTGTCTCATAAAACAGGAAGGGACCCAAATAGTTTTCGCTTGGTGTAGCCTGGATAAGGAATTGTATCTGGGCGTTATCTTGGCGTTAGACATTGTCGCCTCTTTATTGGCGTTATCAGGTGTAACTAAGACTGAGCCTAGATAGTTTTAACTTGACATAGCCTAGATATGAAAACTTTTGTTGGTGTCATTTTGGCCCTAGCTAGTGTCGCCACCTTATTGGCGCTGTCTCATAAAAACAGGAAGGGACCCAAATAGTTTTCGCTTGGTGTAGCCTGGATAAGGAATTGTATCTGGGCGTTATCTTGGCGTTAGACAGTGTCGCCTCTTTATTGGCATAACAGGTGTAACTAAGACTGGGCCTAGATAGTTTTAACTTGACATAGCCTAAATATGAAAACTTTTGTTCGTGTCATTTTGGCTCTAGCTAGTGTCGCCACCTTATTGGCGCTGTCTCATAAAAAAAGGAAGGGTCCCAAATAGTTTTCGCTTGGTGTAGCCTGGATAAGGAATTGTATCTGGGCGTTATCTTGGCATTAGACAGTGTCGCCTCTTTATTGGCGTTATCAGGTGTAACTAAGACTGGGCCTAGATAGTTTTAACTTGACATAGCCTAGATATGAAAACTTTTGTTGGTGTCATTTTGGCCCTAGCTAGTGTCGCCACCTTATTGGCGCTGTCTCATAAAAACAGGAAGGGACCCAAATAGTTTTCGCTTGGTGTAGCCTGGATAAGGAATTGTATCTGGGCGTTATCTCAGCATTAGACAGTGTCGCCTCTGTATTGGCGTTATCAGGTGTAACTAAGACTGGGACTAAACAGTTTTAACTTGACATAGCCTAGATATGAAACAGGAAGGGACCCAAATAGTTTTCGCTTGGTGTAGCCTTGGTGTAACTAAGACAAGACTGATCCTAGATAGTTTAGACTTGATCTAGCCTAGATCAGATATTGGCGTTATATTGGTCGTAGATAGTGTCGCCTCTTTATTGGCATTCCCAACGACCAATTTAACTTGTGTAAGGTCCATATAGCAAATACGTGAAGTATCAACTCATAAACATTTTTACATCCCTATTCTGTATCGCAAATCAGCCTGGTGGGTAGCGTGCTGGATCTTTGATTGGAGGAACGCGAGTTCAAATCTCGGAGAAACCAAGTAAGTAAAAGTGAAGTTTTTTTAAAATTAAATTAAATTCTATACATTTCAGTTAAAGAGAAAAGCGGTCTCAAACACCCCTAATATGAGAGGGGTGGGGCTATATGTGTTTCAGTAAAAACCTACCTAGGCCCTAGCTAGTGACTAAAAATCTCTAAATTTTTAGTTATCCAAAGCCTGACTTGGAAGATCTATCTAGGGCCCATATGGGAACCACTAGCAAGGCCCACGGAATACAGAGCATTAACAAATTAGCAAGGGCCAAGCTAGTTACTGCTCGATAGGCCCATGACATAAACAAGGCGAAACTAGCTGGGGCCAATGCAATACCGAGTCGCAAATTCTACCCGGGAATTAATTTGAAGTATCAAAATCTTTATTTTTTTTTTTTCTCATCACTACATTAAATTTTAAATTTCAATTTTTAGTACTGATAAGATTTAAATCTCTTAAAACGACAAAAAAAATTAAAGGTCTAATCAATATTCACGTAAATGCATTTCTTTTTTTGTAATATAATCTCAGTTTCTTTTTTATAAATCAAAGTCTGCATACTGTATGACAGAAACTCTCTTTACTAAATTTCTCTTATTTAATATTTCTTGCTAAATAATTTGTAATTTGTTTTATCAACAACTGTGTCTGCATAAAGTCTATACATAATTTACAGATAATCATAGGACATAGTTACGCTCAAGTGCGATGATTTTTGTTTCACTCAAAAGGGAACTTGATTTAGTTTTTATGTAAAATCAATCAGCTGATCTGTAGATCTTATAAGCTAAAGAATCTTAAATGTCATTGACCTGATTAGTTTAAAAGAAAGCATAAAGCCGATTAAATTGTTAGTATTAAGAATAAAAATTAAATAAAAAGCAAAACAATGAATTTTGAAATGAAAATTAATGAAGTTGTGATTTCTTTGAAATAGGATAACGATCAAGTTATAAAATTTTTTTTGTAGGGAAGGGTAGGGGTAAAGAATGGTGAGGTAATGGAGGATATGTGATGTAAGCGGATTTTTTTTGCTGTCATGTGTAGCATGGAGGTAACTTGTTGCTATTGGATAAGGGATGCCAAACAACCTTATGGTTAACACAACTTAAAACCAGTTGTGTCGATGTTAAGACGAAGTAAACTCCTTTTCTCTCAATTTGTTATTTTTTTTATGTTTCAGTATATCATTTTAACATTGAAAATGTTTATAGGGTCGTTTTGAGAAAAATATGGTGTTACCAAAATGATTAAATGAACAAATGAATATATAACAAATGAACGAAATGAACTCTAGCGTATAGGGGGCTCAGGATAGAATTTTTGGTTGGTGTTACCAAAGAAAATGCCAAAATGAACCTAAAGACACAATCGATGAATCGTACCTACAATTTGATCGTCGCCAACCGACGAGCTTCAGTGGAGGATAGTTGAATCTGTATGAAATCATAAAATCACTCGATTTGAGCGCACTTAGAAGCCTTTTACTCAGGTTATAATTATCGGATGCTTAATATTAAGATAGATAATTAAAGATAAAATGACAGGCTACAAATCTGCATAAAAATGTTTGCAAAAGCTTACAAAATTTCATACTAAAAACGTGAAAGATTGGCTTTTGAGAACTAATTTCATCACGGCAAATGACGTGAGGAACAAGAAAACAAAAAGAAAAAGAAAAAAACGTACCCACAAAGAATATACATTGCTGTAAGGGTGTGGGCAAGACGTTGGTTGGAGTGGAATGTGTGCAATAAAAAACCACCACTGCACTGTGGATGGCTGGTCACTGGTGGCAAACAAAATTGGCTTCGCATAGGGAACAAAAATGATATACATACGTAGCTACATTATTAAGTAGGTTATAGGTATGTCTGTAAAATGTTATGTTGATTGAATTGTTGTAGGTATTTTGCAAATATTATTCGTAATGGTACGATTAGGTTGGTTTGGTTGGCTTATAACTTCTGTTCTAACAATCGGATATTTAAAATAAAAGTCTTAAAATGAAGTTAAAATATCAAACTAATTTATTCAGTTAAAAACTAATTAAAATAACATAAAAGTGTAGGTGAAAAACGTTTAGGTTTAATTCATCAAAATAAATAATTGCAAAAATTGAAAAATTGAATAACAAAATTGGCTTCACCAACAAAATTCATATACCTACGTATCTATATACATACATACATTATGTATGTAGGTAGGTAGGTAAGTAGAATTGGCGATCACGAGCAACCTAGATCTTTGACCCAATTAGCGCTAGAGTTTGCCGTTTTGTTACCATAACTCGTTGGACCTGTGGATGTAAATGGTTTGGAATGTCTCAGAATGGCTAAGAGACGCTAGAGGTTTGACTCCTTAGTATGACATTATGTATGCACATTTATATAAAAGGATTGATTTAGTTGTTCTGCGGTTGCCTTTTTACTTCTGTACTAATAATCGGATCTTAAATATTAAGGTTTTGAAATAAGTTAAATAATAGGCTTCAAAATTTTGTGTGACAAAACTTGACTTCATTCCTAATCAATTCGATTGTTGAACCTAGAATATGCACAGAGACCTATACTTGAACCTCTATGATTATAACTTATAACTTTAGTTCTATAAGGGCCAGATGTTGAAGGTTAAGGTATTTAAATTAAGGTTAACCAGGCTATAGGTAGAATTAACCTAGCGAAGCAACTTAAATATAATACCTAATCGAAAAGGGTTGATTTGGGATCTTCTGTTCTAATTATCGGATCTTTGAGGTTAATGTCTTAGAATTAAGGTAAAATCTCAGGCTACAAATTTATGTGACAAAACAACATCTAAACCAATTCGTTTTTTGAACTTGACCAACGTCTAAACCAATGCGACTTTTGAACTTGACCTACGTGTAAGCCAATGTGATTTTTTAACTTGAACTATACGTCTAAACCAATTCGATTTTTGAGCTTGACCAACATCTAAGCCAATGCGATTTTTGAACTTGACTTACGTCTAAGCCAATGCGATTTTTGAACTTGACCTACGTCCAAATCAATGCGATTTTTGAACCTAAAATATGCAAAGATACCTACTTGTGAATCTCTTTAATAAACTTACAACATTAGTTCTAAGGGCCAGTTGTTGAAGGTTAAGGTATTTAAATTAACATTAATCAGCCTAGAGGTAGGATTAACTTAGCGAAACAACTTAAATGTAGTAATCGAAAAGGGTTGACTTCGTAAGCTTTTATTTTCTGTTCTTGTTATTGGATCTTTGAGGTTAAGGTCTTAAAATTAAGGTAAAATCTAAGGCTATAAATTTATGTCACAAAACTTTACCTACGTCTAAGCCAATGAGATTTTGAACTTGACCTACGTCTACACCAATGCGATTTTTGAACTTGACCAACGTCTTAACCAATGCGATTTTTGAACTTGACCTACGTCCAAACCAATGTTATTTTTGAGCCTGAAATATGCAAAGGTTTCTACTTGCGTTTCTCTTTAATAAACTTACAACATTAGTTCTAAGTTGTTGAAGGTTAAGGTATTTAAGTTAACGTTAATCAGTCTAGAGGTAGGATTAACTTACCTAAGCAACTTAAATATAAATATCGAAAAGGGTTTATTTGGTAAGCTTGGTAAGCTTTTATTTTCTGTTCTAATTATCGGATCTTTGAGGTTAAGGTCTTAGAATTCAAGTAAAATCTCAGGCTATAAATTTATGTTACAAAACTTTACCTACGTCTAAGCCAATGCGATTAGAATATTCATAGGTACTGCAATATAATTGAACTTCTTCAATAAACTTATATATAGATAGAGTTCTAATGTTCAGATGTTCAAGGTTTAAGGTAGAACTATAATAGTCGGATGCCAACCTAAGTGGTCGTACGAAACGAAACGAATACAAAGAATTCATATGACGTGCCCATAATTGAGTTTTGCTTGTTTCGACCAATTTTTTACTTTTGCTTTCGGAAGTGAAGAGCGCTCACCGACCGCTCCATGCGTAAGTGAACTGAGAGAATTTTCTTCCAACATCTTCCGGTTATTACAGCTCTACCTTAAGGTCCTCAAATGAAAACAAAAAAAGATTCAATTTGGTTGTCAACTCAGCTGTCAACTTAATTGGTGCTTTGCTTTTCATATACTCAGATAAAAGAATACTGCTTATCTGTCAAAACCATTAATATTGTCTTAAGAAATTACACGACTCGAGTTTATTAAATTTATTAAAAGATGAGTTCAAAATGCAAAATATTATAGAATACTTAAAAAAAATAAGGTAAATCAGGTTTGCATTGATTATTTATAAATTTGGTCTCGCGTTAAAAAGGGTTCACTTTGACAGCAAATCAAATAGCTTGCCTATATATAAATAGTTCAATAAGTTGAGAGACTTGTAAATCAATTTGAGCAAATTTGAGCAAATATTTGAATTTCTTCAACATCAACGCCGTGATTAAATAAACTGAACTGAACAACATTAATTTAACCGCCAACTGGGATTCAACATTAAAAATATCTACATATTGTAATTCCAGACTGAAGAATGGTTTCTTAGACATCTTCAGAAGTTTTGGTGCTTGGAAATCACCAAGATTATTCATGTTTTTATTTTATCGAGCTAACACAAGTCATTTTCAATGTCCCCATAGTTACTCTATGAGTGAAATCTGTAAATTTTTTTTTTTTGGCTCGAATTATTTTTATTTTTGAAGGGTTTAATCAGCAAGATCCCCCCCACCTGGCGAGCGTAGCCGAGCTCACACAAGCGTGCCACCTGCTGTTATAAAGGGATATTTCCACCCAACTCCCAACCTTCACAGATGTGAGTGATGTTAATTACGGGATGACGTTTAACTTACCTAAAATATGCCTTAGAAAAAAAAGTATTTTGAATGACTTTTTTTGAAAAAAAAAATGATTGAAGCATTAAAAAAGAAATTAAATTGGGAGGACTGCAGATCGTGTAGAACCAAGCCCTAGTGACTTACAACTCTTAATCATTCCTGTGTGCGTGTTATTGGCAGGTTAGTAGCCCGGGGTGCAATGGTTAGGGTGAAGGACGGTTACGCCGAAGTTCTTGGGTTCGATTCCCAGCTATGCCACCTCAAAACAAAAACAAAAAAAAAACAGTTGTTATTCTCGGTTTTTCACTGCCTCTTGTGAGAAATTAACAATTCCTGCAAAATTATCTCTTGTCAAGAAAAAGCGCTTCTTACCTTAGCCTTTCGGATTCGACAGAAAATATAGTTCTTGGTTTCGATTCCCAGCCTATGCCACCTAAAACGAAAAAAAACTTGTTATTCTCGGTTTTTCACTGCCTCTTGCAAGAAGTGGACAAATCGTGCAAAATTATCTACTGTCAAGAAAAATCGCTTCTTACCTTAGCCTTTCGGATTCGACAGAAAATTGCACATTGAAACACAGTTTTTTCCATTATTAAACACTCTTTTAACTTTTTTTTAATAATTTATCTTCGATTGTTTGGCCGTTACCCACACCACATTGATATGATGTCTTGAAATATGTTTGTGATAGAAGAAACAAAATTGTTATTAGTTTAAGAAGAACATTAATAAATAAGCACGAACGTGCTCAAAGTATCAGAAACGTATTTTCAAATTTATATGTAGCCAAACATGATTATCTTGTTGTTGTTCTTGTTGCTATCGTTAGGTCGGTTTTTATTTTATAAGTATCACGTCTGTGATTGAATAACAATGAAATTAGAAAAAACGTTGTTGTTCAAGTATGAAATCGTTTTTAATCAAGCACAAACATGCTTCAACGAAACTGTTTCGTGATACTTAAAAAAAAAAAATATGCATTAACAATTATTGATGTGTTGATCAAGCACGAAATGTATGTTGCTTTATATGAAAACGTATTCAATTCCGTAGTTTTTTATTTTTATTTTATGAGTATCACGCCTGTGATTGAATAACAATGAAATTAGAAAAAACGTTGTTGTTTAAGCATGAAATCGTTTTTAATCAAGCACAAACATGCTTCAACGAAACTGTTTCGTGATACTTATTAAACAAATATATGCATTAACAATTAGGTACACAGGCCTACAAAATAAAGAAAATTTTTTGGTGCCGCTATAAATGATATCATTTTTGTTTGTCCACTGTCACTGAATACGAACAACGGTATTTTCAAGTTAAAGCTACGTACAGTTTTTTTTTAACCCTCGCTTACATTTTTTTCGCATATGTGGCCGAGCTTTCTTGTCATTTAGGTCATTTTGTTTATTTTCAAGCGATTTAAATTAAAGTTTTTGATGTGTCTTCTTAGAAGAGCAGATGCTTAAATGATCCAAACTCATTTTGTTATATTTGTGGTGAATTCACAGTGAAAAAAGGTCAAAAGCCCATTACAAAATGGAAGTAAATATGGTGCCGTTCCACTAGTTCATTCCACGAAAATAAAGGAGTATCAGTCTGTTTCTCTTGTTTTAGAATAATTGAAAAATCATGATCATCAGTGAGTTATGTATGCGTGGATTTAAAAATAGTTACATTTTACTGGGACAACAAAGTGGCTTCACCAAATTTCCATGTTTCATGTTTTTCAGTTGTCAATGAGGCAAAAACAAAATTGACCACTGGATAAAGCAAGGTTGTCCTGTGGGGAATCTTTAACTATTGGCAAAAACAGCGTCTTAAACACACCTCTAGTTTTGAGATAACAAATATTTTTGCCTCCATTGCACATAAAATTAGGTTTGATGAACGATACGTAAAAGCATTTGTTAAAACTGGCTTTTTTTATTTATATTTAAAAAAAAAATCTTAGTTTGAATACAGAAAAAGTTAAGGCTGGTATATTTGATGGACCACAAATAAGATATTTGGTAAAAGATAACCAATTCTTTCATTCAAATGATTTAGAATCTGCAATATAGTGGACAATTTTTTAAGAAATCATAAGTCCGTAAATTACCAAGACTTAATTCTGGGCTTTCTGGAAAATTTTAAAAGAATGATTATTAAAGTTCAATACCTCTACAGTCGTTCGGAAAGTTTTTCCAAAAATCTTGGTTCATATAGCGACAAACAAAGAGAACAGTTCCACCAGGACTTAGAAGCCATGAAAGATAGGAATCTAGGCCGATGGGAAGATGTTATGATGGCTGATTACTGCTGGTGTATCCCGCGAGAATGTCTTAAGAACACTCATAAAAGAAAATCTCAAAAAAAAAAAATCTTTCTTCATGTATTATTTGCACTGTTTCAATCAAAATTGATAATAAATGAAAAGACGATGTGTCTCGTTTGAGTTGAACAATGATAATGATTTAATTTCCAAGTAATTGACAATAATTTTAATAAAAAATGAATTACAAAAATGACTTGCAAATTTTAACTTATTTGACATTAATGACATTAAAATAGGGTGAGTAAAAGGATGACATTAAAGATCGTTCACACGCTTCTTGTTGCTGGTTGTTCAGACGCTTCCTCTTCAGGCCAGTTATACTCCAACATTCCTCCCCGGCTGTGAACGAAGTTCAAAACAAATATTCTTCCTTGTGGCTCATTTACATGAAACGATAAAAACAATATTTAGTATATTTTAAATTATAATAGTACTAGATCAGAAGATAAGAACACTAAGTAAAATTTTGATCGAACAGATTTTATTTAAATGGCAGCTGAAGTGCTGAATCAATTCGTGTCAATATGTTTGTCTCATTTCGTTTCGTAAATCGGCGTCGGTTGTAAAATTCTATTATCGTTGTGATTGTGAAGTGTTTATTTTGTTAATTAATTAATAAAGAAATAGTTAATTGTGAAAAATTATATTAAGTGTTGATCCAGGTAAGTTGTATGAATTATTTTTGCCATATTATGCATGTTTGATTTAATGAAATTGATTATAAAGTGTCCCATATGTGCCGCCCATAAGAATTGTACACGTTCGTGTGTGTCCCATATAAAATACATGGGTTTGTGTGTCACCCATAAGAAATACATGGGTTTTGTTGTCACCCATAAGAAATACATGGGTTTGTGTGTCCCCATAAGAAATACATGGGTTTGTGTGTTGCTCATCTGAAATGCATTGGTTCGTGTGTTGCTATCTGCTGTGTGTATTTTTTTTATCATTGATAGAAATTTTCCATTGAGTTGTTTGTTTCAGCTTTATAGTCCGGGACGGTACGTTGGTTTTGTTTGTGATTTGAATTAATGTTTTAAAGTAAATTAAATTCGATTTTGAGTGGACTGTATTTTATTGAATGATAGTCGATTATAAATGAATAAATAATTAATTTTACAGTTAAAGTTAAAGTTAAATAATTTTTTTTTTGAAAATTTTTAGGCGATAAATTTATTTAATTGTTTTGAAGTGTGATTTATTTTAAGCGATTTAAAGTTTATTTTACTGCAATTTTACTGTGATTTTGTAGCAAAAATGTGAATTTAAATTGTTTCCCTTTAATGATGTTTAAGATTTTTTTAATATAAAGTTGAATTTAATGCGATTGTGCAATTCATGTGAGGGAAATTCGAAATGTTAGTTATTTGCTTGTTATCAAATAATTGTTTTTTGACCTCTTTTGTGAGAAGTGCATGAGTACATAATTTTGTTTTAGATTGAATGGTTAGATTGTTGCATTTTCATCTGGTTTCTTGTTTGAGGGTAGAAGGCATATTTTTGTTATTGGTCTTTTCAGTTCAACTGATTTTGTTTTTAGATTTACGACACGAGTAAGCTTATCGGTTCCTGGAACTAATGAAGTGATGCGTGCAAGAGCCCATTGTGATGGTGGTAGACGTTCATCTTTCAGCAGCACTAAGTCTCCAACTTGAGGTTGTTGTTCTTGGTGCAACCATTTCGGTCGTCGTTGCAAGCGGGACAAGTACTCTCCGCTCCACTACTTCCAGAATGAGTTGACTGCTGCTTGCAGTTTTCTCCATCTATCTAGGTAAGTAATTTTTTCCAAACTTATGTCTGCATCTGGTACAAGGAAACTTAACGTTCCAATTAGGAAGTGAGCTGGTGTTAAAATTCCGAAGTCATCGAAGTTGTCGGACAAGGGACATAGAGGCCTCGAGTTTAAACATGCTTCTATTTGAGTTAGGAGTGTGCTGAGTTCCTCAAGTGTTAGGGTCTCGTTTTTAACGATCCGCTTCAAGTGAAATTTGACAGATTTCACTCCTGCTTCCCATAGACCTCCGAAGTGCGGAGAAGCAGGAGGAATAAAATTCCAATTTGTTCCGACGTTGGTTGTTGTTGACTGGACTTGCTTCCAGTCGAAGTTTGCGGCTTTCAGCATTCTTTGAAGTTCGGTATTCGCTCCTACGAAATTCTTCCCACAGTCACTGTAAATTTCTGTGCAGATTCCTCGGCGTGCAGTAAATCTACAAAAAGCTGCCAAAAATGCTTGAGTTTTCATATCAGTGACAGCTTCCAGGTGTATTGCCTTTGTGGCTAAACAAACAAATATTGCGAAATATCCCTTGAATATTTTGCCTCCACGTCCTTTCCAAGCCTTTACATCCATCGGTCCTGCATAATCCACTCCAGTGTGCGTAAATGGGCGAGAGATTCTGACACGAGGAGCCGGTAGATTTCCCATCAACTGCTGCAAAGGTTTGGCTCCGAATCGAAAACAGATGGTACAGTGATGAATGTATTTCTTTACGCTTCTTTTCAGATTCAAAATCCAATATCTTGAGCGAAGGTATGCGATCATTTGCTGTATTCCACCATGGAATGTGTTTTCATGGGCTTCTCTAATAAGCAGTTGTGTGAAAGCATTGTTAGATTTCAAAATGATTGGGTGTCTTTGCTCGTACTGCAAATTTGAATTTTGTAGACGTCCTCCTACTCGCAATATCCCATGGCAGTCAATAAAAGGATGTAACGCTCCAAAGTGTTTAGACGATGTCGGATGCTTTGTCAAATCCTCGATTGCTTCTGCAAAAGTTTGGCCTTGTGCCACTCTAATGCAATTTCAAGTTGCGTTTTGAAGATCGATTATTGAAATTGGTGCCTTTAACTGGTCCTTTATTATTTTTTTGACATAAAAGAATACAATCCTCCGGCAATAAGCAATGGTACGTATCAGTTTTTTGAAATCTGAAATTTTCTCCATTTACTTTTGCACTTGGTTTTCAGTGTCAACGACGAAATGTAGATGAACCTTTTCTGGACGTATTTCCTCTTCGGTTTCAAATGATGTTGTTGGACTTGGGTTCGAAAACTTCCAATCGGCCTGAAGATATTCTGGTCCTCGCCACCAAAGACGATTGTCTTTAAGTTCCAATGGCGAAACTCCTCTAGACGCTAAGTCTGCAGGATTGTGTTTTGTTGGAACATGATTCCAACATGATGTTAACATTAGTTAGCCTTTGTAT
Organism: Epistrophe grossulariae; assembly: GCA_929447395.1. Lineage (NCBI taxonomy): Eukaryota > Metazoa > Arthropoda > Insecta > Diptera > Syrphidae > Epistrophe > Epistrophe grossulariae. The sequence continues at coordinate 54,208,791 of OV839569.1, read as the reverse complement.
TTCCGCGACTCTATTGTCAACGAACGTTTTCCATTTTGATGGCGGTGCAGAAATCCAACATAATGTGAACGTGGAATCAGTCCATGCGAAGGTTTTGACTTGGTCTAACTGCAATACCTTTTAAACATAGCTTAAAAGTCGAGCTAACATCACAGCACCACATAACTCAAGTCGAGGAAGTGAAACAGTATTCAACGGAGCAACCCTAGTCTTCAACATAACAAGGTGAGTGTGAATTTGATTATTTTTATCCAAAGCCCTTAGATAGACAACTGCTCCATAAGCCTTGATCGAAGCATCGCTGAATCCATGTAATTCTAATTCCAAATTACTCTTTTCAGTGCAAATCCAACGTTGAACTCTGATGTCTTGAAGAAATGGAAGTTCTGCTTGCAGAGACAACCATTCTCGTTGCAGCTCGAGTGGGATAGGTGCGTCCCATGCCAAACCCTTCAACCATAGCTTTTGCATTACGATTTTTGCAGATATCACACATGGAGAAATCCACCCAAGTGGGTCGAAAAGTTTGGCAATAGTTGAGAGAATCGCTCGCTTGGTGACTTCTATTGATTCGGATTGGATCCACTGAAAGAAAAAGGAATCGCTGTAAGGAAGCCATTTTATTCCCCGAGTCTTTATGTGCTCCGATGACTCAAAGGGCAGCATAAAATCAACTGCACGTTCTTGGGGAGCAATGTTGACAAGAGCTTCTTCAAAATTACTGGCCCATTTCCGCAAGTGGAAGCCAGCTGATGACAGAAGTTGGTTGATTTCGCTTACCTTCTGTTGAGCTTGGCGAATTGAGTCTGCTCCGCTTACCAAACCATCAACGTACATTTCATGACATATCATTTGAGCTGCTAGCGAATAATTGTGCCTTTCATCGTCAGCGAGCTTGTTCAATGTTCGTGTGGCCAGAAAGGGAGCAGAAGCGGTTCCAAATGTTACCGTCTTCAACCGATACAGCTTCAACGGACTCTGCTTGTTGTCTCTCCAGTAAATCAGCTGATAAAAGGTGTCTGCTTCTCTCATTTGGATTTGCCGATATATTTTTTCAATGTCAGCTGTCAAGGTAATCTTAAAAGTTCTCCATTTTAATATGATGTCCATTATATTTGCTTGTGTTTTAGGTCCGACCAGAAGATGTTCGTTTAAGGAAGTCCCATCAGTAGTTTTAAAAGCAGCATCGAAAACTACTCGCAGCTTCGTTGTTGTATTGGACTCCTTAAACACAGCATGATGGGGCACAACATAATGGAATGGTAACATAAGAACTTCGCCTTGGCTGACATCTACTTCTTCCATCTGATTGAGTTGACGATATTCGGAAATACAGGCTGAATACTGTTCGTGTAACTCGTGGTTGTTATCGAATCTTCGTTCAAGTTGAAGAAACCTTCTTAAAGCTCCTTGTTGACTTCCTCCTAGTGCGGGTCGAGCACCTTCGTCTGGAAATGATTCTCACAGGCAGCGTCTTCGGCAGCTTCGGGTTCTTCAAAAGGTGATTCTTCAATTTCCCAAAATTTCCGAAGTTGTAAATCAATATCGACAAGCCGCAGGTGAATACGAAATGTTTCAACAGGTACCTTACCGAAAACAATCCATCCCAGATGCGTTTTTTGAGCAATAGGGGCAACAGGCTCGTTTCCCCTAACTATTTCTGGCAAAACGACTTCAGAAAAAACATCGCTACCTAGAAGCAAATCGACGCCAGAAGGCTTATAAAAGGAAACCTTGAATATGAGTCCATTGATGTGGAAGAAACTCTTTATTGGGAAGTAAACCAGTTAAAGTTTTGAAAACGAACGCCCTAGCAACAGTTTCAAAAGAGGTATAAATCGATTTAATTTTTATGTTAACAAAGCTTTGACAGGAACCATTTTTATTATTTCCAAATCCAGAAACTTCGATCAGTGTGCGACATTTTCTTAAATTAAGTTGTTGTGCAGCTGCTTCCGTGATGAATGTCGCTTCTGAACCTGGATCTATCAACGCTCTTAAATTGATGAAGTCTCCGTAGGAAGATTGAATACGAACGACTGTTGTTGCAAGCAAAACGAATGAATTTGTTTGATCTGAGACATGATAATTGCGAGCGGTGTTGGTTGCTAAGGCTTGATCACTAACTGGATGAAATGCTGGTGCGTTAGGATTTATTTGTGTTGAAACTTGAAAGGTACTTTGATTTGAATTTGGTACAAAAGACTGTGATGTTGTATTATTACTGTGTGCTTGTGAATTAGCTGAATAAGAATTAGAAAACTGTGAATTATTGGGTTGCGAATTTTGAGCGAATGAGGGTTGATAGTTGTGCGAATGTTGAGTAGTGTGAGAATCGTGTAAAAGCGAATAATGTTTCTGTCTGCAGTGATAACACCGTTTTTCACTAGGACATTGAAAAGTTTTATGGTTGTACGTCAAACAATTTTCACAAACTCCAAGTTGATTAATTGTTTTCACCCTTGCAGGTATATCTAGCTTCAGAAATGAGTAACAAGAACGAAGTGAATGCTGACCCTTATGACAGACAGCGCAGCTATACTTTTCTTTCCTCGCTGACTTCAAATGCAAAACCTTTGGTTTAAACTTGCATTGTTCCTTACTTGTTGAATCTTGCGACTTCGAACCTTGCTGACAAACAACCTCTAACGAACGGAATCGAGTTTCAAGAAAAACTGAAAATTCATTAAAGGTAGGTAGCTCTTTCGTTAAGCCTAGCTTCTCTTCCCATAACTGCTGTGTTTTCACAGGAAATTTTTGCAGTAATGTGAATATCACTATGACGTCCCAACTCTCTACTGGTACACCCAAGTTTTTCAACGCGTGAAGCACCTCTTTCGATTTATCTAACAGGCCTTTAATGGAATCTGAAGTCTCAGCTTTGATTATAGATTGCTCAAAAAAGGATTTCAATTGTGAGTTGACTAAAATTCTTTTATGATCGTAGCGTGTTGTTAAAATTTCCCAAGCCTCATCATAACTGTCATTATTGATTTCAAGATAATCCAATAATGACGCAGCACTACCCTTCAAACATGATTTTAAATACGTTAATTTCTCAATATTGGATATTGACGAGTTGTTGTGGATCAACGACACAAAAATATCATGAAAAGGACGCCAATTATTATAGTCCCCATCAGTGATGGAAATCGACTTTTTTCGATTGTACTGAACGCTGAAACAAAATAGTACTGAAAAAGAACAAATAGTACTGGGCTCTTTTAAATGGATAAAAACTAGCAAACACACAAATTCAAAAATAAAATTGATTTATTAACAAGAACAAAAAAAAATTCATTTGTTATAAATATTAAGGTAACATTATAGTAAAGGAACTTCATTATTATAGCTAAATAAATAACGGACGGATCCCGTATCACAGTAAGGAGCCAGGTTGTAGGTTTCATTGAATCTCATCATTGAATATTTAAATTTTTAGTTTTGAGGTTTTAAAAATCCTAAATCATTTAGTGTGTTCAGAAAAATGATATCTCAGAGATTAAAAAATAATAGTAAGTTAGGTAATTTAAAATTTTTTTTACTCTAAAAGTTCTTTTTGAAGAGGATTTTTTGTCACGTTTTTATTCACAAGATCCTTATTAATTACAAAACTGTGACAACATTCCTTTTTTAAAAGATTTTTGGTTTCTATCAGCATTCACTTTCCAAAAACCAAATTTTTGCCCAACATTTCTCATTTTCTTAATATATTCGCAGTCAGCAGCTCTATATTTGTTGCTTATAGCTTCAATAATTGTGGGTTCATTAGGAAAAAAACTTTAAAACAAATTGAACGATGGAGTCGATGGAACGATGGAGTCCATCCAATACTGCGCTTTGTGAGAAATTTTGAAGTGCGTTTAAGAAAACGTCATCGAAATCCAATCTTTTTCTAATATCTTAGCAGAAATGTTATGTAAAACATTTTAGCATGATTTTTGAAGCCCTGTATAACTTTTTCACTGAACTTTTTAAAAGTGTATAAGATTTCACATTCGGTGACGCAATATATCTCCATAACTGGTAGGGTTCATCAAGAGATTCCGTTACCATAAAATTTCTACATAATTGTTTGAAAATTAATTTCATTGTTGGAAGCAAAATAATAACGTGAATGAAGATAATTAGAAAACTACTTCTGTTTAAGTGGAGCGATTGAATATATGATGAGCCCAACTGTCGTACCTGGGCGAAACGCAACTTTTGGAGTTGAGGTCACTTGAACTTAAAAATTGGAAGCTAAATATGTACCTTCTCTTACGTATTCAGTTCAGTATTTAAAAGCAAATTAGCGCCTTCAGCCCAAGTGGGGATGGGCTTTGAGTATTTTCGCATCGCACATAGATTTTAATGAAGATAAGAGAAAATTATCAATTTTGTACAAACAATTCAAAATTGTACTGAAAATGGCAAAGATGTACTTACGTACTGAGAAAAGCAAATTGTACTGAATTCAGTACAATAGTAAGGCTTTTTCCATCATTGGTCCCCATAGAAAGTTGGAGGAGTTATTCGTGGAAGCTTAATCTCATGTACAGTTGATGCCTTCATTGTACTATTTAAATTAGATTCATCTTTCTTTTCGATTTTTCTAGAACATTCACGAGATTGACTATCTAACCTAGCTAACTCTTCCAAATCGTTTAAAATTTCTGACTTGTAACAAAGACGATTTTCGACAATTACATCGTTTAATTCCTCACATCTGTCGGCCACATCTTCGTTTTCGTTCACTGATTTTTTTGTAATTTTCCTCTAAAACACTCAAACGACCATGCAAATAACTTTTGGATTTCTTTTCAGCACCCAAATTTTTATAACTCGTGAAGCTCTTCTTGACTTGAGCACAAATTTTCTTAAACAATTTCATTGAGGCTGATTCACTCATTGTAATTTATAACCACTCAATATAATTTATAATTAAATTAATTGCACTCACTTTGATTTGCCGGATTCCGTAAAACGATGAAAATATAGATGATTCTGGACGACTTGATGCACCACAATGATGAACGGTGACCACGGTAAAACAGCTATGGACAACAGCAATATGTATAAAGGCTATGAGAAACAGCTTCGGAAGCGGTAGCCCTATTTAGTACTATCGGTATATATGTTTTATGTATTATGTATTAATTCTTAAATTTTTGCGAAGCAAGGCGAGCACGGGTCTACTAGTTATATATAAATACAAAATAAATTATTGTATCTTATGTGATAAAAATAAACTCGATTTCCACGTAAAAAAATGTTTTTTTTTGGCTTTCAACACCTACGTTTAATACACCAAGTTTTCAATCCAATTCTAAATGATGAAAAAAGCTATAACATAATATTGTAAGTGTTGCCGTTGTGTTTTTATACTCATTTTCTATTTTCAATATTTTTTTTCAACATCTTAAAATCATGTTCATTTACAAAATTGATGGCAAATAACTCAAAGAATTTTTTGTATCCATAAAATTTTCAGTTGAACAAATATTTTTTGTGAAAAAAGTATTTATTTATTTTCCTGACTGAATTTCATTTTCCGTACCAGCTGATTGTCATTTCGATCAAAATGAAATAAATCGTTCCAATTATTTGCGTTACAGCTTTTACTTGTGCCACTGATAGATTAGTGGAAGGAAAAAAAATCGTTTGCATTTCAATCAGGAAAACTTGATTGGCAGTCTACTCACTGACGTAGTTTACGTGTTCGCTATAAACGCTCATAAGGAAAAAAATCCTGTGTCCATCTGTTTCAACTCTTCCTGATGGTTTTTCTGATCGCTATAACTGACACCTTAGGGGCCAGTTATAGCTTTCATTGAAACTCATCATTGAAAATTTTAAATGTTAATTTTGAGGCACTTAAAAAGGGAAATCAGTGATTATTTTAATGCAAATAAAAAGCTGATAACTCAATTATTATTTCTAGTCAAAAAAATATTTCATTTTTGCCCAGCCTATCGCAGGAAATAAATTTCTTTATTTCAATGATTGAACTGCCTTATCATTGATCATTGAAATCTTAGAGATTGTTTTATGTGAAAGGTAGGGCCAAAATGAAATATTTTTTTGACTAGAAATAATAATCGAGTCATCAGCTTTTTATTGGCATCAAAATAATAACTGATATCGCTTTTTTAGGGCCTCGAAACTGAAGATTAAAATTTTCAATGATGAGTTTCAATGAAAGCTATAACTGGCCCCTTACCCTAAAACCAATTAGCTTAAAAGGAAAAAAATGGTATAAAATGGAACATTTCGGATATGAAACATTACTGTTCACCCCCATCTTTATGTTTTCTTCCTGACTGTCGCCTCCCTTTCCACCTAACCGACTTCACTAATTGACTAAACTGACAATTGAAAATTCAAAACTTTTTTCACTAACACTCACACTTCAATTCAAAACACTTACCTCTTATTATTCACATCTCTTTGAAACAATCCTCTCGACACTTTTAACATATACAATAAGATGACCCACCATGAAAAACTAACTATTTGATGATTATAAATATTTTTTTTTCAATGTTTGACATGAGTCAAATTCAATTTGTCTGGAAAACTGGAATAACAAACGAATAGCTAATTGATCATTGTGAAACGCAAAGTTTTTTAAAGGGAGGATTTAATTTTAGGATAAATTAAATGTTGGATAACTAATTAGAAATTTACTCAGACATTGTGAAACAGACCCTTAGGGTCCCAATTCCAGTGTGCCTGAGTAAAGTTCTGATTAGTGACTTGACACATAAACACTGGCACAAGGTCATAAGTCCACAGGAGAAAAACTTACAATTGTTTTTTGACGACTTCAATAGACTATAAATGAAAAAATATTAATTTTTGGTTTGTGGCATTGACAATCGGGAATGAACACCCTGAGGACGATTAAGTCAACCGACTTTTAAAATAAATTTTTTTGACATGTAATTTATATTTATCTATAATTTGTTAAACTTAAGACATTGTATAACGTTAGGCCCCTTATGTGCCAAAAAATGTAAATTTATCATAGTATCATATTAGTTATAAGCCAAATTGTATATATTATGTTCAATAAAACAAAATTGAAAAATTTGGTTTGTCGACTTATGACCCTGTGCCAGTATTTATGTGTTGAGTAACTAATTAGAACTTTACTCAGACATTGTAAAACACGCCCTTCATCTAAAAAAAAAATTAAATCAGTTCTTATTAGAACTCCGTGGAGGTAAGACCTGCTCCAGCAATTCACTCAAGAGATATTATTTTCCTTATTTTTCATTTTAGGGTTTGGGAATTGGGACGTTTTCAGTGGTTTTAAGCGGGTTGGGTTCGATATCCCACTTTTTATAATCCCATTTTTTTTAAATCCCGGTTTTGAAATCCCGCTTTTTATAATCCTGTTTTTAATAATCCCGCTTTCTATAATCCCGTCTCTTTAAATCCCGTTTTTTATAATCCCGTTTCTTATTATCCCGCTTTTTCAAACTACTTGTTTTAACTATCCCCACCAAAATTTCGTTGGGACTTAGTTCATAAATTTATGAGTTAGTTCATTTGGGACTTAGTTCATTATGAAATAAGTCCCAACGATTTTAATAAACAGTGAGGTATGCAACCCCCCTGCTTGGGCACACTATAGGATTTGGAGTAGGTACGAGTTGGGTGTATGCAAAGTTTCTTTTTATCATTTGGTAGTTTTTATTTAATGGGACATAACCCTTCATTTGCATTTTGTGACTTAATTCATTTTATGTTGAGAGTTAGTTTCAAAAATAATGGGAATGAGCTCATAATGAACCAAGTTACAAGTACCAATTTTAGAGGGTTTTAGTGCAATGTGAATTAGTTCATTTGGGAGTTAGTTCCAAGTGGGGCAAACAAAATTGTCCGCATCGGGAACAAAAATGATATACATACAATAATTTAAGGGTTTATTCTTACTGCTTTATTTTAAAGTCATTTATATTATATTTCTTTAGTTAAGAAACGCTTTTACATTCAAGAAAAAGCGGAAACATGGGGGTATAAACAAGTTTTAACGCCATTTTATATAAAACGTGTTGTACGGCTTTGAAAAATACTTACTATTGCAGCTACTACAACAGCTACACAGATTGCTGATGAACGTGATTTACCATGCCGTGTCCATACAGTGAGAAGACAATTGAGGAATCACAACTTGCATGCTCGCAGTCCATGAAAAGTCCCATTTCTGAAATAAAACAAACATATAACAAAAAGAAAGAAGTTTGCGCGAGAGCATTTGGTATGGGCTCCAAGAAGTGGAAGAATATTTTTTGGATGACGAGAGTAAAGTTGTACTTTATGGTGGTAAAGGATCTAGGCAGTATGTAAGACGAACTCCAAATACCGCATATGATCCTAGATATAAAACAAAGTCGATAAAACACGCAGGACCTAGTATCATAATATGGGGTTGCTTCTTATGCCATGGAGTTGGTCCAATATATTGAATTAAAAATGAAAACATCATGCTACGATACACCGACTTCGAAATGCCTCTTAAATGGATCTTCAGCAGTATAACGACCCAAAATACACCAGTAGAACAGCTAAGCAATGGTTTTCAGGACAACAATATTGAGGTCATGGAGTGACCTGCTCAGTCTCCCGCCCTCAATCCTATTGAAAATCTTCGGGCGAACATAAAAAAAGCAGTCTGGAATGCCAAACCAAAAAAAAACACAGAGTTATGGACCGTAGTTGAGCAGTCTTGGGGATCAACAACACCGCAAAGATGTTAGGGTCTTGAAACGTCTTTGCGAAGCTGTGATAAAAAATAAAGGTCATGCTACCCATTACAAGCTTTCTTGAAATAAAATTCAAATGAATTATTGAAATTTTTTTACCGTTGTTTTAATTAACTATACCTACACAAAATAAACAAACACTGCTTTTATTATGCTAACTTTACTTTTGGATTTGTTTTGTTTTTTTATTATTGCTTAACTCATGATGAATTAATTACAATTCAATTCATATAAAAAACATTTCAATAAAACGTTCAAAGTTTTGCCTATAATAATTTCTAAGATCAAACCTGTTTTTACTTTTATTTTAAACTTAAAATATATTTTCAATTGCACTGCTACTTTTTTGCTCGCAGCTGTACATGCAGTGGCGGATTTGGGTTTGCTGCCGCCCTAGGCCCGGTTGAGTACGCCGCCCCCTTGTTTGTTTTTTTTTAACTAAATTCTAATAATTACCTTTATTCTTAATCGTTCTTGCAGAGCCTTTTTTCTGTGCTGCCAGAAAACACCCGAACATTTTTAACTCGCTTTTATTAGGATGACCTACACATGTTGCAGGTATGTATAAATGTATATATGTTGGTACGTACATATGTACATAATGGAATCAGTGAACGTAATTTTCAACAACTTCTAAAAGCCGATTAACTTGAAAAACTTGCACACGTATCAAGGACCGATGGCAATACAATTATCTCATACCACGACCGTCATCAGGAGAAGGGATGTAGGGGGCTAATGCCCCCGCACATTATACGGTGGCATCTTTATTTTAAGTCTTAAAAATAAATTATAGTTTTAAAAAACTAAAAGCTCTAATAGAAAACCGAACTAAAAAGTAGTTAATAATTTTTAATTACAAAATAATTCAATTTATAATAAAAAGCGTGGGGTGCTTATAATAATATAATAGTTATTATTATATTACAACCATGCCGTTAGTAATATTTTATTATAAATAAAATAACAATAATAGTTTAATGCACCCCACGCTTTTTACTGTGAATTTAATTATTTTGTAAGTAAAAATTATTTACTACTTTTTAGTTCGTTTTCGGGTTTTCTATTAGAGCGTGTTTTTTTTAAGATTTTTTTTAAACTATAATTTATTCTCGGACAGTTTCTGGCTTCCCCAACAATTGCGTATAAAATTTTTCTCCGGCACTTTTTTCCCGTCAAAACAATGAGAATTTATTTTTGAAATAAATATTTGTTAATTTTTTAAAATTTTGTTTTGAAATTTTAAAATCTGAAACTGTCCAAACTCGTTTCTTCACTTTTTAATTTTTACAACAATTCATTATAAAGCTCGAGCTCGAACTTTTTTCAAACTTTGTTAAAACTTTAACCCAGAAAATAAAGAAACAAACCCAAGAAACAAACCCTGTGATTCAATATTATTACATAAATTATTTTTTTTTGATTAAAATTACTGTTAATTAATTTTAATCAAAAAAAAAATAAAATGGAAAATATATATGGGATGTACTATATAACAATAAATATAAAACATTAAAAAACAAAATACAGTCGACTCTTCCTAAGTTATACTCTCTCTAAATCGAATTTCTCTCTAACTCGAATTTTTTCGAAATATTTTATCATTCCCTTCAATTTTCCATACAAAAACCATTCTCTAAGTCGAACTCTCTCTACACGGAACAAATTCTTAGATCAGATCAAGAAAAATAAGCTACAAATCACGAAAAATTAATCCAGTTTTGTACCAATTGGCTTCGAAATTAGTAAATTACAACTTTTTGTTTGCAATTTCATAAAATGAGCGAATTGAAGATATTGACCCTCAAAAATCATATTTCACCACTTTTAAGTATCAATTATTCGATCGAGGAAAAAAATATTCCCAGTTTTGATACTTATTTATCTTTAAATTGCAACTTTTAAGTCGTAATTTGAAACAGGTAATTCGGCAATTTGCAAATGACAATCACAGTTTTGATACGTATTTATCTTTAAATTGCAACTTTTGAGTCGTAATTTGAAACAGGTTATTCGGCAATTTGCAAATGACAATCACAGTTTTGATACTTATTTATCTTTAAATTGCAACTTTTGAGTCGTAATTTGAAACTGGTTTTTCGACAATTTGCAGCTTTTAAAGATTAATCTATTTTCCATTTTCAAGCAATCCTGTCGAGATTCAAGAACAATTTTTAGTTGAGATAACAATCTTCGTCAGTGATTTACAACTTAAACCTATGCATTTGCTGCAAATGAAAAACTGAAAATTAAGTGAAAATAATTTCCGACTTAGCTATAGCCCCGTGGTTTGGTTTTAGTATCGAGAGCATGCAAATCACCATATAAATGTTCAAATTATTCCCCTCAAGATAGCGCCTTAGGGGCCAGTTATAGAGATAGGGAAAACAAAATTGGAAAAACTTTCAAATAAATTTTTTGTGTCAATATAATTCTCAATTTTACAAATATTTTTTGTGATAAATGTATTTATTTATTTTCCTGACTAAATTTCATTTTCCGTACCAGCTGATTGTCATTTCGATCAAAATGAAACAAATCGTTCCAATTATTTGCGTTCCAGTTTTTACTTGTTCCATTGACAGATTAGTGGAAGGATATAAAAAGCGTTTGCATTTCAATCAGGAAATCTTGATTGACAGGCGACAGCCTACTCACTGAAGTAATTTTCGTGTTCGCTATAAACGCTCATAAGGTAAAGATTCCTGTTTCCATCTGTTTCAACTTTTCCTGATGGTTTTTCCTGATCGCTATAACTCACGCCTTACTTAAAGTTCCATTTTAAAAATTTTGTTTACATATTTTTAATACTTATAGTATAAGCTGTATAACGACGAATCAGATTAATGAATGAGTGAGTCAGTGACCGATTCTTTTTTTTATTATAGTTAATAATTTCATAAATTTTCAAACTTAATTCATTTATTGCTCACCTATAATCAATTATAAAGAAAGAGATAAAATAAAAAATACTATTTTGTCAATTTTTTTTTAATAAAATTGAACTTTATCAACAAATTATCCATCGTCCACCTAAACTACTTTTTCACCAAAAAATATTCTCAGGTCTGTTGCCCCCCTCTGTGGACCACTAGCGCAAACCTTGAGAAACGCTGGTTTATATTATGAATTCTTATTTAATTTTTGCCCGAAAATTTTGCCGATTCAGATTCACTTCGGATTTTGCCGCCCCTAGGCTTGTGCCGCCCTAGGCCCGGGCCTCACGGGTCCGTTTCCATCTGTTTCAACTTTTCCTGATGGTTTTTCCTGATCGCTATAACTCACGCCTTACTTAAAGTTCCATTTTAAAAATTTTGTTTACATATTTTTAATACTTATAGTATAAGCTGTATAACGACGAATCAGATTAATGAATGAGTGAGTCAGTGACCGATTCTTTTTTTTATTATAGTTAATAATTTCATAAATTTTCAAACTTAATTCATTTATTGCTCACCTATAATCAATTATAAAGAAAGAGATAAAATAAAAAATACTATTTTGTCAATTTTTTTTTAATAAAATTGAACTTTATCAACAAATTATCCATCGTCCACCTAAACTACTTTTTCACCAAAAAATATTCTCAGGTCTGTTGCCCCCCTCTGTGGACCACTAGCGCAAACCTTGAGAAACGCTGGTTTATATTATGAATTCTTATTTAATTTTTGCCCGAAAATTTTGCCGATTCAGATTCACTTCGGATTTTGCCGCCCCTAGGCTTGTGCCGCCCTAGGCCCGGGCCTCACGGGCCTAAGCCTAAATCCAGCACTGTGTACATGGCTACATTAAGTATATGTATGTAACATGTATTATGTTGATTAAATTGTTGTAGGTACATATTTTGCAAATATTATTCGTAATGGTACGATTAGGTTGGTTTGGCTGGCTTATAACTTCTGTTCTAACAAACAATCGGATATCTTTAATCTTTATCTTTAATCTTCAATCTTCAATCTTCAATCTTCAATCTTCAATCTTCAATCTTCAATCTTCAATCTTCAATCTTCAATCTTCAATCTTCAATCTTCAATCTTCAATCTTCAATCTTCAATCTTCAATCTTCAATCTTCAATCTTCAATCTTCAATCTTCAATCTTCAATCTTCAATCTTCAATCTTCAATCTTCAATCTTCAATCTTCAATCTTCAATCTTCAATCTTCAATCTTCAATCTTCAATCTTCAATCTTCAATCATCAATCTTCAATCTTCAATCTTCAATCTTAAATCTTAAATCTTAAATCTTAAATCTTAAATCTTAAATCTTAAATCTTAAATCTTAAATCTTAAATCTTTAATCTTTAATCTTTAATCTTTAATCTTTAATCTTTAATCTTTAATCTTTAATCTTTAATCTTTAATCTTTAATCTTTAATCTTTAATCTTTAATCTTTAATCTTTAATCTTTAATCTTTAATCTTTAATCTTTAATCTTTAATCTTTAATCTTTAATCTTTAATCTTTAATCTTTAATCTTTAATCTTTAATCTTTAATCTTTAATCTTTAATCTTTAATCTTTAATCTTTAATCTTTAATCTTTAATCTTTAATCTTTAATCTTTAATCTTTAATCTTTAATCTTTAATCTTTAATCTTTAATCTTTAATCTTTAATCTTTAATCTTTAATCTTTAATCTTTAATCTTTAATCTTTAATCTTTAATCTTTAATCTTTAATCTTTAATCTTTAATCTTTAATCTTTAATCTTTAATCTTTAATCTTTAATCTTTAATCTTTAATCTTTAATCTTTAATCTTTAATCTTTAATCTTTAATCTTTAATCTTTAATCTTTAATCTTTAATCTTTAATCTTTAATCTTTAATCTTTAATCTTTAATCTTTAATCTTTAATCTTTAATCTTTAATCTTTAATCTTTAATCTTTAATCTTTAATCTTTAATCTTTAATCTTTAATCTTTAATCTTTAATCTTTAATCTTTAATCTTTAATCTTTAATCTTTAATCTTTAATCTTTAATCTTTAATCTTTAATCTTTAATCTTTAATCTTTAATCTTTAATCTTTAATCTTTAATCTTTAATCTTTAATCTTTAATCTTTAATCTTTAATCTTTAATCTTTAATCTTTAATCTTTAATCTTTAATCTTTAATCTTTAATCTTTAATCTTTAATCTTTAATCTTTAATCTTTAATCTTTAATCTTTAATCTTTAATCTTTAATCTTTAATCTTTAATCTTTAATCTTTAATCTTTAATCTTTAATCTTTAATCTTTAATCTTTAATCTTTAATCTTTAATCTTTAATCTTTAATCTTTAATCTTTAATCTTTAATCTTTAATCTTTAATCTTTAATCTTTAATCTTTAATCTTTAATCTTTAATCTTTAATCTTTAATCTTTAATCTTTAATCTTTAATCTTTAATCTTTAATCTTTAATCTTTAATCTTTAATCTTTAATCTTTAATCTTTAATCTTTAATCTTTAATCTTTAATCTTTAATCTTTAATCTTTAATCTTTAATCTTTAATCTTTAATCTTTAATCTTTAATCTTTAATCTTTAATCTTTAATCTTTAATCTTTAATCTTTAATCTTTAATCTTTAATCTTTAATCTTTAATCTTTAATCTTTAATCTTTAATCTTTAATCTTTAATCTTTAATCTTTAATCTTTAATCTTTAATCTTTAATCTTTAATCTTTAATCTTTAATCTTTAATCTTTAATCTTTAATCTTTAATCTTTAATCTTTAATCTTTAATCTTTAATCTTTAATCTTTAATCTTTAATCTTTAATCTTTAATCTTTAATCTTTAATCTTTAATCTTTAATCTTTAATCTTTAATCTTTAATCTTTAATCTTTAATCTTTAATCTTTAATCTTTAATCTTTAATCTTTAATCTTTAATCTTTAATCTTTAATCTTTAATCTTTAATCTCTAATCTTTAATCTTTAATCTTTAATCTTTAATCTTTAATCTTTAATCTTTAATCTTTAATCTCTAATCTTTAATCTTTAATCTTTAATCTTTAATCTTTATCTTTATCTTTAATCTTTAACATTATATAAAGACGAAACGATTATTTAGTTTGTCACGCGAAATCTCAGAAACTATTTACCTGATTAAATTGAATTTTTTTACAATATTCTTAATGTTTAGAAGGTTGTAAATAGCAAGTTTTTGTTTATCTAATTCGTTTGTTTATTACGAAAATTAAATTTTTCAAATTTTTGGTCAACTTTTTTCTTGATATTGACTCACATATTCACTTATAAATACCAAACTAATTGATACTTAAAAAAAACAAAAATTATTTCCAAAAGTCAATTTTTGTATGCAAATTTTAAGCCCTAAATCTTTTCTTAATTATGCATACAACCTGAGAAAAAAATATAAACAAATGTCTAAGTCATTAACTTTTTCTATTTTTTTAAATCCAGAAATTTAATTCAATCGCATTCACGAGGTCGCTGCTTTGTTTCATTTCATATCATTTCCACCCTTTTGCATTTTCTCTACCTCCCTTATGTTTTTTTATGTATGTTGTGCAGGTTTCTCTATGTTTACTCTTTTTCCACAATGGAACATTTTGAGTATAACGCTGAAGGCAGGGATGGCCGAACTAACGCTTTTTGGAATAAACTACATTTTTTACATTTGCTACGTAGTTTAGATATGTATTAAACTTTGAAGATTGAATTTGAGTTGAACTGTTTTTATTGAAATTTTATTATTTACCTAGCTTTACTATGTATGTAGCAAACGTAACATTTTGTAGTATATAAGGCGTGTAGTTTATTAAATTAGCTACGCGTAGTTAATCATGTAGAAAATGAATTGTAGTTAATTCGGCCAACCCTGGTTGCAGGTAGTCAGGCAAGAAGAAGATGTTTACTTGGGTGCGAAGTATTATATGTATGTATATTTGTATATGCAATTAGAAAATCAACGGGAGATAAAGATTCTGTTTATGTGTCCAACATGAACCTACTTAACATACAAATAGGTAAACCATTTTTTAAGAACTCACATTTCAAAACGTAAGTGTATAGTGTATAAACTTTTTGCTAATAAGATGAAATAGAAATTAGGTACGGGTAGCGGTAGCCCTATTTAGTACTATCGGTATATATGTATGTTAATATTATTTCTTAAATTTTTGCGAGCATGGATCTACTTGTTTAAAATAAAGATCTTAAAATGAAGGTAAAATATCAAACTAATTTATTCAGTTAATCAATAAATAAATCACTGAAATAACATAAAAGTGTAGGTGAAAAACGTTTAGGGTTAATTCATCAAAATAAGTTTAATAAATTTAATTTTAATAAATTGAATTAAAAAAAATTGGCTTTGTTAGCATCGCCAACAAAATTCATATACCTATATATGTATGTACATTTATATAAATGGATTGATTTGGTTGAACTTTTTACTTCTGTACTAATAATCGGATCTTAAAGATTAAGGTTTTGAAATGAGTTAAATGTCAGGCTACAAAATTTATGTGACAAAACTTCATTCTTAATCGATTGTTGAACCTAGAATATACATATGGGACTTATACTTGAACCTCTTTGATTAACTTAATATAACTTTAGTTCTATAAGGTCAGATGTTGAAGGTTAAGGTGTTTAAATTAAGGTTAACCAGGGTAGAGGTAGGAAACAACTTAAATATAATACCTAATCGAAAAGGGTTGATTTGGTATCTTCTGTTCTAATTATTGGATCTTTGAGGTTAATGTCTTAGAATTAAGGTTTAAAATTTATGTGACAAAACGTGACCAGCGTCTAAACCAATGCGATTTTTGAACTTGACCTACACCGAAAGAAAAAAGCTTAATTGATCCAAGCACGTTCCGTGTTCAACTCAAAATGTGGTGGTAATTATAGAATTGAATCCGATTGTGCTTGAATCAAGCTCCATCAAGATTGAATCAAATCAACAATGCTTGCGTTGTTGATATTTTTTTTTAAAGTATCATACAAATATTTGATACGAGTATGTTTGGACTTCATTCAGATAAATTTTATTGCAAAGCAACAATGCCATTGTTGATTTAATAGTTAGTCGACCACAAACGTGATAGCAATTAAAATTAGCTCAAAATTGTGAAATTGAATACGTTAATGCTTAAATCAAACAAAGTTTCGTGATTAATCAGCAAATCAATCATTTTTGATAATTTATTTTTAATTTGTATCACACAACACGCTGCCTTTAACAATAATTGTACTTGATTGAAAAAGCAGTTCTTACTGAATCAGCTACGTTGTTTCTTATTTCATTGTTATTCAAACACAGACGTGATAGTTATAAAATAAAAATAAAAAACTACGGAATTGAATACGTTTTCATATAAAACAAACAACATTCCGTGCTTGATCAACACATCAATAACACAGGCCTACAGTGTTTTTGGTGCCGCCAAAGTGAAAACTGTTTCTATGTTAACTAGTTACCCTGGTTCTAACTGCATACTTACTTTTTTGATCCTACGTGTAATTTTTGAGATACACTATTATGTGCATGTTGGAGTATAACTGGCCTAAAAAGGAAGCGTCTGAACAACCAGCAATAAGAAGCGTGTGAACGATCTTTAATGTCATCCTTTTACTCACCCTATTTTAATGTCATTAATGTCAAATAAGTTAAAATTTGCAAGTCATTTTTGTAATTCATTTTTTATTAAAATTATTGTCAATTACTTGGAAATTAAATCATTATCATTGTTCAACTCAAACGAGACACATCGTCTTTTCATTTATTATCAATTTTGATTGAAACATTTTGGTCCCATCGAGTCGGACTTTAATTAATTAATTAGTACTGTGATATCAAAAACTTAATACTGTGATATAAAAACTTTAGACTGTGATACTAAAATATAAAAAGACTGTGATAATTAATTAAACCGGAGCTGTGATATATGTGTGGATTTTCGTCGTATATTGTAGCGTCATCATTCTTGTGGAGTTTGTCGTCTTTCTTCGTACAACGTACGCCTGGAATTGTCCAGCGGAGCATCTGTCCTGCAACAAATAAGCAAGGAAGCTAAAAAAAAGTGGTAGATTCAGATTTTCCGTGGTAGAATTAATTTAAATAAAGAGAGAAATAAATTTAGTTTTTAGTTTTTATTTTTTATTTTTATTAAATATAGATACAAAAGAAATATTGTAGGTACCTTAAGGGAATTAAGTTAACTTTAACTCTTATCATTTTCTTTTGAAGAAAAATTAAATCACAATTATTTGGAATCAGTTTATTTAAGCACAGCCGTAAATATAAAATATGTACATTCATATGTACCAATTTTTGGTAGATACAGTTTTAAAATAAATTTCATAGTTTTTCAAATTTACGATCAACAAATTTAAATTGTAAATAAAAGCGAATCATTTCTGGAGATGGAATAAATATTTCATCTTTATTTGTCATTTCTTTTGCAAAAATAATACATCAAGCTGGTTTCTGTTTTTGTTTTTAATATCAATTGAAAATACTCTTTCCGCTGCAGCACTACTGTGCGGTAAGAAAGCTTAATTGCACATGTACTGGCTTATATTTGTGAACGTATATTCTTCACATATATTCATTTCTTTACTTAGATCTTATTATTTTATTTTTATGAAAAATTAATTGCGATCTCCACTCATTGTTTACTATGTCCTCTGAAGTCATTGAATGGGAAAATTCTAATTAATGGTAAAATTGTTTGCTGCCGGCCTTTTGAATTTCTTTCGGATTTAATAATTGGAGAAGTTTAAGAGATCGCTTGAAAAATCAAATCTTTTTTATTTACTTTTCAGACGGTTTAATTAAAAAAATTTTTTTTTCCACTTGAAATACAATTGACTTCCACTGACCACTCTTCTAGAAAATTTCGAAAACAATAACGTTTTACTGTTTACCGTTAGTACGAAATCAAAGTAAACAATATTACTCTTCTTAAATAAGGCACACAATCTAAGGAGTAAGTAAGTAGGAAGTAGGATCTACTTATTTTTCTTAAGCAGACTAGAACTTTGTTTTTTTACAAAATAAACGTAGGTATGTACCTAAAAGCCCTTCCACACTATCCCACTGAGTATTAATACAAAGTGGAAAAAAATTCCATGCTACTGCCAAATTTGTGAGAGAGGAATTTCTTTTAATTTTTTTACCACACACAACAGTTTAATTTAACCTCAATAAAAATGTGATGAAATGTGTGACAGAATTAGAACCATTTCTAAAAATTCTCATGTATTAACATGCATGTCAAATCGTGTAGGTTGGGAATATCATATTTTGTTTCCACACTATTATACATGATTTGTTTCACACTTTTTTGACATGTATTAATACTTAGTGGGATAGTGTGGAAGGGCTTTAATGCGGAAAAAAGAGAAAACGGTAGGTAGATAAGCGTGAGTAAAAAAAGCATTGTGAGATAAAGCCAATAAATGTATTCAGGTAAAACAGCATAAAAAGTTCAGGGAAAAAGATTTTTTTTTTTCAAAAATCGAAGGAGATATTTTATTTATTGTTTTTATATTTTTTTTCTGGACGAGCAAAAAGGGGTAGAATTTTTTACTTCCTGGGTAGAAGTGGTAGATTATGAAAATGTTGGAGAAAAGAGGTAGATCTACCACAATTGTGGTAAAGTGACAACACTGACCGCTACCCGTACCTAATTTCTATTTCATCTTATTAACAAAAAGTTTATACATTATACACTTACGTTTTGAAATGTGAGTTCTTAAAAAATGGTTTACCTATTTGTATGTTAAGTAGGTTCATGTTTGACACATAAACAGAATCTTTATCTCCCGTTGATTTTCTAATTGCATATGCAAATATACATACATATAATACTTCGTACCCAAGTAAACATCTTCTTCTTGCCTGACTACCTGCAACCAGGGTTGGCCGAATTAACTACAATTCATTTTCTACATGATTAACTACGCGTAGCTAATTTAATAAACTACACGCCTTATATACTACAAAATGTTACGTTTGCTACATACATAGTAAAGCTAGGTAAATAATAAAATTTCAATAAAAACAGTTCAACTCAAATTCAATATTCAAAGTTTAATACATATCTACACTACGTAGCAAATGTAAAAAATGTAGTTTATTCCAAAAAGCGTTAGTTCGGCCATCCCTGCCTTCAGCGTTATACTCAAAATGTTCCATTGTGGAAAAAGAGTAAACAAAGAGAAACCTGCACAACATACGAAAATGCAAAAGGGTGGAAATGATATGAAATGAAACAAAGCAGCGACCTCGTGAATGCGATTGAATTAAATTTCTGGATTTAAAAAAATAGAAAAAGTTAATGACTTAGACATTTGTTTATATTTTTTTCTCAGGTTGTATGCATAATTAAGAAAAGATTTAGGGCTTAAAATTTGCATACAAAAATTGACTTTTGGAAATAATTTTTGTTTTTTTTAAGTATCAATTAGTTTGGTATTTATAAGTGAATATGTGAGTCAATATCAAGAAAAAAGTTGACCAAAAATTTAAAAAATTTAATTTTCGTAATAAACAAACGAATTAGATAAACAAAAACTTGCTATTTACAACCTTCTAAACATTAAGAATATTGTAAAAAAATTCAATTTAATCAGGTAAATAGTTTCTGAGATTTCGCGTGACAAACTAAATAATCGTTTCGTCTTTATATAATGTTAAAGATTAAAGATAAAGATTAAAGATTAAAGATTAAAGATTAAAGATTAGAGATTAAAGATTAAAGATTAAAGATTAAAGATTAAAGATTAAAGATTAAAGATTAAAGATTAAAGATTAAAGATTAAAGATTAAAGATTAAAGATTAAAGATTAAAGATTAAAGATTAAAGATTAAAGATTAAAGATTAAAGATTAAAGATTAAAGATTAAAGATTAAAGATTAAAGATTAAAGATTAAAGATTAAAGATTAAAGATTAAAGATTAAAGATTAAAGATTAAAGATTAAAGATTAAAGATTAAAGATTAAAGATTAAAGATTAAAGATTAAAGATTAAAGATTAAAGATTAAAGATTAAAGATTAAAGATTAAAGATTAAAGATTAAAGATTAAAGATTAAAGATTAAAGATTAAAGATTAAAGATTAAAGATTAAAGATTAAAGATTAAAGATTAAAGATTAAAGATTAAAGATTAAAGATTAAAGATTAAAGATTAAAGATTAAAGATTAAAGATTAAAGATTAAAGATTAAAGATTAAAGATTAAAGATTAAAGATTAAAGATTAAAGATTAAAGATTAAAGATTAAAGATTAAAGATTAAAGATTAAAGATTAAAGATTAAAGATTAAAGATTAAAGATTAAAGCTTAAAGAATAAAGATTAAAGATTAAAGATTAAAGATTAAAGATTAAAGATTAAAGATTAAAGATTAAAGATTAAAGATTAAAGATTAAAGATTAAAGATTAAAGATTAAAGATTAAAGATTAAAGATTAAAGATTAAAGATTAAAGATTAAAGATTAAAGATTAAAGATTAAAGATTAAAGATTAAAGATTAAAGATTAAAGATTAAAGATTAAAGATTAAAGATTAAAGATTAAAGATTAAAGATTAAAGATTAAAGATTAAAGATTAAAGATTAAAGATTAAAGATTAAAGATTAAAGATTAAAGATTAAAGATTAAAGATTAAAGATTAAAGATTAAAGATTAAAGATTAAAGATTAAAGATTAAAGATTAAAGATTAAAGATTAAAGATTAAAGATTAAAGATTAAAGATTAAAGATTAAAGATTAAAGATTAAAGATTAAAGATTAAAGATTAAAGATTAAAGATTAAAGATTAAAGATTAAAGATTAAAGATTAAAGATTAAAGATTAAAGATTAAAGATTAAAGATTAAAGATTAAAGATTAAAGATTAAAGATTAAAGATTAAAGATTAAAGATTAAAGATTAAAGATTAAAGATTAAAGATTAAAGATTAAAGATTAAAGATTAAAGATTAAAGATTAAAGATTAAAGATTAAAGATTAAAGATTAAAGATTAAAGATTAAAGATTAAAGATTAAAGATTAAAGATTAAAGATTAAAGATTAAAGATTAAAGATTAAAGATTAAAGATTAAAGATTAAAGATTAAAGATTAAAGATTAAAGATTAAAGATTAAAGATTAAAGATTAAAGATTAAAGATTAAAGATTAAAGATTAAAGATTAAAGATTAAAGATTAAAGATTAAAGATTAAAGATTAAAGATTAAAGATTAAAGATTAAAGATTAAAGATTAAAGATTAAAGATTAAAGATTAAAGATTAAAGATTAAAGATTAAAGATTAAAGATTAAAGATTAAAGATTAAAGATTAAAGATTAAAGATAAAGGTTAAAGAAGATAAAGATTAAAGATTAAAGATAAAGATTAAAGATTTAAGATTTAAGATTTAAGATTTAAGATTTAAGATTTAAGATTTAAGATTTAAGATTTAAGATTTAAGATTTAAGATTTAAGATTTAAGATTTAAGATTTAAGATTTAAGATTTAAGATTTAAGATTTAAGATTTAAGATTTAAGATTTAAGATTTAAGATTTAAGATTTAAGATTTAAGATTTAAGATTTAAGATTTAAGATTTAAGATTTAAGATTTAAGATTTAAGATTTAAGATTTAAGATTTAAGATTTAAGATTTAAGATTTAAGATTTAAGATTTAAGATTTAAGATTTAAGATTTAAGATTTAAGATTTAAGATTTAAGATTTAAGATTTAAGATTTAAGATTTAAGATTTAAGATTTAAGATTTAAGATTTAAGATTTAAGATTTAAGATTTAAGATTTAAGATTTAAGATTTAAGATTTAAGATTTAAGATTTAAGATTTAAGATTTAAGATTTAAGATTTAAGATTTAAGATTTAAGATTTAAGATTTAAGATTTAAGATTTAAGATTTAAGATTTAAGATTTAAGATTTAAGATTAAAGATAAAGATTAAAGATATCCGATTGTTTGTTAGAACAGAAGTTATAAGCCAGCCAAACCAACCTAATCGTACCATTACGAATAATATTTGCAAAATATGTACCTACAACAATTTAATCAACATCCCAGTAGGAAATTTCATCCTCACTGAAAAATTTAGCTGAATTCGACATTGAATTCAAATGCCACTTCTTCGAAGAAACAGCAAGCACTGATTTAGTTACTGTAAAGTAATGCATAGTTTCACCAGTTCATGGTTTTAAACACATTGTCTGCTTTGTACATGGACAAAATGTCAAAACACTCCCTTCTTTTACCTGGTACACAAAATTCAAGTGAGTTCAATGCGGAATTATGCGATGATTCAATCGTTGAAAAGTAATGCATCAGTTCATCAGTTCGTTGTCTAGATCCACTCGTCTGCTTAGTATACTTAGAGAGAGAAGAACAAATAATTCTCCCACGACGCTCTCTTTTTTTGCTTGTTTTTTCCCTGAGTAAGAAAAGAATAAACTACCCTTTCCTTTACCTGACGCGATCAATATGAGGATTTCTGTGAAGAAAAGTAATGTATCCTTTCATCAGACATTTATCATGAACTGAGCATTGTATATATCTAATTTAAAAAATTCACTTAGAAAAATAAAATTCACAGTATGTTCATGCTTTGGTTTTTATAAGGGTCGGTAAAAATTGACCATAATTTGCGTATTAGAGACGCATTTTGGAGTTTATAGGTCACTTACCTTTTAATTGAAGTTAGGAGAAGTATTTTTCTAATTTATGAATAAAATATTCAGCGATTAAGCAACTCCCAATTCCCTATTGATTTCACAACTAAATATTCATCATAATTTTCATCGAAAATAATAAATATTAAGCTGATCAATAACTACATAAGTAACACGCAATTAGTGACTTTTTTGTTGAATATTCATCATATTTTTCATTGGCAAATATTGAGGTAGTGAAAAAATAAGTCCAAATTATTTAGCGATTTCATAAAAGAATTTTCATCATATTTTCATCAAAAATTAATGGTCTGATGAATAAGCAAGTTACTTTTGTTTAAGTATTTCTTCGCTGAATATTCATCATATTTTTCACCAGAGTCCTCAGTCCAACTGGTGAATAAGCAACTTCCAAGGAAGTAGTGATTTAGTTGTGGAATTTTCATCGAGATGGTTGCATGTGCACCCCGCCAATGACATGCCCATGTTAAAATCCTCGATGTATGACAAAGGAAGCGGGTGCTGCTCCCTTTCCTCAAGGAAGAAGCAAGATATTCACCATTGAATTTTTAGAAATTTCCCACTGGGATAATACATGTTACATACATATACTTAATGTAGCCATGTACACAGTGCTGGATTTAGGCTTAGGCCCGTGAGGCCAGGGGCTAGGGCGGCACAAGCCTAGGGGCGGCAAAATCCGAAGTGAATCTGAATCGGCAAAATTTTCGGGCAAAAATTAAATAAGAATTCATAATATAAACCAGCGTTTCTCAAGGTTGGCGCTAGTGGTCCACAGAGGGGGGCAACAGACCTGAGAATATTTTTTGGTGAAAAAGTAGTTTAGGTGGACGATGGATAATTTGTTGATAAAGTTCAATTTTATTAAAATAAAATTGACAAAATAATATTTTTCATTTTATCTCTTTCTTTATAATTGATTATAGGTGAGCAATAAATGAATTGAGTTTGAAAATTTATGAAATTATTAACTATAATAAAAAAAAGAATCGGTCACTGACTTACTCATTCATTAATCTGATTCGTCGTTGTACAGCTTATACTATAAGTATTAAAAATATGTAAACAAAATTTTTAAAATGGAATTTTAAGTAAGGCGTGAGTTATAGCGATCAGGAAAACCGTCAGGAAAAGTTGAAACAGATGGAATAAGGAATCTTTTCCTTATAAGCGTTTATAGCGAACACGAAAATTACGTCAGTGAGTAGGCTGTCGCCTGTCAATCAAGATTTCCTGATTGAAATGCAAACGCTTTTTTTATCCTTCCACTAATCTGTCAACAACAACAAGTAAAAACTGGAACGCAAGTAATTGGGACGATTTGTTTCATTTTGATCGAAATGACAATCAGCTGGTAGGGAAAATGAAATTTAGTCAGGAAAATAAATAAATACATTTATCACAAAAAATATTTGTTCAATTGAGAATTATATTGACACAAAAAATTCTTTGAATTATTTGCCATCGATTACTCCCTCAATTGCGTTAAAAATCGAATGAAAACCTAGTAATTAATTTATTTGAAAGTTTTTCCAATTTCGATTTCCCTATCTCTATAACTGGCCCGTAAGGCGCCAGTTATAGCGATCAGAAAAACCCATCCGAAAAACTTGAAACAGTATGAGATTGATTATTTTTTCTGATGGTTGTTTGTTGCAATCAGAAAAAATATGTCAGAAAAAGTGAAGCAAACCAAAAACAAACAAACATCCGCCAAGATTTTTTCTGATTGAAATGTCAGAAAAAAAATTTCGGATGGAATTCTTTCAGTGGAACAGAACAAAATTGGAACACAAATTAGTGGAACGATTTGTTCCCTTTTCTGTCAAAAAGATACGAAAATGAAATTTCATCCGAAAAACAAGTAAATCCATTTAAAAGATAAAAATATAAAGTTTTGGCAATTTTTTTCGCGACAAAAATTTACGCTGAATTACTCGTCGATTGATTTATCATTTGGCTATCAAATCGAATTGAAAAGTAATAAAAACTTCAATCGATTTTTTTTCGGATGGTTTTTTCTGATCGCTATAACTGGCGCCTAAGGTAAAATAGGATAAAACTGGTCATGGGTTCAAAAACTATATCTTCTAAACGGAAGGTCGTTCAATATTAATTTATTTATATATAGGGTAAATTTGGGTTAGATGGCATACCTTTTTTATGCAAGAAATAAATTACATCGATGCTTTTGCTCGAACAAAAGCCCGAAAGAAGAAAGTTTCCAATTAACTAATAACAATAAAAAAAATATATAAAGTCGACTCTCCCTAAGTCAAAATTTTCACAGGATACCAAGATTTGTTCGAGTTATAGAGAGAGTTCGACTTAGAGAATGGTTTTTGTATGGAAAATTGAAGGGAATGATAAAATATTTCGAAAAAATTCGAGTTAGAGAGAAATTCGATTTAGAGAGAGTATAGCTTAGGAAGAGTCAACTGTATTTTGTTTTTTAATGTTTTTTATTTAATGTTATATAGTACATACCATATATATTTTTCATTTGAACTGTTAATTAATTTTAATCAAAAAAAAATAATTTATGTTTGTTTAGGTTTGTTTCTTTATTTTCTGGGTTAAAGTTTTAATAAAGATTGAAAAAAGTTCGAGCTCGAGCTTTATAATGAATTGTTGCAAAAATTAAAAAGTGAAGAAACGAGTTTGGACAGTTTCAGATTTTAAAATTTCAAAACAAAAATAAACAAATATTTATTTCAAAAATAAATTCTCATTGTTTTGACGGGAAAAAATGGTTTACCTATTTGTATTGAAAATTAAAATTTAAAAATTAATAAACGGTTGCTAGTATCAATAAACTTTTTTTTTGGCACAATAAACGCATACATTGCGCCAAACAATTGTTTTATAAAACTTCTTTTTTTACTTTGATAAATGCGTTTATTGGCGCAATAAACAAATTATTAAATGTCAATAAACATTTTAATAGATTTTAACATTTTTGTTTATCATCGTAATAAACTCTATATTGCCTCAATAAACTATTTATTGTCCCAATAAAGTTTTTAGGGGTAGCTAAATACTTTATTTTTTTCAAATTATGGTCGATTCTAATAAAATTCACATTCTGTTCATGCTGTGATTTTTATATAGAGTCGGCAAGCATTAACCATAATTTGCATCTTCGATGGGTGCGAGTAATATTACGAAATGCATTCTGGAGTTGACGTCACTTGAATAAAAATTAAAAGTTCAATTGACTTCAACTCCAAAATGCGTTTTGTAAAATGCTGTCGCACCCTTCTAAGACGCAAATTATGTGCTATTCTTAGCGACTCTTATAAGAATCACAGCATGTACACAATGTGAATTCTATAACAGTCAAATATAATTAAAAACAAAATTAAACTTATTAACATTTTATAGGGACAATAAATAGTTTATTGGGACAATAAATAGGTTGTTGGGCCAATACAAAAAGTACATTGCCCCATCTCATAATTTTTGTAAAAGATAAATAATTCAATAAACAATTTCTTGTCTCAACAAACGTTTATTGGGCCAATAAACCACTTTTTCTTGTATCAATAAACGTTTATTGGGACAACAAACCACTTTTGCTTGTATAAATTAACGTTCATTGGGTCAATAAACGTTTATTTGGTCAATAAACGCTTTTGCTTGTATCAACAAATGTTTATTGGGCCAATAAACAGATTTAGCTTGTATCAATAAACGTTTATTGGGTTAATAAACAGATTTAGCTTGTATCAATAAATATTTATTGAGCCAATAAACCGCTTTTTATTGGCCCAATAAACCAGTTTCTTGGACGAAAATTGATAAATAAATTTATTGTCCCAACAAACTTTTTTATTGTATCTACGTACCTTTTTGGTTCAGTGTAGGTCCTGCGTGTTTTATCGACTTTGTTTTATATCTAGGATCATATGCGGTATTTGGAGTTCGTCTTACATACTGCCTAGATCCTTTACCACCATAAATTACAACTTTACTCTCGTCATCCAAAAAATATTCTTCCACTTCTTGGAGCCCATACCAAATGCTCTCGCGCAAACTTCTTTCTTTTTGTTATATGTTTGTTTTATTTCAGAAATGGGACTTTTCATGGACTGCGAGCATGCAAGTTGTGATTCCTCAATTGTCTTCTCACTGTATGGACACGGCATGGTAAATCACGTTCATCAGCAATCTGTGTAGCTGTTGCAATAGTAAGTATTTTTCAAAGCCGTACAACACGTTTTATATAAAATGGCGCTAAAACTTGTTTATAGCCCCATGTTTCCGCTTTTTCTTGAATGTAAAAGCGTTTCTTAACTAAAGAAATATAATATAAATGACTTTAAAATAAAGCAGTAAGAATAAACCCTTAAATTATTGTATGTATATCATTTTTGTTCCCGATGCGGACAATTTTGTTTGCCCCCAATTGGAACTAACTTCCAAATGAACTTATTCACATTGCACTAAAACCCTCTAAAATTGGTACTTGTAACTTGGTTCATTATGAGCTCATTCCCATTATTTTTGGAACTAACTCTCAACATAAAATGAATTAAGTCACAAAATGCAAATGAAGGGTTATGTCCCATTAAATAAAAACTACCAAATGATAAAAAGAAACTTTGCATACACCCAACTCGTACCTACTCCAAATCCTATAGTGTGCCCAAGCAGGGGGGTTGCATACCTCACTGTTTATTAAAATCGTTGGGACTTATTTCATAATGAACTAAGTCCCAAATGAACTAACTCCCAAATTTATGAACTAAGTCCCAACGAAATTTTGGTGGGGATAGTTAAAACAAGTAGTTTGGAAAAGCGGGATAATAAGAAACGGGACTATAAAAAACGGGATTTAAAGAGACGGGATTATAGAAAGCGGGATTATAAAAAACAGGATTATAAAAAGCGGGATTTCTAAACCGGGATTTAAAAAAAATGGGATTATAAAAAGTGGGATATCGAACCCAACCCGCTTAAAACCACTGAAAACGTCCCAATTCCCAAACCCTAAAATGAAAAATAAGGCAAATAATATCTCTTGAGTGAATTGCTGGAGCAGGTTCTAATAAGAACTGATTTAATTTTTTTTTTAGATGAAGGGCGTGTTTTACAATGTCTGAGTAAAGTTCTAATTAGTTACTCGACACATAAATACTGGCACAGGGTCATAAGTCGACAAACCAAATTTTTCAATTTTGTTTTATTGAACATAATATATACAATTTGGCTTATTATGGGGGAATACGGATACGGAAGTCGTAACGAAAGAGGAAGTCGACTTATTCAATATATTTGGCAACAAAAACTAACTGTAGGTAACTCATTATTCAAAAAAAAGCCAAAAAATCAATGGACTTGGATTACACCAGATAAAAAACACAAAAATCAATACGATTATATTCTAATCAACAAAAGATCAGTCCTTAAAGATGTCTCCGTCCTAAATAATTTCGATTTTGAATCTGACCACCGATTAGTTCGTGCTGAGCTGATAATTAACCATAGAACTAGAAAACTACATAGGACCACACCAAAAGTAATATCGAAATCAGTGAATACAGAAGCAATCAACAGCTATAATGCAGATCTACACCAACGATATCGTATTATATCACAGATGAATGAACCTTTTCAAGTAACATACAATAAAATGGAAAGGACTATCAAAGAATCGGCTGATAGATACATCCTTACAGCTATGTCAAAAAAACCACAAAAACTATCGAATGAGACTCTGAAGTTAACAACCCTTCGAGAACGCCTACGAAAGATACCAAACCCTGATGAGCAACAAAAACAAGAGCTTAGAAACATAAGGAAAAACATCAAGAAAAAATCTCAAGAGGATATCAACAAATTCAATGAGAACCTTTTAAAGACAGCCATCGAAGAAACAAAATCTATTAAAAAAGCTAAGAACGCAGTCAAAGAGTATAAAGAATGGATAACTGCAATATCCGAAAGTGGTAAAAAGAATCACGTTAGGCAAAGTATCAACCAATTAGCTACAAAATTTTACATTCAACTATACTCAAAACAAATAACAACAACCGAAGATCAATCAATTCTACAACAAGTAAATCGTGAAGAAGAGTTCCCACTTTTTCTTAACAGCGAAATAGAAAAGGCAATACTTAGCTTAAAAAACAATAAAAGCAAAGGTAACGATGGGATAGCAGCAGAATATCTCAAGTTCGGAAAATTTTCATTGGCCAACTGTTTGACAGATATTTTCAACCAGGTTTTGGTCACAGAAGTAGTCCCAGACCAATGGACGAAATCAGAGATAATACTCATACACAAAAAGGGCAATAAAGACGATATCAACAACTATCGGCCTATAAGCATAATATCGTCAATCTATAAGGTCTTTGCGAAGTGTGTATTTGGGAGAATAAAAGCCACTCTTGATTTTAATCAACCATTAGAACAAGCTGGTTTTAGGTCAGGATTCTCCACAGTTGATCATTTACAAGCCATAAGCCAAATAATAGAAAAATGCAAGGAATATAATATAACCATCTACTTTGCATTCATTGATTTTTCAAAAGCTTTTGATACAGTCGATCAGAGCTTTATTTGGAAGGCTCTTCTTAACCAAGGCGTAGATGACAAAATAGTCCGAATTCTAAAGAAAATGTACGAAAGTAGCACCGCACGCATAAAAACAGAGTGTATGGGACCAGAATTTAAAATTTCACGAGGTGTAAGGCAAGGAGATCCTCTCTCACCAGCACTTTTTTCGACAGCTCTCGAAGAAGTCTTTAGAAAGCTAAACTGGGAGAGTAAAGGCTTAAAAGTAAACGGCAGATATCTTTCAAACCTTCGATTCGCAGATGACGTTATACTTGTCTCAAACAGCAGTGAAGAACTCCAAACAATGCTTAACGAATTATGCTCCGAATGTGCAAATATTGGCCTATCGACAAATCAACAGAAAACCAAGGTTATGACAAATGGCGATGTGAATACAATAAGTATTGACAATCAAATACTAGAGTATGTTGAAGACTATACTTATCTTGGCCAAATTGTTTCCTTCAAAGACAGAGAAATCAAAGATGTAGAGCATCGAATAACAAACGCTTGGAAACAGTTTTGGAATGTGAAGCATCTGCTCGACCTAAATATTTCAAACAAAACGAGAAAGTATGTGTTCGACGCAACAGTGCTTCCAGTTCTGACTTATGGGTGCCAAACTTGGCAAGTTACAAAAAGTACTGAGACCAAACTTCAATCGTGCCAAAGAGCAATGGAAAGAGTTATCTTGAACGTTCGTATCGTTCAACGAACAAACCACAACATCCTTAGAAGCCAAACCAATTTTGAAGATGTACGGCATAGGCTAAGGAAATTTAAATGGGACTGGGCTGGACATATTATGCGAACAAATGATAACCGCATAACAAAATTAACAACCGATTGGGTACCACTAGATACGAAAAGAAGCGTGGGCGGCCAATTTAAACGATGGAAAGATGACATCCAAGCAATGTGTCCATTATACTGGCGAGAGGCGTGTGACAGAAGAAGGTGCTCTAAAAAAAAAATACTATAAAATCAATAGGAAAATCGCTGTTTTCAATAGTTTTTTACTATTGAAATTGGTCAATGTGTTTTATCCTATTATTAACTATAGGTAGTTCCTATTAAATCAATGCTGTACTGGTCCCATTAATGTTATAATTTTACCGTTTTAATTCAATAATGTGTACCATAAAAAAGTAATAGTATCTCCTATTAATTTAAAAAGGCCCTACCATTGCGCTTTTATGGTATCGACCCTTTGAAATAATTCTGTGTCAGAATTGATTTAATAGTGTGGAAGTATTAAAATAAAACTCTTGTACCATTGTTTTTATAAGATGAAACAATTAAATGTATAGTTTTTTTTTATGTTTATAATAGGATACCACATTGGATCAAGAAGACAGTCCTATTGAAATAATAGTATCCAAACTATTGTTTTAATAGGATGAAAGAATTAAATTTATAGTATTTTTTCATTGTGAGTAAAAGGATGTCCCATTGGATTAATAAGACGGTCCTATTGAAATAATAGTATCCAAACTATTGTTTTAATAGGATGAAAGAATTAAATTTACAGTATTTTTTTATTGTGAATAAAAGGATGCCCCATTGGATTAATAAGACGGTCCTATTGAAATAATAGTATCCAAACTATTGTTTTAATAGGATGAAAGAATTAAATTTATAGTATTATTTCATTGTGAGTAAAAGGATGTCCCATTGGATTAATAAGACGGTCCTATTGAAATAAAAGTATCCAAACTATTGTTTTAATAGGATGAAAGAATTAAATTTATAGTTTTTTTTTTATTGTGAATAAAAGGATGTCCCATTGGATTAATAAGACGGTCCTATTGAAATAAAAGTATCGAAACTATTGTTTTAATAGGATGAAAGAATTAAATTTATAGTTTTTTTTTTATTGTGAATAAAATGATGTCCCATTGGATTAATAAGACGGTCCTATTGAAATAATAGTATCCAAACTATTGTTTCAATAGGATGAAAGAATTATATTTATAATATTTTTTTATTGTGAATAAAAGGATGCCCCATTGGATTAATAAGACGGTCCTTTTGGATTAAAAGTTTTCAAACTCAGCAAGAAAGAGAACCATAATTAAAAAAAATTTATAAAAATATTTGCAAATATTACTTACGCTTTATAAACAAACAAAAAATTCCATCGATGTTTTCTGAAAAATACATGTACCAACTTCCAAATAAATTTTCGTTAATGAAAGAATTATTTTTAGGGTATTAAATTTTATTTACTTTTTTTACGTGTTACGCTTTTTATGTGTACAATCGGAATTTACAGTCAAATAACGGCAACTTACTTTTACTTTAATTTTTTTTTTTTTTTTTTAAATATTTAACAAAGCCGAGGTGGTTGTATTTTTAAATGACGTATTAAGATTATCATAGAAATAGTTTTCAAGAAATATATATCTATACATTTTTCCCTTCAATTGGGTACCTATTGAAAATAAATGACGTTGTACAATTTGTAAGTTGAGTCCAAAGATTTTATGAAACTTTGATATTCCATTATAAAATGTTTAGAATGAGTTAAGCTCAGAAAGGCTAATTTGTTTTTTTTTTTAACTGTTTTAAAGTTCTTGGACCTTTTCGGCATATACACTTACGGTAGGGCAATGGAGAAGTGTTGAGTACTGAGAATCTACTATGCTGGACTTCCACTTTTTGTGTATTGCTGTGACTATTGGTGATTTCAGGAGAGCCTCGAAAATCTACAAAAAATATACATAATATATTGTATATTAGATTGTTTCAGAAAAATAAATATTTGTTTTTATCTTTAAATACGAACTTAATTAGCTGTACATAATTTTAAGAGCTCAAATTTTTGTTATTTTTACGGAAACTTTGGAACCAGCAAGGAACTTTTGTTTTTCATATAACCTATTGAACCTATGTATATGTTCCCATAATTCATCAGAAATTATTTTGAAAATTTTACGTTTTTTTAGAAATATGTATAAACTTAGAAAAATTTTCAATGGTCTAATCAATTTTTAGTTACGCACTAAAAACCAGATATAAAAATGTCTTCTAGTTTCTGAGAAATATCGGAAATAAGTTTCTATTAATTTGGCTAAATCTTTTAAATTGCTCCATAGATCAAGTTTCACTTTTCAACAAATTTCCCATAAATAACTCATCTTTACTAAAACCTAAGTGAAAAACCCTGATATCTGAAAAAATCTTCCTTTGAAATTTTATATTGTTTATAGTAAAAAACTCGGTTAAGTAAAAAAGAAATTAGACAAACTAAAGAAAAAACAATGAAAAGGCTTTAAATCAGGCCATTTATTCATTATTGTTTTGTTACTGAATGAACTTAGAAAAATTTTCAATATTTTTTCTTCGAGAAAAAGACTTAGAAAAATTTTAGGACTAAGAAAAATTTTTAATATTTCTTCTTCTGGAAAAATGACTTAGAAAAATTTTCAACATTTTTTCTTTGGGAAAAAAGACTTAGAAAAATTTTTGAACTCAAAAAATTTTCAATATTTTTCCTTCGGGAAAAAGACTTGGAAAAATTTTCAATATTTTTTCTTCGAGAAAAAGACTTCTGAATAAAAGGATGCCCCATTGGATTAATAAGACGGTCCTATTGAAATAATAGTATCCAAACTATTGTTTTAATAGGATGAAAGAATTAAATTTATAGTATTATTTCATTGTGAGTAAAAGGATGTCCCATTGGATTAATAAGACGGTCCTATTGAAATAAAAGTATCCAAACTATTGTTTTAATAGGATGAAAGAATTAAATTTATAGTTTTTTTTTTATTGTGAATAAAAGGATGTCCCATTGGATTAATAAGACGGTCCTATTGAAATAAAAGTATCGAAACTATTGTTTTAATAGGATGAAAGAATTAAATTTATAGTTTTTTTTTTATTGTGAATAAAATGATGTCCCATTGGATTAATAAGACGGTCCTATTGAAATAATAGTATCCAAACTATTGTTTCAATAGGATGAAAGAATTATATTTATAATATTTTTTTATTGTGAATAAAAGGATGCCCCATTGGATTAATAAGACGGTCCTTTTGGATTAAAAGTTTTCAAACTCAGCAAGAAAGAGAACCATAATTAAAAAAAATTTATAAAAATATTTGCAAATATTACTTACGCTTTATAAACAAACAAAAAATTCCATCGATGTTTTCTGAAAAATACATGTACCAACTTCCAAATAAATTTTCGTTAATGAAAGAATTATTTTTAGGGTATTAAATTTTATTTACTTTTTTTACGTGTTACGCTTTTTATGTGTACAATCGGAATTTACAGTCAAATAACGGCAACTTACTTTTACTTTAATTTTTTTTTTTTTATTTTAAAATATTTAACAAAGCCGAGGTGGTTGTATTTTTAAATGACGTATTAAGATTATCATAGAAATAGTTTTCAAGAAATATATATCTATACATTTTTCCCTTCAATTGGGTACCTATTGAAAATAAATGACGTTGTACAATTTGTAAGTTGAGTCCAAAGATTTTATGAAACTTTGATATTCCATTATAAAATGTTTAGAATGAGTTAAGCTCAGAAAGGCTAATTTGTTTTTTTTTTTAACTGTTTTAAAGTTCTTGGACCTTTTCGGCATATACACTTACGGTAGGGCAATGGAGAAGTGTTGAGTACTGAGAATCTACTATGCTGGACTTCCACTTTTTGTGTATTGCTGTGACTATTGGTGATTTCAGGAGAGCCTCGAAAATCTACAAAAAATATACATAATATATTGTATATTAGATTGTTTCAGAAAAATAAATATTTGTTTTTATCTTTAAATACGAACTTAATTAGCTGTACATAATTTTAAGAGCTCAAATTTTTGTTATTTTTACGGAAACTTTGGAACCAGCAAGGAACTTTTGTTTTTCATATAACCTATTGAACCTATGTATATGTTCCCATAATTCATCAGAAATTATTTTGAAAATTTTACGTTTTTTTAGAAATATGTATAAACTTAGAAAAATTTTCAATGGTCTAATCAATTTTTAGTTACGCACTAAAAACCAGATATAAAAATGTCTTCTAGTTTCTGAGAAATATCGGAAATAAGTTTCTATTAATTTGGCTAAATCTTTTAAATTGCTCCATAGATCAAGTTTCACTTTTCAACAAATTTCCCATAAATAACTCATCTTTACTAAAACCTAAGTGAAAAACCCTGATATCTGAAAAAATCTTCCTTTGAAATTTTATATTGTTTATAGTAAAAAACTCGGTTAAGTAAAAAAGAAATTAGACAAACTAAAGAAAAAACAATGAAAAGGCTTTAAATCAGGCCATTTATTCATTATTGTTTTGTTACTGAATGAACTTAGAAAAATTTTCAATATTTTTTCTTCGAGAAAAAGACTTAGAAAAATTTTAGGACTAAGAAAAATTTTTAATATTTCTTCTTCTGGAAAAATGACTTAGAAAAATTTTCAACATTTTTTCTTTGGGAAAAAAGACTTAGAAAAATTTTTGAACTCAAAAAATTTTCAATATTTTTCCTTCGGGAAAAAGACTTGGAAAAATTTTCAATATTTTTTCTTCGAGAAAAAGACTTCGAAAAATTTTCAAAATTTTTTCTTCGGGAAAAAGACTTAGAAAAATTTTAGGACTTAAACAATTTTCAATACATTTCCTTCGGAAAAAGACTTAGTAAAATTTTCAATATTTTTTCTTCGACAAAAAGAAAATTTTCAATATTTTTTTCTTCGGGAAAAAAAACTTAGAAAAGTTTAAGGACTAAGAAATTTTTTTAATATTTCTTCTTCGGGAAAAATTTTTGGACTTAGAAAAATTTTCAATATTTTTTCTTCGAGAAAAAGACTTCGAAAAATGTTCAATATTTTTTCTTCGAAAAAAAGATTTAGAAAAATTTTAGGACTTCGGAAATTTTTCAATATTTTTTCTTCGAGAAAAAGACTAAGAAAAATTTTCAATATTTTTTCTTTGGGAAAAAGACAGAAAAATTTTCAATATTTTTTCTTCAAAATTTCAATTTTTTTTTTTTTAAACAGAAGACATACATACATACATCTAGTTCTTAGTTCTAGTTTTTAGTGATCGAATAGAAATGGAAAATAGTATTGAATACTAGAAGATGTTCGTCTTTTATACCATACATTTAAAAAAAAAACAGTACGTGTAACATTTTTGTGTTCTTTTTAATTTTGAGTTTTAAAATTAATGTTAAAAAAACTATTCACTCAAATATAATAATTAAAATATAAAAAAGAATAGATTCCAATGTTTTTAAAAAGATAATATTTAATATTATAATATAATATAATTTTTCCCGAATTAAAATCCTAATATTCCATTTTTTTAAAATAAAAAAAAAGATTGCCAGACGTATTTTGCAACGTCTGAAACCTACCAGAACTGTTAATTTAAATGATTAAAAGTTTATAGATCGGAATGAAAAAGAAGCCAATTTTTTTTCTATCTCGTACTATAACTTAAAAATTTAACTTTTTTGATTATTTAAAAGCTTAATTTTGAAAACCATTTTCCAAGACTTACAAAAAAAAATATTTCAATTCGAGCTAGGCAAGCAGTTATTTAATTAAAAAGATTCGCATATGAAAAAAATAATTCGTTAGTGGAATATAAGTATTAAACACTATTTTTTGTACCAATTCAAAAGCGGGATGAAAACCCACTTTTTCAAAATTTTAAAATTAAAAAAAAAACTAAAAGCTTAAAATTTTTCAAAAATTTAGTTTTTTTCTTTGAAAATAATTGAAAATTTTGCAATATAATTTAAACTTATCAGAAGCTTTTTAATAAAATAAAATACAATTAAGATCGGTCAAACTGATCATTGAAAATTGAAAAAAATGTTTCTACAAGAGGCTGTTAATAATAACCAATTTTTTTTTTTTTTGAAACTACTTGTACTAATACTAGTAAATAAAATCGAACACACCGTTTTCGAATTTTTGTCTGGTAACAATATTATCTATAATTTTGAACACATTCTATATAAAAAAATTATTTTCCGAGAAAAGAGCAAATCAATTCAAATTCTTTCGGAAACTGCTAAACGGTTATATCTATATTAATAATAATAAATCCCTCCTAAAAGCTTTTTTTCTATAATTATAAATTTTAAAATGTTTATTTTTACCTTGCTTGCCCTCCGAAAACGATTTATCTAATCTTCTTAATTTGTAACATCCGTTAACGGCCTTGTCGTGCAACTTTCCAAGCGGGTTCAGGCCACAACCTCTTTTTTTAACGTAGTATGTACTCTTGTGATCAAAAATAAAAACTTTTGAATTAATAAAAGGAATATAAAACAACTATAAGTATGCATATAAAAAGCTTATAAGTTATAAGCACTTAAAAATGAATATAATAATATATAAATGAGTATACTATGTTCCCACCAAAAGAAAACTTCCAATTCGGAGTCTTAAATCCAAATTTGAAAATTTTACCATACTATTTTGAGATTTAAAAATGCGAGATTTGACTTAAATCTAAACAAAATCTTTGAATGTTTTCAGAGGGTAGAGATGAACTGCAAAAAAGTTGTTATTATGATTTTAGTTGAACAAATTATTGTTAGTTTAGATAGTGTGAATACAAATTTCAAAAGATTTTTACTGAAGTTTCAGATTTGATTTTGTGAGAACATAGTATTGAGCAAAAAATTTTGTATGTATGTATATAAAATATGCGGTTGCTTATGAAAGTAGGATAAGAACATTCATACAACATTAAAAAAGTCAAGTTAATAAAGACCTAATTTCCTTTTATAATAAAGACATATGGTCTTGGTTCCATTTTCTTCAAAAAGAAGAGATACGATTAAGGTGTTATTAATTGTAGGTATATTTAAAATAATAATTTTTTTAATAAACTTATTCCACTTTCATTAGTATATAAATTGAAAAATTTTCAACATACCTTGCATTCGAAAGGAAAAGTTGCTATTATAGCATTTGTGCAATTGGTGATATCTTCCATCCTCATTTGGGTATTTTTAGCCATCCACAATTATAGATGTCCAAATTTCCTTATGACTATCTGGTAGAGTTGAATTTTCGTCATAACATTTTTTTTTTATAGCTTTTCCCCTTTCAGATTGATCAAAAAGGTCGGTAACTGTACGTTTACGTGACACTAGTTGCTGTTGACAATGACGGACTGTCAATTGAATGATCGAGTTTGGGACATAAAATGGTTTGCACTAAACGTATTAACAAAAGAAGCTGTACTGCAAAAAATAACGTGAAATATTTATTATTAGTTAAGATAACAATGAGAAATAAAAAATTCATATTTTGCATTTTGCAAAATTATTGAATTTGATTCAAAAATGAGCTCGCTTGCCAATCTGCGAAACTGGAAAAATATCTTCAATATATTTTTCTGTCAATAGTTTTACAGTTTTTGTATCAACACCGCAGGCTTTGTTTTAGAAAATTAATTAAAAATTATTTAAAATAAATCTTGACAATTTTACCCAGAACACGACCAAATACATCATCGTCAAGACCAAAATGCTCGCAAGTCAAGCTTCTAAGTTCTACTGCTTCTTTTAATAGTATTTGAAAAGTCGCAGATACTTTTACGACAGTGTCAGTTTCAGCCTCACAAACAAACAAAAAAAATTTGCAATCTGTGCCTGTCTACACGGTTGTTTCACTGAAAGGCGTAGGTATATTTTTTGTGCGTAGAAAAGGGATTTTGAGTGGAATCTACCCTTCTTGTTTCTACGAAAATATAAATTTACCTGTCTCTCTGGATGCGGCATTCAGTTAAACGACCGTGGAGACTGATGTTCCATAAAAGGAATAGGTATTTTTCGAAGATTTTTTTCTAAATATTCTAAAAATTCTTCTTCTTTTCTTCTTAATTTTACAGCAATTTTGACTGTAGTATTTTTTAAAAACTTGAGAAGCCTTAATATACTAAAAAAATAATTTTTATTTCTTCAACGCGCACTGCGCAAACCGAAGTAGTTTTTTTTTGGTGTAACACAAAATGAAGTTTAATACACATTTTTTTCCACACATATTATTTATTAAATGTTAAGGTTCACCCAAACCAAGCCAAATTAATAGAACGCAAATGAAACTTCTAGATCTCAAAGCGAATAAAAATGGACGTGACACGACGTGGCGAGACGGTCGCCATGTTGAATCCCAAGATATATCGATCTTGAACATTGTTAATGTTTCGCGTTGGTTTAAGTGAACCTTAATTTAGAATAATTACCTTTATTTTTAAACTTACTAATATATGATAGTTACCAATATTCCACAGCCAATTTTTACTTGCAATAAAATTTTACAGCCACTTCCCGAAATTAGTTACTTAAGACTTATTTTAAGACAACGACAAACACTCAAGTCGACTTCCCGACAAGACGATAAAATTAAAACTGAGCATTGGCCATTGAGCAAATACCAAAATTATAACGGACCTCATACAACCGAGAGCCTACAAGCTAAAATACGCAAACATATGCAGTTCGCCACGAATTTACGTATATATCTTATAATTTTAATAGTATCATATTTTTAAATCAGAAAGAATCTATGGTATCACCTTAATAATTATAGCAACATACAGGTTTTTAAGCATTGATTCAATAGTATAACACCATTAACCAACACTAACAATGCTGTAATACTATTGAATTAATAGTGCTATAGATTTGAATAAATAAGATTTTCTTCGTCTGAGAAAGAGTGTTGCCATTGTATTTTTTTTTAATGTTATGAAACTTTGCAATGTATTTAACTTAAAATAGTAAAGAATTTTAATTTTCATTTGAATTTTATTATTCCACTTAGTAATGTAACAGCGGGAATCCATTTTTTTTAAATGAAATCAAAAATAAATAAAAATTATAGTGAAATAAGAATGCATATTTATTAATACATAAATATAAAAATATAAATATTATGGCCCACGCATTGGATTTGAAAGTCAATATTTATTATTTCAATTTGTATTTGGGCACAATTTCAGTTTTATGTTCTGTGTACTTTGTACGCGGCAATATATTTTTATTAAAAATCACTTTTTCAAATACTTACCACCTACCTACTAGGCTTACATTACGACAAATAAAATAGGTTAGTTGAAAATTCCCAAATTATATTAGAAGAGTTTTATTATCTACGGATCTGGATCGGGATCATCTTTTAACACGTAATACAATAACATAGAATCTGTATGGTTTTATTTTCATGGGATGATCGTGATCCAGATCCGTAGATAAAAAGATGCGGCTATTAATATAAATAAGGCACCTATTTAATTTTAACACAATGAGGTTATGAATAATGAATTATTCAATTTAAAGATTTTATTACCAAATATTTATCCATTTTATTTGAAAATGGAAAATATATAAGAGAAGAAAATAACAAAAAAAAGTAGTGAGCAGTTTAACAAAAAATGTATTTAGCAGTTGAAGTTATGTAATTTGGTTATAGGTATTAATTGTTGAAAACTATGGGGGTATTGTATTCACAATCTGGTGTAACAAGCTTAGTAAAATTTTATTTTTTTACAATAGATCGTGAACGGACTTTTCTTATCTGTTATAGTTAGGCACACTGTAGCAAACCCACAAAATTTCACAAACACATATCAGTTGACAATTATAATGACATTTGGTGAGCTATCAAATACACAAGCGCAAACTTTACTATGGTGTATTTTTCTTTTACAATAGGTTTGAAGTATAGCAAAAGTGTAAAATTTTGACATTCAGTATATTTTGTTGGTGTAGTGTAAGTGTACTTTTACCTTTTCTGCGAATTTCTTTCTTTTTAAGATTTGCTAATACTATGTACCTATAAATTAAAAAAAAAACAGTTTCGGAAAATTTATTAAAATGGCAACTTTTTGTGCTTGGTAAAACATAGTTCTTATATTTTTAATAGGATGGTATTTTTGAATTTGAATGAAACTATGGTATCACAATATTAATTTTCGCAACATTAATAGTTTTTAAGCATTGATTCAATAGTGCAACACCATTAACCAACACTAACAATGCTGTAATACTATTGAAGTAATAGTGCTTTAGATTTGAATGCATAAGGTTTTTTGATTCTTAAAAAGAGTGTAGCCATTATTACTCTTTTCATCAGCAATAAATTTTCTTCTAATTACTATAAACTACTTTCCACAATATTGAATTTACCTAAAATAAAAACGATTTTAATTGGCAAATCTAACCATAGCATATAATAGCTGTTCTTTTTGTTTTTTCTTAATTGAGCATTTATGTATTTGCATGATTTGGTATATTTTTGCTGTATTTATTAACACATTTTTAAAATTTGAATAAACCACCTACCTACGATAGAATTTAAGAAAAAAACTTAAAATCTCACTTTTAAAAAATTATATTTCAAATTTCTATTGCACGAATTCATATTATTAATTGAAATCAGTTGCTGTTGTTTTTTGAGCTCAGTATATTGTAAAGTTGTTTTTCCAATTTATTGCATGCCTTATAGATACTTTTCTATAATTACTCATCCTACAGATTTAATATATGTAACCTATTCAAATTCTTGAGGTACGTGCCCATTTGAGAGTAAAAACGTTGAGAGTTGCTCTCAGGACTCAGGCCCCTCTCGAGAGCAAACTCGCAAGTGGAAACAGGTTTGAGAATAGGTTGCGGAGAGTTGACTTTTTGCTCTCGACATTCAATTTTTTTAATAGTAACTCGCAAGTGGATACACGTTTTGATACCTATCGAAGATTAGCTCGCAGAATTTCAACACTGTTCGTATTCTGCGAGTAAAATGTCGAGAGTTTACATATAAAACTGTGATTTTCAGAGGAAACAAATCAATTAATAGAGAAATGGTCGTGCTTTCAGAATAAATTTCAATTTGAAGCCGGTAAAAGAGAATGCATTTGAATGATCCCTTGTTGACCTAAAATATGAAAATATTAAAATTTTGTGGAAAACATCTGAGCAATCATTATAAGCGATAGAAAAAAAAATTTAAAAAAATTTTATGTTGAAAAAGTTAATTTTTAAGCCATTCTTGAGCTCCTAAAGTTCATTTAGGTAAACAAAAATTTTATAATTTCAGAAAAAAGGTAAGATAAAAATTCCAAGGGTAATCGCGCCGAATTTGCTTCTACTATTTTCCCCTAACGCAATTTCTATCATTTATAAATTAATTTATTTCTTTACGAACCATTACATCAATAGGTTATCCCATTGAATTGTGTAACAATAGTACCAATACTATTAATGTAAATAATCAAAAGTATTATACCATAAGAATAATAGTATAACAGAATTGATTTAATAGGACGTAACTTATTTTTAAATAATAGTATTGCATTAAAATACAATGGGATAAGACCTATAAGTTTAATGTAGAAAAAAACCATAACATCAATAGGTTATCCGATTGAATTGTGAAACAATAGTACCAATACTATTAATGTAAATAATCAAAAGTATTATACCATAAGAATAATAGTATAACAGAATTGATTTAATAGGACGTAACTTATTTATAAATAATAGTATTGCATTATAAATACAATGGGATAAGACCTATAAGTTTAATGTAGAAAAAAACCATAACATCAATAGGTTATCCCATTGAATTGTGCAACGATAGTACCAATACTATTAATGTAAATAATCAAAAGTATTACACCATAAGAATAATAATATAATAGAATTGATTTAA
Source organism: Epistrophe grossulariae (assembly GCA_929447395.1). NCBI lineage: Eukaryota > Metazoa > Arthropoda > Insecta > Diptera > Syrphidae > Epistrophe > Epistrophe grossulariae. Next base: position 54,166,124 of record OV839569.1, on the reverse strand, counting down.
TGTGACGCAAATTATTAATAAATAATAGTATTGCATTGTTGAGCCAATGGGGTAAGAACTATAGGTTCAATATGAAAAAACACAAAATTAATAGGTTATCCTATTGAATCAATGATTTTGGAAAAATTACAAATCAATAGGACAAGAGAACCCCAAAATCGTTGTTTTTATAGGAAAAACCTATTATTTCGCGTACTATTAAATCAAAACTGGTACCATTGAATTTTCTTTTTTTGAGTGTGGAGAAGTCTGGGGGAGGCTTATGCTCAAATAACATAAATATTTACGTCAAAAAAAAAAAAAATCTGAATACTTTAATTGTATAATAAGAATTGAATTTAATGAGTGAATAAAGCTTGAAATAATAATAATAATAATAATAATACAATTTGGCTTATAACTAATATGATACTATGATAAATTTACATTTTTTGGCACATAAGGGGCCTAACGTTATACAATGTCTTAAGTTTAACAAATTATAGATAAATATAAATTACATGTCAAAAAAATTTATTTTAAAAGTCGGTTGACTTAATCGTCCTCAGGGTGTTCATTCCCGATTGTCAATGCCACAAACCAAAAATTAATATTTTTTCATTTATAGTCTATTGAAGTCTATTGAAGTCGTCAAAAAACAATTTAAGTTTTTCTCCTGTGGACTTATGACCTTGTGCCAGTGTTTATGTGTCAAGTCACTAATCAGAACTTTACTCAGGCACACTGGAATTGGGACCCTAAGGGTCTGTTTCACAATGTCTGAGTAAATTTCTAATTAGTTATCCATTATCCTAAAATTAAATCCTCCCTTTAAAAAACTTTGCGTTTCACAATGATCAATTAGCTATTCGTTTGTTATTCCAGTTTTCCAGACAAATTGAATTTGACTCATGTCAAACATTGAAAAAAAAATATTTATAATCATCAAATAGTTAGTTTTTTCATGGTGGGTCACCTTATTGTATATGTTAAAAGTGTCGAGAGGATTGTTTCAAAGAGATGTGAATAATAAGAGGTAAGTCTGTTGAATTGAAGTGTGAGTGTTAGTGAAGAAAGTTTTGAATTTCTAATTGTCAGTTTAATTTTCTAATCGGTACTTCATCTTGCCAGTAAAATACTTAGAACTTGAATTGCCAATTAGACGTATTCAGACATTGTGAAACGTAAATGAGGTTGTTAACTGTGGAATAAGTTCCATGTAGCTTAATTGGAACTTTAATCAGACATTGTGAAATAGACCCTAAGGGTTTGTTTCACAATGTCTGAGTAAAGTTCTAATTAGTTATCCGACATTTAATTTATCCTAAAATTAAATCCTCCCATTAAAAAACTTTGCGTTTCACAATGATCAATTAGCTTGTAACAAAACCCGAGGTGTTGTCGGTAGAGATTCCCGAAAAAACTGACTACCACGAAGAGGCGGAAACAAAAAAAAAAAATTCCAAAGTCAGACTGAGAATCCCTTTTACCCCTCCTTCCTTTACTACCATTACAACCCCCTGCGTACAGGAGCAGGAGGCCGATCCTGGCAGCAGAAAGGAGGGGGCGTTCAGGCTACGATTGCGTGGCATGCTTGCATAAAGCACGGCTCAGCTCGTCGGGGGGGGGTCCTTGCAATCGTATCTCTGAACTGGGGTTACGTATACTTCATGCCGGTAATTAATAAAAAAAATCGGTTTCAAAAAAAAAAATATAAAACTGAAACCCGAATTCGTCCATATTGTGGGAGGAGGTGATTCCTATAAGGGGGGGAGGGTCAAGGTGTTGAATGCCCTCCGGAGGCTTTTGCCCACCCTTGTATCTCTGAGATACCACCATGGCTACTGCATCCTCTATATGTTGCGCAGTAGCCCCTAAAGCAAGATTACCCATTCTGCCAATCCATCATCTCCTTAGGGCCAGGGTCACCTCCACCTCTGACCTTCAGCTTAGGCTTCCATGTTGACTAAATTCAAAATAAAATTTGCAGAATGCAAAATAAAAATAAACTTCCCATAACAGTTGAACAAGGCATTACAAAGTCAATCCATTCCGATAAATGGAAAGAGAAAAGTGCGACAAAATTGTGGGTATAGGCTTATAAATATTTATTGTGGGCTTTTACTAATATTTAATACAAAATAAAATAGAATGAAAATTCAAAAATTAGGCAAATATAATTTATACTATAATTATATTTACAGAAAATTAATTATATAATACCGGAAAAAAAAAAATTTTTAAATAAAAGGTATTCAAATTTTAATTTTTCAAATTTGTAGAAAGTTGGCAACCATAAATGTAAGAATTTAAAATTAGCTTAATTTATTGTTATATCTTTAGTTTACTTTTTTTTTTCACTTAAAATTTAAGACCAAAAAAAAAAGGGCATCTCTTTTTAAATGCTAGGTTGATAATTCGTTATCAAATAATTAAATGAGATTTACCCATATAGGCATCTCTTTTTAATCTTTTTAATCATCCGTGTATTTCCTTTTCTTTTTTTTTTATAGTTAGCAATTTAAATGAGATTTACCATTTTTTTATTTAATTTTCACCCCCACACAACTTCACCAAAACAAAATAAAATAGATAAATTAAAGTTAGTTATAACAAGAATAAAAAAACTTACTCAGCTTAGAATGCCGCCAATGTAGTGCACCACTTGGTTGATCCCTATAACACTGAGGAATACAAAAAAAAGTTATCGAACAAATTTTCTTTTCTACTCTGTTTTGCTTATTTTGATCTTCATTATTTTTTTTTTTTTTTATTACCCGAAGATATATGTAGCTTTTGTTTTTCTTTTATTTTAAGTAGAGATAGTTAGATTATATATTTTTTTCTGTTTATACTAATTTTAAATTCTTTTACACTTTTCGGCTGAATTACTATGAATCTTTCGTTTAGGTATAATAGACTTTTCCCTTTTTTTTTTACGGGCCACACCTTTGTTTATTATTTTATTTTTTTTTTTTTTTATACAAAATTTTAATTTATGGTTTATACATTTTTTTTTTTGAAACACCAAACGAAAACATAGGACATTGGATACAATGATCACACAAGGAGGTACAGATAAGAAAGGTAAGAGGTAAGTATTTGGATTAGGTTGGTAGGTACACTAAGGACACTTTGAATTACACAGGTAGGTATTGTATTTCAGGATCGATGATGATGATGATGATTAAGATGATGATGATGATTGAAATGATGATGGTGATTAAGATGATGATGATGATTAGGGTGATGGTGAGATTTTACCGCGGGTAAGTATTTTGGTAGGTATTAATAAAATTGTTTTTTTTTTTCTTTCTTTTCTTCAGGTTGAGTTTATATAGGTATATATATTTTTTTGTCTTTTTATTTAGGTATGTTAAGGTAAGTATGTGTATTTTTATGTTGAGAAAAAAAAAATTTTCCTTTTTTCTTTTTTTATTAAGTTGGAGTTTGGAAGTTTACGTTAGAGGAGCTTAGCGGGGGAGTTATACCGTTGTTATAAGGGTATTTTAATTGAACTATTTTTGCCAGTGCAATTTCTGTGCAAAAAAAAAGGCACTATTACTTTTTTTTTTTATATAGATATATATAGTTCTTTTTTTTTTTGTTTTGTTTCACTGAATATATGTTTGATAGTTATAGTTAATTTTAGCGTAAAAATATAACATCAAATTTTTCGATTTGATAACTTTCGTCTAAAAAAAATAACTTGTGGTAATTTCTTTTTTTTTTCTCGTTTTTATTAAAAGAAAAGTTATATAACTTTGTCAAACAAGGAAAAACCCGCGTTTAGACCTTTTTATGCCGTTGGCCTACTTTTTTTTTTTGTTATATATTTCGCAAAATCGATTACCAATTTTAAACTTCCGCGTCGCTCACAATTCCAATACCAACTGACTAACCTTAGCGTTATTAAAGCTACATAGTTAATCTATCAACAGGCTCCGCCTCTTTTCCAGCAGTTTTAATTGCGGTCCTTGCTGTGCAAAAGGTCAGTGGCCTGAACTGATCATCAACAACTAGCGGTGACATTAGAGAACAATACAAAAAAAAAATGATACGTTAGTTACTGTCTAAGTTTGGCAAAACTAAGTTAGGTCCTCCACGTGGAGTGGAGGTACATAGTTAGCACAATAACAAAACCCCGTATTACGAATATTTTTATTATGTAATTTCTTTATGATTATAGTCCGAGCGGTTCGGTTATTATTATTATTATTATTATTATTATTATTATTATTATTATTATTATTATTATTATTATTATTATTATTATTATTATTATTATTATTATTATTATTATTATTATTATTATTATTATTATTTATTATTATTATTATTATTATTATTATTATTATTATTATTATTATTATTATTATTATTATTATTATTATTATTATTATTATTATTATTATTATTATTATTATTATTATTATTATTATTATTATTATTATTATTATTATTATTATTATTATTATTATTATTATTATTATTATTATTATTATTATTATTATTATTATTATTATTATTATTATTATTATTATTATTATTATTATTATTATTATTATTATTATTATTATTATTATTATTATTATTATTATTATTATTATTATTATTATTATTATTATTATTATTATTATTATTATTATTATTATTATTATTATTATTATTATTATTATTATTATTATTATTATTATTATTATTATTATTATTATTATTATTATTATTATTATTATTATTATTATTATTATTATTATTATTATTATTATTATTATTATTATTATTATTATTATTATTATTATTATTATTATTATTATTATTATTATTATTATTATTATTATTACTATTACGTTTCCCACAAAGCTTCTTCTTTTCACGAGATCTTTCGAAGTGAAAGAAGAAGAAATGAAACGAGCATCGAACACTTATCCCTGAAAGGAAGTCTCATGTTCAGACTGGAAGCCGGGCTTAGTTTTCGAGCGCTATTTCTTTAAGTCTTTTCCGTGGAATACTCCTATTTTCTTTCCGTTAAGGTCTTCAATCTCATATAAATTGTTGCCGATTATTTTGCAGATTCTTACTTTTAAGAATTTAGGACTGAGTTTCGCACAGAACTTATTCGAGGCGTTGCTTAGGGCAAAATTCCTGCGAAACACGACATCTCCGACGGTGAACTTAACATCTTTACTACGTAGATTGTAGTTGTTCTTGTACTGAGTATGGGCCTTTTCCAACGAGTTTTTTATGTGGTCATGTATGGTGTTCATCTTCGCGGACTTCGACACTACGTTTATGTCGGAGTTGTTCAGGGCATTTAACTTACGGAGAACCTTGTAATCCGCCCCATGTTCTACACAACTTTGCCCGAACAGGGCTTCATACGGTGACATATTAATGGCGGAATGGACCGTTGTTCGGAGGGCGCTTGCTATATACTGCAGGTTGCAATCCCAGTTCCTTTGATCGCTATCAATGTAAGACCGGATAGCGGCGAGAATTGACCGGTTTACCCTCTCACTGGCATTGGCTTGCGGAGAATAATAGGCGGTCCTCACATGATTAATTCCCAATTGTGACATGCATTTTTCAAATTCTCGGCTTACGAATTGCTTCCCGTTGTCGGAAAGAATCGTTTCCGGAATTCCAAAGATACAGAATACTTGCTCCTGCAAGAACTTCACGACCGTATCCGTTGTTGCTCTCCGCAATGCCTTGACGACCACAAACTTGGTCAACTGGTCCAACGCAATCACAATGTGCGTATTACCATCTCTGGACCGAGGGTATGGTCCCAGGAAATCGATGTACAACATCTGAAAAGGTCTCTCAGTTAAAAATGCTTTGCCCATCGGAGGCCTCAGGGTTGCATTAGGAGCTTTCGAGGCTTTACAGATGTCGCACATACCGATAAACGCTTTTACCTGGGCTGCCATGTTAGGCCAGAAGAATTGTTGCTGCAGTCGGTACAATGTTTTCGCAATTCCACCGTGCGAAGCTCGAGGCGGCTGATGAGCGAGAGCTATCAGATGTTCAGTCAGCGGTTGTGGAACCCAAAGCTTCCATACTTGGTCATCCTCTACGGGACTCCCTGTGCAATGTTTGACCTTCTTGTAGACGAAATTTTCCGACACTTGAAGATCCGGTAGCTTATCTTTTTGTTCTTCGATGTCGGTCATGAGCTTGAGATATTCCGGAGATTTAAAACTCGGATCCTCAAGATCAATATGCAACACATCGCAGGGATCTTTCAACATCGAAACATCGCAAACCAGTGCGTCCACTCCATGAACTCGCGAGAGTGCATCGGGTACCACGTTCTGGGAACCTTTACGATGCTCGATGGTGAAATCGAATCCCTGTAACTTTAGGCTCCACCTCGCTAACCGTCCACTGAGGTCTTTCTGGCCCATCAACCACTTCAAGCTCGCATGATCGGTCACAATTTTGAACGCATGCCCCTCAACATAAGCTCGAAACTTCTGAACTCCCATGACAGCAGCCAGGCATTCACGCTCGGTCACATTATAATTGCGTTGGGCCGAGTTGAGTTTCTGTGAGTGGTAATAAATAGGACGTTCATTACCACTCTCATCCAGTTGGCTCAGCACACAGCCAATTCCCGTGTTGGAAGCATCGCAAAGGATGATGAATTCTTTCGAGAAGTCCGGATTCACCAGGAGCGGAGCGGATGTCAGGGCGGATTTTAGCTGGTTGAAAGCTGCCATTGCTTCATCTGTGAAGTCAAACTTCTTGCCCTTCTTCAGCGTGTCGGTGATTGGAGCCGCTAAACTGGAAAAGTCCTTCACGAAACGCCGGTACCATCCCGCCAACCCCAAAAATCGTCGCACCTGTTTAGCCGAAGCCGGAGTGGGAAAATCCGATATGGCTGTTACCTTATCCGGATCCGTCTTTAAACAACCATCTCCCACAATGTACCCAAGGTATTTTAATTCCTTAAAACAGAATTTTGACTTCTGGACGTTCATGGTAAGTCCCGCTTCCTTCAGTCGACCGGCCAAAATCTTCAACAGTTCGATATGCTCCTCGAAAGTGCTTGATACTACCAACAAGTCATCCAAGTACGGAAAGATTTTTTCTCTCAGTTGATGTGGTACCACTTTGTCCATTAATCTGACCATGCGTTGTGGCGCATTGCAGAGACCAAATGGCATTACCGTAAACTGCAACAGAGGCATACCGGGCACAGTAAACGCCGTCTTTTCCCGTGATGACTTCTCCAGAGGGATCTGCCAAAAGGCATCTTTCAGATCCACACTCGAAATGAAATGTGTATCTGGAAGACGCGATAGCAATCCTTCTATATGAGAAAGTGGATACGCATCTTTCTTTGTCTTGGCGTTAACTTTCCTATAGTCCAGGCACAAGCGATTTTTGCCGGGCTTTCGCACTAGGACTACCGGAGAGCTCCACGCACTGGTACTTTCTTCGATAACACCGAGTTTAAGCATACGTTCCAATTCCTCATATAGAAGTTTCTGCACCGCTGGAGAAATCGGGTAATGACGTTGCTTAATGGGCTCTGCATCCCCTGTATCGATGGTATGTACCTCTAGCGTCGTTTTTCCTAAGCCTTCAACAGCAGAGGAAGGAAACAAGCTAATGGCATCTTTTAATCGTTTGGACTGTTGTTCGGTTAGTATATGGGCATTCGGATCTGTTTCTGTCGGGCTAGGAACTGTAAAGATTTCGGAGATCAACTGAGGAGCGATGTCAAACTCCCTCCAGAAGTCAATACCCAAGTACAGTTTCTGTTGCAAAGATGGAACCAGATAAAGGGGAATAGTTTTCGTCATCCCTTTGTAGGTAACCTCCACATAGATCCTCCCAACTATGGCTTGCTGTTTCCCATCTGCAGTCTTTACTCCAGAAGAGAGTTTCGAGAAGCTTTGGCCGTGCTTTTGAAGGAAATCAAAGCCATCCGAACCCAAGCAGCTTATGCTAGCCCCACTATCGAGTAAACCTTGAAGAGGTTCACCAAAAATGTGGACCGTAGCATAAGGGCGTGGATCTTCGGAACTGCACAACGTAGTGGCTTCAATGGCTCTGAACGCTTCCTTCTTTTCTCGAAACTTCTTCCGGAGCTTAGCCACTTTCTCAGACACGATGGTGTTTTGTCCTCCAAAGATTCTTTTGCGTACTTCCATATAGTTTTGCAGTCTTTCGTGTAGGGTTTTGAGCGGTCTTCTTGGAGCAACAGGTGGTGGTTGAATAGAAGATTCCGAGGGTTTGGACGGTCGCTGCAAGATTCTGGGGGTTGGAACAGGCGTAGATGGTAGAGGTGATTTGGTGACTGGAACGGATTCAGAGTTGCTGAGGGAAAGAAGAGGAATAGCAGGTAATTTTACTGAGGCTCCGGGTTCTTCTCCAGAGAGCAATTCCCCCGGGGCTTCAAACTGCTCTTCGACTCGTTTCCCGAGCATCGAGGACATTGCGGAGAGGTGGTGTTTTCCCAGCCACACCTAAAGCAGAAAAGGAATCTCTGAGCGTCAGGGCATTCGAAAAATGAATGACCCTTAGCCTTGCAATTCCAACATGTGAAATTCCGTGTATCCCTTTCCTTTTTAGGGTGGAATGCCTCTAACTCGGGTAAGAAGTCTTCTTCCCCCCTTTCCTCAGCAACGAGCTCGGAGACAGCATTTCTACGTGGAGGTGGTGTAGGTACCATTCGAGGTTTTAGTGCTCCGGCTTCACGGTCGAGGATGTATTTTTCAACTTTTCGACAGACATGAACCATTTGAGCCAAAGTGCTGGTATTGAAAGTGATCAGTAGTAATCCCATCTGCCGTCGAACGTTGTTCTTAAGAATGTCGATGATTTCGGCGTCTGTTTTTGGAACTCTTAACCTACTATTCAGTTTCTGAATTGCGGTGTAGAAGTCGTCGAACGTTTCGGTTTGGCCCATATGTCTGTCGTAAAGTTTCCTCGACAGCTCCGAATCCGTTTCCAGACTCCTAAACTGCTCTATCAGCGCGTCTTTCAGGGTAAGCCAAGGAACATCTGGATTTGCCTTCAGGTAAACCCAGAACCAAGTTTCAACTGCACCAGAGATGAAATGATGAAAATTGATAACAACTTCATCCCAAGTTGCTTTGTAGCTAACCTTCAGACGCTCCAGCCGGAACAAAAAATCATCAACTGACATTGTTTTGTTGTCAAACTTCAACCCCCACTTATGGAAGTTCTGCAACCTATACCCAGAGTGACGAGGTGCTGACTGAGTGGTATTGACGGGGTCACTCAAAGTCAGATTGTGTAGTTGGCGTAGGAATTAATCCATGTTGGAGTGGTCAGCTGCTGCGTTGCCATGTGGAGGTGAGCGAGGTCGAATAGGTGTTCGGTTCCGTGTTGGTGAACGGTGGCTGGGTGAAGATCTTGGTGGTACGTTGACAGTTGTGGAGAAAGGATTAGCAGCTGTAGAAAAATTTCGAGGTTCTTCACCGTGACTAGTTCTCCTGGGTGTAGGGCGGGGAACAACTTCTGGTGTTGGTGCCAAAATCTTCTCTTTTACTATCCCTGCCAACTCTTCCCGCAACGCCGCTCTGGTTCGCTCCATCTCCCCGGAGAAGAAACGAAAATCTTCCGCACGACTCGCACCTACGGCAGCAGTGACCACATCCTGAATGTATCCGGTCCACTGTTCCTCGTTTCCACCAGCTATCGAATCCCGTGGTCTTGGAGTAGGATATGGTGGCCTACTCTGGGCTGTCCCATCATAATCCTGAGCTAAAAGGGACGCCGCTCCCTCACGACTTCGTGTCCCATCTAACGAAAGTCGTGGTGGAGGTATAGGTGGACCGTGGTTTGATGTCGCAAGGTCCGAAAAGGAGTCCGCCATAAGGGCTGACCGTAGAACGCGCCCGACCCCCCCGGTGTTTTTCGCCTTTGCCTTATTTACTTTACTTGGCATGTCGACCAAAGAAAATAAAAGACCAATCCAATAGAATAAAGAAAAACTCGAAAGAAAAATAAAAGCGAGAGGTGATAAGTTAGAAGGAAATGCGATGGAATGAAGAGAAAAGAAAAAATAAAAAAAATAACCAAAAAAAAATTCTGATAAAAATAAGTAATTCAATGTATCGATAATTCAGTAAAATAAAATATAAAAAAAAATAAAGCAAATTTAACTTCCAGGATCAAAATCGGGTCCTTAAAACAGTTAAAAAATTGAAAAACTAACTGAAATGCAAAATCCAAAAATACTACTGGAAAACTTAAAATTCGGAAAAGATTAGTTAAAATCAACTAAAAGCGAGAGAGAGATAAAAATCTAGTTAAATAAAAAAATCAAAAAAAATAAAAGTTCAAAATCAATATTTCATATAGTCGAGGTGGAAGTGACACCCAATAAGGAGAAAAAGGACTTGAAGACTGAAGAAAATGGATAACGAAGACTAATAACCCCCCTATGGAATCACTTAAGTTCGACCAGGATACAAGCAACCACACTGCGTCCACAATATTGTACTCTAGACCTTGGATGTTATGATATGGGAGCAATTGTGCTTCTATGTCCTACTAGCTTTTCCAGCCAGTTGACAGTCAAGCCGAAAAATCACTACTCAATTTATATACATGAAAATAAACATTTCCAAAAAAAAGACAAAAATTAAACAACTGAAGCCAGAATTTAAATACATCTCCGAACTTAGGCTTTAAATCTATCCTGAATGTTTGCGTTAGGTTAGGATTGTTTCGCGGAATCGCATCTCGTAAACATGGATAAGAAAACCCTTTTTACTGGACGTTCCAAAGAAGCAACAAAACAAAATTGAAAAATTATCACATTAGCAGAGTGTGCTGGATCGCAACAGCGTAACTGCGAGTGGGTAAACCCAGTAACCGGTCTCTCCAGACAAAAAACTAAATTTTTAAATTTCAATAAAATTTCTTATATATGCATAACTAAACTCCAAGGCCAAAATACAATACGCGGCCGCAGCATGTTCAATGTAATCCTGATCAAACTTCCCCACAAGGTGTTAAAATTTTGGAAGAATTCGGGCCCCACGTTGGGCGCCACCTGTAACAAAACCCGAGGTGTTGTCGGTAGAGATTCCCGAAAAAACTGACTACCACGAAGAGGCGGAAACCAAAAAAAAAAAATTCCAAAGTCAGACTGAGAATCCCTTTTACCCCTCCTTCCTTTACTACCATTACAACCCCCTGCGTACAGGAGCAGGAGGCCGATCCTGGCAGCAGAAAGGAGGGGGCGTTCAGGCTACGATTGCGTGGCATGCTTGCATAAAGCACGGCTCAGCTCGTCGGGGGGGGGGGTCCTTGCAATCGTATCTCTGAACTGGGGTTACGTATACTTCATGCCGGTAATTAATAAAAAAAATCGGTTTCAAAAAAAAAAATATAAAACTGAAACCCGAATTCGTCCATATTGTGGGAGGAGGTGATTCCTATAAGGGGGGGAGGGTCAAGGTGTTGAATGCCCTCCGGAGGCTTTTGCCCACCCTTGTATCTCTGAGATACCACCATGGCTACTGCATCCTCTATGTTGCGCAGTAGCCCCTAAAGCAAGATTACCCATTCTGCCAATCCATCATCTCCTTAGGGCCAGGGTCACCTCCACCTCTGACCTTCAGCTTAGGCTTCCATGTTGACTAAATTCAAAATACAATTTGCAGAATGCAAAATAAAAATAAACTTCCCATAACAGTTGAACAAGGCATTACAAAGTCAATCCATTCCGATAAATGGAAAGAGAAAAGTGCGACAAAATTGTGGGTATAGGCTTATAAATATTTATTGTGGGCTTTTACTAATATTTAATACAAAATAAAATAGAATGAAAATTCAAAAATTAGGCAAATATAATTTATACTATAATTATATTTACAGAAAATTAATTATATAATACCGGAAAAAAAAAAATTTTTAAATAAAAGGTATTCAAATTTTAATTTTTCAAATTTGTAGAAAGTTGGCAACCATAAATGTAAGAATTCAAAATTAGCTTAATTTATTGTTATATCTTTAGTTTACTTTTTTTTTTCACTTAAAATTTAAGACCAAAAAAAAAAGGGCATCTCTTTTTAAATGCTAGGTTGATAATTCGTTATCAAATAATTAAATGAGATTTACCCATATAGGCATCTCTTTTTAATCTTTTTAATCATCCGTGTATTTCCTTTTCTTTTTTTTTTTATAGTTAGCAATTTAAATGAGATTTACCATTTTTTTATTTAATTTTCACCCCCACACAACTTCACCAAAACAAAATAAAATAGATAAATTAAAGTTAGTTATAACAAGAATAAAAAAACTTACTCAGCTTAGAATGCCGCCAATGTAGTGCACCACTTGGTTGATCCCTATAACACTGAGGAATACAAAAAAAAGTTATCGAACAAATTTTCTTTTCTACTCTGTTTTGCTTATTTTGATCTTCATTATTTTTTTTTTTTTTTATTACCCGAAGATATATGTAGCTTTTGTTTTTCTTTTATTTTAAGTAGAGATAGTTAGATTATATATTTTTTTCTGTTTATACTAATTTTAAATTCTTTTACACTTTTCGGCTGAATTACTATGAATCTTTCGTTTAGGTATAATAGACTTTTCCCTTTTTTTTTTACGGGCCACACCTTTGTTTATTATTTTATTTTTTTTTTTTTTTATACAAAATTTTAATTTATGGTTTATACATTTTTTTTTTTGAAACACCAAACGAAAACATAGGACATTGGATACAATGATCACACAAGGAGGTACAGATAAGAAAGGTAAGAGGTAAGTATTTGGATTAGGTTGGTAGGTACACTAAGGACACTTTGAATTACACAGGTAGGTATTGTATTTCAGGATCGATGATGATGATGATGATTAAGATGATGATGATGATTGAAATGATGATGGTGATTAAGATGATGATGATGATTAGGGTGATGGTGAGATTTTACCGCGGGTAAGTATTTTGGTAGGTATTAATAAAATTGTTTTTTTTTTCTTTCTTTTCTTCAGGTTGAGTTTATATAGGTATATATATTTTTTTGTCTTTTTATTTAGGTATGTTAAGGTAAGTATGTGTATTTTTATGTTGAGAAAAAAAAAATTTTCCTTTTTTCTTTTTTTATTAAGTTGGAGTTTGGAAGTTTACGTTAGAGGAGCTTAGCGGGGGAGTTATACCGTTGTTATAAGGGTATTTAATTGAACTATTTTTGCCAGTGCAATTTCTGTGCAAAAAAAAAGCACTATTACTTTTTTTTTTATATAGATATAGGTATATAATTCTTTTTTTTTTTGTTTTGTTTCACTGAATATATGTTTGATAGTTATAGTTAATTTTAGCGTAAAAATATAACATCAAATTTTTCGATTTGATAACTTTCGTCTAAAAAAAATAACTTGTGGTAATTTCTTTTTTTTTCTCGTTTTTATTAAAAGAAAAGTTATATAACTTTGTCAAACAAGGAAAAACCCGCGTTTAGACCTTTTTATGCCGTTGGCCTACTTTTTTTTTTTTTGTTATATATTTCGCAAAATCGATTACCAATTTTAAACTTCCGCGTCGCTCACAATTCCAATACCAACTGACTAACCTTAGCGTTATTAAAGCTACATAGTTAATCTATCAACAGGCTCCGCCTCTTTTCCAGCAGTTTTAATTGCGGTCCTTGCTGTGCAAAAGGTCAGTGGCCTGAACTGATCATCAACAACTAGCGGTGACATTAGAGAACAATACAAAAAAAAAATGATACGTTAGTTACTGTCTAAGTTTGGCAAAACTAAGTTAAGTCCTCCACGTGGAGTGGAGGTACATAGTTAGCACAATAACAAAACCCCGTATTACGAATATTTTTATTATGTAATTTCTTTATGATTATAGTCCGAGCGGTTCGGTTATTATTATTATTATTATTATTATTATTATTATTATTATTATTATTATTATTATTATTATTATTATTATTATTTATTATTATTATTATTATTATTATTATTATTATTATTATTATTATTATTATTATTATTATTATTATTATTATTATTATTATTATTATTATTATTATTATTATTATTATTATTATTATTATTATTATTATTATTATTATTATTATTATTATTATTATTATTATTATTATTATTATTATTATTATTATTATTATTATTATTATTATTATTATTATTATTATTATTATTATTATTATTATTATTATTATTATTATTATTATTATTATTATTATTATTATTATTATTATTATTATTATTATTATTATTATTATTATTATTATTATTATTATTATTATTATTATTATTATTATTATTATTATTATTATTATTATTATTATTATTATTATTATTATTATTATTATTATTATTATTATTATTATTATTATTATTATTATTATTATTATTATTATTATTATTATTATTATTATTATTATTATTATTATTATTATTATTATTATTATTATTATTATTATTATTATTATTATTATTATTATTATTATTATTATTATTATTATTATTATTATTATTATTATTATTATTATTATTATTATTATTATTATTATTATTATTATTATTATTATTATTATTATTATTATTATTATTATTATTATTATTATTATTATTATTATTATTATTATTATTATTATTATTATTATTATTATTATTATTATTATTATTATATTATTATTATTATTATTATTATTATTATTATTATTATTATTATTATTATTATTATTATTATTATTATTATTATTATTATTATTATTATTATTATTATTATTATTATTATTATTATTATTATTATTATTATTATTATTATTATTATTATTATTATTATTATTATTATTATTATTATTATTATTATTATTATTATTATTATTATTATTATTATTATTATTATTATTATTATTATTATTATTATTATTATTATTATTATTATTATTATTATTATTATTATTATTATTATTATTATTATTATTATTATTATTATTATTATTATTATTATTATTATTATTATTATTATTATTATTATTATTATTATTATTATTATTATTATTATTATTATTATTATTATTATTATTATTATTATTATTATTATTATTATTATTATTATTATTATTATTATTATTATTATTATTATTATTATTATTATTATTATTATTATTATTATTATTATTATTATTATTATTATTATTATTATTATTATTATTATTATTATTATTATTATTATTATTATTATTATTATTATTATTATTATTATTATTATTATTATTATTATTATTATTATTATTATTATTATTATTATTATTATTATTATTATTATTATTATTATTATTATTATTATTATTATTATTATTATTATTATTATTATTATTATTATTATTAATTATTATTATTATTATTATTATTATTATTATTATTATTATATTATTATTATTATTATTATTATTATTATTATTATTATTATTATTATTATTATTATTATTATTATTATTATTATTATTATTATTATTATTATTATTATTATTATTATTATTATTATTATTATTATTATTATTATTATTATTATTATTATTATTATTATTATTATTATTATTATTATTATTATTATTATTATTATTATTATTATTATTATTATTATTATTATTATTATTATTATTATTATTATTATTATTATTATTATTATTATTATTATTATTATTATTATTATTATTATTATTATTATTATTATTATTATTATTATTATTATTATTATTATTATTATTATTATTATTATTATTACTATTACGTTTCCCACAAGCTATTCCTTCGTTATTCCAGTTTTCCAGAAAAATTAAATTCGATTGATGTCAAATATTAAAGAAAAATTATTTATTAAATCAAAAAGTTAATTTTGCAGTGTCGGTCGTCTTATTGTACGTCTTTAAAGTGTCGAGAGGATTGATTCCAAGAGCTCTGGATAATAACAAATAAGTGCGTTGAAGCGAAGTGTGTTGAATAGAAGTGTGTGTGATCAGTGACAGATTTGAATGTTTTAATTGGCAGTTTAATTTGCTAATCGGCACTTCATCTGGCCAGTAAAATACTTAGAACTTTAATTGCCAATTAGTCGTATTCAGATATTGTGAAACGTAGGTAAATGAGGTTGCTAATTATTGAATAAGTTCCATGTAGCTTAATTGGAACTTTAATCAGACTTTGTGAAACAAATCCTAAGGGTCTGTTTCACAATGTCTGAGTAAATTTTTAATTAGTTATCCGACATTTAATTTATCCTAAAATTAAATCCTCCCATTAAAAAACTTTGCGTTTCACAGTGATAAATTAGCTATTCGTTCTTTATTCCAGTTTTCCAGACAAATTGAATTTGACTCATGTCAAACATTGAAGAAAAAATATTTATAATCATCAAATAGTTAGTTTTTCATGGTGGGTCATCTTATTGTATAATATGTTAAAAGTGTCGAGAGGATTGTTTCAAAGAGATGTGAATAATAAGAGGTAAGTGTTTTGAATTGAAGTGTGAGTGTTAGTGAAAAAAGTTTTGAATTTTCAATTGTCAGTTTAGTCAATTAGTGAAGTCGGTGAGGTGGAAAGGGAGGCGACAGTCAGGAAGAAAACATAAAGATGGGGGTGAACAGTAATGTTTCATATCCGAAATGTTCCATTTTATACCATTTTTTTCCTTTTAAGCTAATTGGTTTTAGGGTAAGGGGCCAGTTATAGCTTTCATTGAAACTCATCATTGAAAATTTTAATCTTCAGTTTCGAGGCCTTAAAAAAGCGATATCAGTTATTATTTTGATGCCAATAAAAAGCTGATGACTCAATTATTATTTCTAGTCAAAAAACTATTTCATTTTGGCCCTACCTTTCACATAAAACAATTTCTAAGATTTCAATGATCAATGATAAGGCAGTTCAATCATTGAAATAAAGAAATTTATTTCCTGCGATAGGCTGGGCCAAAATGAAATATTTTTTTGACTAGAAATAACAATTGAGTTATCAGCTTTTTATTTGCATTAAAATAATCACTGATTTCCCTTTTTAAGTGCCTCGAAATTAACATTTAAAATTTTCAATGATGAGTTTCAATGAAAGCTATAACTGACCCCTAAGGTGTCAGTTATAGCGATCAGAAAAACCATCAGGAAGAGTTGAAACAGATGGACACAGGAATTTTGTCCTTATGAGCGTTTATAGCGAACACGTAAACTACGTCAGTGAGTAGACTGTCAATCAACTTTTCCTGATTGAAAGCTGCAACGCAAATAATTGGAACGATTTATTTCATTTTGATCGAAATGACAATCAGCTGGTACGGAAAATGAAATTCAGTCAGGAAAATAAATAAATACTTTTTTCACAAAAAATATTTGTTCAACTGAAAATTTTATGGATACAAAAAATTCTTTGAGTTATTTTAGCAATTTTTTATATGAACATGATTTTAAGATGTTGACTCACTCTATTCGTCCACCCTTTTAGGTGGGAGGGATAAATTAAAAAAAAATATTGAAAAAAGAAAATGAGTATAAAAATACAACGGCAACACTTACAATATTATGTTATAGCTTTTTTCATCATTTAGAATGGGATTGAAAACTTGGTTTGATTGAACGAAGGTATTGAAAGCCAAAAAAAAAAACATTTTTTTACGTGGAAATCGAGTTTATTTTTATCACATAAGATACAATAATTTATTTTGTATTTATATATATTTCGTACATTGTTTTTGATTAAATCAAATCCAATTTAATACAGAAATTAGGATAGGTATAATGGACTACATTTTATGAATAATTTGTATTCTTATTCTTTTTTCATTATTAAAATAAAAGAAAAATACAAATTCAAATTGACTTTAACTTATTTTATCGAATACATTACTTAATTTTAAAAATATTATATAAAAACTATACATATTTCAAAATCGAGCAATGCTGATTATGTTTTATTGATTTCAATATTTTTTAATTATTTTATAATAATAAATGACAGCAATATATCCAATGATTTTTGTGTATATTGTTTAATATTTGGATAAAAATACAAAATATGTAAGACATTTTTGATTAAACCTTTATGTAAGAGGTTTTTTGGCAAGCTTTTTAATTACAAAAAAACAAATTATATACCCTAATGAATATTGTATAAAGATATAATATTATTTGTATAATTTTCAATCTACTCCACTTATCCATTTAATTACATTTTCACCAAACAAGTAGGTATTTAAAAAAAATCATTAATCGTTCTTGCAAAATATTGTTTTTGGCATCGCAGTGTTTTTCTTTTTACTTTTATTTAAAATGGTTGTGTTTAGTTAACTTTTTTCAGACAGTCTTGTTTATGAATTTAAAATTGTCATCGCACTAAACTTTTTGTGTGTACTTTTATTAGAATTTAATGCGTTTTTTTATCAGACTTAAGTGACTTCCTGGAATGTTAACAATTTATTGAAAAGAAATTAATCCGGATTCAAAGAAATTATGCGAAACTAATACTAATTTATAATCTTAAAATTATGTTTAAGTTTTCAACAGCGAATTATAAAATTCTGTTATTTTTTTAGGAATCAATGTTTATTTACAAAATATTGCAAAATTTTGGAATGAACATACATCAATTTCATTTTATGTTATAAAATAGTATTAAATGAAATAAAAAAAAATACAAATTAATAAAGTAAGTCCGTTTTTAAAGAACCTTCACTATAAGCTATAGTGAGATCATCAGATGCGGGTTTCAGATATTCCAAGGAAGGCTTATGAAGCTCTCCATAGTCGTCCGCGGGTAGATTTTCAATTGAATGAGTATCATCACCAGTTTTATCCGATTGACTATTTGGTACACGTGTTACACCTAATTGAAATATGTTTTCGGTTTTTGCCCTTAACGGAGTGTAACTACCTAGGGGCGCTGAGCCTAAAATAATAATTCAAACAAATTAATATAGACTATAACAGTAAGAAGCCGCTCACAAATTGTACACTTCAGCGACGAATAAATAATCTTAATATTATTGTTCCCTTAAAAGAAAATCTCTGCACAATTAAAATGAAATGAAATATTAGTAAATATTAGTTACCTCTTAATTATTAGTTCTACATTTTGGGATTTTAAACTCTTGATTCAATGAAAAAATAGCTAATAATTTGTTGATGATTTTTGTATGGATTATGGATAAACATATTTTTGATGAATTGAAAAATACTCGAAATTTTTTTTAAACAACATCTGGAAATATAATAATATTGAATGTAGTAAGTTTTGTTATGGTGAATTATTTTGCTTAAATGTATGTAAGTTGAAGAAAATAAAAACACAATTAAATAAACCACTATTATGGTTTTTGATTTGTCATTTTGAATTGTATTGAAAGCAGGGTGGAGTGTGGTTTAATTCATACTTTTACTACCTGAAACTATTGTAATGTTAAATATTTTTAATATTTTACTGCCAAAACTATAAAAAATATTACATTAACAAGAAAGTTATTTTTATTCAATGAATCTAACAAAATTAGAAAAAAAAACTCAAACACATTAATGATTATGAATGCTTTTATTTTGACATTTCTAGTTTTTTTTCGAAAATTAAATACAGAAGCATTGTTTAGTCGATTTAGTAAAAAGGTAAAACTATTTAAAGATGATACAAGGTAACAAAAAACGAGTTTTTAAATTAAATTGCGCAAAAATGTTAGTCGATTTAGTACGATACATTTTTAGAAGATAACACAAGTCAACAAAAATATTGGCAGACTGTTAAACGGTAAGCGGCTTTTAATACGTAAGAGACGAAGTGAACGGGGGGTTTTCGGGTGGCACAGTAGTCACATGATTTATAGTAAGTGTGTGCGCGCGCTTTCCAGTGAAATAACGTATTTCATCCTTCATGAGATCTAAATATATCTTCAAAAAAATGTAAAAATGACCCCGACGCGTTTGTTACATTTGCGGCGAATTTATTGCAGTAAGAACCAAAATATTTACCTTAGCAACAAAAATATAGCTCTATGAAGCCTTTGAGGCTAATTTTAAACTTATTTTCAATATTCTTGATAGATATAAACTCATGGGTAGTAGAATGTCACTAAAAGTAGACATGTTACATACCCACTTGCACTAATTTAAGGATAACTTGAGGGCATATTCAGAAGAGCAAGGGGAATGTTTTACCAAGACGTGCTGGACTTTGAGCAACGTTATCATGGACAATAATATTATAATAAGAACATTATTAGAGATTACATTTGGGGACTCATATGAGATAGATCATTCTCACACAGAAGAAATCCCAAAAATATTAATTTTTAAAACTTCTTTATACTTTTTGTTGTATTTGTAAATTTATTTTAACTGTAATTTGTTAATAAAAGTGGTATAAATATATAAACTTAAGTTTGATTTCTTTTTATAAATAATTGAGTTTATAAAAATGCGAATTTCCTTAAATTTGAAATTTCGTTCTAATAAATACAAAAGCAAACTTTCTTAGGTAAAATTATTTTTTCTTTCATGACTGGCATAAGAAATAAAAATCAGACATACAAAACCCAGACTCAAAATTCGTGTTGACTTGTGTAATAGGTCTGTTCGCGTACTTGCCCGAAACTGCCAGATTCTACCAGTTTTATTTTTTTATATGAACTTTGACAGTCTTTCGGGCTAAAAGTGGTAGAAATGGGTAGGTTTGGGAAGTAAACGAACAAGGTTATAAAGTAAAGTACTCATCCGAAACTACCATTTCTTTCCAGATTTAGTCCGAAGGTGTTCGCGTACGCAAATTTGGGTAGTTTAGGAGAGAGAACTCATAAGAGAGAAAATAATTTCACCTTCTTGCCAGTTTTTAAAAGAGAAATTTCTTCGGGCAGGAACTAGTAAGTTCTGTGTTGTGCCAGAAGACAGAAGACAAAAATAAAATATTTTTATAAAAAGAAGTGAACTTTATGATAAAAAAATTAAATAACAAAATATTTAGGTAATTTAAGAAAGTTGTGAAGTGTACTTTAATTCAGTGATTTTTTTTTAATTCTGTTCTACTGTAGTTATGATTGTTCATCGATTTTGGGATTAATAAACAAAAAATACTTGATGTTCCTGTTTAGTTTGTAAATTCCAGTTGTAAAAATTTAAAATTCAAGTTTTAGGGTCTGTTTCACAATGTCTGAGTAAATTTTTACTTAGTTATCCGACATTTAATTTATCCTAAAATTAAATCCTCCCATTAAAAAACTTTGCGTTTCACAGTGATCAATTAGCTATTTGTTCTTTATTCCAGTTTTCCAGCCAAATTGAATTTGACTCATGTCACACATTGAAGAAAAAATATTTATAATCATCAAATAGTTAGTTTTTCATGGTGGTGTTAAAAGTGTCGAGAGGTTTGTTTCAAAGAGATGTGAATAAATAAGAGGTAAGTGTTTTGAATTGAAGTGTGAGTGTTCGTGAAAAAAGTTTTGAATTTTCAATTGTCAGTTTTATTTGCTAATCGGTACTTCATCTTGCCAGTAAAATACTTAGAACTTTAAATGCCAATTAGACGTATTCAGACACTGTGAAACGTAAATGAGGTTGCTGTCGATTAAGAGAAAGAGAGAATAAGAATAAGAAAAAATATTTATAATCATAAAATAGTTAGTTTTTCATGGTGGGTCATCTTATTGTATAATATGTTAAAAGTGTCGAGAGGATTGTTTCAAAGAGATGTGAATAAATAAGAGGTAAGTGTTTTGAATTGAAGTGTGAGTGTTCGTGAAAAAAGTTTTGAATTTTCAATTGTCAGTTTTATTTGCTAATCGGTACTTCATCTTGCCAGTAAAATACTTAGAACTTTAATTGCCAATTAGACGTATTCAGACACTGTGAAACGTAAATGAGGTTGCTGTCGAATAAGTTCCATGTAGCTTAATTGGAACTTTAATCAGACATTGTGAAACAGACCCTTAGTTTGTTCATCATTAAATTTGTTTACTTTTTGATGAAGTTTAAAAAGTGGTAAATATTTTGGTTCAAGTCGTTCGTGTATTTTCGGAGAATTTCGCTTCTCTTTCACCCCCACTACTCCAAATTTGACAAATTGGAAGATTTAGTCTGAAAGTACCCGAACATACCTAATAGGTAACCTAGACAAAAAAAGGAGGTGCTCTAAACTGGGCCAACTAAAGAAGAACAGGTAAGACCCTGTTTAGATTGTGAGTGCTCACTACGTAGTAACCGCAGTTTGTAAGTGAAGACGGTGAGGTGGAAAGGGAGGCGACAGTCAGGAAGAATACATAAAGATAGGGGTTTCATATCCGAAATGTTCCATTTTATACCATTTTTTTCCTTTTAAGCTAATTGGTTTTAGGGTAAGGGGCCAGTTATAGCTTTCATTGAAACTCATCATTGAAAATTTTAATCTTCAGTTTCGAGGCCCTAAAAAAGCGATATCAGTTATTATTTTGATGCCAATAAAAAGCTGATGACTCGATTATTATTTCTAGTCAAAAAACTATTTCATTTTGGCCCTACCTTTCACATAAAACAATTTCTAAGATTTCAATGATCAATGATAAGGCAGTTCAATCATTGAAATAAAGAAATTTATTTCCTGCGATAGGCTGGGCCAAAATGAAATATTTTTTTGACTAGAAATAATAATTGAGTTATCAGCTTTTTATTTGCATTAAAATAATCACTGATTTCCCTTTTTAAGTGCCTCAAAATTAACATTTAAAATTTTCAATGATGAGTTTCAATGAAAGCTATAACTGACCCCTAAGGTGTCAGTTATAGCGATCAGAAAAACCATCAGGAAGAGTTGAAACAGATGGACACAGGAATTTTTTCCTTATGAGCGTTTATAGCGAACACGTAAACTACGTCAGTGAGTAGACTGCCAATCAAGTTTTCCTGATTGAAAGCTGCAACGCAAATAATTGGAACGATTTATTTCATTTTGATCGAAATGACAATCAGCTGGTACGGAAAATGAAATTCAGTCAGGAAAATAAATAAATACTTTTTTCACAAAAAATATTTGTTCAACTGAAAATTTTATGGATACAAAAAATTCTTTGAGTTATTTTAGCAATTTTTTATATGAACATGACTTTAAGATGTTGACTCACTCTATTCGTCCACCCTTTTAGGTGGGAGGGATAAATTAAAAAAAAATATTGAAAATAGAAAATGAGTATAAAAATACAACGGCAACACTTACAATATTATGTTATAGCTTTTTTTCATCATTTAGAATTGGATTGAAAACTTGGTGTATTAAACGTAGGTATTGAAAGCCAAAAAAAAAACATTTTTTTACGTGGAAATCGAGTTTATTTTTATCACATAAGATACAATAATTTATTTTGTATTTATATATAATATTTCGTACATTGTTTTTGATTAAATCAAATCCAATTTAATACAGAAATTAGGATAGGTATAATGGACTACATTTTATGAATAATTTGTATTCTTATTCTTTTTTCATTATTAAAATAAAAGAAAAATACAAATTCAAATTGACTTTAACTTATTTTATCGAATACATTACTTAATTTTAAAAATATTAAATAAAAACTATACATATTTCAAAATCGAGCAATGCTGATTATGTTTTATTGATTTTAATATTTTTTAATTATTTTATAATAATAAATGACAGCAATATATCCAATGATTTTTGTGTATATTGTTTAATATTTGGATAAAAATACAAAATATGTAAGACATTTTTGATTAAACCTTTATGTAAGAGGTTTTTTGGCAAGCTTTTTAATTACAAAAAAACAAATTATATACCCTAATGAATATTGTATAAAGATATAATATTATTTGTATAATTTTCAATCTACTCCACTTATCCATTTAATTACATTTTCACCAAACAAGTAGGTATTTAAAAAAAATCATTAATCGTTCTTGCAAAATATTGTTTTTGGCATCGCAGTGTTTTTCTTTTTACTTTTATTTAAAATGGTTGTGTTTAGTTAACTTTTTTCAGACAGTCTTGTTTATGAATTTAAAATTGTCATCGCACTAAACTTTTTGTGTGTACTTTTATTAGAATTTAATGCGTTTTTTTATCAGACTTAAGTGACTTCCTGGAATGTTAACAATTTATTGAAAAGAAATTAGTCCGGATTCAAAGAAATTATGCGAAACTAATACTAATTTATAATCTTAAAATTATGTTTAAGTTTTCAACAGCGAATTATAAAATTCTGTTATTTTTTTAGGAATCAATGTTTATTTACAAAATATTGCAAAATTTTGGAATGAACATACAGCAATTTCATTTTATGTTATAAAATAGTATTAAATGAAATAAAAAAAAATACAAATTAATAAAGTAAGTCCGTTTTTAAAGAACCTTCACTATAAGCTATAGTGAGATCATCAGATGCGGGTTTCAGATATTCCAAGGAAGGCTTATGAAGCTCTCCATAGTCGTCCGCGGGTAGATTTTCAATTGAATGAGTATCATCACCAGTTTTATCCGATTGACTATTTGGTACACGTGTTACACCTAATTGAAATATGTTTTCGGTTTTTGCCCTTAACGGAGTGCAACTACCTAGGGGCGCTGAGCCTAAAATAATAATTCAAACAAATTAATATAGACTATAACAGTAAGAAGCCGCTCACAAATTGTACACTTCAGCGACGAATAAATAATCTTAATATTATTGTTCCCTTAAAAGAAAATCTCTGCACAATTAAAATGAAATGAAATATTAGTAAATATTAGTTACCTCTTAATTATTAGTTCTACATTTTGGGATTTTAAACTCTTGATTCAATGAAAAAATAGCTAATAATTTGTTGATGATTTTTGTATGGATTATGGATAAACATATTTTTGATGAATTGAAAAATACTCGAAATTTTTTTTAAACAATATCTGGAAATATAATAATATTGAATGTAGTAAGTTTTGTTATGGTGAATTATTTTGCTTAAATGTATGTAAGTTGAAGAAAATAAAAACACAATTAAATAAACCACTATTATGGTTTTTGATTTGTCATTTTGAATTGTATTGAAAGCAGGGTGGAGTGTGGTTTAATTCATACTTTTACTACCTGAAACTATTGTAATGTTAAATATTTTTAATATTTTACTGCCAAAACTATAAAAAATATTACATTAACAAGAAAGTTATTTTTATTCAATGAATCTAACAAAATTAGAAAAAAAAACTCAAACACATTAATGATTATGAATGCTTTTATTTTGACATTTCTAGTTTTTTTTCGAAAATTAAATACAGAAGCATTGTTTAGTCGATTTAGTAAAAAGGTAAAACTATTTAAAGATGATACAAGGTAACAAAAAACGAGTTTTTAAATTAAATTGCGCAAAAATGTTAGTCGATTTAGTACGATACATTTTTAGAAGATAACACAAGTCAACAAAAAAATATTTAAGGTTTTGGCAGACTGTTAAACGGTAAGCGGCTTTTAATACGTAAGAGACGAAGTGAACGGGGGGTTTTCGGGTGGCACAGTAGTCACATGATTTATAGTAAGTGTGTGCGCGCGCTTTCCAGTGAAATAACGTATTTCATCCTTCACGAGATCTAAATATATCTTCAAAAAAATGTAAAAATGACGCCGACGCGTTTGTTACATTTGCGGCGAATTTATTGCAGTAAGAACCAAAATATTTACCTTAGCAACAAAAATATAGCTCTATGAAGCCTTTGAGGCTAATTTTAAACTTATTTTCAATATTCTTGATAGATATAAACTCATGGGTAGTAGAATGTCACTAAAAGTAGACATGTTACATACCCACTTGCACTAATTTAAGGATAACTTGAGGGCATATTCAGAAGAGCAAGGGGAATGTTTTACCAAGACGTGCTGGACTTTGAGCAACGTTATCATGGACAATAATATTATAATAAGAACATTATTAGAGATTACATTTGGGGACTCATATGAGATAGATCATTCTCACACAGAAGAAATCCCAAAAATATTAATTTTTAAAACTTCTTTATACTTTTTGTTGTATTTGTAAATTTATTTTAACTGTAATTTGTTAATAAAAGTGGTATAAATATATAAACTTAAGTTTGATTTCTTTTTATAAATAATTGAGTTTATAAAAATGCGAATTTCCTTAAATTTGAAATTTCGTTCTAATAAATACAAAAGCAAACTTTCTTAGGTAAAATTATTTTTTCTTTCATGACTGGCATAAGAAATAAAAATCAGACATACAAAACCCAGACTCAAAATTCGTGTTGACTTGTGTAATAGGTCTGTTCGCGTACTTGCCCGAAACTGCCAGATTCTACCAGTTTTATTTTTTTATATGAACTTTGACAGTCTTTCGGGCTAAAAGTGGTAGAAATGGGTAGGTTTGGGAAGTAAACGAACAAGGTTATAAAGTAAAGTACTCATCCGAAACTACCATTTCTTTCCAGATTTAGTCCGAAGGTGTTCGCGTACGCAAATTTGGGTAGTTTAGGAGAGAGAACTCATAAGAGAGAAAATAATTTCACCTTCTTGCCAGTTTTTAAAAGAGAAATTTCTTCGGGCAGGAACTAGTAAGTTCTGTGTTGTGCCAGAAGACAGAAGACAAAAATAAAATATTTTTATAAAAAGAAGTGAACTTTATGATAAAAAAATTAAATAACAAAATATTTAGGTAATTTAAGAAAGTTGTGAAGTGTACTTTAATTCAGTGATTTTTTTTTAATTCTGTTCTACTGTAGTTATGATTGTTCATCGATTTTGGGATTAATAAACAAAAAATACTTGATGTTCCTGTTTAGTTTGTAAATTCCAGTTGTAAAAATTTAAAATTCAAGTTTTAGGGTCTGTTTCACAATGTCTGAGTAAATTTTTACTTAGTTATCCGACATTTAATTTATCCTAAAATTGAATCCTCCCATTAAAAAACTTTGCGTTTCACAGTGATCAATTAGCTATTTGTTCTTTATTCCAGTTTTCCAGCCAAATTGAATTTGACTCATGTCACACATTGAAGAAAAAATATTTATAATCATCAAATAGTTAGTTTTTCATGGTGGTGTTAAAAGTGTCGAGAGGTTTGTTTCAAAGAGATGTGAATAAATAAGAGGTAAGTGTTTTGAATTGAAGTGTGAGTGTTCGTGAAAAAAGTTTTGAATTTTCAATTGTCAGTTTTATTTGCTAATCGGTACTTCATCTTGCCAGTAAAATACTTAGAACTTTAAATGCCAATTAGACGTATTCAGACACTGTGAAACGTAAATGAGGTTGCTGTCGATTAAGAGAAAGAGAGAATAAGAATAAGAAAAAATATTTATAATCATAAAATAGTTAGTTTTTCATGGTGGGTCATCTTATTGTATAATATGTTAAAAGTGTCGAGAGGATTGTTTCAAAGAGATGTGAATAAATAAGAGGTAAGTGTTTTGAATTGAAGTGTGAGTGTTCGTGAAAAAAGTTTTGAATTTTCAATTGTCAGTTTTATTTGCTAATCGGTACTTCATCTTGCCAGTAAAATACTTAGAACTTTAATTGCCAATTAGACGTATTCAGACACTGTGAAACGTAAATGAGGTTGCTGTCGAATAAGTTCCATGTAGCTTAATTGGAACTTTAATCAGACATTGTGAAACAGACCCTTAGTTTGTTCATCATTAAATTTGTTTACTTTTTGATGAAGTTTAAAAAGTGGTAAATATTTTGGTTCAAGTCGTTCGTGTATTTTCGGAGAATTTCGCTTCTCTTTCACCCCCACTACTCCAAATTTGACAAATTGGAAGATTTAGTCTGAAAGTACCCGAACATACCTAATAGGTAACCTAGACAAAAAAAGGAGGTGCTCTAAACTGGGCCAACTAAAGAAGAACAGGTAAGACCCTGTTTAGATTGTGAGTGCTCACTACGTAGTAACCGCAGTTTGTAAGTGAAGACGGTGAGGTGGAAAGGGAGGCGACAGTCAGGAAGAATACATAAAGATAGGGGTTTCATATCCGAAATGTTCCATTTTATACCATTTTTTTCCTTTTAAGCTAATTGGTTTTAGGGTAAGGGGCCAGTTATAGCTTTCATTGAAACTCATCATTGAAAATTTTAATCTTCAGTTTCGAGGCCCTAAAAAAGCGATATCAGTTATTATTTTGATGCCAATAAAAAGCTGATGACTCGATTATTATTTCTAGTCAAAAAACTATTTCATTTTGGCCCTACCTTTCACATAAAACAATTTCTAAGATTTCAATGATCAATGATAAGGCAGTTCAATCATTGAAATAAAGAAATTTATTTCCTGCGATAGGCTGGGCCAAAATGAAATATTTTTTTGACTAGAAATAATAATTGAGTTATCAGCTTTTTATTTGCATTAAAATAATCACTGATTTCCCTTTTTAAGTGCCTCAAAATTAACATTTAAAATTTTCAATGATGAGTTTCAATGAAAGCTATAACTGACCCCTAAGGTGTCAGTTATAGCGATCAGAAAAACCATCAGGAAGAGTTGAAACAGATGGACACAGGAATTTTTTCCTTATGAGCGTTTATAGCGAACACGTAAACTACGTCAGTGAGTAGACTGCCAATCAAGTTTTCCTGATTGAAAGCTGCAACGCAAATAATTGGAACGATTTATTTCATTTTGATCGAAATGACAATCAGCTGGTACGGAAAATGAAATTCAGTCAGGAAAATAAATAAATACTTTTTTCACAAAAAATATTTGTTCAACTGAAAATTTTATGGATACAAAAAATTCTTTGAGTTATTTTAGCAATTTTTTATATGAACATGACTTTAAGATGTTGACTCACTCTATTCGTCCACCCTTTTAGGTGGGAGGGATAAATTAAAAAAAAATATTGAAAATAGAAAATGAGTATAAAAATACAACGGCAACACTTACAATATTATGTTATAGCTTTTTTTCATCATTTAGAATTGGATTGAAAACTTGGTGTATTAAACGTAGGTATTGAAAGCCAAAAAAAAAACATTTTTTTACGTGGAAATCGAGTTTATTTTTATCACATAAGATACAATAATTTATTTTGTATTTATATATAATATTTCGTACATTGTTTTTGATTAAATCAAATCCAATTTAATACAGAAATTAGGATAGGTATAATGGACTACATTTTATGAATAATTTGTATTCTTATTCTTTTTTCATTATTAAAATAAAAGAAAAATACAAATTCAAATTGACTTTAACTTATTTTATCGAATACATTACTTAATTTTAAAAATATTAAATAAAAACTATACATATTTCAAAATCGAGCAATGCTGATTATGTTTTATTGATTTTAATATTTTTTAATTATTTTATAATAATAAATGACAGCAATATATCCAATGATTTTTGTGTATATTGTTTAATATTTGGATAAAAATACAAAATATGTAAGACATTTTTGATTAAACCTTTATGTAAGAGGTTTTTTGGCAAGCTTTTTAATTACAAAAAAACAAATTATATACCCTAATGAATATTGTATAAAGATATAATATTATTTGTATAATTTTCAATCTACTCCACTTATCCATTTAATTACATTTTCACCAAACAAGTAGGTATTTAAAAAAAATCATTAATCGTTCTTGCAAAATATTGTTTTTGGCATCGCAGTGTTTTTCTTTTTACTTTTATTTAAAATGGTTGTGTTTAGTTAACTTTTTTCAGACAGTCTTGTTTATGAATTTAAAATTGTCATCGCACTAAACTTTTTGTGTGTACTTTTATTAGAATTTAATGCGTTTTTTTATCAGACTTAAGTGACTTCCTGGAATGTTAACAATTTATTGAAAAGAAATTAGTCCGGATTCAAAGAAATTATGCGAAACTAATACTAATTTATAATCTTAAAATTATGTTTAAGTTTTCAACAGCGAATTATAAAATTCTGTTATTTTTTTAGGAATCAATGTTTATTTACAAAATATTGCAAAATTTTGGAATGAACATACAGCAATTTCATTTTATGTTATAAAATAGTATTAAATGAAATAAAAAAAAATACAAATTAATAAAGTAAGTCCGTTTTTAAAGAACCTTCACTATAAGCTATAGTGAGATCATCAGATGCGGGTTTCAGATATTCCAAGGAAGGCTTATGAAGCTCTCCATAGTCGTCCGCGGGTAGATTTTCAATTGAATGAGTATCATCACCAGTTTTATCCGATTGACTATTTGGTACACGTGTTACACCTAATTGAAATATGTTTTCGGTTTTTGCCCTTAACGGAGTGCAACTACCTAGGGGCGCTGAGCCTAAAATAATAATTCAAACAAATTAATATAGACTATAACAGTAAGAAGCCGCTCACAAATTGTACACTTCAGCGACGAATAAATAATCTTAATATTATTGTTCCCTTAAAAGAAAATCTCTGCACAATTAAAATGAAATGAAATATTAGTAAATATTAGTTACCTCTTAATTATTAGTTCTACATTTTGGGATTTTAAACTCTTGATTCAATGAAAAAATAGCTAATAATTTGTTGATGATTTTTGTATGGATTATGGATAAACATATTTTTGATGAATTGAAAAATACTCGAAATTTTTTTTTAAACAACATCTGGAAATATAATAATATTGAATGTAGTAAGTTTTGTTACGGTGAATTATTTTGCTTAAATGTATGTAAGTTGAAGAAAATAAAAACACAATTAAATAAACCACTATTATGGTTTTTGATTTGTCATTTTGAATTGTATTGAAAGCAGGGTGGAGTGTGGTTTAATTCATACTTTTACTACCTGAAACTATTGTAATGTTAAATATTTTTAATATTTTACTGCCAAAACTATAAAAAATATTACATTAACAAGAAAGTTATTTTTATTCAATGAATCTAACAAAATTAGAAAAAAAAACTCAAACACATTAATGATTATGAATGCTTTTATTTTGACATTTCTAGTTTTTTTTCGAAAATTAAATACAGAAGCATTGTTTAGTCGATTTAGTAAAAAGGTAAAACTATTTAAAGATGATACAAGGTAACAAAAAACGAGTTTTTAAATTAAATTGCGCAAAAATGTTAGTCGATTTAGTACGATACATTTTTAGAAGATAACACAAGTCAACAAAAAAATATTTAAGGTTTTGGCAGACTGTTAAACGGTAAGCGGCTTTTAATACGTAAGAGACGAAGTGAACGGGGGGTTTTCGGGTGGCACAGTAGTCACATGATTTATAGTAAGTGTGTGCGCGCGCTTTCCAGTGAAATAACGTATTTCATCCTTCACGAGATCTAAATATATCTTCAAAAAAATGTAAAAATGACGCCGACGCGTTTGTTACATTTGCGGCGAATTTATTGCAGTAAGAACCAAAATATTTACCTTAGCAACAAAAATATAGCTCTATGAAGCCTTTGAGGCTAATTTTAAACTTATTTTCAATATTCTTGATAGATATAAACTCATGGGTAGTAGAATGTCACTAAAAGTAGACATGTTACAT
Organism: Epistrophe grossulariae; assembly: GCA_929447395.1. Classification (NCBI taxonomy): domain Eukaryota; kingdom Metazoa; phylum Arthropoda; class Insecta; order Diptera; family Syrphidae; genus Epistrophe; species Epistrophe grossulariae. Next base: position 54,134,715 of record OV839569.1, on the reverse strand, counting down.
ACCCACTTGCACTAATTTAAGGATAACTTGAGGGCATATTCAGAAGAGCAAGGGGAATGTTTTACCAAGACGTGCTGGACTTTGAGCAACGTTATCATGGACAATAATATTATAATAAGAACATTATTAGAGATTACATTTGGGGACTCATATGAGATAGATCATTCTCACACAGAAGAAATCCCAAAAATATTAATTTTTAAAACTTCTTTATACTTTTTGTTGTATTTGTAAATTTATTTTAACTGTAATTTGTTAATAAAAGTGGTATAAATATATAAACTTAAGTTTGATTTCTTTTTATAAATAATTGAGTTTATAAAAATGCGAATTTCCTTAAATTTGAAATTTCGTTCTAATAAATACAAAAGCAAACTTTCTTAGGTAAAATTATTTTTTCTTTCATGACTGGCATAAGAAATAAAAATCAGACATACAAAACCCAGACTCAAAATTCGTGTTGACTTGTGTAATAGGTCTGTTCGCGTACTTGCCCGAAACTGCCAGATTCTACCAGTTTTATTTTTTTATATGAACTTTGACAGTCTTTCGGGCTAAAAGTGGTAGAAATGGGTAGGTTTGGGAAGTAAACGAACAAGGTTATAAAGTAAAGTACTCATCCGAAACTACCATTTCTTTCCAGATTTAGTCCGAAGGTGTTCGCGTACGCAAATTTGGGTAGTTTAGGAGAGAGAACTCATAAGAGAGAAAATAATTTCACCTTCTTGCCAGTTTTTAAAAGAGAAATTTCTTCGGGCAGGAACTAGTAAGTTCTGTGTTGTGCCAGAAGACAGAAGACAAAAATAAAATATTTTTATAAAAAGAAGTGAACTTTATGATAAAAAAATTAAATAACAAAATATTTAGGTAATTTAAGAAAGTTGTGAAGTGTACTTTAATTCAGTGATTTTTTTTTAATTCTGTTCTACTGTAGTTATGATTGTTCATCGATTTTGGTATTAATAAACAAAAAATACTTGATGTTCCTGTTTAGTTTGTAAATTCCAGTTGTAAAAATTTAAAATTCAAGTTTTAGGGTCTGTTTCACAATGTCTGAGTAAATTTTTACTTAGTTATCCGACATTTAATTTATCCTAAAATTAAATCCTCCCATTAAAAAACTTTGCGTTTCACAGTGATCAATTAGCTATTTGTTCTTTATTCCAGTTTTCCAGCCAAATTGAATTTGACTCATGTCACACATTGAAGAAAAAATATTTATAATCATCAAATAGTTAGTTTTTCATGGTGGTGTTAAAAGTGTCGAGAGGTTTGTTTCAAAGAGATGTGAATAAATAAGAGGTAAGTGTTTTGAATTGAAGTGTGAGTGTTCGTGAAAAAAGTTTTGAATTTTCAATTGTCAGTTTTATTTGCTAATCGGTACTTCATCTTGCCAGTAAAATACTTAGAACTTTAAATGCCAATTAGACGTATTCAGACACTGTGAAACGTAAATGAGGTTGCTGTCGAATAAGAAGAGAAAGAGAGAATAAGAATAAGAAAAAATATTTATAATCATAAAATAGTTAGTTTTTCATGGTGGGTCATCTTATTGTATAATATGTTAAAAGTGTCGAGAGGATTGTTTCAAAGAGATGTGAATAAATAAGAGGTAAGTGTTTTGAATTGAAGTGTGAGTGTTCGTGAAAAAAGTTTTGAATTTTCAATTGTCAGTTTTATTTGCTAATCGGTACTTCATCTTGCCAGTAAAATACTTAGAACTTTAATTGCCAATTAGACGTATTCAGACACTGTGAAACGTAAATGAGGTTGCTGTCGAATAAGTTCCATGTAGCTTAATTGGAACTTTAATCAGACATTGTGAAACAGACCCTTAGTTTGTTCATCATTAAATTTGTTTACTTTTTGATGAAGTTTAAAAAGTGGTAAATATTTTGGTTCAAGTCGTTCGTGTATTTTCGGAGAATTTCGCTTCTCTTTCACCCCCACTACTCCAAATTTGACAAATTGGAAGATTTAGTCTGAAAAGTACCCGAACATACCTAATAGGTAACCTAGACAAAAAAAGGAGGTGCTCTAAACTGGGCCAACTAAAGAAGAACAGGTAAGACCCTGTTTAGATTGTGAGTGCTCACTACGTAGTAACCGCAGTTTGTAAGTGAAGACGGTGAGGTGGAAAGGGAGGCGACAGTCAGGAAGAATACATAAAGATAGGGGTTTCATATCCGAAATGTTCCATTTTATACCATTTTTTTCCTTTTAAGCTAATTGGTTTTAGGGTAAGGGGCCAGTTATAGCTTTCATTGAAACTCATCATTGAAAATTTAAATCTTCAGTTTCGAGGCCCTAAAAAAGCGATATCAGTTATTATTTTGATGCCAATAAAAAGCTGATGACTCGATTATTATTTCTAGTCAAAAAACTATTTCATTTTGGCCCTACCTTTCACATAAAACAATTTCTAAGATTTCAATGATCAATGATAAGGCAGTTCAATCATTGAAATAAAGAAATTTATTTCCTGCGATAGGCTGGGCCAAAATGAAATATTTTTTTGACTAGAAATAATAATTGAGTTATCAGCTTTTTATTTGCATTAAAATAATCACTGATTTCCCTTTTTAAGTGCCTCAAAATTAACATTTAAAATTTTCAATGATGAGTTTCAATGAAAGCTATAACTGACCCCTAAGGTGTCAGTTATAGCGATCAGAAAAACCATCCGGAAGAGTTGAAACAGATGGACACAGGAATTTTTTCCTTATGAGCGTTTATAGCGAACACGTAAACTACGTCAGTGAGTAGACTGCCAATCAAGTTTTCCTGATTGAAAGCTGCAACGCAAATAATTGGAACGATTTATTTCATTTTGATCGAAATGACAATCAGCTGGTACGGAAAATGAAATTCAGTCAGGAAAATAAATAAATACTTTTTTCACAAAAAATATTTGTTCAACTGAAAATTTTATGGATACAAAAAATTCTTTGAGTTATTTTAGCAATTTTTTATATGAACATGACTTTAAGATGTTGACTCACTCTATTCGTCCACCCTTTTAGGTGGGAGGGATAAATTAAAAAAAAATATTGAAAATAGAAAATGAGTATAAAAATACAACGGCAACACTTACAATATTAAGTTATAGCTTTTTTTCATCATTTAGAATTGGATTGAAAACTTGGTGTATTAAACGTAGGTATTGAAAGCCAAAAAAAAAACATTTTTTTACGTGGAAATCGAGTTTATTTTTATCACATAAGATACAATAATTTATTTTGTATTTATATATAATATTTCGTACATTGTTTTTGATTAAATCAAATCCAATTTAATACAGAAATTAGGATAGGTATAATGGACTACATTTTATGAATAATTTGTATTCTTATTCTTTTTTCATTATTAAAATAAAAGAAAAATACAAATTCAAATTGACTTTAACTTATTTTATCGAATACATTACTTAATTTTAAAAATATTAAATAAAAACTATACATATTTCAAAATCGAGCAATGCTGATTATGTTTTATTGATTTTAATATTTTTAATTATTTTATAATAATAAATGACAGCAATATATCCAATGATTTTTGTGTATATTGTTTAATATTTGGATAAAAATACAAAATATGTAAGACATTTTTGATTAAACCTTTATGTAAGAGGTTTTTTGGCAAGCTTTTTAATTACAAAAAAACAAATTATATACCCTAATGAATATTGTATAAAGATATAATATTATTTGTATAATTTTCAATCTACTCCACTTATCCATTTAATTACATTTTCACCAAACAAGTAGGTATTTAAAAAAAATCATTAATCGTTCTTGCAAAATATTGTTTTTGGCATCGCAGTGTTTTTCTTTTTACTTTTATTTAAAATGGTTGTGTTTAGTTAACTTTTTTCAGACAGTCTTGTTTATGAATTTAAAATTGTCACTAAACTTTTTGTGTGTACTTTTATTAGAATTTAATGCGTTTTTTTATCAGACTTAAGTGACTTCCTGGAATGTTAACAATTTATTGAAAAGAAATTAATCCGGATTCAGATAAATTATGCGAAACTAATACTAATTTATAATCTTAAAATTATGTTTAAGTTTTCAACAGCAAATTATAAAATTCTGTTATTTTTTTAGGAATTAATGTTTATTTACAAAATATTGCAAAATTTTGGAATGAACATACAGCAATTTCATTTTATGTTATAAAATAGTATTAAATGAAATAAAAAAAAATACAAATTAATAAAGTAAGTCCGTTTTTAAAGAACCTTCACTGTAAGCTATAGTGAGATCATCAGATGCGGGTTTTAGATATTCCAAGGAAGGCTTATGAAGCTCTCCATAGTCGTCCGCGGGTAGATTTTCAATTGAATGAGTATCATCACCAGTTTTATCCGATTGACTATTTGGAATATGTTTTCGGTTTTTGCCCTTAACGGAGTGTAACTACCTAGGGGCGCTGAGCCTAAAATAATAATTCAAACAAATTAATATAGACTATAACAGTAAGAAGCCGCTCACAAATTGTACACTTCAGCGACGAATAAATAATCTTAATATTATTGTTCCCTTAAAAGAAAATCTCTGCACAATTAAAATGAAATGAAATATTAGTAAATATTAGTTACCTCTTAATTATTAGTTCTACATTTTGGGATTTTAAACTCTTGATTCAATGAAAAAATAGCTAATAATTTGTTGATGATTTTTGTATGGATTATGGATAAACATATTTTTGATGAATTGAAAAATACTCGGAATTTTTTTTAAACAACATCTGGAAATATAATAATATTGAATGTAGTAAGTTTTGTTATGGTGAATTATTTTGCTTAAATGTATGTAAGTTGAAGAAAATAAAAACACAATTAAATAAACCACTATTATGGTTTTTGATTTGTCATTTTGAATTGTATTGAAAGCAGGGTGGAGTGTGGTTTAATTCATACTTTTACTACCTGAAACTATTGTAATGTTAAATATTTTTAATATTTTACTGCCAAAACTATAAAAAATATTACATTAACAAGAAAGTTATTTTTATTCAATGAATCTAACAAAATTAGAAAAAAAACTCAAACACATTAATGATTATGAATGCTTTTATTTTGACATTTCTAGTTTTTTTTCGAAAATTAAATACAGAAGCATTGTTTAGTCGATTTAGTAAAAAGGTAAAACTATTTAAAGATGATACAAGGTAACAAAAAACGAGTTTTTAAATTAAATTGCGCAAAAATGTTAGTCGATTTAGTACGATACATTTTTAGAAGATAACACAAGTCAACAAAAAAATATTTAAGGTTTTGGCAGACTGTTAAACGGTAAGCGGCTTTTAATACGTAAGAGACGAAGTGAACGGGGGGTTTTCGGGTGGCACAGTAGTCACATGATTTATAGTAAGTGTTGCGCGCGCTTTCCAGTGAAATAACGTATTTCATCCTTCACGAGATCTAAATATATCTTCAAAAAAATGTAAAAATGACGCCGACGCGTTTGTTACATTTGCGGCGAATTTATTGCAGTAAGAACCAAAATATTTGCCTTAGCAACAAAAATATAGCTCTATGAAGCCTTTGAGGCTAATTTTAAACTTATTTTCAATATTCTTGATAGATATAAACTCATGGGTAGTAGAATGTCACTAAAAGTAGACATGTTACATACCCACTTGCACTAATTTAAGGATAACTTGAGGGCGTATTCAGAAGAGCAAGGGGAATGTTTTACCAAGACGTGCTGGACTTTGAGCAACGTTATCATGGACAATAATATTATAATAAGAACATTATTAGAGATTACATTTGGGGACTCATATGAGATAGATCATTCTCACACAGAAGAAATCCCAAAAATATTAATTTTTAAAACTTCTTTATACTTTTTGTTGTATTTGTAAATTTATTTTAACTGTAATTTGTAAATAAAAGTGGTATAAATATATAAACTTGAGTTTGATTTCTTTTTATAAATAATTGAGTTTATAAAAATGCGAATTTCCTTAAATTTGAAATTTCGTTCTAATAAATACAAAAGCAAACTTTCTTAGGTAAAATTATTTTTTCTTTCATGACTGGCATAAGAAATAAAAATCAGACATACAAAACCCAGACTCAAAATTCGTGTTGACTTGTGTAATAGGTCTGTTCGCGTACTTGCCCGAAACTGCCAGATTCTACCAGTTTTATTTTTTTATATGAACTTTGACAGTCTTTCGGGCTAAAAGTGGTAGAAATGGGTAGGTTTGGGAAGTAAACGAACAAGGTTATAAAGTAAAGTACTCATCCGAAACTACCATTTCTTTCCAGATTTAGTCCGAAGGTGTTCGCGTACGCAAATTTGGGTAGTTTAGGAGAGAGAACTCATAAGAGAGAAAATAATTTCACCTTCTTGCCAGTTTTTAAAAGAGAAATTTCTTCGGGCAGGAACTAGTAAGTTCTGTGTTGTGCCAGAAGACAGAAGACAAAAATAAAATATTTTTATAAAAAGAAGTGAACTTTATGATAAAAAAATTAAATAACAAAATATTTAGGTAATTTAAGAAAGTTGTGAAGTGTTCTTTAATTCAGTGATTTTTTTTAATTCTGTTCTACTGTAGTTATGATTCTTCATCGATTTTGGGATTAATAAACAAAAATTACTTGATGTTCCTGTTTAGTTTGTAAATTCCATTTGTAAATATTTAAAATTCAAGTTTTAGGGTCTGTTTCACAATGTCTGAGTAAATTTTTACTTAGTTATCCGACATTTAATTTATCCTAAAATTAAATCCTCCCATTAAAAAACTTTGCGTTTCACAGTGATCAATTAGCTATTTGTTCTTTATTCCAGTTTTCCAGCCAAATTGAATTTGACTCATGTCACACATTGAAGAAAAAATATTTATAATCATCAAATAGTTAGTTTTTCATGGTGGTGTTAAAAGTGTCGAGAGGATTGTTTCAAAGAGATGTGAATAAATAAGAGGTAAGTGTTTTGAATTGAAGTGTGAGTGTTCGTGAAAAAAGTTTTGAATTTTCAATTGTCAGTTTTATTTGCTAATCGGTACTTCATCTTGCCAGTAAAATACTTAGAACTTTAAATGCCAATTAGACGTATTCAGACACTGTGAAACGTAAATGAGGTTGCTGTCGAATAAGAAGAGAAAGAGAGAATAAGAATAAGAAAAAATATTTATAATCATAAAATAGTTAGTTTTTCATGGTGGGTCATCTTATTGTATAATATGTTAAAAGTGTCGAGAGGATTGTTTCAAAGAGATGTGAATAAATAAGAGGTAAGTGTTTTGAATTGAAGTGTGAGTGTTCGTGAAAAAAGTTTTGAATTTTCAATTGTCAGTTTTATTTGCTAATCGGTACTTCATCTTGCCAGTAAAATACTTAGAACTTTAATTGCCAATTAGACGTATTCAGACACTGTGAAACGTAAATGAGGTTGCTGTCGAATAAGTTCCATGTAGCTTAATTGGAACTTTAATCAGACATTGTGAAACAGACCCTTAGTTTGTTCATCATTAAATTTTTTTACTTTTTGATGAAGTTTAAAAAGTGGTAAATATTTTGGTTCAAGTCGTTCGTGTATTTTCGGAGAATTTCGCTTCTCTTTCACCCCCACTACTCCAAATTTGACAAATTGGAAGATTTAGTCTGAAAAGTACCCGAACATACCTAATAGGTAACCTAGACAAAAAAAGGAGGTGCTCTAAACTGGGCCAACTAAAGAAGAACAGGTAAGACCCTGTTTAGATTGTGAGTGCTCACTACGTAGTAACCGCAGTTTGTAGGTGAAGACGGTGAGGTGGAAAGGGAGGCGACAGTCAGGAAGAATACATAAAGATAGGGGTTTCATATCCGAAATGTTCCATTTTATACCATTTTTTTCCTTTTAAGCTAATTGGTTTTAGGGTAAGGGGCCAGTTATAGCTTTCATTGAAACTCATCATTGAAAATTTTAATCTTCAGTTTCGAGGCCCTAAAAAAGCAATATCAGTTATTATTTTGATGCCAATAAAAAGCTGATGACTCGATTATTATTTCTAGTCAAAAAACTATTTCATTTTGGCCCTACCTTTCACATAAAACAATTTCTAAGATTTCAATGATCAATGATAAGGCAGTTCAATCATTGAAATAAAGAAATTTATTTCCTGCGATAGGCTGGGCCAAAATGAAATATTTTTTTGACTAGAAATAATAATTGAGTTATCAGCTTTTTATTTGCATTAAAATAATCACTGATTTCGGAAAATGAAATTCAGTCAGGAAAATAAATAAATACTTTTTTCACAAAAAATATTTGTTCAACTGAAAATTTTATGGATACAAAAAATTCTTTGAGTTATTTTAGCAATTTTTTATATGAACATGATTTTAAGATGTTGACTCACTCTATTCGTCCACCCTTTTAGGTGGGAGGGATAAATTAAAAAAAAATATTGAAAAAAGAAAATGAGTATAAAAATACAACGGCAACACTTACAATATTATGTTATAGCTTTTTTCATCATTTAGAATTGGATTGAAAACTTGGTGTATTAAACGTAGGTATTGAAAGCCAAAAAAAAAACATTTTTTTACGTGGAAATCGAGTTTATTTTTATCACATAAGATACAATAATTTATTTTGTATTTATATATAATATTTCGTACATTGTTTTTGATTAAATCAAATCCAATTTAATACAGAAATTAGGATAGGTATAATGGACTACATTTTATGAATAATTTGTATTCTTATTCTTTTTTCATTATTAAAATAAAAGAAAAATATAAATTCAAATTGACTTTAACTTATTTTATCGAATACATTACTTAATTTTAAAAATATTAAATAAAAACTATACATATTTCAAAATCGAGCAATGCTGATTATGTTTTATTGATTTTAATATTTTTTAATTATTTTATAATAATAAATGACAGCAATATATCCAATGATTTTTGTGTATATTGTTTAATATTTGGATAAAAATACAAAATATGTAAGACATTTTTGATTAAACCTTTATGTAAGAGGTTTTTTGGCAAGCTTTTTAATTACAAAAAAACAAATTATATACCCTAATGAATATTGTATAAAGATATAATATTATTTGTATAATTTTCAATCTACTCCACTTATCCATTTAATTACATTTTCACCAAACAAGTAGGTATTTAAAAAAAATCATTAATCGTTCTTGCAAAATATTGTTTTTGGCATCGCAGTGTTTTTCTTTTTACTTTTATTTAAAATGGTTGTGTTTAGTTAACTTTTTTCAGACAGTCTTGTTTATGAATTTAAAATTGTCATCGCACTAAACTTTTTGTGTGTACTTTTATTAGAATTTAATGCGTTTTTTTATCAGACTTAAGTGACTTCCTGGAATGTTAACAATTTATTGAAAAGAAATTAATCCGGATTCAAATAAATTATGCGAAACTAATACTAATTTATAATCTTAAAATTATGTTTAAGTTTTCAACAGCGAATTATAAAATTCTGTTATTTTTTTAGGAATTAATGTTTATTTACAAAATATTGCAAAATTTTGGAATGAACATACAGCAATTTTATTTTATGTTATAAAATAGTATTAAATGAAATAAAAAAAAATACAAATTAATAAAGTAAGTCCGTTTTTAAAGAACCTTCACTGTAAGCTATAGTGAGATCATCAGATGCGGGTTTCAGATATTCCAAGGAAGGCTTATGAAGCTCTCCATAGTCGTCCGCGGGTAGATTTTCAATTGAATGAGTATCATCACCAGTTTTATCCGATTGACTATTTGGTACACGTGTTACACCTAATTGAAATATGTTTTCGGTTTTTGCCCTTAACGGAGTGTAACTACCTAGGGGCGCTGAGCCTAAAATAATAATTCAAACAAATTAATATAGACTATAACAGTAAGAAGCCGCTCACAAATTGTACACTTCAGCGACGAATAAATAATCTTAATATTATTGTTCCCTTAAAAGAAAATCTCTGCACAATTAAAATGAAATGAAATATTAGTAAATATTAGTTACCTCTTAATTATTAGTTCTACATTTTGGGATTTTAAACTCTTGATTCAATGAAAAAATAGCTAATAATTTGTTGATGATTTTTGTATGGATTATGGATAAACATATTTTTGATGAATTGAAAAATACTCGGAATTTTTTTTAAACAACATCTGGAAATATAATAATATTGAATGTAGTATAGGTTTTGTTATGGTGAATTATTTTGCTTAAATGTATGTAAGTTGAAGAAAATAAAAACACAATTAAATAAACCACTATTATGGTTTTTGATTTGTCATTTTGAATTGTATTGAAAGCAGGGTGGAGTGTGGTTTAATTCATACTTTTACTACCTGAAACTATTGTAATGTTAAATATTTTTAATATTTTACTGCCAAAACTATAAAAAATATTACATTAACAAGAAAGTTATTTTTATTCAATGAATCTAACAAAATTAGAAAAAAAACTCAAACACATTAATGATTATGAATGCTTTTATTTTGACATTTCTAGTTTTTTTCGAAAATTAAATACAGAAGCATTGTTTAGTCGATTTAGTAAAAAGGTAAAACTATTTAAAGATGATACAAGGTAACAAAAAACGAGTTTTTAAATTAAATTGCGCAAAAATGTTAGTCGATTTAGTACGATACATTTTTAGAAGATAACACAAGTCAACAAAAAAATATTTTTTTTTCTGAGTCTATAACTTAATGAATATTTTCGAAATGTCTACATCAAAAAGTAACCAAAACTCCATTCATAGTTGATAAAGTTTGGTTTTGTACTTTAAACAATGATGATAAATAAATATTTAAGGTTTTGGCAGACTGTTAAACGGTAAGCGGCTTTTAATACGTAAGAGACGAAGTGAACGGGGGGTTTTCGGGTGGCACAGTAGTCACATGATTTATAGTAAGTGTGTGCGCGCGCTTTCCAGTGAAATAACGTATTTCATCCTTCACGAGATCTAAATATATCTTCAAAAAAATGTAAAAATGACGCCGACGCGTTTGTTACATTTGCGGCGAATTTATTGCAGTAAGAACCAAAATATTTGCCTTAGCAACAAAAATATAGCTCTATGAAGCCTTTGAGGCTAATTTTAAACTTATTTTCAATATTCTTGATAGATATAAACTCATGGGTAGTAGAATGTCACTAAAAGTAGACATGTTACATACCCACTTGCACTAATTTAAGGATAACTTGAGGGCATATTCAGAAGAGCAAGGGGAATGTTTTACCAAGACGTGCTGGACTTTGAGCAACGTTATCATGGACAATAATATTATAATAAGAACATTATTAGAGATTACATTTGGGGACTCATATGAGATAGATCATTCTCACACAGAAGAAATCCCAAAAATATTAATTTTTAAAACTTCTTTATACTTTTTGTTGTATTTGTAAATTTATTTTAACTGTAATTTGTAAATAAAAGTGGTATAAATATATAAACTTAAGTTTGATTTCTTTTTATAAATAATTGAGTTTATAAAAATGCGAATTTCCTTAAATTTGAAATTTCGTTCTAATAAATACAAAAGCAAACTTAGGTAAAATTATTTTTTCTTTCATGACTGGCATAAGAAATAAAAATCAGACATACAAAACCCAGACTCAAAATTCGTGTTGACTTGTGTAATAGGTCTGTTCGCGTACTTGCCCGAAACTGCCAGATTCTACCAGTTTTATTTTTTTATATGAACTTTGACAGTCTTTCGGGCTAAAAGTGGTAGAAATGGGTAGGTTTGGGAAGTAAACGAACAAGGTTATAAAGTAAAGTACTCATCCGAAACTACCATTTCTTTCCAGATTTAGTCCGAAGGTGTTCGCGTACGCAAATTTGGGTAGTTTAGGAGAGAGAACTCATAAGAGAGAAAATAATTTCACCTTCTTGCCAGTTTTTAAAAGAGAAATTTCTTCGGGCAGGAACTAGTAAGTTCTGTGTTGTGCCAGAAGACAGAAGACAAAAATAAAATATTTTTATAAAAAGAAGTGAACTTTATGATAAAAAAATTAAATAACAAAATATTTAGGTAATTTAAGAAAGTTGTGAAGTGTTCTTTAATTCAGTGATTTTTTTTAATTCTGTTCTACTGTAGTTATGATTCTTCATCGATTTTGGGATTAATAAACAAAAATTACTTGATGTTCCTGTTTAGTTTGTAAATTCCATTTGTAAATATTTAAAATTCAAGTTTTAGGGTCTGTTTCACAATGTCTGAGTAAATTTTTACTTAGTTATCCGACATTTAATTTATCCTAAAATTAAATCCTCCCATTAAAAAACTTTGCGTTTCACAGTGATCAATTAGCTATTTGTTCTTTATTCCAGTTTTCCAGCCAAATTGAATTTGACTCATGTCACACATTGAAGAAAAAATATTTATAATCATCAAATAGTTAGTTTTTCATGGTGGTGTTAAAAGTGTCGAGAGGATTGTTTCAAAGAGATGTGAATAAATAAGAGGTAAGTGTTTTGAATTGAAGTGTGAGTGTTCGTGAAAAAAGTTTTGAATTTTCAATTGTCAGTTTTATTTGCTAATCGGTACTTCATCTTGCCAGTAAAATACTTAGAACTTTAAATGCCAATTAGACGTATTCAGACACTGTGAAACGTAAATGAGGTTGCTGTCGAATAAGAAGAGAAAGAGAGAATAAGAATAAGAAAAAATATTTATAATCATAAAATAGTTAGTTTTTCATGGTGGGTCATCTTATTGTATAATATGTTTCAAAGAGATGTGAATAAATAAGAGGTAAGTGTATTGAATTGAAGTGTGAGTGTTCGTGAAAAAAGTTTTGAATTTTCAATTGTCAGTTTTATTTGCTAATCGGTACTTCATCTTGCCAGTAAAATACTTAGAACTTTAAATGCCAATTAGACGTATTCAGACACTGTGAAACGTAAATGAGGTTGCTGTCGATTAAAAGAAAGAGAGAATAAGAATAAGAAAAAATATTTATAATCATAAAATAGTTAGTTTTTCATGGTGGGTCATCTTATTGTATAATATGTTAAAAGTGTCGAGAGGATTGTTTCAAAGAGATGTGAATAAATAAGAGGTAAGTGTTTTGAATTTAAGTGTGAGTGTTCGTGAAAAAAGTTTTGAATTTTCAATTGTCAGTTTTATTTGCTAATCGGTACTTCATCTTGCCAGTAAAATACTTAGAACTTTAATTGCCAATTAGACGTATTCAGACACTGTGAAACGTAAATGAGGTTGCTGTCGAATAAGTTCCATGTAGCTTAATTGGAACTTTAATCAGACATTGTGAAACAGACCCTTAGTTTGTTCATCATTAAATTTGTTTACTTTTTGATGAAGTTTAAAAAGTGGTAAATATTTTGGTTCAAGTCGTTCGTGTATTTTCGGAGAATTTCGCTTCTCTTTCACCCCCACTACTCCAAATTTGACAAATTGGAAGATTTAGTCTGAAAAGTACCCGAACATACCTAATAGGTAACCTAGACAAAAAAAGGAGGTGCTCTAAACTGGGCCAACTAAAGAAGAACAGGTAAGACCCTGTTTAGATTGTGAGTGCTCACTACGTAGTAACCGCAGTTTTGTAAGTGAAGACGGTGAGGTGGAAAGGGAGGCGACAGTCAGGAAGAATACATAAAGATAGGGGTTTCATATCCGAAATGTTCCATTTTATACCATTTTTTTCCTTTTAAGCTAATTGGTTTTAGGGTAAGGGGCCAGTTATAGCTTTCATTGAAACTCATCATTGAAAATTTTAATCTTCAGTTTCGAGGCCCTAAAAAAGCGATATCAGTTATTATTTTGATGCCAATAAAAAGCTGATGACTCGATTATTATTTCTAGTCAAAAAACTATTTCATTTTGGCCCTACCTTTCACATAAAACAATTTCTAAGATTTCAATGATCAATGATAAGGCAGTTCAATCATTGAAATAAAGAAATTTATTTCCTGCGATAGGCTGGGCCAAAATGAAATATTTTTTTGACTAGAAATAATAATTGAGTTATCAGCTTTTTATTTGCATTAAAATAATCACTGATTTCCCTTTTTAAGTGCCTCAAAATTAACATTTAAAATTTTCAATGATGAGTTTCAATGAAAGCTATAACTGACCCCTAAGGTGTCAGTTATAGCGATCAGAAAAACCATCAGGAAGAGTTGAAACAGATGGACACAGGAATTTTTTCCTTATGAGCGTTTATAGCGAACACGTAAACTACGTCAGTGAGTAGACTGCCAATCAAGTTTTCCTGATTGAAAGCTGCAACGCAAATAATTGGAACGATTTATTTCATTTTGATCGAAATAACAATCAGCTGGTACGGAAAATGAAATTCAGTCAGGAAAATAAATAAATACTTTTTTCACAAAAAATATTTGTTCAACTGAAAATTTTATGGATACAAAAAATTCTTTGAGTTATTTTAGCAATTTTTTATATGAACATGATTTTAAGATGTTGACTCACTCTATTCGTCCACCCTTTTAGGTGGGAGGGATAAATTAAAAAAAAATATTGAAAAAAGAAAATGAGTATAAAAATACAACGGCAACACTTACAATATTATGTTATAGCTTTTTTCATCATTTAGAATTGGATTGAAAACTTGGTGTATTAAACGTAGGTATTGAAAGCCAAAAAAAAAACATTTTTTTACGTGGAAATCGAGTTTATTTTTATCACATAAGATACAATAATTTATTTTGTATTTATATATAATATTTCGTACATTGTTTTTGATTAAATCAAATCCAATTTAATACAGAAATTAGGATAGGTATAATGGACTACATTTTATGAATAATTTGTATTCTTATTCTTTTTTCATAATTAAAATAAAAGAAAAATACAAATTCAAATTGACTTTAACTTATTTTATCGAATACATTACTTAATTTTAAAAATATTAAATAAAAACTATACATATTTCAAAATCGAGCAATGCTGATTATGTTTTATTGATTTTAATATTTTTTAATTATTTTATAATAATAAATGACAGCAATATATCCAATGATTTTTGTGTATATTGTTTAATATTTGGATAAAAATACAAAATATGTAAGACATTTTTGATTAAACCTTTATGTAAGAGGTTTTTTGGCAAGCTTTTTAATTACAAAAAAACAAATTATATACCCTAATGAATATTGTATAAAGATATAATATTATTTGTATAATTTTCAATCTACTCCAATTATCCATTTAATTACATTTTCACCAAACAAGTAGGTATTTAAAAAAAATCATTAATCGTTCTTGCAAAATATTGTTTTTGGCATCGCAGTGTTTTTCTTTTTACTTTTATTTAAAATGGTTGTGTTTAGTTAACTTTTTTCAGACAGTCTTGTTTATGAATTTAAAATTGTCATCGCACTAAACTTTTTGCGTGTACTTTTATTAGAATTTAATGCGTTTTTTTATCAGACTTAAGTGACTTCCTGGAATGTTAACAATTTATTGAAAAGAAATTAATCCGGATTCAAATAAATTATGCGAAACTAATACTAATTTATAATCTTAAAATTATGTTTAAGTTTTCAACAGCAAATTATAAAATTCTGTTATTTTTTTAGGAATTAATGTTTATTTACAAAATATTGCAAAATTTTGGAATGAACATACAGCAATTTCATTTTATGTTATAAAATAGTATTAAATGAAATAAAAAAAAATACAAATTAATAAAGTAAGTCCGTTTTTAAAGAACCTTCACTGTAAGCTATAGTGAGATCATCAGATGCGGGTTTCAGATATTCCAAGGAAGGCTTATGAAGCTCTCCATAGTCGTCCGCGGGTAGATTTTCAATTGAATGAGTATCATCACCAGTTTTATCCGATTGACTATTTGGAATATGTTTTCGGTTTTTGCCCTTAACGGAGTGTAACTACCTAGGGGCGCTGAGCCTAAAATAATAATTCAAACAAATTAATATAGACTATAACAGTAAGAAGCCGCTCACAAATTGTACACTTCAGCGACGAATAAATAATCTTAATATTATTGTTCCCTTAAAAGAAAATCTCTGCACAATTAAAATGAAATGAAATATTAGTAAATATTAGTTACCTCTTAATTATTAGTTCTACACTTTGGGATTTTAAACTCTTGATTCAATGAAAAAATAGCTAATAATTTGTTGATGATTTTTGTATGGATTATGGATAAACATATTTTTGATGAATTGAAAAATACTCGGAATTTTTTTTAAACAACATCTGGAAATATAATAATATTGAATGTAGTAAGTTTTGTTATGGTGAATTATTTTGCTTAAATGTATGTAAGTTGAAGAAAATAAAAACACAATTAAATAAACCACTATTATGGTTTTTGATTTGTCATTTTGAATTGTATTGAAAGCAGGGTGGAGTGTGGTTTAATTCATACTTTTACTACCTGAAACTATTGTAATGTTAAATATTTTTAATATTTTACTGCCAAAACTATAAAAAATATTACATTAACAAGAAAGTTATTTTTATTCAATGAATCTAACAAAATTAGAAAAAAAACTCAAACACATTAATGATTATGAATGCTTTTATTTTGACATTTCTAGTTTTTTTTCGAAAATTAAATACAGAAGCATTGTTTAGTCGATTTAGTAAAAAGGTAAAACTATTTAAAGATGATACAAGGTAACAAAAAACGAGTTTTTAAATTAAATTGCGCAAAAATGTTAGTCGATTTAGTACGATACATTTTTAGAAGATAACACAAGTCAACAAAAAAATATTTTTTTTTCTGAGTCTATAACTTAATGAATATTTTCGAAATGTCTACATCAAAAAGTAACCAAAACTCCATTCATAGTTGATAAAGTTTGGTTTTGTACTTTAAACAATGATAAATAAATATTTAAGGTTTTGGCAGACTGTTAAACGGTAAGCGGCTTTTAATAAGTAAGAGACGAAGTGAACGGGGGGTTTTCGTGTGGCACAGTAGTCACATGATTTATAGTAAGTGTGTGCGCGCGCTTTCCAGTGAAATAACGTATTTTATCCTTCACGAGATCTAAATATATCTTCAAAAAAATGTAAAAATGACGCCGACGCGTTTGTTACATTTGCGGCGAATTTATTGCAGTAAGAACCAAAATATTTGCCTTAGCAACAAAAATATAGCTCTATGAAGCCTTTGAGGCTAATTTTAAACTTATTTTCAATATTCTTGATAGATATAAACTCATGGGTAGTAGAATGTCACTAAAAGTAGACATGTTACATACCCACTTGCACTAATTTAAGGATAACTTGAGGGCATATTCAGAAGAGCAAGGGGAATGTTTTACCAAGACGTGCTGGACTTTGAGCAACGTTATCATGGACAATAATATTATAATAAGAACATTATTAGAGATTACATTTGGGGACTCATATGAGATAGATCATTCTCACACAGAAGAAATCCCAAAAATATTAATTTTTAAAACTTCTTTATACTTTTTGTTGTATTTGTAAATTTATTTTAACTGTAATTTGTAAATAAAAGTGGTATAAATATATAAACTTGAGTTTGATTTCTTTTTATAAATAATTGAGTTTATAAAAATGCGAATTTCCTAAAATTTGAAATTTCGTTCTAATAAATACAAAAGCAAACTTTCTTAGGTAAAATTATTTTTTCTTTCATGACTGGCATAAGAAATAAAAATCAGACATACAAAACCCAGACTCAAAATTCGTGTTGACTTGTGTAATAGGTCTGTTCGCGTACTTGCCCGAAACTGCCAGATTCTACCAGTTTTATTTTTTTATATGAACTTTGACAGTCTTTCGGGCTAAAAGTGGTAGAAATGGGTAGGTTTGGGAAGTAAACGAACAAGGTTATAAAGTAAAGTACTCATCCGAAACTACCATTTCTTTCCAGATTTAGTCCGAAGGTGTTCGCGTACGCAAATTTGGGTAGTTTAGGAGAGAGAACTCATAAGAGAGAAAATAATTTCACCTTCTTGCCAGTTTTTAAAAGAGAAATTTCTTCGGGCAGGAATTAGTAAGTTCTGTGTTGTGCCAGAAGACAGAAGACAAAAATAAAATATTTTTATAAAAAGAAGTGAATTTTATGATAAAAAAATTAAATAACAAAATATTTAGGTAATTTAAGAAAGTTGTGAAGTGTTCTTTAATTCAGTGATTTTTTTTAATTCTGTTCTACTGTAGTTATGATTCTTCATCGATTTTGGGATTAATAAACAAAAATTACTTGATGTTCCTGTTTAGTTTGTAAATTCCATTTGTAAATATTTAAAATTCAAGTTTTAGGGTCTGTTTCACAATGTCTGAGTAAATTTTTACTTAGTTATCCGACATTTAATTTATCCTAAAATTAAATCCTCCCATTAAAAAACTTTGCGTTTCACAGTGATCAATTAGCTATTTGTTCTTTATTCCAGTTTTCCAGCCAAATTGAATTTGACTCATGTCACACATTGAAGAAAAAATATTTATAATCATCAAATAGTTAGTTTTTCATGGTGGTGTTAAAAGTGTCGAGAGGATTGTTTCAAAGAGATGTGAATAAATAAGAGGTAAGTGTTTTGAATTGAAGTGTGAGTGTTCGTGAAAAAAGTTTTGAATTTTCAATTGTCAGTTTTATTTGCTAATCGGTACTTCATCTTGCCAGTAAAATACTTAGAACTTTAAATGCCAATTAGACGTATTCAGACACTGTGAAACGTAAATGAGGTTGCTGTCGAATAAGAAGAGAAAGAGAGAATAAGAATAAGAAAAAATATTTATAATCATAAAATAGTTAGTTTTTCATGGTGGGTCATCTTATTGTATAATATGTTAAAAGTGTCGAGAGGATTGTTTCAAAGAGATGTGAATAAATAAGAGGTAAGTGTTTTGAATTGAAGTGTGAGTGTTCGTGAAAAAAGTTTTGAATTTTCAATTGTCAGTTTTATTTGCTAATCGGTACTTCATCTTGCCAGTAAAATACTTAGAACTTTAAATGCCAATTAGACGTATTCAGACACTGTGAAACGTAAATGAGGTTGCTGTCGATTAAAAGAAAGAGAGAATAAGAATAAGAAAAAATATTTATAATCATAAAATAGTTAGTTTTTCATGGTGGGTCATCTTATTGTATAATATGTTAAAAGTGTCGAGAGGATTGTTTCAAAGAGATGTGAATAAATAAGAGGTAAGTGTTTTGAATTGAAGTGTGAGTGTTCGTGAAAAAAGTTTTGAATTTTCAATTGTCAGTTTTATTTGCTAATCGGTACTTCATCTTGCCAGTAAAATACTTAGAACTTTAATTGCCAATTAGACGTATTCAGACACTGTGAAACGTAAATGAGGTTGCTGTCGAATAAGTTCCATGTAGCTTAATTGGAACTTTAATCAGACATTGTGAAACAGACCCTTAGTTTGTTCATCATTAAATTTGTTTACTTTTTGATGAAGTTTAAAAAGTGGTAAATATTTTGGTTCAAGTCGTTCGTGTATTTTCGGAGAATTTCGCTTCTCTTTCACCCCCACTACTCCAAATTTGACAAATTGGAAGATTTAGTCTGAAAAGTACCCGAACATACCTAATAGGTAACCTAGACAAAAAAAGGAGGTGCTCTAAACTGGGCCAACTAAAGAAGAACAGGTAAGACCCTGTTTAGATTGTGAGTGCTCACTACGTAGTAACCGCAGTTTTGTAAGTGAAGACGGTGAGGTGGAAAGGGAGGCGACAGTCAGGAAGAATACATAAAGATAGGGGTTTCATATCCGAAATGTTCCATTTTATACCATTTTTTTCCTTTTAAGCTAATTGGTTTTAGGGTAAGGGGCCAGTTATAGCTTTCATTGAAACTCATCATTGAAAATTTTAATCTTCAGTTTCGAGGCCCTAAAAAAGCGATATCAGTTATTATTTTGATGCCAATAAAAAGCTGATGACTCGATTATTATTTCTAGTCAAAAAACTATTTCATTTTGGCCCTACCTTTCACATAAAACAATTTCTAAGATTTCAATGATCAATGATAAGGCAGTTCAATCATTGAAATAAAGAAATTTATTTCCTGCGATAGGCTGGGCCAAAATGAAATATTTTTTTGACTAGAAATAATAATTGAGTTATCAGCTTTTTATTTGCATTAAAATAATCACTGATTTCCCTTTTTAAGTGCCTCAAAATTAACATTTAAAATTTTCAATGATGAGTTTCAATGAAAGCTATAACTGACCCCTAAGGTGTCAGTTATAGCGATCAGAAAAACCATCAGGAAGAGTTGAAACAGATGGACACAGGAATTTTTTCCTTATGAGCGTTTATAGCGAACACGTAAACTACGTCAGTGAGTAGACTGCCAATCAAGTTTTCCTGATTGAAAGCTGCAACGCAAATAATTGGAACGATTTATTTCATTTTGATCGAAATAACAATCAGCTGGTACGGAAAATGAAATTCAGTCAGGAAAATAAATAAATACTTTTTTCACAAAAAATATTTGTTCAACTGAAAATTTTATGGATACAAAAAATTCTTTGAGTTATTTTAGCAATTTTTTATATGAACATGATTTTAAGATGTTGACTCACTCTATTCGTCCACCCTTTTAGGTGGGAGGGATAAATTAAAAAAAAATATTGAAAAAAGAAAATGAGTATAAAAATACAACGGCAACACTTACAATATTATGTTATAGCTTTTTTCATCATTTAGAATTGGATTGAAAACTTGGTGTATTAAACGTAGGTATTGAAAGCCAAAAAAAAAACATTTTTTTACGTGGAAATCGAGTTTATTTTTATCACATAAGATACAATAATTTATTTTGTATTTATATATAATATTTCGTACATTGTTTTTGATTAAATCAAATCCAATTTAATACAGAAATTAGGATAGGTATAATGGACTACATTTTATGAATAATTTGTATTCTTATTCTTTTTTCATAATTAAAATAAAAGAAAAATACAAATTCAAATTGACTTTAACTTATTTTATCGAATACATTACTTAATTTTAAAAATATTAAATAAAAACTATACATATTTCAAAATCGAGCAATGCTGATTATGTTTTATTGATTTTAATATTTTTTAATTATTTTATAATAATAAATGACAGCAATATATCCAATGATTTTTGTGTACCTATATTGTTTAATATTTGGATAAAAATACAAAATATGTAAGACATTTTTGATTAAACCTTTATGTAAGAGGTTTTTTGGCAAGCTTTTTAATTACAAAAAAACAAATTATATACCCTAATGAATATTGTATAAAGATATAATATTATTTGTATAATTTTCAATCTACTCCAATTATCCATTTAATTACATTTTCACCAAACAAGTAGGTATTTAAAAAAAATCATTAATCGTTCTTGCAAAATATTGTTTTTGGCATCGCAGTGTTTTTCTTTTTACTTTTATTTAAAATGGTTGTGTTTAGTTAACTTTTTTCAGACAGTCTTGTTTATGAATTTAAAATTGTCATCGCACTAAACTTTTTGCGTGTACTTTTATTAGAATTTAATGCGTTTTTTTATCAGACTTAAGTGACTTCCTGGAATGTTAACAATTTATTGAAAAGAAATTAATCCGGATTCAAATAAATTATGCGAAACTAATACTAATTTATAATCTTAAAATTATGTTTAAGTTTTCAACAGCAAATTATAAAATTCTGTTATTTTTTTAGGAATTAATGTTTATTTACAAAATATTGCAAAATTTTGGAATGAACATACAGCAATTTCATTTTATGTTATAAAATAGTATTAAATGAAATAAAAAAAAATACAAATTAATAAAGTAAGTCCGTTTTTAAAGAACCTTCACTGTAAGCTATAGTGAGATCATCAGATGCGGGTTTCAGATATTCCAAGGAAGGCTTATGAAGCTCTCCATAGTCGTCCGCGGGTAGATTTTCAATTGAATGAGTATCATCACCAGTTTTATCCGATTGACTATTTGGAATATGTTTTCGGTTTTTGCCCTTAACGGAGTGTAACTACCTAGGGGCGCTGAGCCTAAAATAATAATTCAAACAAATTAATATAGACTATAACAGTAAGAAGCCGCTCACAAATTGTACACTTCAGCGACGAATAAATAATCTTAATATTATTGTTCCCTTAAAAGAAAATCTCTGCACAATTAAAATGAAATGAAATATTAGTAAATATTAGTTACCTCTTAATTATTAGTTCTACACTTTGGGATTTTAAACTCTTGATTCAATGAAAAAATAGCTAATAATTTGTTGATGATTTTTGTATGGATTATGGATAAACATATTTTTGATGAATTGAAAAATACTCGGAATTTTTTTTAAACAACATCTGGAAATATAATAATATTGAATGTAGTAAGTTTTGTTATGGTGAATTATTTTGCTTAAATGTATGTAAGTTGAAGAAAATAAAAACACAATTAAATAAACCACTATTATGGTTTTTGATTTGTCATTTTGAATTGTATTGAAAGCAGGGTGGAGTGTGGTTTAATTCATACTTTTACTACCTGAAACTATTGTAATGTTAAATATTTTTAATATTTTACTGCCAAAACTATAAAAAATATTACATTAACAAGAAAGTTATTTTTATTCAATGAATCTAACAAAATTAGAAAAAAAACTCAAACACATTAATGATTATGAATGCTTTTATTTTGACATTTCTAGTTTTTTTTTTCGAAAATTAAATACAGAAGCATTGTTTAGTCGATTTAGTAAAAAGGTAAAACTATTTAAAGATGATACAAGGTAACAAAAAACGAGTTTTTAAATTAAATTGCGCAAAAATGTTAGTCGATTTAGTACGATACATTTTTAGAAGATAACACAAGTCAACAAAAAAATATTTTTTTTTCTGAGTCTATAACTTAATGAATATTTTCGAAATGTCTACATCAAAAAGTAACCAAAACTCCATTCATAGTTGATAAAGTTTGGTTTTGTACTTTAAACAATGATAAATAAATATTTAAGGTTTTGGCAGACTGTTAAACGGTAAGCGGCTTTTAATAAGTAAGAGACGAAGTGAACGGGGGGTTTTCGTGTGGCACAGTAGTCACATGATTTATAGTAAGTGTGTGCGCGCGTTTTCCAGTGAAATAACGTATTTTATCCTTCACGAGATCTAAATATATCTTCAAAAAAATGTAAAAATGACGCCGACGCGTTTGTTACATTTGCGGCGAATTTATTGCAGTAAGAACCAAAATATTTGCCTTAGCAACAAAAATATAGCTCTATGAAGCCTTTGAGGCTAATTTTAAACTTATTTTCAATATTCTTGATAGATATAAACTCATGGGTAGTAGAATGTCACTAAAAGTAGACATGTTACATACCCACTTGCACTAATTTAAGGATAACTTGAGGGCATATTCAGAAGAGCAAGGGGAATGTTTTACCAAGACGTGCTGGACTTTGAGCAACGTTATCATGGACAATAATATTATAATAAGAACATTATTAGAGATTACATTTGGGGACTCATATGAGATAGATCATTCTCACACAGAAGAAATCCCAAAAATATTAATTTTTAAAACTTCTTTATACTTTTTGTTGTATTTGTAAATTTATTTTAACTGTAATTTGTAAATAAAAGTGGTATAAATATATAAACTTGAGTTTGATTTCTTTTTATAAATAATTGAGTTTATAAAAATGCGAATTTCCTAAAATTTGAAATTTCGTTCTAATAAATACAAAAGCAAACTTTCTTAGGTAAAATTATTTTTTCTTTCATGACTGGCATAAGAAATAAAAATCAGACATACAAAACCCAGACTCAAAATTCGTGTTGACTTGTGTAATAGGTCTGTTCGCGTACTTGCCCGAAACTGCCAGATTCTACCAGTTTTATTTTTTTATATGAACTTTGACAGTCTTTCGGGCTAAAAGTGGTAGAAATGGGTAGGTTTGGGAAGTAAACGAACAAGGTTATAAAGTAAAGTACTCATCCGAAACTACCATTTCTTTCCAGATTTAGTCCGAAGGTGTTCGCGTACGCAAATTTGGGTAGTTTAGGAGAGAGAACTCATAAGAGAGAAAATAATTTCACCTTCTTGCCAGTTTTTAAAAGAGAAATTTCTTCGGGCAGGAATTAGTAAGTTCTGTGTTGTGCCAGAAGACAGAAGACAAAAATAAAATATTTTTATAAAAAGAAGTGAATTTTATGATAAAAAAATTAAATAACAAAATATTTAGGTAATTTAAGAAAGTTGTGAAGTGTTCTTTAATTCAGTGATTTTTTTTAATTCTGTTCTACTGTAGTTATGATTCTTCATCGATTTTGGGATTAATAAACAAAAATTACTTGATGTTCCTGTTTAGTTTGTAAATTCCATTTGTAAATATTTAAAATTCAAGTTTTAGGGTCTGTTTCACAATGTCTGAGTAAATTTTTACTTAGTTATCCGACATTTAATTTATCCTAAAATTAAATCCTCCCATTAAAAAACTTTGCGTTTCACAGTGATCAATTAGCTATTTGTTCTTTATTCCAGTTTTCCAGCCAAATTGAATTTGACTCATGTCACACATTGAAGAAAAAATATTTATAATCATCAAATAGTTAGTTTTTCATGGTGGTGTTAAAAGTGTCGAGAGGATTGTTTCAAAGAGATGTGAATAAATAAGAGGTAAGTGTTTTGAATTGAAGTGTGAGTGTTCGTGAAAAAAGTTTTGAATTTTCAATTGTCAGTTTTATTTGCTAATCGGTACTTCATCTTGCCAGTAAAATACTTAGAACTTTAAATGCCAATTAGACGTATTCAGACACTGTGAAACGTAAATGAGGTTGCTGTCGAATAAGAAGAGAAAGAGAGAATAAGAATAAGAAAAAATATTTATAATCATAAAATAGTTAGTTTTTCATGGTGGGTCATCTTATTGTATAATATGTTAAAAGTGTCGAGAGGATTGTTTCAAAGAGATGTGAATAAATAAGAGGTAAGTGTTTTGAATTGAAGTGTGAGTGTTCGTGAAAAAAGTTTTGAATTTTCAATTGTCAGTTTTATTTGCTAATCGGTACTTCATCTTGCCAGTAAAAATACTTAGAACTTTAATTGCCAATTTGACGTATTCAGACACTGTGAAACGTAAATGAGGTTGCTGTCGAATAAGTTCCATGTAGCTTAATTGGAACTTTAATCAGACATTGTGAAACAGACCCTTAGTTTGTTCATCATTAAATTTGTTTACTTTTTGATGAAGTTTAAAAAGTGGTAAATATTTTGGTTCAAGTCGTTCGTGTATTTTCGGAGAATTTCGCTTCTCTTTCACCCCCACTACTCCAAATTTGACAAATTGGAAGATTTAGTCTGAAAAGTACCCGAACATACCTAATAGGTAACCTAGACAAAAAAAGGAGGTGCTCTAAACTGGGCCAACTAAAGAAGAACAGGTAAGACCCTGTTTAGATTGTGAGTGCTCACTACGTAGTAACCGCAGTTTGTAAGTGAAGACGGTGAGGTGGAAAGGGAGGCGACAGTCAGGAAGAATACATAAAGATAGGGGTTTCATATCCGAAATGTTCCATTTTATACCATTTTTTTCCTTTTAAGCTAATTGGTTTTAGGGTAAGGGGCCAGTTATAGCTTTCATTGAAACTCATCATTGAAAATTTTAATCTTCAGTTTCGAGGCCCTAAAAAAGCGATATCAGTTATTATTTTGATGCCAATAAAAAGCTGATGACTCGATTATTATTTCTAGTCAAAAAACTATTTCATTTTGGCCCTACCTTTCACATAAAACAATTTCTAAGATTTCAATGATCAATGATAAGGAAGTTCAATCATTGAAATAAAGAAATTTATTTCCTGCGATAGGCTGGGCCAAAATGAAATATTTTTTTGACTAGAAATAATAATTGAGTTATCAGCTTTTTATTTGCATTAAAATAATCACTGATTTCGGAAAATGAAATTCAGTCAGGAAAATAAATAAATACTTTTTTCACAAAAAATATTTGTTCAACTGAAAATTTTATGGATACAAAAAATTCTTTGAGTTATTTTAGCAATTTTTTATATGAACATGATTTTAAGATGTTGACTCACTCTATTCGTCCACCCTTTTAGGTGGGAGGGATAAATTAAAAAAAAATATTGAAAAAAGAAAATGAGTATAAAAATACAACGGCAACACTTACAATATTATGTCATAGCTTTTTTCATCATTTAGAATTGGATTGAAAACTTGGTGTATTAAACGTAGGTATTGAAAGCCAAAAAAAAAAAACATTTTTTTACGTGGAAATCGAGTTTATTTTTATCACATAAGATACAATAATTTATTTTGTATTTATATATAATATTTCGTACATTGTTTTTGATTAAATCAAATCCAATTTAATACAGAAATTAGGATAGGTATAATGGACTACATTTTATGAATAATTTGTATTCTTATTCTTTTTTCATAATTAAAATAAAAGAAAAATACAAATTCAAATTGACTTTAACTTATTTTATCGAATACATTACTTAATTTTAAAAATATTAAATAAAAACTATACATATTTCAAAATCGAGTAATGCTGATTATGTTTTATTGATTTTAATATTTTTTAATTATTTTATAATAATAAATGACAGCAATATATCCAATGATTGTTGTGTAAGTATATTGTTTAATATTTGGATAAAAATACAAAATATGTAAGACATTTTTGATTAAACCTTTATGTAAGAGGTTTTTTGGCAAGCTTTTTAATTACAAAAAAACAAATTATATACCCTAATGAATATTGTATAAAGATATAATATTATTTGTATAATTTTCAATCTACTCCACTTATCCATTTAATTACATTTTCACCAAACAAGTAGGTATTTAAAAAAAATCATTAATCGTTCTTGCAAAATATTGTTTTTGGCATCGCAGTGTTTTTCTTTTTACTTTTATTTAAAATGGTTGTGTTTAGTTAACTTTTTTCAGACAGTCTTGTTTATGAATTTAAAATTGTCACTAAACTTTTTGTGTGTACTTTTATTAGAATTTAATGCGTTTTTTTATCAGACTTAAGTGACTTCCTGGAATGTTAACAATTTATTGAAAAGAAATTAATCCGGATTCAAATAAATTATGCGAAACTAATACTAATTTATAATCTTAAAATTATGTTTAAGTTTTCAACAGCGAATTATAAAATTCTGTTATTTTTTTAGGAATTAATGTTTATTTACAAAATATTGCAAAATTTTGGAATGAACATACAGCAATTTCATTTTATGTTATAAAATAGTATTAAATGAAATAAAAAAAAAATACAAATTAATAAAGTAAGTCCGTTTTTAAAGAACCTTCACTGTAAGCTATAGTGAGATCATCAGATGCGGGTTTCAGATATTCCAAGGAAGGCTTATGAAGCTCTCCATAGTCGTCCGCGGGTAGATTTTCAATTGAATGAGTATCATCACCAGTTTTATCCGATTGACTATTTGGTACACGTGTTACACCTAATTGAAATATGTTTTCGGTTTTTGCCCTTAACGGAGTGTAACTACCTAGGGGCGCTGAGCCTAAAATAATAATTCAAACAAATTAATATAGACTATAACAGTAAGAAGCCGCTCACAAATTGTACACTTCAGCGACGAATAAATAATCTTAATATTATTGTTCCCTTAAAAGAAAATCTCTGCACAATTAAAATGAAATGAAATATTAGTAAATATTAGTTACCTCTTAATTATTAGTTCTACATTTTGGGATTTTAAACTCTTGATTCAATGAAAAAATAGCTAATAATTTGTTGATGATTTTTGTATGGATTATGGATAAACATATTTTTGATGAATTGAAAAATACTCGGAATTTTTTTTAAACAACATCTGGAAATATAATAATATTTAATGTAGTAGGTTTTGTTATGGTGAATTATTTTGCTGAAGAAAATAAAAACACAATTAAATAAACCACTATTATGGTTTTTGATTTGTCATTTTGAATTGTATTGAAAGCAGGGTGGAGTGTGGTTTAATTCATACTTTTACTACCTGAAACTATTGTAATGTTAAATATTTTTAATATTTTACTGCCAAAACTATAAAAAATATTACATTAACAAGAAAGTTATTTTTATTCAATGAATCTAACAAAATTAGAAAAAAAAACTCAAACACATTAATGATTATGAATGCTTTTATTTTGACATTTCTAGTTTTTTTTCGAAAATTAAATACAGAAGCATTGTTTAGTCGATTTAGTAAAAAGGTAAAACTATTTAAAGATGATACAAGGTAACAAAAAACGAGTTTTTAAATTAAATTGCGCAAAAATGTTAGTCGATTTAGTACGATACATTTTTAGAAGATAACACAAGTCAACAAAAAAATATTTTTTTTTCTGAGTCTATAACTTAATGAATATTTTCGAAATGTCTACATCAAAAAGTAACCAAAACTCCATTCATAGTTGATAAAGTTTGGTTTTGTACTTTAAACAATGATGATAAATAAATATTTAAGGTTTTGGCAGACTGTTAAACGGTAAGCGGCTTTTAATACGTAAGAGACGAAGTGAACGGGGGGTTTTCGGGTGGCACAGTAGTCACATGATTTATAGTAAGTGTGTGCGCGCGCTTTCCAGTGAAATAACGTATTTCATCCTTCACGAGATCTAAATATATCTTCAAAAAAATGTAAAAATGACGCCGACGCGTTTGTTACATTTGCGGCGAATTTATTGCAGTAAGAACCAAAATATTTGCCTTAGCAACAAAAATATAGCTCTATGAAGCCTTTGAGGCTAATTTTAAACTTATTTTCAATATTCTTGATAGATATAAACTCATGGGTAGTAGAATGTCACTAAAAGTAGACATGTTACATACCCACTTGCACTAATTTAAGGATAACTTGAGGGCATATTCAGAAGAGCAAGGGGAATGTTTTACCAAGACGTGCTGGACTTTGAGCAACGTTATCATGGACAATAATATTATAATAAGAACATTATTAGAGATTACATTTGGGGACTCATATGAGATAGATCATTCTCACACAGAAGAAATCCCAAAAATATTAATTTTTAAAACTTCTTTATACTTTTTGTTGTATTTGTAAATTTATTTTAACTGTAATTTGTAAATAAAAGTGGTATAAATATATAAACTTAAGTTTGATTTCTTTTTATAAATAATTGAGTTTATAAAAATGCGAATTTCCTTAAATTTCGTTCTAATAAATACAAAAGCAAACTTAGGTAAAATTATTTTTTCTTTCATGACTGGCATAAGAAATAAAAATCAGACATACAAAACCCAGACTCAAAATTCGTGTTGACTTGTGTAATAGGTCTGTTCGCGTACTTGCCCGAAACTGCCAGATTCTACCAGTTTTATTTTTTTATATGAACTTTGACAGTCTTTCGGGCTAAAAGTGGTAGAAATGGGTAGGTTTGGGAAGTAAACGAACAAGGTTATAAAGTAAAGTACTCATCCGAAACTACCATTTCTTTCCAGATTTAGTCCGAAGGTGTTCGCGTACGCAAATTTGGGTAGTTTAGGAGAGAGAACTCATAAGAGAGAAAATAATTTCACCTTCTTGCCAGTTTTTAAAAGAGAAATTTCTTCGGGCAGGAACTAGTAAGTTCTGTGTTGTGCCAGAAGACAGAAGACAAAAATAAAATATTTTTATAAAAAGAAGTGAACTTTATGATAAAAAAATTAAATAACAAAATATTTAGGTAATTTAAGAAAGTTGTGAAGTGTTCTTTAATTCAGTGATTTTTTTTTTAATTCTGTTCTACTGTAGTTATGATTCTTCATCGATTTTGGGATTAATAAACAAAAATTACTTGATGTTCCTGTTTAGTTTGTAAATTCCATTTGTAAATATTTAAAATTCAAGTTTTAGGGTCTGTTTCACAATGTCTGAGTAAATTTTTACTTAGTTATCCGACATTTAATTTATCCTAAAATTAAATCCTCCCATTAAAAAACTTTGCGTTTCACAGTGATCAATTAGCTATTTGTTCTTTATTCCAGTTTTCCAGCCAAATTGAATTTGACTCATGTCACACATTGAAGAAAAAATATTTATAATCATCAAATAGTTAGTTTTTCATGGTGGTGTTAAAAGTGTCGAGAGGATTGTTTCAAAGAGATGTGAATAAATAAGAGGTAAGTGTTTTGAATTGAAGTGTGAGTGTTCGTGAAAAAAGTTTTGAATTTTCAATTGTCAGTTTTATTTGCTAATCGGTACTTCATCTTGCCAGTAAAATACTTAGAACTTTAAATGCCAATTAGACGTATTCAGACACTGTGAAACGTAAATGAGGTTGCTGTCGAATAAGAAGAGAAAGAGAGAATAAGAATAAGAAAAAATATTTATAATCATAAAATAGTTAGTTTTTCATGGTGGGTCATCTTATTGTATAATATGTTAAAAGTGTCGAGAGGATTGTTTCAAAGAGATGTGAATAAATAAAAGGTAAGTGTTTTGAATTGAAGTGTGAGTGTTCGTGAAAAAAGTTTTGAATTTTCAATTGTCAGTTTTATTTGCTAATCGGTACTTCATCTTGCCAGTAAAATACTTAGAACTTTAATTGCCAATTAGACGTATTCAGACACTGTGAAACGTAAATGAGGTTGCTGTCGAATAAGTTCCATGTAGCTTAATTGGAACTTTAATCAGACATTGTGAAACAGACCCTTAGTTTGTTCATCATTAAATTTGTTTACTTTTTGATGAAGTTTAAAAAGTGGTAAATATTTTGGTTCAAGTCGTTCGTGTATTTTCGGAGAATTTCGCTTCTCTTTCACCCCCACTACTCCAAATTTGACAAATTGGAAGATTTAGTCTGAAAAGTACCCGAACATACCTAATAGGTAACCTAGACAAAAAAAGGAGGTGCTCTAAACTGGGCCAACTAAAGAAGAACAGGTAAGACCCTGTTTAGATTGTGAGTGCTCACTACGTAGTAACCGCAGTTTGTAAGTGAAGACGGTGAGGTGGAAAGGGAGGCGACAGTCAGGAAGAATACACAAAGATAGGGGTTTCATATCCGAAATGTTCCATTTTATACCATTTTTTTCCTTTTAAGCTAATTGGTTTTAGGGTAAGGGGCCAGTTATAGCTTTCATTGAAACTCATCATTGAAAATTTTAATCTTCAGTTTCGAGGCCCTAAAAAAGCGATATCAGTTATTATTTTGATGCCAATAAAAAGCTGATGACTCGATTATTATTTCTAGTCAAAAAACTATTTCATTTTGGCCCTACCTTTCACATAAAACAATTTCTAAGATTTCAATGATCAATGATAAGGCAGTTCAATCATTGAAATAAAGAAATTTATTTCCTGCGATAGGCTGGGCCAAAATGAAATATTTTTTTGACTAGAAATAATAATTGAGTTATCAGCTTTTTATTTGCATTAAAATAATCACTGATTTCCCTTTTTAAGTGCCTCAAAATTAACATTTAAAATTTTCAATGATGAGTTTCAATGAAAGCTATAACTGACCCCTAAGGTGTCAGTTATAGCGATCAGAAAAACCATCAGGAAGAGTTGAAACAGATGGACACAGGAATTTTGTCCTTATGAGCGTTTATAGCGAACACGTAAACTACGTCAGTGAGTAGACTGCCAATCAAGTTTTCCTGATTGAAAGCTGCAACGCAAATAATTGGAACGATTTATTTCATTTTGGTGGAAATGACAATCAGCTGGTACGGAAAATGAAATTCAGTCAGGAAAATAAATAAATACTTTTTTCACAAAAAATATTTGTTCAACTGAAAATTTTATGGATACAAAAAATTCTTTGAGTTATTTTAGCAATTTTTTATATGAACATGATTTTAAGATGTTGACTCACTCTATTCGTCCACCCTTTTAGGTGGGAGGGATAAATTAAAAAAAAATATTGAAAAAAGAAAATGAGTATAAAAATACAACGGCAACACTTACAATATTATGTTATAGCTTTTTTCATCATTTAGAATTGGATTGAAAACTTGGTGTATTAAACGTAGGTATTGAAAGCCAAAAAAAAAACATTTTTTTACGTGGAAATCGAGTTTATTTTTATCACATAAGATACAATAATTTATTTTGTATTTATATATAATATTTCGTACATTGTTTTTGATTAAATCAAATCCAATTTAATACAGAAATTAGGATAGGTATAATGGACTACATTTTATGAATAATTTGTATTCTTATTCTTTTTTCATTATTAAAATAAAAGAAAAATACAAATTCAAATTGACTTTAACTTATTTTATCGAATACATTACTTAATTTTAAAAATATTAAATAAAAACTATACATATTTCAAAATCGAGTAATGCTGATTATGTTTTATTGATTTTAATATTTTTTAATTATTTTATAATAATAAATGACAGCAATATATCCAATGATTTTTGTGTATATTGTTTAATATTTGGATAAAAATACAAAATATGTAAGACATTTTTGATTAAACCTTTATGTAAGAAGTTTTTTGGCAAGCTTTTTAATTACAAAAAAACAAATTATATACCCTAATGAATATTGTATAAAGATATAATATTATTTGTATAATTTTCAATCTACTCCACTTATCCATTTAATTACATTTTCACCAAACAAGTAGGTATTTAAAAAAAATCATTAATCGTTCTTGCAAAATATTGTTTTTGGCATCGCAGTGTTTTTCTTTTTACTTTTATTTAAAATGGTTGTGTTTAGTTAACTTTTTTCAGACAGTCTTGTTTATGAATTTAAAATTGTCATCGCACTAAACTTTTTGTGTGTACTTTTATTAGAATTTAATGCGTTTTTTTATCAGACTTAAGTGACTTCCTGGAATGTTAACAATTTATTGAAAAGAAATTAATCCGGATTCAAATAAATTATGCGAAACTAATACTAATTTATAATCTTAAAATTATGTTTAAGTTTTCAACAGCGAATTATAAAATTCTGTTATTTTTTTAGGAATTAATGTTTATTTACAAAATATTGCAAAATTTTGGAATGAACATACAGCAATTTCATTTTATGTTATATGTTATTAAATGAAATAAAAAAAAATACAAATTAATAAAGTAAGTCCGTTTTTAAAGAACCTTCACTGTAAGCTATAGTGAGATCATCAGATGCGGGTTTCAGATATTCCAAGGAAGGCTTATGAAGCTCTCCATAGTCGTCCGCGGGTAGATTTTCAATTGAATGAGTATCATCACCAGTTTTATCCGATTGACTATTTGGTACACGTGTTACACCTAATTGAAATATGTTTTCGGTTTTTGCCCTTAACGGAGTGTAACTACCTAGGGGCGCTGAGCCTAAAATAATAATTCAAACAAATTAATATAGACTATAACAGTAAGAAGCCGCTCACAAATTGTACACTTCAGCGACGAATAAATAATCTTAATATTATTGTTCCCTTAAAAGAAAATCTCTGCACAATTAAAATGAAATGAAATATTAGTAAATATTAGTTACCTCTTAATTATTAGTTCTACATTTTGGGATTTTAAACTCTTGATTCAATGAAAAAATAGCTAATAATTTGTTGATGATTTTTGTATGGATTATGGATAAACATATTTTTGATGAATTGAAAAATACTCGGAATTTTTTTTAAACAACATCTGGAAATATAATAATATTGAATGTAGTAGGTTTTGTTATGGTGAATTATTTTGCTTAAATGTATGTAAGTTGAAGAAAATAAAAACACAATTAAATAAACCACTATTATGGTTTTTGATTTGTCATTTTGAATTGTATTGAAAGCAGGGTGGAGTGTGGTTTAATTCATACTTTTACTACCTGAAACTATTGTAATGTTAAATATTTTTAATATTTTACTGCCAAAACTATAAAAAATATTACATTAACAAGAAAGTTATTTTTATTCAATGAATCTAACAAAATTAGAAAAAAAACTCAAACACATTAATGATTATGAATGCTTTTATTTTGACATTTCTAGTTTTTTTTCGAAAATTAAATACAGAAGCATTGTTTAGTCGATTTAGTAAAAAGGTAAAGCTATTTAAAGATGATACAAGGTAACAAAAAACGAGTTTTTAAATTAAATTGCGCAAAAATGTTAGTCGATTTAGTACGATACATTTTTAGAAGATAACACAAGTCAACAAAAAAATATTTTTTTTTCTGAGTCTATAACTTAATGAATATTTTCGAAATGTCTACATCAAAAAGTAACCAAAACTCCATTCATAGTTGATAAAGTTTGGTTTTGTACTTTAAACAATGATGATAAATAAATATTTAAGGTTTTGGCAGACTGTTAAACGGTAAGCGGCTTTTAATACGTAAGAGACGAAGTGAACGGGGGGTTTTCGGGTGGCACAGTAGTCACATGATTTATAGTAAGTGTGTGCGCGCGCTTTCCAGTGAAATAACGTATTTCATCCTTCACGAGATCTAAATATATCTTCAAAAAAATGTAAAAATGACGCCGACGCGTTTGTTACATTTGCGGCGAATTTATTGCAGTAAGAACCAAAATATATTTGCCTTAGCAACAAAAATATAGCTCTATGAAGCCTTTGAGGCTAATTTTAAACTTATTTTCAATATTCTTGATAGATATAAACTCATGGGTAGTAGAAT
Organism: Epistrophe grossulariae; assembly: GCA_929447395.1. Taxonomy (NCBI): domain Eukaryota; kingdom Metazoa; phylum Arthropoda; class Insecta; order Diptera; family Syrphidae; genus Epistrophe; species Epistrophe grossulariae. Next base: position 54,100,192 of record OV839569.1, on the reverse strand, counting down.
GTCACTAAAAGTAGACATGTTACATACCCACTTGCACTAATTTAAGGATAACTTGAGGGCATATTCAGAAGAGCAAGGGGAATGTTTTACCAAGACGTGCTGGACTTTGAGCAACGTTATCATGGACAATAATATTATAATAAGAACATTATTAGAGATTACATTTGGGGACTCATATGAGATAGATCATTCTCACACAGAAGAAATCCCAAAAATATTAATTTTTAAAACTTCTTTATACTTTTTGTTGTATTTGTAAATTTATTTTAACTGTAATTTGTAAATAAAAGTGGTATAAATATATAAACTTAAGTTTGATTTCTTTTTATAAATAATTGAGTTTATAAAAATGCGAATTTCCTTAAATTTCGTTCTAATAAATACAAAAGCAAACTTAGGTAAAATTATTTTTTCTTTCATGACTGGCATAAGAAATAAAAATCAGACATACAAAACCCAGACTCAAAATTCGTGTTGACTTGTGTAATAGGTCTGTTCGCGTACTTGCCCGAAACTGCCAGATTCTACCAGTTTTATTTTTTTATATGAACTTTGACAGTCTTTCGGGCTAAAAGTGGTAGAAATGGGTAGGTTTGGGAAGTAAACGAACAAGGTTATAAAGTAAAGTACTCATCCGAAACTACCATTTCTTTCCAGATTTAGTCCGAAGGTGTTCGCGTACGCAAATTTGGGTAGTTTAGGAGAGAGAACTCATAAGAGAGAAAATAATTTCACCTTCTTGCCAGTTTTTAAAAGAGAAATTTCTTCGGGCAGGAACTAGTAAGTTCTGTGTTGTGCCAGAAGACAGAAGACAAAAATAAAATATTTTTATAAAAAGAAGTGAACTTTATGATAAAAAAATTAAATAACAAAATATTTAGGTAATTTAAGAAAGTTGTGAAGTGTTCTTTAATTCAGTGATTTTTTTTTAATTCTGTTCTACTGTAGTTATGATTCTTCATCGATTTTGGGATTAATAAACAAAAATTACTTGATGTTCCTGTTTAGTTTGTAAATTCCATTTGTAAATATTTAAAATTCAAGTTTTAGGGTCTGTTTCACAATGTCTGAGTAAATTTTTACTTAGTTATCCGACATTTAATTTATCCTAAAATTAAATCCTCCCATTAAAAAACTTTGCGTTTCACAGTGATCAATTAGCTATTTGTTCTTTATTCCAGTTTTCCAGCCAAATTGAATTTGACTCATATCACACATTGAAGAAAAAATATTTATAATCATCAAATAGTTAGTTTTTCATGGTGGTGTTAAAAGTGTCGAGAGGATTGTTTCAAAGAGATGTGAATAAATAAGAGGTAAGTGTTTTGAATTGAAGTGTGAGTGTTCGTGAAAAAAGTTTTGAATTTTCAATTGTCAGTTTTATTTGCTAATCGGTACTTCATCTTGCCAGTAAAATACTTAGAACTTTAAATGCCAATTAGACGTATTCAGACACTGTGAAACGTAAATGAGGTTGCTGTCGAATAAGAAGAGAAAGAGAGAATAAGAATAAGAAAAAATATTTATAATCATAAAATAGTTAGTTTTTCATGGTGGGTCATCTTATTGTATAATATGTTAAAAGTGTCGAGAGGATTGTTTCAAAGAGATGTGAATAAATAAGAGGTAAGTGTTTTGAATTGAAGTGTGAGTGTTCGTGAAAAAAGTTTTGAATTTTCAATTGTCAGTTTTATTTGCTAATCGGTACTTCATCTTGCCAGTAAAATACTTAGAACTTTAATTGCCAATTAGATGTATTCAGACACTGTGAAACGTAAATGAGGTTGCTGTCGAATAAGTTCCATGTAGCTTAATTGGAACTTTAATCAGACATTGTGAAACAGACCCTTAGTTTGTTCATCATTAAATTTGTTTACTTTTTGATGAAGTTTAAAAAGTGGTAAATATTTTGGTTCAAGTCGTTCGTGTATTTTCGGAGAATTTCGCTTCTCTTTCACCCCCACTACTCCAAATTTGACAAATTGGAAGATTTAGTCTGAAAAGTACCCGAACATACCTAATAGGTAACCTAGACAAAAAAAGGAGGTGCTCTAAACTGGGCCAACTAAAGAAGAACAGGTAAGACCCTGTTTAGATGGTGAGTGCTCACTACGTAGTAACCGCAGTTTGTAAGTGAAGACGGTGAGGTGGAAAGGGAGGCGACAGTCAGGAAGAATACACAAAGATAGGGGTTTCATATCCGAAATGTTCCATTTTATACCATTTTTTTCCTTTTAAGCTAATTGGTTTTAGGGTAAGGGGCCAGTTATAGCTTTCATTGAAACTCATCATTGAAAATTTTAATCTTTAGTTTCGAGGCCCTAAAAAAGCGATATCAGTTATTATTTTGATGCCAATAAAAAGCTGATGACTCGATTATTATTTCTAGTCAAAAAACTATTTCATTTTGGCCCTACCTTTCACATAAAACAATTTCTAAGATTTCAATGATCAATGATAAGGCAGTTCAATCATTGAAATAAAGAAATTTATTTCCTGCGATAGGCTGGGCCAAAATGAAATATTTTTTTGACTAGAAATAATAATTGAGTTATCAGCTTTTTATTTGCATTAAAATAATCACTGATTTCCCTTTTTAAGTGCCTCAAAATTAACATTTAAAATTTTCAATGATGAGTTTCAATGAAAGCTATAACTGACCCCTAAGGTGTCAGTTATAGCGATCAGAAAAACCATCAGGAAGAGTTGAAACAGATGGACACAGGAATTTTTTCCTTATGAGCGTTTATAGCGAACACGTAAACTACGTCAGTGAGTAGACTGCCAATCAAGTTTTCCTGATTGAAAGCTGCAACGGAAATTATTGGAACGATTTATTTCATTTTGATCGAAATGACAATCAGCTGGTACGGAAAATGAAATTCAGTCAGGAAAATAAATAAATACTTTTTTCACAAAAAATATTTGTTCAACTGAAAATTTTATGGATACAAAAAATTCTTTGAGTTATTTTAGCAATTTTTTATATGAACATGATTTTAAGATGTTGACTCACTCTATTCGTCCACCCTTTTAGGTGGGAGGGATAAATTAAAAAAAAATATTGAAAAAAGAAAATGAGTATAAAAATACAACGGCAACACTTACAATATTATGTTATAGCTTTTTTCATCATTTAGAATTGGATTGAAAACTTGGTGTATTAAACGTAGGTATTGAAAGCCAAAAAAAAAACATTTTTTTACGTGGAAATCGAGTTTATTTTTATCACATAAGATACAATAATTTATTTTGTATTTATATATAATATTTCGTACATTGTTTTTGATTAAATCAAATCCAATTTAATACAGAAATTAGGATAGGTATAATGGACTACATTTTATGAATAATTTGTATTCTTATTCTTTTTTCATTATTAAAATAAAAGAAAAATACAAATTCAAATTGACTTTAACTTATTTTATCGAATACATTACTTAATTTTAAAAATATTAAATAAAAACTATACATATTTCAAAATCGAGCAATGCTGATTATGTTTTATTGATTTTAATATTTTTTAATTATTTTATAATAATAAATGACAGCAATATATCCAATGATTTTTGTGTATATTGTTTAATATTTGGATAAAAATACAAAATATGTAAGACATTTTTGATTAAACCTTTATGTAAGAGGTTTTTTGGCAAGCTTTTTAATTACAAAAAAACAAATTATATACCCTAATGAATATTGTATAAAGATATAATATTATTTGTATAATTTTCAATCTACTCCACTTATCCATTTAATTACATTTTCACCAAACAAGTAGGTATTTAAAAAAAATCATTAATCGTTCTTGCAAAATATTGTTTTTGGCATCGCAGTGTTTTTCTTTTTACTTTTATTTAAAATGGTTGTGTTTAGTTAACTTTTTTCAGACAGTCTTGTTTATGAATTTAAAATTGTCATCGCACTAAACTTTTTGTGTGTACTTTTATTAGAATTTAATGCGTTTTTTTTATCAGACTTAAGTGACTTCCTGGAATGTTAACAATTTATTGAAAAGAAATTAATCCGGATTCAAATAAATTATGCGAAACTAATACTAATTTATAATCTTAAAATTATGTTTAAGTTTTCAACAGCGAATTATAAAATTCTGTTATTTTTTTAGGAATTAATGTTTATTTACAAAATATTGCAAAATTTTGGAATGAACATACAGCAATTTCATTTTATGTTATAAAATAGTATTAAATGAAATAAAAAAAAATACAAATTAATAAAGTAAGTCCGTTTTTAAAGAACCTTCACTGTAAGCTATAGTGAGATCATCAGATGCGGGTTTCAGATATTCCAAGGAAGGCTTATGAAGCTCTCCATAGTCGTCCGCGGGTAGATTTTCAATTAAATGAGTATCATCACCAGTTTTATCCGATTGACTATTTGGTACACGTGTTACACCTAATTGAAATATGTTTTCGGTTTTTGCCCTTAACGGAGTGTAACTACCTAGGGGCGCTGAGCCTAAAATAATAATTCAAACAAATTAATATAGACTATAACAGTAAGAAGCCGCTCACAAATTGTACACTTCAGCGACGAATAAATAATCTTAATATTATTGTTCCCTTAAAAGAAAATCTCTGCACAATTAAAATGAAATGAAATATTAGTAAATATTAGTTACCTCTTAATTATTAGTTCTACATTTTGGGATTTTAAACTCTTGATTCAATGAAAAAATAGCTAATAATTTGTTGATGATTTTTGTATGGACTATGGATAAACATATTTTTGATGAATTGAAAAATACTCGGAATTTTTTTTAAACAACATCTGGAAATATAATAATATTGAATGTAGTAGGTTTTGTTATGGTGAATTATTTTGCTTAAATGTATGTAAGTTGAAGAAAATAAAAACACAATTAAATAAACAACTATTATGGTTTTTGATTTGTCATTTTGAATTGTATTGAAAGCAGGGTGGAGTGTGGTTTAATTCATACTTTTACTACCTGAAACTATTGTAATGTTAAATATTTTTAATATTTTACTGCCAAAACTATAAAAAATATTACATTAACAAGAAAGTTATTTTTATTCAATGAATCTAACAAAATTAGAAAAAAAACTCAAACACATTAATGATTATGAATGCTTTTATTTTGACATTTCTAGTTTTTTTTCGAAAATTAAATACAGAAGCATTGTTTAGTCGATTTAGTAAAAAGGTAAAACTATTTAAAGATGATACAAGGTAACAAAAAACGAGTTTTTAAATTAAATTGCGCAAAAATGTTAGTCGATTTAGTACGATACATTTTTAGAAGATAACACAAGTCAACAAAAAAATATTTTTTTTTCTGAGTCTATAACTTAATGAATATTTTCGAAATGTCTACATCAAAAAGTAACCAAAACTCCATTCATAGTTGATAAAGTTTGGTTTTGTACTTTAAACAATGATGATAAATAAATATTTAAGGTTTTGGCAGACTGTTAAACGGTAAGCGGCTTTTAATACGTAAGAGACGAAGTGAACGGGGGGTTTTCGGGTGGCACAGTAGTCACATGATTTATAGTAAGTGTGTGCGCGCGCTTTCCAGTGAAATAACGTATTTCATCCTTCACGAGATCTAAATATATCTTCAAAAAAATGTAAAAATGACGCCGACGCGTTTGTTACATTTGCGGCGAATTTATTGCAGTAAGAACCAAAATATTTGCCTTAGCAACAAAAATATAGCTCTATGAAGCCTTTGAGGCTAATTTTAAACTTATTTTCAATATTCTTGATAGATATAAACTCATGGGTAGTAGAATGTCACTAAAAGTAGACATGTTACATACCCACTTGCACTAATTTAAGGATAACTTGAGGGCATATTCAGAAGAGCAAGGGGAATGTTTTACCAAGACGTGCTGGACTTTGAGCAACGTTATCATGGACAATAATATTATAATAAGAACATTATTAGAGATTACATTTGGGGACTCATATGAGATAGATCATTCTCACACAGAAGAAATCCCAAAAATATTAATTTTTAAAACTTCTTTATACTTTTTGTTGTATTTGTAAATTTATTTTAACTGTAATTTGTAAATAAAAGTGGTATAAATATATAAACTTAAGTTTGATTTCTTTTTATAAATAATTGAGTTTATAAAAATGCGAATTTCCTTAAATTTGAAATTTCGTTCTAATAAATACAAAAGCAAACTTAGGTAAAATTATTTTTTCTTTCATGACTGGCATAAGAAATAAAAATCAGACATACAAAACCCAGACTCAAAATTCGTGTTGACTTGTGTAATAGGTCTGTTCGCGTACTTGCCCGAAACTGCCAGATTCTACCAGTTTTATTTTTTTATATGAACTTTGACAGTCTTTCGGGCTAAAAGTGGTAGAAATGGGTAGGTTTGGGAAGTAAACGAACAAGGTTATAAAGTAAAGTACTCATCCGAAACTACCGTTTCTTTCCAGATTTAGTCCGAAGGTGTTCGCGTACGCAAATTTGGGTAGTTTAGGAGAGAGAACTCATAAGAGAGAAAATAATTTCACCTTCTTGCCAGTTTTTAAAAGAGAAATTTCTTCGGGCAGGAACTAGTAAGTTCTGTGTTGTGCCAGAAGACAGAAGACAAAAATAAAATATTTTTATAAAAAGAAGTGAACTTTATGATAAAAAAATTAAATAACAAAATATTTAGGTAATTTAAGAAAGTTGTGAAGTGTTCTTTAATTCAGTGATTTTTTTTTAATTCTGTTCTACTGTAGTTATGATTCTTCATCGATTTTGGGATTAATAAACAAAAATTACTTGATGTTCCTGTTTAGTTTGTAAATTCCATTTGTAAATATTTAAAATTCAAGTTTTAGGGTCTGTTTCACAATGTCTGAGTAAATTTTTACTTAGTTATCCGACATTTAATTTATCCTAAAATTAAATCCTCCCATTAAAAAACTTTGCGTTTCACAATGATCAATTAGCTATTTGTTCTTTATTCCAGTTTTCCAGCCAAATTGAATTTGACTCATGTCACACATTGAAGAAAAAATATTTATAATCATCAAATAGTTAGTTTTTCATGGTGGTGTTAAAAGTGTCGAGAGGATTGTTTCAAAGAGATGTGAATAAATAAGAGGTAAGTGTTTTGAATTGAAGTGTGAGTGTTCGTGAAAAAAGTTTTGAATTTTCAATTGTCAGTTTTATTTGCTAATCGGTACTTCATCTTGCCAGTAAAATACTTAGAACTTTAAATGCCAATTAGACGTATTCAGACACTGTGAAACGTAAATGAGGTTGCTGTCGAATAAGAAGAGAAAGAGAGAATAAGAATAAGAAAAAATATTTATAATCATAAAATAGTTAGTTTTTCATGGTGGGTCATCTTATGGTATAATATGTTAAAAGTGTCGAGAGGATTGTTTCAAAGAGATGTGAATAAATAAGAGGTAAGTGTTTTGAATTGAAGTGTGAGTGTTCGTGAAAAAAGTTTTGAATTTTCAATTGTCAGTTTTATTTGCTAATCGGTACTTCATCTTGCCAGTAAAATACTTAGAACTTTAATTGCCAATTAGACGTATTCAGACACTGTGAAACGTAAATGAGGTTGCTGTCGAATAAGTTCCATGTAGCTTAATTGGAACTTTAATCAGACATTGTGAAACAGACCCTTAGTTTGTTCATCATTAAATTTGTTTACTTTTTGATGAAGTTTAAAAAGTGGTAAATATTTTGGTTCAAGTCGTTCGTGTATTTTCGGAGAATTTCGCTTCTCTTTCACCCCCACTACTCCAAATTTGACAAATTGGAAGATTTAGTCTGAAAAGTACCCGAACATACCTAATAGGTAACCTAGACAAAAAAAGGAGGTGCTCTAAACTGGGCCAACTAAAGAAGAACAGGTAAGACCCTGTTTAGATTGTGAGTGCTCACTACGTAGTAACCGCAGTTTGTAAGTGAAGACGGTGAGGTGGAAAGGGAGGCGACAGTCAGGAAGAATACATAAAGATAGGGGTTTCATATCCGAAATGTTCCATTTTATACCATTTTTTTCCTTTTAAGCTAATTGGTTTTAGGGTAAGGGGCCAGTTATAGCTTTCATTGAAACTCATCATTGAAAATTTTAATCTTCAGTTTCGAGGCCCTAAAAAAGCGATATCAGTTATTATTTTGATGCCAATAAAAAGCTGATGACTCGATTATTATTTCTAGTCAAAAAACTATTTCATTTTGGCCCTACCTTTCACATAAAACAATTTCTAAGATTTCAATGATCAATGATAAGGCAGTTCAATCATTGAAATAAAGAAATTTATTTCCTGCGATAGGCTGGGCCAAAATGAAATATTTTTTTGACTAGAAATAATAATTGAGTTATCAGCTTTTTATTTGCATTAAAATAATCACTGATTTCCCTTTTTAAGTGCCTCAAAATTAACATTTAAAATTTTCAATGATGAGTTTCAATGAAAGCTATAACTGACCCCTAAGGTGTCAGTTATAGCGATCAGAAAAACCATCAGGAAGAGTTGAAACAGATGGACACAGGAATTTTTTCCTTATGAGCGTTTATAGCGAACACGTAAACTACGTCAGTGAGTAGACTGCCAATCAAGTTTTCCTGATTGAAAGCTGCAACGCAAATAATTGGAACGATTTATTTCATTTTGATCGAAATGACAATCAGCTGGTACGGAAAATGAAATTCAGTCAGGAAAATAAATAAATACTTTTTTCACAAAAAATATTTGTTCAACTGAAAATTTTATGGATACAAAAAATTCTTTGAGTTATTTTAGCAATTTTTTATATGAACATGATTTTAAGATGTTGACTCACTCTATTCGTCCACCCTTTTAGGTGGGAGGGATAAATTAAAAAAAAATATTGAAAAAAGAAAATGAGTATAAAAATACAACGGCAACACTTACAATATTATGTTATAGCTTTTTTCATCATTTAGAATTGGATTGAAAACTTGGTGTATTAAACGTAGGTATTGAAAGCCAAAAAAAAAACATTTTTTTACGTGGAAATCGAGTTTATTTTTATCACATAAGATACAATAATTTATTTTGTATTTATATATAATATTTCGTACATTGTTTTTGATTAAATCAAATCCAATTTAATACAGAAATTAGGATAGGTATAATGGACTACATTTTATGAATAATTTGTATTCTTATTCTTTTTTCATTATTAAAATAAAAGAAAAATACAAATTCAAATTGACTTTAACTTATTTTATCGAATACATTACTTAATTTTAAAAATATTAAATAAAAACTATACATATTTCAAAATCGAGCAATGCTGATTATGTTTTATTGATTTTAATATTTTTTAATTATTTTATAATAATAAATGACAGCAATATATCCAATGATTTTTGTGTATATTGTTTAATATTTGGATAAAAATACAAAATATGTAAGACATTTTTGATTAAACCTTTATGTAAGAGGTTTTTTGGCAAGCTTTTTAATTACAAAAAAACAAATTATATACCCTAATGAATATTGTATAAAGATATAATATTATTTGTATAATTTTCAATCTACTCCACTTATCCATTTAATTACATTTTCACCAAACAAGTAGGTATTTAAAAAAAATCATTAATCGTTCTTGCAAAATATTGTTTTTGGCATCGCAGTGTTTTTCTTTTTACTTTTATTTAAAATGGTTGTGTTTAGTTAACTTTTTTCAGACAGTCTTGTTTATGAATTTAAAATTGTCATCGCACTAAACTTTTTGTGTGTACTTTTATTAGAATTTAATGCGTTTTTTTATCAGACTTAAGTGACTTCCTGGAATGTTAACAATTTATTGAAAAGAAATTAATCCGGATTCAAATAAATTATGCGAAACTAATACTAATTTATAATCTTAAAATTATGTTTAAGTTTTCAACAGCGAATTATAAAATTCTGTTATTTTTTTAGGAATTAATGTTTATTTACAAAATATTGCAAAATTTTGGAATGAACATACAGCAATTTCATTTTATGTTATAAAATAGTATTAAATGAAATAAAAAAAAATACAAATTAATAAAGTAAGTCCGTTTTTAAAGAACCTTCACTGTAAGCTATAGTGAGATCATCAGATGCGGGTTTCAGATATTCCAAGGAAGGCTTATGAAGCTCTCCATAGTCGTCCGCGGGTAGATTTTCAATTAAATGAGTATCATCACCAGTTTTATCCGATTGACTATTTGGTACACGTGTTACACCTAATTGAAATATGTTTTCGGTTTTTGCCCTTAACGGAGTGTAACTACCTAGGGGCGCTGAGCCTAAAATAATAATTCAAACAAATTAATATAGACTATAACAGTAAGAAGCCGCTCACAAATTGTACACTTCAGCGACGAATAAATAATCTTAATATTATTGTTCCCTTAAAAGAAAATCTCTGCACAATTAAAATGAAATGAAATATTAGTAAATATTAGTTACCTCTTAATTATTAGTTCTACATTTTGGGATTTTAAACTCTTGATTCAATGAAAAAATAGCTAATAATTTGTTGATGATTTTTGTATGGATTATGGTTAAACATATTTTTGATGAATTGAAAAATACTCGGAATTTTTTTTAAACAACATCTGGAAATATAATAATATTGAATGTAGTAGGTTTTGTTATGGTGAATTATTTTGCTTAAATGTATGTAAGTTGAAGAAAATAAAAACACAATTAAATAAACCACTATTATGGTTTTTGATTTGTCATTTTGAATTGTATTGAAAGCAGGGTGGAGTGTGGTTTAATTCATACTTTTACTACCTGAAACTATTGTAATGTTAAATATTTTTAATATTTTACTGCCAAAACTATAAAAAATATTACATTAACAAGAAAGTTATTTTTATTCAATGAATCTAACAAAATTAGAAAAAAAACTCAAACACATTAATGATTATGAATGCTTTTATTTTGACATTTCTAGTTTTTTTTCGAAAATTAAATACAGAAGCATTGTTTAGTCGATTTAGTAAAAAGGTAAAACTATTTAAAGATGATACAAGGTAACAAAAAACGAGTTTTTAAATTAAATTGCGCAAAAATGTTAGTCGATTTAGTACGATACATTTTTAGAAGATAACACAAGTCAACAAAAAAATATTTTTTTTTCTGAGTCTATAACTTAATGAATATTTTCGAAATGTCTACATCAAAAAGTAACCAAAACTCCATTCATAGTTGATAAAGTTTGGTTTTGTACTTTAAACAATGATGATAAATAAATATTTAAGGTTTTGGCAGACTGTTAAACGGTAAGCGGCTTTTAATACGTAAGAGACGAAGTGAACGGGGGGTTTTCGGGTGGCACAGTAGTCACATGATTTATAGTAAGTGTGTGCGCGCGCTTTCCAGTGAAATAACGTATTTCATCCTTCACGAGATCTAAATATATCTTCAAAAAAATGTAAAAATGACGCCGACGCGTTTGTTACATTTGCGGCGAATTTATTGCAGTAAGAACCAAAATATTTGCCTTAGCAACAAAAATATAGCTCTATGAAGCCTTTGAGGCTAATTTTAAACTTATTTTCAATATTCTTGATAGATATAAACTCATGGGTAGTAGAATGTCACTAAAAGTAGACATGTTACATACCCACTTGCACTAATTTAAGGATAACTTGAGGGCATATTCAGAAGAGCAAGGGGAATGTTTTACCAAGACGTGCTGGACTTTGAGCAACGTTATCATGGACAATAATATTATAATAAGAACATTATTAGAGATTACATTTGGGGACTCATATGAGATAGATCATTCTCACACAGAAGAAATCCCAAAAATATTAATTTTTAAAACTTCTTTATACTTTTTGTTGTATTTGTAAATTTATTTTAACTGTAATTTGTAAATAAAAGTGGTATAAATATATATAAACTTAAGTTTGATTTCTTTTTATAAATAATTGAGTTTATAAAAATGCGAATTTCCTTAAATTTGAAATTTCGTTCTAATAAATACAAAAGCAAACTTAGGTAAAATTATTTTTTCTTTCATGACTGGCATAAGAAATAAAAATCAGACATACAAAACCCAGACTCAAAATTCGTGTTGACTTGTGTAATAGGTCTGTTCGCGTACTTGCCCGAAACTGCCAGATTCTACCAGTTTTATTTTTTTATATGAACTTTGACAGTCTTTCGGGCTAAAAGTGGTAGAAATGGGTAGGTTTGGGAAGTAAACGAACAAGGTTATAAAGTAAAGTACTCATCCGAAACTACCATTTCTTTCCAGATTTAGTCCGAAGGTGTTCGCGTACGCAAATTTGGGTAGTTTAGGAGAGAGAACTCATAAGAGAGAAAATAATTTCACCTTCTTGCCAGTTTTTAAAAGAGAAATTTCTTCGGGCAGGAACTAGTAAGTTCTGTGTTGTGCCAGAAGACAGAAGACAAAAATAAAATATTTTTATAAAAAGAAGTGAACTTTATGATAAAAAAATTAAATAACAAAATATTTAGGTAATTTAAGAAAGTTGTGAAGTGTTCTTTAATTCAGTGATTTTTTTTTAATTCTGTTCTACTGTAGTTATGATTCTTCATCGATTTTGGGATTAATAAACAAAAATTACTTGATGTTCCTGTTTAGTTTGTAAATTCCATTTGTAAATATTTAAAATTCAAGTTTTAGGGTCTGTTTCACAATGTCTGAGTAAATTTTTACTTAGTTATCCGACATTTAATTTATCCTAAAATTAAATCCTCCCATTAAAAAACTTTGCGTTTCACAGTGATCAATTAGCTATTTGTTCTTTATTTCAGTTTTCCAGCCAAATTGAATTTGACTCATGTCACACATTGAAGAAAAAATATTTATAATCATCAAATAGTTAGTTTTTCATGGTGGTGTTAAAAGTGTCGAGAGGATTGTTTCAAAGAGATGTGAATAAATAAGAGGTAAGTGTTTTGAATTGAAGTGTGAGTGTTCGTGAAAAAAGTTTTGAATTTTCAATTGTCAGTTTTATTTGCTAATCGGTACTTCATCTTGCCAGTAAAATACTTAGAACTTTAAATGCCAATTAGACGTATTCAGACACTGTGAAACGTAAATGAGGTTGCTGTCGAATAAGAAGAGAAAGAGAGAATAAGAATAAGAAAAAATATTTATAATCATAAAATAGTTAGTTTTTCATGGTGGGTCATCTTATTGTATAATATGTTAAAAGTGTCGAGAGGATTGTTTCAAAGAGATGTGAATAAATAAGAGGTAAGTGTTTTGAATTGAAGTGTGAGTGTTCGTGAAAAAAGTTTTGAATTTTCAATTGTCAGTTTTATTTGCTAATCGGTACTTCATCTTGCCAGTAAAATACTTAGAACTTTAATTGCCAATTAGACGTATTCAGACACTGTGAAACGTAAATGAGGTTGCTGTCGAATAAGTTCCATGTAGCTTAATTGGAACTTTAATCAGACATTGTGAAACAGACCCTTAGTTTGTTCATCATTAAATTTGTTTACTTTTTGATGAAGTTTAAAAAGTGGTAAATATTTTGGTTCAAGTCGTTCGTGTATTTTCGGAGAATTTCGCTTCTCTTTCACCCCCACTACTCCAAATTTGACAAATTGAAAGATTTAGTCTGAAAAGTACCCGAACATACCTAATAGGTAACCTAGACAAAAAAAGGAGGTGCTCTAAACTGGGCCAACTAAAGAAGAACAGGTAAGACCCTGTTTAGATTGTGAGTGCTCACTACGTAGTAACCGCAGTTTGTAAGTGAAGACGGTGAGGTGGAAAGGGAGGCGACAGTCAGGAAGAATACATAAAGATAGGGGTTTCATATCCGAAATGTTCCATTTTATACCATTTTTTTCCTTTTAAGCTAATTGGTTTTAGGGTAAGGGGCCAGTTATAGCTTTCATTGAAACTCATCATTGAAAATTTTAATCTTCAGTTTCGAGGCCCTAAAAAAGCGATATCAGTTATTATTTTGATGCCAATAAAAAGCTGATGACTCGATTATTATTTCTAGTCAAAAAACTATTTCATTTTGGCCCTACCTTTCACATAAAACAATTTCTAAGATTTCAATGATCAATGATAAGGCAGTTCAATCATTGAAATAAAGAAATTTATTTCCTGCGATAGGCTGGGCCAAAATGAAATATTTTTTTGACTAGAAATAATAATTGAGTTATCAGCTTTTTATTTGCATTAAAATAATCACTGATTTCCCTTTTTAAGTGCCTCAAAATTAACATTTAAAATTTTCAATGATGAGTTTCAATGAAAGCTATAACTGACCCCTAAGGTGTCAGTTATAGCGATCAGAAAAACCATCAGGAAGAGTTGAAACAGATGGACACAGGAATTTTTTCCTTATGAGCGTTTATAGCGAACACGTAAACTACGTCAGTGAGTAGACTGCCAATCAAGTTTTCCTGATTGAAAGCTGCAACGCAAATAATTGGAACGATTTATTTCATTTTGATCGAAATGACAATCAGCTGGTACGGAAAATGAAATTCAGTCAGGAAAATAAATAAATACTTTTTTCACAAAAAATATTTGTTCAACTGAAAATTTTATGGATACAAAAAATTCTTTGAGTTATTTTAGCAATTTTTTATATGAACATGATTTTAAGATGTTGACTCACTCTATTCGTCCACCCTTTTAGGTGGGAGGGATAAATTAAAAAAAAATATTGAAAAAAGAAAATGAGTATAAAAATACAACGGCAACACTTACAATATTATGTTATAGCTTTTTTCATCATTTAGAATTGGATTGAAAACTTGGTGTATTAAACGTAGGTATTGAAAGCCAAAAAAAAAACATTTTTTTACGTGGAAATCGAGTTTATTTTTATCACATAAGATACAATAATTTATTTTGTATTTATATATAATATTTCGTACATTGTTTTTGATTAAATCAAATCCAATTTAATACAGAAATTAGGATAGGTATAATGGACTACATTTTATGAATAATTTGTATTCTTATTCTTTTTTCATTATTAAAATAAAAGAAAAATACAAATTCAAATTGACTTTAACTTATTTTATCGAATACATTACTTAATTTTAAAAATATTAAATAAAAACTATACATATTTCAAAATCGAGCAATGCTGATTATGTTTTATTGATTTTAATATTTTTTAATTATTTTATAATAATAAATGACAGCAATATATCCAATGATTTTTGTGTATATTGTTTAATATTTGGATAAAAATACAAAATATGTAAGACATTTTTGATTAAACCTTTATGTAAGAGGTTTTTTGGCAAGCTTTTTAATTACAAAAAAACAAATTATATACCCTAATGAATATTGTATAAAGATATAATATTATTTGTATAATTTTCAATCTACTCCACTTATCCATTTAATTACATTTTCACCAAACAAGTAGGTATTTAAAAAAAATCATTAATCGTTCTTGCAAAATATTGTTTTTGGCATCGCAGTGTTTTTCTTTTTACTTTTATTTAAAATGGTTGTGTTTAGTTAACTTTTTTCAGACAGTCTTGTTTATGAATTTAAAATTGTCATCGCACTAAACTTTTTGTGTGTACTTTTATTAGAATTTAATGCGTTTTTTTATCAGACTTAAGTGACTTCCTGGAATGTTAACAATTTATTGAAAAGAAATTAATCCGGATTCAAATAAATTATGCGAAACTAATACTAATTTATAATCTTAAAATTATGTTTAAGTTTTCAACAGCGAATTATAAAATTCTGTTATTTTTTTAGGAATTAATGTTTATTTACAAAATATTGCAAAATTTTGGAATGAACATACAGCAATTTCATTTTATGTTATAAAATAGTATTAAATGAAATAAAAAAAAATACAAATTAATAAAGTAAGTCCGTTTTTAAAGAACCTTCACTGTAAGCTATAGTGAGATCATCAGATGCGGGTTTCAGATATTCCAAGGAAGGCTTATGAAGCTCTCCATAGTCGT
The DNA here is from genome assembly GCA_929447395.1 of Epistrophe grossulariae. Classification (NCBI taxonomy): domain Eukaryota; kingdom Metazoa; phylum Arthropoda; class Insecta; order Diptera; family Syrphidae; genus Epistrophe; species Epistrophe grossulariae. The sequence continues at coordinate 54,084,277 of OV839569.1, read as the reverse complement.
CCGCGGGTAGATTTTCAATTAAATGAGTATCATCACCAGTTTTATCCGATTGACTATTTGGTACACGTGTTACACCTAATTGAAATATGTTTTCGGTTTTTGCCCTTAACGGAGTGTAACTACCTAGGGGCGCTGAGCCTAAAATAATAATTCAAACAAATTAATATAGACTATAACAGTAAGAAGCCGCTCACAAATTGTACACTTCAGCGACGAATAAATAATCTTAATATTATTGTTCCCTTAAAAGAAAATCTCTGCACAATTAAAATGAAATGAAATATTAGTAAATATTAGTTACCTCTTAATTATTAGTTCTACATTTTGGGATTTTAAACTCTTGATTCAATGAAAAAATAGCTAATAATTTGTTGATGATTTTTGTATGGATTATGGATAAACATATTTTTGATGAATTGAAAAATACTCGGAATTTTTTTTAAACAACATCTGGAAATATAATAATATTGAATGTAGTAGGTTTTGTTATGGTGAATTATTTTGCTTAAATGTATGTAAGTTGAAGAAAATAAAAACACAATTAAATAAACCACTATTATGGTTTTTGATTTGTCATTTTGAATTGTATTGAAAGCAGGGTGGAGTGTGGTTTAATTCATACTTTTACTACCTGAAACTATTGTAATGTTAAATATTTTTAATATTTTACTGCCAAAACTATAAAAAATATTACATTAACAAGAAAGTTATTTTTATTCAATGAATCTAACAAAATTAGAAAAAAAACTCAAACACATTAATGATTATGAATGCTTTTATTTTGACATTTCTAGTTTTTTTTCGAAAATTAAATACAGAAGCATTGTTTAGTCGATTTAGTAAAAAGGTAAAACTATTTAAAGATGATACAAGGTAACAAAAAACGAGTTTTTAAATTAAATTGCGCAAAAATGTTAGTCGATTTAGTACGATACATTTTTAGAAGATAACACAAGTCAACAAAAAAATATTTTTTTTTCTGAGTCTATAACTTAATGAATATTTTCGAAATGTCTACATCAAAAAGTAACCAAAACTCCATTCATAGTTGATAAAGTTTGGTTTTGTACTTTAAACAATGATGATAAATAAATATTTAAGGTTTTGGCAGACTGTTAAACGGTAAGCGGCTTTTAATACGTAAGAGACGAAGTGAACGGGGGGTTTTCGGGTGGCACAGTAGTCACATGATTTATAGTAAGTGTGTGCGCGCGCTTTCCAGTGAAATAACGTATTTCATCCTTCACGAGATCTAAATATATCTTCAAAAAAATGTAAAAATGACGCCGACGCGTTTGTTACATTTGCGGCGAATTTATTGCAGTAAGAACCAAAATATTTGCCTTAGCAACAAAAATATAGCTCTATGAAGCCTTTGAGGCTAATTTTAAACTTATTTTCAATATTCTTGATAGATATAAACTCATGGGTAGTAGAATGTCACTAAAAGTAGACATGTTACATACCCACTTGCACTAATTTAAGGATAACTTGAGGGCATATTCAGAAGAGCAAGGGGAATGTTTTACCAAGACGTGCTGGACTTTGAGCAACGTTATCATGGACAATAATATTATAATAAGAACATTATTAGAGATTACATTTGGGGACTCATATGAGATAGATCATTCTCACACAGAAGAAATCCCAAAAATATTAATTTTTAAAACTTCTTTATACTTTTTGTTGTATTTGTAAATTTATTTTAACTGTAATTTGTAAATAAAAGTGGTATAAATATATAAACTTAAGTTTGATTTCTTTTTATAAATAATTGAGTTTATAAAAATGCGAATTTCCTTAAATTTGAAATTTCGTTCTAATAAATACAAAAGCAAACTTAGGTAAAATTATTTTTTCTTTCATGACTGGCATAAGAAATAAAAATCAGACATACAAAACCCAGACTCAAAATTCGTGTTGACTTGTGTAATAGGTCTGTTCGCGTACTTGCCCGAAACTGCCAGATTCTACCAGTTTTATTTTTTTATATGAACTTTGACAGTCTTTCGGGCTAAAAGTGGTAGAAATGGGTAGGTTTGGGAAGTAAACGAACAAGGTTATAAAGTAAAGTACTCATCCGAAACTACCATTTCTTTCCAGATTTAGTCCGAAGGTGTTCGCGTACGCAAATTTGGGTAGTTTAGGAGAGAGAACTCATAAGAGAGAAAATAATTTCACCTTCTTGCCAGTTTTTAAAAGAGAAATTTCTTCGGGCAGGAACTAGTAAGTTCTGTGTTGTGCCAGAAGACAGAAGACAAAAATAAAATATTTTTATAAAAAGAAGTGAACTTTATGATAAAAAAATTAAATAACAAAATATTTAGGTAATTTAAGAAAGTTGTGAAGTGTTCTTTAATTCAGTGATTTTTTTTTAATTCTGTTCTACTGTAGTTATGATTCTTCATCGATTTTGGGATTAATAAACAAAAATTACTTGATGTTCCTGTTTAGTTTGTAAATTCCATTTGTAAATATTTAAAATTCAAGTTTTAGGGTCTGTTTCACAATGTCTGAGTAAATTTTTACTTAGTTATCCGACATTTAATTTATCCTAAAATTAAATCCTCCCATTAAAAAACTTTGCGTTTCACAGTGATCAATTAGCTATTTGTTCTTTATTCCAGTTTTCCAGCCAAATTGAATTTGACTCATGTCACACATTGAAGAAAAAATATTTATAATCATCAAATAGTTAGTTTTTCATGGTGGTGTTAAAAGTGTCGAGAGGATTGTTTCAAAGAGATGTGAATAAATAAGAGGTAAGTGTTTTGAATTGAAGTGTGAGTGTTCGTGAAAAAAGTTTTGAATTTTCAATTGTCAGTTTTATTTGCTAATCGGTACTTCATCTTGCCAGTAAAATACTTAGAACTTTAAATGCCAATTAGACGTATTCAGACACTGTGAAACGTAAATGAGGTTGCTGTCGAATAAGAAGAGAAAGAGAGAATAAGAATAAGAAAAAATATTTATAATCATAAAATAGTTAGTTTTTCATGGTGGGTCATCTTATTGTATAATATGTTAAAAGTGTCGAGAGGATTGTTTCAAAGAGATGTGAATAAATAAGAGGTAAGTGTTTTGAATTGAAGTGTGAGTGTTCGTGAAAAAAGTTTTGAATTTTCAATTGTCAGTTTTATTTGCTAATCGGTACTTCATCTTGCCAGTAAAATACTTAGAACTTTAATTGCCAATTAGACGTATTCAGACACTGTGAAACGTAAATGAGGTTGCTGTCGAATAAGTTCCATGTAGCTTAATTGGAACTTTAATCAGACATTGTGAAACAGACCCTTAGTTTGTTCATCATTAAATTTGTTTACTTTTTGATGAAGTTTAAAAAGTGGTAAATATTTTGGTTCAAGTCGTTCGTGTATTTTCGGAGAATTTCGCTTCTCTTTCACCCCCACTACTCCAAATTTGACAAATTGGAAGATTTAGTCTGAAAAGTACCCGAACATACCTAATAGGTAACCTAGACAAAAAAAGGAGGTGCTCTAAACTGGGCCAACTAAAGAAGAACAGGTAAGACCCTGTTTAGATTGTGAGTGCTCACTACGTAGTAACCGCAGTTTGTAAGTGAAGACGGTGAGGTGGAAAGGGAGGCGACAGTCAGGAAGAATACATAAAGATAGGGGTTTCATATCCGAAATGTTCCATTTTATACCATTTTTTTCCTTTTAAGCTAATTGGTTTTAGGGTAAGGGGCCAGTTATAGCTTTCATTGAAACTCATCATTGAAAATTTTAATCTTCAGTTTCGAGGCCCTAATAAAGCGATATCAGTTATTATTTTGATGCCAATAAAAAGCTGATGACTCGATTATTATTTCTAGTCAAAAAACTATTTCATTTTGGCCCTACCTTTCACATAAAACAATTTCTAAGATTTCAATGATCAATGATAAGGCAGTTCAATCATTGAAATAAAGAAATTTATTTCCTGCGATAGGCTGGGCCAAAATGAAATATTTTTTTGACTAGAAATAATAATTGAGTTATCAGCTTTTTATTTGCATTAAAATAATCACTGATTTCGGAAAATGAAATTCAGTCAGGAAAATAAATAAATACTTTTTTCACAAAAAATATTTGTTCAACTGAAAATTTTATGGATACAAAAAATTCTTTGAGTTATTTTAGCAATTTTTTATATGAACATGATTTTAAGATGTTGACTCACTCTATTCGTCCACCCTTTTAGGTGGGAGGGATAAATTAAAAAAAAATATTGAAAAAAGAAAATGAGTATAAAAATACAACGGCAACACTTACAATATTATGTTATAGCTTTTTTCATCATTTAGAATTGGATTGAAAACTTGGTGTATTAAACGTAGGTATTGAAAGCCAAAAAAAAACATTTTTTTACGTGGAAATCGAGTTTATTTTTATCACATAAGATACAATAATTTATTTTGTATTTATATATAATATTTCGTACATTGTTTTTGATTAAATCAAATCCAATTTAATACAGAAATTAGGATAGGTATAATGGACTACATTTTATGAATAATTTGTATTCTTATTCTTTTTTCATTATTAAAATAAAAGAAAAATACAAATTCAAATTGACTTTAACTTATTTTATCGAATACATTACTTAATTTTAAAAATATTAAATAAAAACTATACATATTTCAAAATCGAGCAATGCTGATTATGTTTTATTGATTTTAATATTTTTTAATTATTTTATAATAATAAATGACAGCAATATATCCAATGATTTTTGTGTATATTGTTTAATATTTGGATAAAAATACAAAATATGTAAGACATTTTTGATTAAACCTTTATGTAAGAGGTTTTTTGGCAAGCTTTTTAATTACAAAAAAACAAATTATATACCCTAATGAATATTGTATAAAGATATAATATTATTTGTATAATTTTCAATCTACTCCACTTATCCATTTAATTACATTTTCACCAAACAAGTAGGTATTTAAAAAAAATCATTAATCGTTCTTGCAAAATATTGTTTTTGGCATCGCAGTGTTTTTCTTTTTACTTTTATTTAAAATGGTTGTGTTTAGTTAACTTTTTTCAGACAGTCTTGTTTATGAATTTAAAATTGTCATCGCACTAAACTTTTTGTGTGTACTTTTATTAGAATTTAATGCGTTTTTTTATCAGACTTAAGTGACTTCCTGGAATGTTAACAATTTATTGAAAAGAAATTAGTCCGGATTCAAAGAAATTATGCGAAACTAATACTAATTTATAATCTTAAAATTATGTTTAAGTTTTCAACAGCGAATTATAAAATTCTGTTATTTTTTTAGGAATCAATGTTTATTTACAAAATATTGCAAAATTTTGGAATGAACATACAGCAATTTCATTTTATGTTATAAAATAGTATTAAATGAAATAAAAAAAAATACAAATTAATAAAGTAAGTCCGTTTTTAAAGAACCTTCACTGTAAGCTATAGTGAGATCATCAGATGCGGGTTTCAGATATTCCAAGGAAGGCTTATGAAGCTCTCCATAGTCGTCCGCGGGTAGATTTTCAATTTTATCCGATTGACTATTTGGTACACGTGTTACACCTAATTGAAATATGTTTTCGGTTTTTGCCCTTAACGGAGTGTAACTACCTAGGGGCGCTGAGCCTAAAATAATACTTCAAACAAATTAATATAGACTATAACAGTAAGAAGCCGCTCACAAATTGTACACTTCAGCGACGAATAAATAATCTTAATATTATTGTTCCCTTAAAAGAAAATCTCTGCACAATTAAAATGAAATGAAATATTAGTAAATATTAGTTACCTCTTAATTATTAGTTCTACATTTTGGGATTTTAAACTCTTGATTCAATTTATAAAATTATATTCGATATTTAATCACCGAAATTAAAATGAACGTGATTTTGTGGTCGTTATAATTAAAGAACTGGAAAATGTTTTTCTTATTGACCGCAAATAATCGATAAAATATAAAAACACAAGATGGAATTTTAGTTTTTAATATTTATTATAATTATCGTATGCATTTCGAACTTAAAATTGAAAGTTCATCTTCAGCGCGAGTTTAAAACAAAATGAAACGAACCCAGCTGAAAATGACAATTGAACCAAAAACAACTCGCTTACAAAATTTGCTAACAAAATAGCTCGCTTACAAAAAAAAAAATATAAACAACAAAATTATACAATTACATTATCCATAAAAATTAAAAAGAGTTAAAAAGGGATGACTCTATTGCCCCAGATTCTAAATTCATTAAATTTGTTGTTGTTTGTATAAAAAATGACTCGTAAGCATCTAACTTAGAGGGGTTATTCACTGTTTTTAAAATTTTTATATTGTCAACTATTGGAGTAACAGAGTGAGGTTCTGTGTTGTCAAAATTAAATATGTGTGATGGTATAGCTTTTTGAATTTCCTTGTTTTCTACTGTTCTTTCATGTTCACTTGCTCTTGTCTTCAAAGCCCTTCTCGTCTGTCCTATGTAAGAAGCATTGCAGTCTTTGCAGGTGATTTTATAAACACCACTCCGCTCAAGCATCGGTATAGAGTCTTTAGTGGTTCCAAGAGATAAACGAAGTTTGTTATTGTTTGTATGTACGATTTTCATATTTGCTTTCTCATAGTATTTTTGTAATTTGTTTGTGACCTTCGGAACGAAAGCAATAGCCACTCGTCTCTTGTTAGATTTATTTGTTATCGTGTTCTGAGTGAAAAGCGTTGAAAGGTTTCTTTTTCTTATTTTGTTAGAATGTTTTATTATTAATTTGTCGATTAAATGTTTGTTGTATCCGTTTATTGTTGCCAAATTAAGTATATGATCATACTCAATTTTATAGTTTCGTAAGGAAAGTGGAAAGCGGCAGAGTCTGTAAACCATCGAATGGAAAGCTGCAATTTTGTTTTGATAATTGCAGTACGAATCAAATGTGATGAACCGGTCGGTGGATGTCGACTTCCTATATACTGCAAATTGAACATTATCCTTAGTTCGTGTAATTTTTAAATCCAAAAAAGGTAAAGAATGATCATTTTCTGACTCTAGTTCATATGTAAATTTAATGCTTTCATATCTACTGTTCAAGGTGTTCAAAACCGATTCAACATTTTCTTTTTTAACAACCGCAAAAGTATCATCAACGTAACGCCACCATATGCGTGGTAGGAGGCCTTCTTTTTCCAAATCGGTTTCAAAGTTGGACATAAACGCTTCTGCGACCAAAGGTGATAAACTGTTTCCCATGCTGCATCCAAAATTATTGCTGTAAAACTGATTTCTAAATTGAAACGAATTATGTGTCATACATTTTTCAATTGCATTAATATATGAGTTTATGTGTTCATTTGAAACTGCTTTATGAACAAGATGTTTTTTGATGGCTTTAATGGCAATATTTACAGGAACGCTTGGGAAGAGAGCTGTGACGTCAAACGAAATAAGTGTCTCATCTTCTTCTAATTTAATGTCTTTAATTTTATCTGCGAATTCGAAACTATTTTTCACTGCGAAACCGTCAAAAGGAAGATATTGTTTGAGTTCAGCCACTAACCATTTTGATATGTTGGCAAACGGAGAGTTTATGCATGACACGATCTTACGCATTTTATTACCAGGTTTATGAACCTTTGGTAAACCGTACATAATAGGAACTTTTGGGTTTGAAATACGTAGACGAAACTTATTTACATTGAAAACTTGATTTAAATTTTCAATCACAAAACGGGCATCGTTGATCATTTTATTCAGTGGTGATCTCCTAGAAAGCTTAAAGTTGTCTTCATGGATAGATGTGAGCATCCTTTCTTCATACTCATTTCTGTTCATGACAATAACCATGTTTCCTTTGTCGGCTTTCATGTAGAAAACATTATTTCGTTGTTTAAGTTTTGAAAGCGCATCATTCCACTTAAACGTATCTTTGTCATTGTTCCTTGAAATATGTTTTTGTTTTTTAATCTCAGCAGAAGCACAATCTCTGATTTCATTTTTGACATCCATCGATTTAAACTGTAAAGATGATTCAATATCAGCGACAAGATCCACAAAAGGAGAAACAAGTGGTTTTACAGTGAAATTTAAGCCCCTGTTTAAAAGTTCCAACTCGTTATCACTGAAAACTTCATCTGATAAATTCACAACTAAATTGTCCACTTTTTCAATATGAGGTTTATGTACAGGTGGTATCTCTATTACTAAATCATCCAGTTTCTTATTTTGTTTTTCCCTTTTCGTTTTGAAAATGTTGTCACATCGAAAAAGGACAGCGGATTGCTTCTGTATAAAGATTTTAAACATATGAAGAATGCAAAGCCAAAAAGGTTTTTCCAAAATTCATCCAAATAAGTTGCACCATTAAAAATCATCGCACTGACAAAGTGATCAACTTAGCCAAACGATCCTGGCTTAAATTTGAAATCAACTATCATTACAGTCGCCTCGATAAATTGGAACTTGAAACATATCATCTGCATTTAAAGATGACAAAAAACTTGAATGACCATATGTTTAAAATCTTTATACAGAAGCAATCCGCTGTCCTTTTTCGATGTGACAACATTTTCAAAACGAAAAGGGAAAAACAAAATAAGAAACTGGATGATTTAGTAATAGAGATACCACCTGTACATAAACCTCATATTGAAAAAGTGGACAATTTAGTTGTGAATTTATCAGATGAAGTTTTCAGTGATAACGAGTTGGAACTTTTAAACAGGGGCTTAAATTTCACTGTAAAACCACTTGTTTCTCCTTTTGTGGATCTTGTCGCTGATATTGAATCATCTTTACAGTTTAAATCGATGGATGTCAAAAAGGAAATCAGAGATTGTGCTTCTGCTGAGATTAAAAAACAAAAACATATTTCAAGGAACAATGACAAAGATACGTTTAAGTGGAATGATGCGCTTTCAAAACTTAAACAACGAAATAATGTTTTCTACATGAAAGCCGACAAAGGAAACATGGTTATTGTCATGAACAGAAATGAGTATGAAGAAAGGATGCTCACATCTATCCATGAAGACAACTTTAAGCTTTCTAGGAGATCACCACTGAATAAAATGATCAACGATGCCCGTTTTGTGATTGAAAATTTAAATCAAGTTTTCAATGTAAATAAGTTTCGTCTACGTATTTCAAACCCAAAAGTTCCTCTTATGTACGGTTTACCAAAGGTTCATAAACCTGGTAATAAAATGCGTAAGATCGTGTCATGCATAAACTCTCCGTTTGCCAACATATCAAAATGGTTAGTGGCTGAACTCAAACAATATCTTCCTTTTGACGGTTTCGCAGTGAAAAATAGTTTCGAATTCGCAGATAAAATTAAAGACATTAAATTAGAAGAAGATGAGACACTTATTTCGTTTGACGTCACAGCTCTCTTCCCAAGCGTTCCTGTAAATATTGCCATTAAAGCCATCAAAAAACATCTTGTTCATAAAGCAGTTTCAAATGAACACATAAACTCATATATTAATGCAATTGAAAAATGTATGACACATAATTCGTTTCAATTTAGAAATCAGTTTTACAGCAATAATTTTGGATGCAGCATGGGAAACAGTTTATCACCTTTGGTCGCAGAAGCGTTTATGTCCAACTTTGAAACCGATTTGGAAAAAGAAGGCCTCCTACCACGCATATGGTGGCGTTACGTTGATGATACTTTTGCGGTTGTTAAAAAAGAAAATGTTGAATCGGTTTTGAACACCTTGAACAGTAGATATGAAAGCATTAAATTTACATATGAACTAGAGTCAGAAAATGATCATTCTTTACCTTTTTTGGATTTAAAAATTACACGAACTAAGGATAATGTTCAATTTGCAGTATATAGGAAGTCGACATCCACCGACCGGTTCATCACATTTGATTCGTACTGCAATTATCAAAACAAAATTGCAGCTTTCCATTCGATGGTTTACAGACTCTGCCGCTTTCCACTTTCCTTACGAAACTATAAAATTGAGTATGATCATATACTTAATTTGGCAACAATAAACGGATACAACAAACATTTAATCGACAAATTAATAATAAAACATTCTAACAAAATAAGAAAAAGAAACCTTTCAACGCTTTTCACTCAGAACACGATAACAAATAAATCTAACAAGAGACGAGTGGCTATTGCTTTCGTTCCGAAGGTCACAAACAAATTACAAAAATACTATGAGAAAGCAAATATGAAAATCGTACATACAAACAATAACAAACTTCGTTTATCTCTTGGAACCACTAAAGACTCTATACCGATGCTTGAGCGGAGTGGTGTTTATAAAATCACCTGCAAAGACTGCAATGCTTCTTACATAGGACAGACGAGAAGGGCTTTGAAGACAAGAGCAAGTGAACATGAAAGAACAGTAGAAAACAAGGAAATTCAAAAAGCTATACCATCACACATATTTAATTTTGACAACACAGAACCTCACTCTGTTACTCCAATAGTTGACAATATAAAAATTTTAAAAACAGTGAATAACCCCTCTAAGTTAGATGCTTACGAGTCATTTTTTATACAAACAACAACAAATTTAATGAATTTAGAATCTGGGGCAATAGAGTCATCCCTTTTTAACTCTTTTTAATTTTTATGGATAATGTAATTGTATAATTTTGTTGTTTATATTTTTTTTTTGTAAGCGAGCTATTTTGGTAGCAAATTTTGTAAGCGAGTTGTTTTTGGTTCAATTGTCATTTTCAGCTGGGTTCGTTTCATTTTGTTTTAAACTCGCGCTGAAGATGAACTTTCAATTTTAAGTTCGAAATGCATACGATAATTATAATAAATATTAAAAACTAAAATTCCATCTTGTGTTTTTATATTTTATCGATTATTTGCGGTCAATAAGAAAAACATTTTCCAGTTCTTGATTCAATGAAAAAATAGCTAATAATTTGTTAATGATTTTTGTATGGATTATGGATAAACATATTTTTGATGAATTGAAAAATACTCGGAATGTTTTTTAAACAACATCTGGAAATATAATAATATTGAATGTAGTAAGTTTTGTTATGGTGAATTATTTTGCTTAAATGTATGTAAGTTGAAGAAAATAAAAACACAATTAAATAAACCACTATTATGGTTTTTGATTTGTCATTTTGAATTGTATTGAAAGCAGGGTGGAGTGTGGTTTAATTCATACTTTTACTACCTGAAACTATTGTAATGTTAAATATTTTTAATATTTTACTGCCAAAACTATAAAAAATATTACATTAACAAGAAAGTTATTTTTATTCAATGAATCTAACAAAATTAGAAAAAAAAACTCAAACACATTAATGATTATGAATGCTTTTATTTTGACATTTCTAGTTTTTTTTCGAAAATTAAATACAGAAGCATTGTTTAGTCGATTTAGTAAAAAGGTAAAACTATTTAAAGATGATACAAGGTAACAAAAAACGAGTTTTTAAATTAAATTGCGCAAAAATGTTAGTCGATTTAGTACGATACATTTTTAGAAGATAACACAAGTCAACAAAAAAATATTTTTTTTTCTGAGTCTATAACTTAATGAATATTTTCGAAATGTCTACATCAAAAAGTAACCAAAACTCCATTCATAGTTGATAAAGTTTGGTTTTGTACTTTAAACAATGATAAATAAATATTTAAGGTTTTGGCAGACTGTTAAACGGTAAGCGGCTTTTAATACGTAAGAGACGAAGTGAACGGGGGGTTTTCGGGTGGCACAGTAGTCACATGATTTATAGTCAGTGTGTGCGCGCGCTTTCCAGTGAAATAACGTATTTCATCCTTCACGAGATCTAAATATCTCTTCAAAAAAATGTAAAAATGACGCCGACGCGTTTGTTACATTTGCGGCGAATTTATTGCAGTAAGAACCAAAATATTTGCCTTAGCAACAAAAATATAGCTCTATGAAGCCTTTGAGGCTAATTTTAAACTTATTTTCAATATTCTTGATAGATATAAACTCATGGGTAGTAGAATGTCACTAAAAGTAGACATGTTACATACCCACTTGCACTAATTTAAGGATAACTTGAGGGCATATTCAGAAGAGCAAGGGGAATGTTTTACCAAGACGTGCTGGACTTTGAGCAACGTTATCATGGACAATAATATTATAATAAGAACATTATTAGAGATTACATTTGGGGACTCATATGAGATAGATCATTCTCACACAGAAGAAATCCCAAAAATATTAATTTTTAAAACTTCTTTATACTTTTTGTTGTATTTGTAAATTTATTTTAACTGTAATTTGTAAATAAAAGTGGTATAAATATATAAACTTAAGTTTGATTTCTTTTTATAAATAATTGAGTTTATAAAAATGCGAATTTCCTTAAATTTGAAATTTCGTTCTAATAAATACAAAAGCAAACTTTCTTAGGTAAAATTATTTTTTCTTTCATGACTGGCATAAGAAATAAAAATCAGACATACAAAACCCAGACTCAAAATTCGTGTTGACTTGTGTAATAGGTCTGTTCGCGTACTTGCCCGAAACTGCCAGATTCTACCAGTTTTATTTTTTTATATGAACTTTGACAGTCTTTCGGGCTAAAAGTGGTAGAAATGGGTAGGTTTGGGAAGTAAACGAACAAGGTTATAAAGTAAAGTACTCATCCGAAACTACCATTTCTTTCCAGATTTAGTCCGAAGGTGTTCGCGTACGCAAATTTGGGTAGTTTAGGAGAGAGAACTCATAAGAGAGAAAATAATTTCACCTTCTTGCCAGTTTTTAAAAGAGAAATTTCTTCGGGCAGGAACTAGTAAGTTCTGTGTTGTGCCAGAAGACAGAAGACAAAAATAAAATATTTTTATAAAAAGAAGTGAACTTTATGATAAAAAAATTAAATAACAAAATATTTAGGTAATTTAAGAAAGTTGTGAAGTGTTCTTTAATTCAGTGATTTTTTTTTAATTCTGTTCTACTGTAGTTATGATTCTTCATCGATTTTGGGATTAATAAACAAAAATTACTTGATGTTCCTGTTTAGTTTGTAAATTCCATTCGTAAATATTTAAAATTCAAGTTTTAGGGTCTGTTTCATAATGTCTGAGTAAATTTTTACTTAGTTATCCGACATTTAATTTATCCTAAAATTAAATCCTCCCATTAAAAAACTTTGCGTTTCACAGTGATCAATTAGCTATTTGTTCTTTATTCCAGTTTTCCAGCCAAATTGAATTTGACTCATGTCACACATTGAAGAAAAAATATTTATAATCATCAAATAGTTAGTTTTTCATGGTGGGTCATCTTATTGTATAATATGTTAAAAGTGTCGAGAGGATTGTTTCAAAGAGATGTGAATAAATAAGAGGTAAGTGTTTTGAATTGAAGTGTGAGTGTTCGTGAAAAAAGTTTTGAATTTTCAATTGTCAGTTTTATTTGCTAATCGGTACTTCATCTTGCCAGTAAAATACTTAGAACTTTAATTGCCAATTAGACGTATTCAGACACTGTGAAACGTAAATGAGGTTGCTGTCGAATAAGTTCCATGTAGCTTAATTGGAACTTTAATCAGACATTGTGAAACAGACCCTTAGTTTGTTCATCATTAAATTTGTTTACTTTTTGATGAAGTTTAAAAAGTGGTAAATATTTTGGTTCAAGTCGTTCGTGTATTTTCGGAGAATTTCGCTTCTATTTCACCCCCACTACTCCAAATTTGACAAATTGGAAGATTTAGTCTGAAAAGTACCCGAACATACCTAATAGGTAACCTAGACAAAAAAAGGAGGTGCTCTAAACTGTGCCAACTAAAGAAGAACAGGTAAGACCCTGTTTAGATTGTGAGTGCTCACTACGTAGTAACCGCAGTTTGTAGGTGAAGACGGTGAGGTGGAAAGGGAGGCGACAGTCAGGAAGAATACATAAAGATAGGGGTTTCATATCCGAAATGTTCCATTTTATACCATTTTTTTCCTTTTAAGCTAATTGGTTTTAGGGTAAGGGGCCAGTTATAGCTTTCATTGAAACTCATCATTGAAAATTTTAATCTTCAGTTTCGAGGCCCTAAAAAAGCGATATCAGTTATTATTTTGATGCCAATAAAAAGCTGATGACTCGATTATTATTTCTAGTCAAAAAACTATTTCATTTTGGCCCTACCTTTCACATAAAACAATTTCTAAGATTTCAATGATCAATGATAAGGCAGTTCAATCATTGAAATAAAGAAATTTATTTCCTGCGATAGGCTGGGCCAAAATGAAATATTTTTTTGACTAGAAATAATAATTGAGTTATCAGCTTTTTATTTGCATTAAAATAATCACTGATTTCCCTTTTTAAGTGCCTCAAAATTAACATTTAAAATTTTCAATGATGAGTTTCAATGAAAGCTATAACTGACCCCTAAGGTGTCAGTTATAGCGATCAGAAAAACCATCAGGAAGAGTTGAAACAGATGGACACAGGAATTTTTTCCTTATGAGCGTTTATAGCGAACACGTAAACTACGTCAGTGAGTAGACTGCCAATCAAGTTTTCCTGATTGAAAGCTGCAACGCAAATAATTGGAACGATTTATTTCATTTTGATCGAAATGACAATCAGCTGGTACGGAAAATGAAATTCAGTCAGGAAAATAAATAAATACTTTTTTCACAAAAAATATTTGTTCAACTGAAAATTTTATGGATACAAAAAATTCTTTGAGTTATTTTAGCAATTTTTTATATGAACATGACTTTAAGATGTTGACTCACTCTATTCGTCCACCCTTTTAGGTGGGAGGGATAAATTAAAAAAAAATATTGAAAATAGAAAATGAGTATAAAAATACAACGGCAACACTTACAATATTATGTTATAGCTTTTTTTCATCATTTAGAATTGGATTGAAAACTTGGTGTATTAAACGTAGGTATTGAAAGCCAAAAAAAAAACATTTTTTTACGTGGAAATCGAGTTTATTTTTATCACATAAGATACAATAATTTATTTTGTATTTATATATAATATTTCGTACATTGTTTTTGATTAAATCAAATCCAATTTAATACAGAAATTAGGATAGGTATAATGGACTACATTTTATGAATAATTTGTATTCTTATTCTTTTTTCATTATTAAAATAAAAGAAAAATACAAATTCAAATTGACTTTAACTTATTTTATCGAATACATTACTTAATTTTAAAAATATTAAATAAAAACTATACATATTTCAAAATCGAGCAATGCTGATTATGTTTTATTGATTTTAATATTTTATAATTATTTTATAATAATAAATGACAGCAATATATCCAATGATTTTTGTGTATATTGTTTAATATTTGGATAAAAATACAAAATATGTAAGACATTTTTGATTTAACCTTTATGTAAGAGGTTTTTTGGCAAGCTTTTTAATTACAAAAAAACAAATTATATACCCTAATAAATATTTTATAAAGATATAATATTATTTGTATAATTTTCAATCTACTCCACTTATCCATTTAATTACATTTTCACCAAACAAGTAGGTATTTAAAAAAAATCATTAATCGTTCTTGCAAAATATTGTTTTTGGCATCGCAGTGTTTTTCTTTTTACTTTTATTTAAAATGGTTGTGTTTAGTTAACTTTTTTCAGACAGTCTTGTTTATGAATTTAAAATTGTCATCGCACTAAACTTTTTGTGTGTACTTTTATTAGAATTTAATGCGTTTTTTATCAGACTTAAGTGACTTCCTGGAATGTTAACAATTTATTGAAAAGAAATTAATCCGGATTCAAATAAATTATGCGAAACTAATACTAATTTATAATCTTAAAATTATGTTATGCGAATTATAAAATTCTGTTATTTTTTTAGGAATTAATGTTTATTTACAAAATATTGCAAAATTTTGGAATGAACATACAGCAATTTCATTTTATGTTATAAAATAGTATTAAATGAAATAAAAAAAAATACAAATTAATAAAGTAAGTCCGTTTTTAAAGAACCTTCACTGTAAGCTATAGTGAGATCATCAGATGCGGGTTTCAGATATTCCAAGGAAGGCTTATGAAGCTCTCCATAGTCGTCCGCGGGTAGATTTTCAATTGAATGAGTATCATCACCAATTTTATCCGATTGACTATTTGGTACACGTGTTACACCTAATTGAAATATGTTTTCGGTTTTTGCCCTTAACGGAGTGTAACTACCTAGGGGCGCTGAGCCTAAAATAATAATTAAAACAAATTAATATAGACTATAACAGTAAGAAGCCGCTCACAAATTGTACACTTCAGCGACGAATAAATAATCTTAATATTATTGTTCCCTTAAAAGAAAATCTCTGCACAATTAAAATGAAATGAAATATTAGTAAATATTAGTTACCTCTTAATTATTAGTTCTACATTTTGGGATATTAAACTCTTGATTCAATGAAAAAATAGCTAATAATTTGTTGATGATTTTTGTATGGATTATGGATAAACATATTTTTGATGAATTGAAAAATACTCGGAATTTTTTTTAAACAACATCTGGAAATATAATAATATTGAATGTAGTAAGTTTTGTTATGGTGAATTATTTTGCTTAAATGTATGTAAGTTGAAGAAAATAAAAACACAATTAAATAAACCACTATTATGGTTTTTGATTTGTCATTTTGAATTGTATTGAAAGCAGGGTGGAGTGTGGTTTAATTCATACTTTTACTACCTGAAACTATTGTAATGTTAAATATTTTTAATATTTTACTGCCAAAACTATAAAAAATATTACATTAACAAGAAAGTTATTTTTATTCAATGAATCTAACAAAATTAGAAAAAAAAACTCAAACACATTAATGATTATGAATGCTTTTATTTTGACATTTCTAGTTTTTTTTCGAAAATTAAATACAGAAACATTGTTTAGTCGATTTAGTAAAAAGGTAAAACTATTTAAAGATGATACAAGGTAACAAAAAACGAGTTTTTAAATTAAATTCCGCAAAAATTTTAGTCGATTTAGTACGATACATTTTTAGAAGATAACACAAGTCAACAAAAAAATATTTTTTTTTCTGAGTCTATAACTTAATGAATATTTTCGAAATGTCTACATCAAAAAGTAACCAAAACTCCATTCATAGTTGATAAAGTTTGGTTTTGTACTTTAAACAATGATGATAAATAAATATTTAAGGTTTTGGCAGACTGTTAAATGGTAGGCGGCTTTTAATATGTAAGAGACGAAGTGAACGGGGGGTTTTCGGGTGGCACAGTAGTCACATGATTTATAGTCAGTGTGTGCGCGCGCTTTCCAGTGAAATAACGTATTTCATCCTTCACGAGATCTAAATATCTCTTCAAAAAAATGTAAAAATGACGCCGACGCGTTTGTTACATTTGCGGCGAATTTATTGCAGTAAGAACCAAAATATTTGCCTTAGCAACAAAAATATAGCTCTATGAAGCCTTTGAGGCTAATTTTAAACTTATTTTCAATATTCTTGATAGATATAAACTCATGGGTAGTAGAATGTCACTAAAAGTAGACATGTTACATACCCACTTGCACTAATTTAAGGATAACTTGAGGGCATATTCAGAAGAGCAAGGGGAATGTTTTACCAAGACGTGCTGGACTTTGAGCAACGTTATCATGGACAATAATATAATGAGAACATTATGAGAGATTACATTTGGGGACTCATATGAGATAGATCATTCTCACACAGAAGAAATCCCAAAAATATTAATTTTTAAAACTTCTTTATACTTTTTGTTGTATTTGTAAATTTATTTTAACTGTATTTTGTAAATAAAAGTGGTATAAATATATAAACTTAAGTTTGATTTCTTTTTATAAATAATTGAGTTTATAAAAATGCGAATTTCCTTAAATTTGAAATTTCGTTCTAATAAATACAAAAGCAAACTTTCTTAGGTAAAATTATTTTTTCTTTCATGACTGGCATAAGAAATAAAAATCAGACATACAAAACCCAGACTCAAAATTCGTGTTGACTTGTGTAATAGGTCTGTTCGCGTACTTGCCCGAAACTGCCAGATTCTACCAGTTTTATTTTTTTATATGAACTTTGACAGTCTTTCGGGCTAAAACTGGTAGAAATGGGTAGGTTTGGGAAGTAAACGAACAAGGTTATAAAGTAAAGTACTCATCCGAAACTACCATTTCTTTCCAGATTTAGTCCGAAGGTGTTCGCGTACGCAAATTTGGGTAGTTTAGGAGAGAGAACTCATAAGAGAGAAAATAATTTCACCTTCTTGCCAGTTTTTAAAAGAGAAATTTCTTCGGGCAGGAACTAGTAAGTTCTGTGTTGTGCCAGAAGACAGAAGACAAAAATAAAATATTTTTATAAAAAGAAGTGAACTTTATGATAAAAAAATTAAATAACAAAATATTTAGGTAATTTAAGAAAGTTGTGAAGTGTTCTTTAATTCAGTGATTTTTTTTTAATTCTGTTCTACTGTAGTTATGATTCTTCATCGATTTTGGGATTAATAAACAAAAATTACTTGATGTTCCTGTTTAGTTTGTAAATTCCATTTGTAAATATTTAAAATTCAAGTTTTAGGGTCTGTTTCACCTTGTCTGAGTAAATTTTTACTTAGTTATCCGACATTTAATTTATCCTAAAATTAAATCCTCCCATTAAAAAACTTTGCGTTTCACAGTGATCAATTAGCTATTTGTTCTTTATTCCAGTTTTCCAGCCAAATTGAATTTGACTCATGTCACACATTGAAGAAAAAATATTTATAATCATCAAATAGTTAGTTTTTCATGGTGGGTCATCTTATTGTATAATATGTTAAAAGTGTCGAGAGGATTGTTTCAAAGAGATGTGAATAAATAAGAGGTAAGTGTTTTGAATTGAAGTGTGAGTGTTCGTGAAAAAAGTTTTGAATTTTCAATTGTCAGTTTTATTTGCTAATCGGTACTTCATCTTGCCAGTAAAATACTTAGAACTTTAATTGCCAATTAGACGTATTCAGACACTGTGAAACGTAAATGAGGTTGCTGTCGAATAAGTTCCATGTAGCTTAATTGGAACTTTAATCAGACATTGTGAAACAGACCCTTAGTTTGTTCATCATTAAATTTGTTTACTTTTTGATGAAGTTTAAAAAGTGGTAAATATTTTGGTTCAAGTCGTTCGTGTATTTTCGGAGAATTTCGCTTCTATTTCACCCCCACTACTCCAAATTTGACAAATTGGAAGATTTAGTCTGAAAAGTACCCGAACATACCTAATAGGTAACCTAGACAAAAAAAGGAGGTGCTCTAAACTGTGCCAACTAAAGAAGAACAGGTAAGACCCTGTTTAGATTGTGAGTGCTCACTACGTAGTAACCGCAGTTTGTAGGTGAAGACGGTGAGGTGGAAAGGGAGGCGACAGTCAGGAAGAATACATAAAGATAGGGGTTTCATATCCGAAATGTTCCATTTTATACCATTTTTTTCCTTTTAAGCTAATTGGTTTTAGGGTAAGGGGCCAGTTATAGCTTTCATTGAAACTCATCATTGAAAATTTTAATCTTCAGTTTCGAGGCCCTAAAAAAGCGATATCAGTTATTATTTTGATGCCAATAAAAAGCTGATGACTCGATTATTATTTCTAGTCAAAAAACTATTTCATTTTGGCCCTACCTTTCACATAAAACAATTTCTAAGATTTCAATGATCAATGATAAGGCAGTTCAATCATTGAAATAAAGAAATTTATTTCCTGCGATAGGCTGGGCCAAAATGAAATATTTTTTTGACTAGAAATAATAATTGAGTTATCAGCTTTTTATTTGCATTAAAATAATCACTGATTTCCCTTTTTAAGTGCCTCAAAATTAACATTTAAAATTTTCAATGATGAGTTTCAATGAAAGCTATAACTGACCCGTAAGGTGTCAGTTATAGCGATCAGAAAAACCATCAGGAAGAGTTGAAACAGATGGACACAGGAATTTTTTCCTTATGAGCGTTTATAGCGAACACGTAAACTACGTCAGTGAGTAGACTGCCAATCAAGTTTTCCTGATTGAAAGCTGCAACGCAAATAATTGGAACGATTTATTTCATTTTGATCGAAATGACAATCAGCTGGTACGGAAAATGAAATTCAGTCAGGAAAATAAATAAATACTTTTTTCACAAAAAATATTTGTTCAACTGAAAATTTTATGGATACAAAAAATTCTTTGAGTTATTTTAGCAATTTTTTATATGAACATGACTTTAAGATGTTGACTCACTCTATTCGTCCACCCTTTTAGGTGGGAGGGATAAATTAAAAAAAAATATTGAAAATATAAAATGAGTATAAAAATACAACGGCAACACTTACAATATTATGTTATAGCTTTTTTTCATCATTTATAATTGGATTGAAAACTTGGTGTATTAAACGTAGGTATTGAAAGCCAAAAAAAAAACATTTTTTTACGTGGAAATCGAGTTTATTTTTATCACATAAGATACAATAATTTATTTTGTATTTATATATAATATTTCGTACATTGTTTTTGATTAAATCAAATCCAATTTAATACAGAAATTAGGATAGGTATAATGGACTACATTTTATGAATAATTTGTATTCTTATTCTTTTTTCATTATTAAAATAAAAGAAAAATACAAATTCAAATTGACTTTAACTTATTTTATCGAATACATTACTTAATTTTAAAAATATTAAATAAAAACTATACATATTTCAAAATCGAGCAATGCTGATTATGTTTTATTGATTTTAATATTTTATAATTATTTTATAATAATAAATGACAGCAATATATCCAATGATTTTTGTGTATATTGTTTAATATTTGGATAAAAATACAAAATATGTAAGACATTTTTGATTTAACCTTTATGTAAGAGGTTTTTTGGCAAGCTTTTTAATTACAAAAAAACAAATTATATACCCTAATAAATATTTTATAAAGATATAATATTATTTGTATAATTTTCAATCTACTCCACTTATCCATTTAATTACATTTTCACCAAACAAGTAGGTATTTAAAAAAAATCATTAATCGTTCTTGCAAAATATTGTTTTTGGCATCGCAGTGTTTTTCTTTTTACTTTTATTTAAAATGGTTGTGTTTAGTTAACTTTTTTCAGACAGTCTTGTTTATGAATTTAAAATTGTCATCGCACTAAACTTTTTGTGTGTACTTTTATTAGAATTTAATGCGTTTTTTATCAGACTTAAGTGACTTCCTGGAATGTTAACAATTTATTGAAAAGAAATTAATCCGGATTCAAATAAATTATGCGAAACTAATACTAATTTATAATCTTAAAATTATGTTATGCGAATTATAAAATTCTGTTATTTTTTTAGGAATTAATGTTTATTTACAAAATATTGCAAAATTTTGGAATGAACATACAGCAATTTCATTTTATGTTATAAAATAGTATTAAATGAAATAAAAAAAAATACAAATTAATAAAGTAAGTCCGTTTTTAAAGAACCTTCACTGTAAGCTATAGTGAGATCATCAGATGCGGGTTTCAGATATTCCAAGGAAGGCTTATGAAGCTCTCCATAGTCGTCCGCGGGTAGATTTTCAATTGAATGAGTATCATCACCAATTTTATCCGATTGACTATTTGGTACACGTGTTACACCTAATTGAAATATGTTTTCGGTTTTTGCCCTTAACGGAGTGTAACTACCTAGGGGCGCTGAGCCTAAAATAATAATTAAAACAAATTAATATAGACTATAACAGTAAGAAGCCGCTCACAAATTGTACACTTCAGCGACGAATAAATAATCTTAATATTATTGTTCCCTTAAAAGAAAATCTCTGCACAATTAAAATGAAATGAAATATTAGTAAATATTAGTTACCTCTTAATTATTAGTTCTACATTTTGGGATATTAAACTCTTGATTCAATGAAAAAATAGCTAATAATTTGTTGATGATTTTTGTATGGATTATGGATAAACATATTTTTGATGAATTGAAAAATACTCGGAATTTTTTTTAAACAACATCTGGAAATATAATAATATTGAATGTAGTAAGTTTTGTTATGGTGAATTATTTTGCTTAAATGTATGTAAGTTGAAGAAAATAAAAACACAATTAAATAAACCACTATTATGGTTTTTGATTTGTCATTTTGAATTGTATTGAAAGCAGGGTGGAGTGTGGTTTAATTCATACTTTTACTACCTGAAACTATTGTAATGTTAAATATTTTTAATATTTTACTGCCAAAACTATAAAAAATATTACATTAACAAGAAAGTTATTTTTATTCAATGAATCTAACAAAATTAGAAAAAAAAACTCAAACACATTAATGATTATGAATGCTTTTATTTTGACATTTCTAGTTTTTTTTCGAAAATTAAATACAGAAACATTGTTTAGTCGATTTAGTAAAAAGGTAAAACTATTTAAAGATGATACAAGGTAACAAAAAACGAGTTTTTAAATTAAATTCCGCAAAAATTTTAGTCGATTTAGTACGATACATTTTTAGAAGATAACACAAGTCAACAAAAAAATATTTTTTTTTCTGAGTCTATAACTTAATGAATATTTTCGAAATGTCTACATCAAAAAGTAACCAAAACTCCATTCATAGTTGATAAAGTTTGGTTTTGTACTTTAAACAATGATGATAAATAAATATTTAAGGTTTTGGCAGACTGTTAAATGGTAGGCGGCTTTTAATATGTAAGAGACGAAGTGAACGGGGGGTTTTCGGGTGGCACAGTAGTCACATGATTTATAGTCAGTGTGTGCGCGCGCTTTCCAGTGAAATAACGTATTTCATCCTTCACGAGATCTAAATATCTCTTCAAAAAAATGTAAAAATGACGCCGACGCGTTTGTTACATTTGCGGCGAATTTATTGCAGTAAGAACCAAAATATTTGCCTTAGCAACAAAAATATAGCTCTATGAAGCCTTTGAGGCTAATTTTAAACTTATTTTCAATATTCTTGATAGATATAAACTCATGGGTAGTAGAATGTCACTAAAAGTAGACATGTTACATACCCACTTGCACTAATTTAAGGATAACTTGAGGGCATATTCAGAAGAGCAAGGGGAATGTTTTACCAAGACGTGCTGGACTTTGAGCAACGTTATCATGGACAATAATATAATGAGAACATTATGAGAGATTACATTTGGGGACTCATATGAGATAGATCATTCTCACACAGAAGAAATCCCAAAAATATTAATTTTTAAAACTTCTTTATACTTTTTGTTGTATTTGTAAATTTATTTTAACTGTATTTTGTAAATAAAAGTGGTATAAATATATAAACTTAAGTTTGATTTCTTTTTATAAATAATTGAGTTTATAAAAATGCGAATTTCCTGAAATTTGAAATTTCGTTCTAATAAATACAAAAGCAAACTTTCTTAGGTAAAATTATTTTTTCTTTCATGACTGGCATAAGAAATAAAAATCAGACATACAAAACCCAGACTCAAAATTCGTGTTGACTTGTGTAATAGGTCTGTTCGCGTACTTGCCCGAAACTGCCAGATTCTACCAGTTTTATTTTTTTATATGAACTTTGACAGTCTTTCGGGCTAAAACTGGTAGAAATGGGTAGGTTTGGGAAGTAAACGAACAAGGTTATAAAGTAAAGTACTCATCCGAAACTACCATTTCTTTCCAGATTTAGTCCGAAGGTGTTCGCGTACGCAAATTTGGGTAGTTTAGGAGAGAGAACTCATAAGAGAGAAAATAATTTCACCTTCTTGCCAGTTTTTAAAAGAGAAATTTCTTCGGGCAGGAACTAGTAAGTTCTGTGTTGTGCCAGAAGACAGAAGACAAAAATAAAATATTTTTATAAAAAGAAGTGAACTTTATGATAAAAAAATTAAATAACAAAATATTTAGGTAATTTAAGAAAGTTGTGAAGTGTTCTTTAATTCAGTGATTTTTTTTTAATTCTGTTCTACTGTAGTTATGATTCTTCATCGATTTTGGGATTAATAAACAAAAATTACTTGATGTTCCTGTTTAGTTTGTAAATTCCATTTGTAAATATTTAAAATTCAAGTTTTAGGGTCTGTTTCACCTTGTCTGAGTAAATTTTTACTTAGTTATCCGACATTTAATTTATCCTAAAATTAAATCCTCCCATTAAAAAACTTTGCGTTTCACAGTGATCAATTAGCTATTTGTTCTTTATTCCAGTTTTCCAGCCAAATTGAATTTGACTCATGTCACACATTGAAGAAAAAATATTTATAATCATCAAATAGTTAGTTTTTCATGGTGGTGTTAAAAGTGTCGAGAGGATTGTTTCAAAGAGATGTGAATAAATAAGAGGTAAGTGTTTTGAATTGAAGTGTGAGTGTTCGTGAAAAAAGTTTTGAATTTTCAATTGTCAGTTTTATTTGCTAATCGGTACTTCATCTTGCCAGTAAAATACTTAGAACTTTAATTGCCAATTAGACGTATTCAGACACTGTGAAACGTAAATGAGGTTGCTGTCGAATAAGTTCCATGTAGCTTAATTGGAACTTTAATCAGACATTGTGAAACAGACCCTTAGTTTGTTCATCATTAAATTTGTTTACTTTTTGATGAAGTTTAAAAAGTGGTAAATATTTTGGTTCAAGTCGTTCGTGTATTTTCAGAGAATTTCGCTTCTATTTCACCCCCACTACTTCAAATTTGACAAATTGGAAGATTTAGTCTGAAAAGTACCCGAACATACCTAATAGGTAACCTAGACAAAAAAAGGAGGTGCTCTAAACTGTGCCAACTAAAGAAGAACAGGTAAGACCCTGTTTAGATTGTGAGTGCTCACTACGTAGTAACCGCAGTTTGTAGGTGAAGACGGTGAATTGAGTTATCAGCTTTTTATTTGCATTAAAATAATCACTGATTTCCCTTTTTAAGTGCCTCAAAATTAACATTTAAAATTTTCAATGATGAGTTTCAATGAAAGCTATAACTGACCCGTAAGGTGTCAGTTATAGCGATCAGAAAAACCATCAGGAAGAGTTGAAACAGATGGACACAGGAATTTTTTCCTTATGAGCGTTTATAGCGAACACGTAAACTACGTCAGTGAGTAGACTGCCAATCAAGTTTTCCTGATTGAAAGCTGCAACGCAAATAATTGGAACGATTTATTTCATTTTGATCGAAATGACAATCAGCTGGTACGGAAAATGAAATTCAGTCAGGAAAATAAATAAATACTTTTTTCACAAAAAATATTTGTTCAACTGAAAATTTTATGGATACAAAAAATTCTTTGAGTTATTTTAGCAATTTTTTATATGAACATGACTTTAAGATGTTGACTCACTCTATTCGTCCACCCTTTTAGGTGGGAGGGATAAATTAAAAAAAAATATTGAAAATAGAAAATGAGTATAAAAATACAACGGCAACACTTACAATATTATGTTAAAGCTTTTTTCATCATTTAGAATTGGATTGAAAACTTGGTGTATTAAACGTAGGTATTGAAAGCCAAAAAAAAAACATTTTTTTACGTGGAAATCGAGTTTATTTTTATCACATAAGATACAATAATTTATTTTGTATTTATATATAATATTTCGTACATTGTTTTTGATTAAATCAAATCCAATTTAATACAGAAATTAGGATAGGTATAATGGACTACATTTTATGAATAATTTGTATTCTTATTCTTTTTTCATTATTAAAATAAAAGAAAAATACAAATTCAAATTGACTTTAACTTATTTTATCGAATACATTACTTAATTTTAAAAATATTAAATAAAAACTATACATATTTCAAAATCGAGCAATGCTGATTATGTTTTATTGATTTTAATATTTTATAATTATTTTATAATAATAAATGACAGCAATATATCCAATGATTTTTGTGTATATTGTTTAATATTTGGATAAAAATACAAAATATGTAAGACATTTTTGATTAAACCTTTATGTAAGAGGTTTTTTGGCAAGCTTTTTAATTACAAAAAAACAAATTATATACCCTAATAAATATTTTATAAAGATATAATATTATTTGTATAATTTTCAATCTACTCCACTTATCCATTTAATTACATTTTCACCAAACAAGTAGGTATTTAAAAAAAATCATTAATCGTTCTTGCAAAATATTGTTTTTGGCATCGCAGTGTTTTTCTTTTTACTTTTATTTAAAATGGTTGTGTTTAGTTAACTTTTTTCAGACAGTCTTGTTTATGAATTTAAAATTGTCATCGCACTAAACTTTTTGTGTGTACTTTTATTAGAATTTAATGCGTTTTTTATCAGACTTAAGTGACTTCCTGGAATGTTAACAATTTATTGAAAAGAAATTAATCCGGATTCAAATAAATTATGCGAAACTAATACTAATTTATAATCTTAAAATTATGTTTAAGTTTTCAACAGCGAATTATAAAATTCTGTTATTTTTTTAGGAATTAATGTTTATTTACAAAATATTGCAAAATTTTGGAATGAACATACAGCAATTTCATTTTATGTTATAAAATAGTATTAAATGAAATAAAAAAAAATACAAATTAATAAAGTAAGTCCGTTTTTAAAGAACCTTCACTGTAAGCTATAGTGAGATCATCAGATGCGGGTTTCAGATATTCCAAGGAAGGCTTATGAAGCTCTCCATAGTCGTCCGCGGGTAGATTTTCAATTGAATGAGTATCATCACCAATTTTATCCGATTGACTATTTGGTACACGTGTTACACCTAATTGAAATATGTTTTCGGTTTTTGCCCTTAACGGAGTGTAACTACCTAGGGGCGCTGAGCCTAAAATAATAATTCAAACAAATTAATATAGACTATAACAGTAAGAAGCCGCTCACAAATTGTACACTTCAGCGACGAATAAATAATCTTAATATTATTGTTCCCTTAAAAGAAAATCTCTGCACAATTAAAATGAAATGAAATATTAGTAAATATTAGTTACCTCTTAATTATTAGTTCTACATTTTGGGATATTAAACTCTTGATTCAATGAAAAAATAGCTAATAATTTGTTGATGATTTTTGTATGGATTATGGATAAACATATTTTTGATGAATTGAAAAATACTCGGAATTTTTTTTAAACAACATCTGGAAATATAATAATATTGAATGTAGTAAGTTTTGTTATGGTGAATTATTTTGCTTAAATGTATGTAAGTTGAAGAAAATAAAAACACAATTAAATAAACCACTATTATGGTTTTTGATTTGTCATTTTGAATTGTATTGAAAGCAGGGTGGAGTGTGGTTTAATTCATACTTTTACTACCTGAAACTATTGTAATGTTAAATATTTTTAATATTTTACTGCCAAAACTATAAAAAATATTACATTAACAAGAAAGTTATTTTTATTCAATGAATCTAACAAAATTAGAAAAAAAACTCAAACACATTAATGATTATGAATGCTTTTATTTTGACATTTCTAGTTTTTTTTTCGAAAATTAAATACAGAAGCATTGTTTAGTCGATTTAGTAAAAAGGTAAAACTATTTAAAGATGATACAAGGTAACAAAAAACGAGTTTTTAAATTAAATTGCGCAAAAATGTTAGTCGATTTAGTACGATACATTTTTAGAAGATAACACAAGTCAACAAAAAAATATTTTTTTTTCTGAGTCTATAACTTAATGAATATTTTCGAAATGTCTACATCAAAAAGTAACCAAAACTCCATTCATAGTTGATAAAGTTTTGTTTTGTACTTTAAACAATGATGATAAATAAATATTTAAGGTTTTGGCAGACTGTTAAACGGTAAGCGGCTTTTAATACGTAAGAGACGAAGTGAACGGGGGGTTTTCGGGTGGCACAGTAGTCACATGATTTATAGTCAGTGTGTGCGCGCGCTTTCCAGTGAAATAACGTATTTCATCCTTCACGAGATCTAAATATCTCTTCAAAAAAATGTAAAAATGACGCCGACGCGTTTGTTACATTTGCGGCGAATTTATTGCAGTAAGAACCAAAATATTTGCCTTAGCAACAAAAATATAGCTCTATGAAGCCTTTGAGGCTAATTTTAAACTTATTTTCAATATTCATGATAGATATAAACTCATGGGTAGTAGAATGTCACTAAAAGTAGACATGTTACATACCCACTTGCACTAATTTAAGGATAACTTGAGGGCATATTCAGAAGAGCAAGGGGATAGTTTTACCAATACGTGCTGGACTTTGAGCAACGTTATCATGGACAATAATATAATGAGAACATTATGAGAGATTACATTTGGGGACTCATATGAGATAGATCATTCTCACACAGAAGAAATCCCAAAAATATTAATTTTTGAAACTTCTTTATACTTTTTGTTGTGTTTGTAAATTTATTTTAACTGTATTTTGTAAATAAAAGTGGTATAAATATATAAACTTAAGTTTGATTTCTTTTTATAAATAATTGAGTTTATAAAAATGCGAATTTCCTTAAATTTGAAATTTCGTTCTAATAAATACAAAAGCAAACTTTCTTAGGTAAAATTATTTTTTCTTTTATGACTTAAGCCTAGTACGCTGCTGATGCGAAACGAAATTTTTCTGTGATCTCCAAACAGACAACGAAACGCTTGCGAAAACACATCGGAAAATATCCTTGGAGAGTTTCACTAATTCCAAAAACAAAGAAAAACATAAACGCTAAAAATCAGAGAAACCAATGATGTAAGAAAATGATAAACAAAAAAAAAACACAAATAAAACTCAAATGTAATTTTTCCGCACACAATAAATAGTCTGTATAATTAAATCAGTGCGAAAAAGGAGCGGATACTTCTCCAAATAATCTGCTACAAATATAAATTTCGCTCTTCGAACAGCGTACTGCAAAACGAAAAGCAGAACGAAATTTTCCGTTTATGATTTCGTTGTGTAATTTTTGTATGGGATTTTTCGTTTCGCATCAGCAGCGTACTAGGCTTTAGGCATAAGAAATAAAAATCAGACATACAAAACCCAGACTCAAAATTCGTGTTGACTTGTGTAATAGGTCTGTTCGCGTACTTGCCCGAAACTGCCAGATTTTACCTGTTTTATTTTTTTATATGAACTTTGACAGTCTTTCGGGCTAAAACTGGTAGAAATGTGTAGGTTTGGGAAGTAAACGAACAAGGTTATAAAGTAAAGTACTCATCCGAAACTACCATTTCTTTCCAGATTTAGTCCGAAGGTGTTCGCGTACGCAAATTTGGGTAGTTTAGGAGAGAGAACTCATAAGAGAGAAAATAATTTCACCTTCTTGCCAGTTTTTAAAAGAAAAATTTCTTCGGGCAGGAACTAGTAAGTTCTGTGTTGTGTCAGAAGACAGAAGACAAAAATAAAATATTTTTATAAAAAGAAGTGAACTTTATGATAAAAAAAATTAAATAACAAAATATTTAGGTATGTAATTTAATCAAAAAATGAACTACAATGAACATATAACCCTGAAAGCTGCTTCACCACAAAGCTTGCTGAATATGTCGTGGAAAAATATATTTTCGAATCAGCGTATTGTTCTGTCACTCAAATATAAGATATTTGACGCTGTTGTCAAATCATCCCTCTGGTACGCTGTTCAAGTTTGGGGTATAAATGAGTTTGATGAAATAGAAAAGTTTCATAGATGCTTTTTGAAGAAACTGTTCAGTCTTCCGATGAAAACCCCGAACTATGCCCTATATCTAGAAACAGGTCTATCTAAAATATACACTTACACTCTCAAGCTACATAGTACCTAGTAAGGATTGTGTCTCAACCGGACAATCGACTAACAAAACAAATGGCATTGTACGAATTGCGAAATGCGGATTGGTGGTTGGCGAAGTGGAATGAGCTAGGAGATGCTTATGGTGAAACAATAACTCTAGACCATCGTTATTTGATGCAATTAAAGGAAACACTTTACAAAATAATTCGAGCCCAGGACAGTTCTGTACGGGATGCATTTATTGAAGAAGCTCAGATGTCCGAGAGCAGAGTCATTACCTTATGTAAGCAAATTATTTCAACGATGCACTCACTTACAATGAAATATCTTTAATATTTAAGACAAGATGCGAAGTTCTTGGACCTTATGGAACACCATATAATAACAGTTTCAACCAATTTTGTTCACTGTGCAATCTTAAATCCAAAGAAGACTGTTTCCACCTTATAAGTGTTTGTCCCATATTTGCGCAACAACGAATCTCATACTTTGGAAAGAGAGCATTCACACTTCAGGAAACTATTTCTTTGCTAAACAAAATATGGGATGCTACTTGTAACTGAATATTTATAATCTTTTTTATTTTATTTTTGCTTATTTTTGATAATGTAAATGCATGTGTTTTTTTTTTATTATTATCATTTAAATTTGCCAACCGAGCTGACGGCAAAGCCAAAGCTTTAAAATTCATTGTAAACTTTTGTAAAAAGTATATAAAGATACAAACCAATAAATGAATTACTTTACTTTTACTTACTTTACTTTCATCAAAAATTCGTTGCAACCAAAAAAAAAATTGTTTTCCTTAAAACACCTGACATTCAATTTAACATTTTTGAAATTTCAAATCTTCCAAGTGTGTGTGTGCAAATCGGTGTAAAATCTTTCTTGGATCTTGTAAAATTAGCAAGATTTGTTTTGACAGAAAAAATTCGAATTGTTTAGAAAAAAATCGATTCTTTTAGAAAAAATTCGATTCTTTTGTTGAAAGGAATTCCACTTTAGCTTTTTTTTTTCAATTTTACCTGTCAAATGCTTGTGTTCAGCATTCAACTCGGTCTACTCAGTTATTTTATTCTGAGCTCATAGAGTGCGCTCTGAACAAGTTCAGAACACGTTCAGAACGAAAAAAGAAAAACAAATTTGAAGCTCTGAACGTTCAGAGGTAAAAAAGAAACACAATTTTTTCCTTGACAGTTCAGGCTCTGCTCTGAACTAAAAAAGAAAAACGCCTATTGTTGTATCTTGTGCAATGCCCCACAAACTCTGGCAAAACGGCAATTTCAATAGGGTGGTAAATTTACTTTTTCCCTCTGCCAATAATATTCCCCATCGACCTATGCATGAACAAATTCAATTGTTCAATTGTGGTGTAAGCAACCAAGGATTGAGAGGATACCCACACCTTAAAGAAAGAAATCTCTTATGTATATGAATTTAACGGTTTTTAATAAATATTTAGTATGATCGTGTTTACACCATTAGAAATGTTACAAAATTTGGGCTCAAACTTGCATTTTTTTGATTTTGCATTTGTAGGGGGGGGGATCAGTATGAGTGTGAAAAACCATTTTCGGGTTTTTTTCTAGATATTTATCCAGGAAAAAAAAGAACAAAATTAAAAGCTCTAACAAATTTGAATGCCCCTTCAGTGAATAAACAGAAGATTCATTTTATGAGATGAAGAACTAGACTACAGGAATCAATTAGCGAAACCAATATGTTTGTATAAGCATTTGAATCGATGAAACTAAAGTAACTTAGCTTACAACAAAAAGTTTTGTTTTCTAAACCGTTTTCAAAAAGTGTATTTTCTAAAGATTATATACATTATGTTTACTGTAAGAAAAATTAGTAAATTTAATTTTTGAAGAAAACGAAGTAGATTTAAATAAGTTAACTGCTGCAGGAGCTTTATTATTGGTCTCATTGTCATATAAGAAAAATCGAGCATATTGTGGATTATTGAAAATTGAATTGGTCGATTTAGTTTTATTTGGCACCGGAAGAATTCGTTGAAACATTATATTCTTCGGAACGTTTGAACAATCTGTAAAAAGTTTATCGAAGTCTACAATTAACTTTTCATTATTTTGAATTATGACTTGGGATGTTTAGTTGTAAATTGGAAACTAGCCTCACTACAATTTTCTTTTAATTTTAATGAAGGAAATGCTTTTTATTGGTAGAAATAACTAACCTGCAAAACCTGCGGAATGGACAAAGCAAGATTTTGTATAGTTTGTTTTTCTTTTTTCTTTTACATGGTTTTATCGCTTGGAAACAATTTAACATATCAGCGGAAATATCTCCTGTAAAATTCCATATTATATTGAATTGTTGTGTATGTTGCATGGCAAATTTTACAGTCTTTGTTGCGTCTTGCACATAAGGAAAAATGTGTGTAAAATATTGAGAACATTTGTAATGCTCCTATGAATTAAGAGGGTGATTAAAAATACGATATTGTTGAAAAAAGGGCTTTGATGAATATTAAATAATGCAGTTTCTTAGGTTGTCTGATTTGTGTGCAGGATTGGTTTGTTTTGTTTAATGACCTGTATTACTTACCTAAAGACAAATTTCCTAGACCTTTATTATTGTGTGGAAGTTGTATTATTTCTTCAGATTTAACATGATGATGAACTATTGGCGGTTTCATTTCTTCGCGTGACTCATTCGGAGCAGAAGCTCCATATGGGGACGTAGATGCGTCCGATTCATCCAATGGACTTACGTCAGCATAGTCACTGCCTGAGTCTTCAACTACAGATGATTCTGATGGATATTCAAACGTCGAAGTAAGTGTATCATTGAATTGTACTCGGTACTACGATTTACAAGTAAATATAACATTGTTGTTTAATAAAAAATAGTTATATTATGATTGTTAGGCATATACTTACATTGGCTTCTTTAGGTCGACTTTTTATATTGGATTTACCATCTATTATGATCTGGGCATTTTCAAATTCTACATCACAAGGTGAAGGCGGACACATGGGCCATTCATCTTCAGGATCTGTTGAAGTTTCTAGACATAGATCGCCTAGCAGCACGAAACCTGATTCGTTTGGCTAAATGTAAATAAACAATTTATTTAATTGATATTGATTAAAATAGGTTATAACAACAATTAATATCAGTCCAAAACGAAATTTTGACTACCACTTAGGAGGGTTATAGGTCAGTTTGAAATTCTTAAAAGGAAAGGAGTGACTAAAGACACAGTCGTATTTATTAGATTTTATTTCCAGGAAGCCATTTTCTAAATAGTTGGACATCTCATTATTTATAAACGCATTCTAAATATGGCCTCATATACTCACTGACATCTCAAGATAACTTTTCAATTATTTATTCATTTAATGTACGCACTTTAGAATAGGTTTGGTTTTTTTTTTCTTCAATTATGTTTATTACAAGTTATAAAAATTCACAAAACGTACCAGAAGGGTTTAATAGATCTAGTTCAAATGGAGGAGTTTTTGGTTGCGGAGTGGTGTTTTCTGACTGATAAGTGGAATTTTTGGTTGTGAAGATGAAGATGAAGATGAAGTTGAAGCTGAGTTTTGCTTTGGACAGTTGTTGTTTTGCTATTGCTTAAGATGTATTTTAATAACTGTTGTTTCTGATTTACTTTTATTTATAGAATTTGTTACTATAAAAGTAAGAGTTTTCTCCGGAATATTAAGTTTAGCTCTAAATGCGTATGTTTTGGATTTTGGGAGTCATTGAGTTGGGTGCATTTTGCCTACACTTGTTTCTAGTTTTGATTTTTTGTAATCTTAATTCTTTATTCTGAATATATTTAGGACAGTTTATTAGATGAAGAGGGATGAGAATCAGAGCAAGTCGCATACATAACACGAGTACATTCCGTAGTTTTATGAGGTGACAAAATGCAAACTTCACACTGTCTGTTGTTATTGCATCTTTTTGTTGTATGTCCCAAAATCTGACAACTTTTACATCCATTGGATGAAACATTTGAATCCAATCAAAAATGATTCTCGAATAAATCATAATTTTTAAAATAGTAGGAAAATTCTTTGCTTATTTTGAACTTTTTGTATTGATTTATTAAATGAAAGGGTCTCCTCTTTATTTTTTTTATTGGATTTAAATGGTCATAACTTTTGATTTTAGGTGAATTGTGATAAGCTGTATACCTTTTAAGGAACTGCAAAACTAGGACAAGACATGCAAAAAATGTTATTTAGCAGTAGGATATTTATACAGGGTGCTGTTTCAAACGTTTCAAGTACAAATTAATTTTGGGCACCATTTAGGCTATCGATTTATTTATAGCTATATGGTAAAGATAACTATTAAGTTGAGTTAATAAAAAAAAATAGTAAAAAATAAAAATCAATTTCGGACATTGTGCCCCAAAAATAGAGGATTTTTTAAATTAAAAAAAATGTGATAACTCTAAAACCGTTAGGATTTAGTATTAAAATAATAGCAGGTTATGAAATTTTTAAGAAAATAATTAAAACAAAAATTTTGTACAATACGATATGAGTTTTCTACATCATGGTTAAAGTGTTTTTTTTTTTTGAAAATATTGTTTAAACAAGGTTAAGCAAGAAAAGAACTTTGGGGCAGGTTCTTGGTTATTGAAATGCGTTTTCTGTTTAACTAGACGTAATTTGAATTCAAAACCAAGTCCCAGATCCCTTGCGGTTTTTTTTTCTGTAGACGTTTTCTTCTTATTTATAAACAAAAAAAAAACTATACAAAATTATTTCAAAAATTAATTTTCTAACTGAATATTCAGAAATCACATAAAATTATTAACAATCCCTGAAAATTTCATGCTTTTAGCACCAAAACTCGAAAAGTTATGCATTTGAGAAAAATTCCAATTTTCAAGCAAAATTATTGAAAAAACGCTGGTGGTGACCTCTTAATGGTGTTCGATTTTTAATTTTTTGGTTTCAATCTAAGCTTCATTATTTCGCCCGGTTGGATTTTTGAGAAAGGTGTTATTTTGAATCACCCTGGGCAGTATGTACGAAAACAAAATGCTTAAGCAGCACAAGCTAATAAAAAATCACTGGCCAAAACTGATTTTAAAAAACAATTCGCTTTAGATGACGTTTCAGAATCTTCAGTACTCCTCCAAAGTATGCACTAAAAAATTTCTTTAAACCCATCGAGTTTCACATATTGCCGTTAAATTCATACATTTAGTTAATTTTGTTAACTGTTTTCCGTGAACAAATGTGTAGCTACGTTATGCTAATGGTTTAAACAAAATTCCAACCAATTTTATTATGTCAATCGTATTATGAATAGGCTGAATTTGTCAAGAATACCCTTAAGCGAGCTTAAATGATTGTGCACTGCAATTAACATATAAAGCTTCTAGGTAAAACTCCCGTCAAATTGCTTAGACACGATTAAAACTAGCTCTCGTAGCGGAAACACCATCATACCCTTATCTAATTAGGTAGCTGCAATATATTTTCCCATAGTACTTTTTACATGAAGAAATTTTAAAATATCTTCTCGCGTTATGCCGATAATTTAAACAAAATTCCAACCGATTTTACTATGTCAATCGTATTGTGAATAGGCTGAATTTGTCAAGAATGCCCTTGAGCGAGGTTAAAGCTTGTAGGTAAAACTTCCGTCAAATTGCTTAGACACCATTAAAACTAGCTCTCTTAGCGGAAGCACCATCATACCCTTGTCTAATTAAGTAGCTGCAATATATTTTCCCGTAGTACTTAAACAGAAGTAATTTTCTTCATCTACGTTATGATATTACCACATATGGTAAAAGCGGGCGAGATGGCGCAGCGGGGGAAATGGCGCACCATTAATATCTCGTACATTTAATATTCAATCAAAACTTTTAAACTTTGTTTCTATGCATTTTATCATTTTAAATCGAAGTAGCCAGTATTTGCCGGTTTCTGTATTGCAAAAAAAAGAAAAAAATCTGACATCTGAAAAAATGTTGTCCACTCTTTTTTGTTTTTGTTTTTTTGTAAGTCGATTGTTGCTTGTATGTCTATGATATACGACCCAAACGCAAAATAGTTGATCTATTCATCAATTTACATATTATTTTTTTTTTCCTACTTAAATTTTCTGGTTGTATGTAGTTATTTATTTCAAAATTTCTGTCCAGTGTGATAAGGTAATTTTACTTAGTAAACATGTCAAAAAAAAAAAAAAAATTAAATCGCACATGGCAAATTTTTTTTCTTCTATCCCCAATGGAGTTGGTCTACTCTCTTAAGAATGCAAAATAGTTGATCTAGTGCTATTTAAATAGAGTTTTGATAAACCGTTATGAACAAAATTAAATGCACTCGTTTTGTTGTTGAATAAAATATGCTTTTATGCAAGTGAACAATAGTTCTGTGTCAACCATGGAGCGTGGCATTATCATGAGACCTAACGGAATCAATAATTAACAAATTTAAAACGGGATTATCGAGCTATAAAATTGCTAAAAATTTTTATTTACCACGTTCATCGGTGCAGAACATTATCACAAAATTCAAAATTTCTGGAAAAGTAGAAACAGGTAAAAAAAACCGGACGTCCACCAATTGCAAAACCTCGTGATTTTCGAGTTTTTAAGGAAATAATAAAAGAAAATCGACGACAAACTGCTGCTGCAATAACGTTCAATGAAAAGAACGAATTCAAAAAAGTGTTTCTGTCGACGAAAAAAAATAAGATATAAGTTTTATAAGGTTTGTTTTAAAGTACTTGAGTTCTGCAAAAATTAAAGTTACTAAACTGGTTAAAAATTCAGGCAAAAGAAAAACCACTTTTGACACCGAAGCAGAAGAAAAGGCGACTTGAGTGGGTCAAACAACACAAAAACTGGACCTTAAATCAATAGCAGTCCGTCATTTGGAGTGATGACTCGAGATTCGAAGTTTGCGTTGGTGACAAACGCAAACGTGCGATAAGGAATGCAAAAGACTGTATTAAGCAAACAGTGAAGTTTCCAGCATCTCTAATGGTATGGGGATGTATGCCTGGGCGTGGTGTGTCAATGGAATGGTCAATGCTGCCAAGTACCAACAAATTTTGGAAGAACAGCTTCTACCATCAATACCACTCCTTCATCAAGTGAAGGAGACTATATTTTTCAACAGGATGGTGCTTCTTGCCATTCGGCTAAATCGACAATGGCGTGGTTATCTACTGCAGCAATTCCTGTAATGGAATGGTCTTCCAGCAGCCCTGACCTTTCACCAATCGAAATTGCGACAGGGACTAGCTCGAACTCTTCGGGGCTTAAGAGTCAAAATAACAAATATTTGGAAATCTTTTAGTGCCGAAGAATGCCTAAAGTTAGTTGACACTATGCCTCGACGCTTGGAAGCATTGATCAAAGCCAAAGGTGATGCAGTGGTGAAATAAAAAAAACTAATAGACCAACTATTTTGCTTCTAAAATAAGTATTTAAAATATTATTTAGTTATGTAAGATCGTTCCACAACAATTTTTCATTTAAAGTACTCTGTTTTTTATCTTTTCCTATTCAAAATAAACATCCTTTTACTGGATTCCAAAGAAACGGCTTTATGAACCTTCTTAGATATTGAGGGGGCATTTGACAACACCTCTCATGAGGCTGTAAAGAAAGCTCTTATAAGGAAGTGTGTACCCATCCATATAATCAGATGGATAAATGAAATGCTAGGCACAAGAACGGCGGAAGTACACGCAGGACAAAGTGTCCATAAGGTCATGCCAACAAGAGGCTGCCCTCAGGGAGTTGTTTTATCACCCCTGCTGTGGAGTCTTGTAGTGCATGAACTACTAGAAAGTCTAACTTCTCAAGGCATAAGATGTTTCGTCTTTGCTGATGACATCGTCATCACAGCTTTGGGTAAGTTCGAAGAAACACTTTGCAACATAATCCAGAGGATTTACAATAACAAGGATAGCATGGCACAAAAGAACCGAACTAAAACTCAAAGGCTCGTATGCATATGTATAACTGGAGCAATGAGAACATGTCCTACAGCAGCAATGGAGGTAATCCTTCATTTGACTCCATTACATGTAGTCATGGAAAGTGCTGCTACGGTAGCCTTCATGAGATTTGCCATAGAGGGAACTGGGACAGGTAAATGTATTGGTCTCAGAGAGAGAACCTCGATTTGCAAGTCCACAGTAACGAACCTCCTTGACATCCCAAGAGATGGTATGATTAAAAAATATAACTTCGTAAAAAACTTCCAAACGGAGCAAGAAAGAGTGGTGAACTACACTCTTAAGGAAAACACCATCAAGTGGTACACTGTTGGATCGAGAACAATAGAGGGGACTGGGGCAGGTATCTTATGGCCTAGAACCCAAGTTTCAGTCCACCAGCATTTTCCAAGTGGAAGTTAACGCCATAGGAAAATGTGCAGAACAAAATCTCGAAAGGAAATACCGAAATCAAAACATTGCCATCATGTCAGACAGCCAAGCCGCACTCAAAGCGCTAAATTCATACACAATCAGTTCTAAACTGGTATGGGAGTGTGTGGGCAAATTAAACGAACTAGGCAAGAATAATTATGTAACAATTCATTGTGTACCAGGACACGTTTGTGTCCAGCGCAATGAAGAGGCAGACTCCTTAGCAAAAATAGGGGCAAGTACACCCTTAACGGGTCCAGAGCCCTATTGAGGAATAGGAGGAAAAGTGATTAAAAACAAAATCAAAACAATAGAGGAGACCAATTCAATTCAATTTATTTATCAAGGCAATAGCTAAACACAATAAGATACAATATTTATTTTTGAAACAAGCTAATTAATATCTAGCGAACAATGTTTTCTTAAAACAATACATTATAAAAATTCCTTTTAAAAATATCTTATAAAATAGCGATGGCATCAAAATATATTTTAATAATTTGTTATTTTAAATTGTATATGTATATACATTGTATATACATATACACACAAAATAATTACAAAAGGGTATTCAATTACGCTATTATTACAATATTTTTAATTTTATTTAAATAAAAATGGTAAAATGTATATAAATAATAATAAATATAAATGTTAAACTTAAACTTTTATACAAAAAAAAAGAAAAATATACAAAATCTTTTCACATATCCCATCATCATCAAAAGGTTTCCAAATAATTACAAATAACCAATTCCAATTCAATTTATTTATCAAGGCAATAGCTAAACACAATAAGATACAATATTTATTTTTGAAACAAGCTAATTAATATCTAGCGAACAATGTTTTCTTAAAACAATACATTATAAAAATTCCTTTTAAAAATATCTTATAAAATAGCGATGGCATCAAAATATATTTTAATAATTTGTTATTTTAAATTGTATATGTATATACATTGTATATACATATACACACAAAATAATTACAAAAGGGTATTCAATTACGCTATTAATACAATATTTTTAATTTTATTTAAATAAAAATGGTAAAATGTATATAAATAATAATAAATATAAATGTTAAACTTAAACTTTTATACAAAAAAAAAAGAAAAATATACAAAATCTTTTCACATATCCCATCATCATCAAAAGGTTTCCAAGTACTGGTTAAGTCTCCTCCTAAACAACATACTGTTCGAAGCGAACGAAGGAGGGAATTCCTCAACCGAACTGAAAAAACAAAAAGTTGTAGATTTGAAACCGAGTATTTACTCCGTATTGGTACCAAATTAAAAGTTCTTAAACAGCGCGGCATACAAATCTTATTATAAAGGTACATCGGTTGATGTGTTTGCATTATATGCTGAAGCAATGATAGTGTTTTAAATTTAAAAAGATTTTCCAGTGTTACACCATTGATAAGTTTAGAGAAGTGAGAGACATAGTCATATTTTTTTAATCCGAAGATATAACGCGCAATAGTATTATACGCAATATTTAGTTTTCTTTTATGAATATAATCGCAATTACTAAAAATTTCGCAACCAAATAGCATTAATTGTATAACTAGTGTTTTTGCGAGAATGATTCTCGTTTTAAGAGGTATAATTTTGTGAGTTGCCCATAACAAACGTAAACTACCATAAACTGTTCCAACTGCTAAACGTATGTTGTCATTCCAAGAGAGTGTAGTGTTGAATGTAATGCCAAGATTTTTTGCAGATTTTACAAACTCAATAGGGGAATCGTTTAGGTATAACTTAGGAAAATTTCAAGTCTAGTACTTGGACATCATTAGCATACATGTCCACCGAAGAGTTCATGATACTAAGGGGGAGGTCATTTATGAACATTGTAAAGAAAAGTGGACCCAATATTGAGCTTTGGGGAACACTTCTGTTAAGTGAAAGAAATTCCGACACAGAATTAATTGACACGACTGCTTGAGATCTGTTGGTTAGATACAAGATTCAAAAAGGACACTGAGAAATTAAATTGATTACCAAGCTTCCTATATAGAACGTGATGATTCAGCATGTCAAATGCCTTAGAAAAATCTAATAAACAAGAAAAGTAACATTGTTATTGTCAACGGCTTGTCTTATATTTTCAACGACATTTATCAAAGCAGTTGTGCAGCTGTGCTCAGGGCGAAAACCAGATTGGTTTTCACAAAGCAGATTATTGCGTCTATGTCTCAAATTATTTCAAAGATTTTTTCGAGAGCTTCAATTTTAATGATCCTTCTTATTCCTTGTCCTCGGTGGATAATTTCTCCCACCCTAATATAAATTTGTAACAAGCCAAGACACACGCCGAGATGGCGCGGCGCATAGTGGTTCGGTTTGTATGGGAGAGCGGAAAAAAGTCTGTTTTATCTGAACGGTTCAACGGATTTAAATGAAATTTGGCAAATATGTTTAGATTAGTCTTGTACATGTTTGTTTATACATATTTGGTCAAAATTTGGTTGAAAAAAAAATAATTATAAACAAAGTTATTGACATTTTTCTAAAATTTGAGGGTTTTGATGTTTGTATGTGAGAGCGAAAAAAATTCTGTAACATCTGAACTGTTTAACGGATTAAGATGAAATTTGATTCGCATTTTAAAATTCGTCTTATACACATTTTGTCAAAATTTGGCTAAGAAAAAATCATTAGTAAAAACGTTATTGACTTTTTTCTAAAATTTGAGTGTTTTAATGTTTGTATGGGAGAGCGGAAAAAAGTCTGTAAAATCTGAACTGTTAAACGAATTTTAATGAAATTTGACACATATGTTAAGATTAGTCTTGTACATGTTAATTTGGTCAAGAAAAAATTATTAGAAAAAAAGTTATTGACATTTTTATAAAATTTGAGGGTTTTGATGTTATATTCAAATAAAAGTTTTTTTTTAGTAAAATCTTAAATTTTATTTTGAATAAAATATTATTATTAACTATGTATATTATAAAATTAAATAAATAAATAGATAAATAAATAGATAAATACATACAAAAAATAAATAAAAAACAATTATGAAGTAGTAATTTTATAAGGCTAAAATGAGGTTTTTAGCGTATGCGCTGATTGGAAGTATTTTCTTTTTTGCCTGTGGCCTTAAACCTGTTATTATTCGATCTGAGGATATGAGTATATGATGCATCACATCTTCATTCGTCGCAATTCGGCTGCATTTTCTCGAATGAAACCTGCGGTGGGCTTTATAAGCCTTATTTCGGCATTCTTGGGCTTCCTCAGAGAGCGATCCAACAGGAAATGCACAGCTTTTAATTATTTCTTCTCCATGGATCAAAACCCTATGTACGGTTGCTGGCATATTGTACCATTTATATTTCTCAACAAACAGTTCAGCAGTTTCCCACGTATAAGCTGCATATTTTTTGAAATCCAATTTTTCATTCGAGTTATTACTTCAAGAATTAGGGATTCACTAACTCCAGTGATTTCTGAAGTCATGGTTGGATTTGCAAAAAATCTTTTGGAGGTGTTGCCGTCATTACTTGTCCCCGTACCTTGTTTTACAAGATATATAGGGTTAAGTAAGAGATTTTATTCTAATAAGCCATTACTAATCCTTACAGGTAATAAAAAATTACGCAATACACAACAAAAACAAAAGAATAAAACTTAAAAAAAAACACCTTTTTTATTTTTACCTGTCCTACTTTTAGCGAAAAATTAAAAAAAAATAAAGGATTATCCCTAATCCTTTTATTTATTTTGTATTAAGCTCTATCATATAATTCATATCATAAAACTATATTATTTTTCATGTGTTGTTTTCAAGAAAATTGAGTTGAAAGTTGAAAAATTTTCCAGGCAGAAATATATGGTTTCGCAAAAAACGAAATTCTCAGACCTGGGTCAAGGTATTAATTTTGTTTTATTTTTAAAATAAAGTTTGACATTTTTTCTT
Organism: Epistrophe grossulariae; assembly: GCA_929447395.1. Taxonomy (NCBI): domain Eukaryota; kingdom Metazoa; phylum Arthropoda; class Insecta; order Diptera; family Syrphidae; genus Epistrophe; species Epistrophe grossulariae. The sequence goes on along the minus strand of OV839569.1, from coordinate 54,042,330 downwards.
AAAATAATGGGCTTAACCAGTTCATTCTGACAATTAATACCGAAGAAATCAAACTTTTTGGTAAACACCACCGTCAAGACGGAGTTTTTTGAAATACGATTCAGTGAAACATTTTTGAGCATAACTTTCACATCTGCACGTATCTGCAGCTGATTTTTTCTGTGCTTTAACATGAATGTATGGAGCATATGCTGGAATACTTACTTTCTTGGTATCTTTTGGCGCTTTTTTTTTAATCACAAAGTTAAAAAAAAAAGCATTTTTTCTTAGTACTAAAGCTTCAGGCTACTTATGGAAGTTATCTTTTATAAATAATCAATATTTTTTTTTTATTTTTAGGTAATCGAAAATAGACCAATTAAATTATTTAAGAAGCTAGAGAATTTATTTAAAGGAATTTCGGAAAAAAACATCTCAAAATTTGTTGAAAATACGGTTCGCGATTTGAGTAAAATTATTTTTCAACTTTGAGGGCTTGTAAATCAGAACATACAATATACATATATGTTAAAAAATACTTTTAAATCATACGTTCGGGTTATCTAAGAGTACTTAAACATAAAGTTTAAAAGGATAGATATGACTTTTTCAAAAGACTTTTTTCCGCTCTCGCACCACTGTGCGGCGCGGCACAGCACGGCGCACAATGGTTTGGTTTGTATGAGAGAGCGGAAAAAAGTCAGTTAAAAGTCAGTTTGGCACACGTGTTTAGATTAGTCTTATAAATATTTGGTGGTTATAATAATTTGGATAAGAAAAAAAGTTACTCACATTTTTCTAAAATTTGAGGCAAAAATCAGAAAAAACACATTTTTACTTGAATGTACTTTTGGCGTGAAATCAATAAAACTGTAGGATTATCCCCAATCATTTTATTTATTCTTTGTTAAGCTCTATCATTTAACCCAAAATAATATTTTCAATATATTTTTTCCAGGACAATTGAGTTGAAGGTTGAAAAATTTTGGAGGCAGAAAAAATGGCTTCTAAAAAAATCGAATTTCCCAGACCTGTATTAATTTTATTTAATTTTAAAATAAAGGTACACATTTTGTCTAAAAATAATAAGCTTAACCAGTATATTTTTACAGTTAGTATCTAATAAATTATAACTTTTCAAAACCGAGTTTTTTGAAACCAGTTTCAGTGAGACAAATATAAAGACTAGTACGCAGATCGCGCTAAAATTTATCTCCCACTTTTCTCTACAAACCATCAGCTAAAACCCTTGCTAAAGTTTGAAATAGAGCGTGCGTTGTGTAGAATATGTCAAAGAAAACAGCTGGGGCGCCAGCATGTAATTTGATACAATCGAGCATAGGCAGTTCCTAATTTTGTTCAATCGAATCGAAAGCAGTCGACCGAGTTAAATTAGGAACTGCCTATCCTCGATTGTACTAATGAACTCGATTGTATCAAAGTTATGGTTAGACTTCCTGTTCAAATAAATCAAATAAAATGGATTCTTTTCTTTGGCTGAGATAAATCGTTTATTCCGAAATATTCCTCCATTTCAATTTTTGTTTTCACAAAACACAATTTATACAAAATTCAAAAATTACAGAATCTGATAAAATTCAGCTTCAGATTAATGTGCCAAACAATTATTTCGTGCACTCAATTTCGACAGATAAGTGATGAACAATAAAAGAAACAAACATTTGATTTTTTAGCTGGAGTTGCTAAAATGGGTGGGTTCAATAAAAATTCCTTTTACATCTGAATTTTAAGTTTTCTGAATTTATGTCGTTTAACGCAAAAAAAATCTGAAATATCAGTCGAAATTCATTACCTATAGGATTTACAAGCGAAATAAAATAGAACTTTAATTACATTCGTATGTAAACATTGAGCGTGAGTAGTTGTGAGGATAAAAATATATGTAACTAAATCAGCAACAGGTTTTATTACATTCATTAACAGTCTTTGTATTGATAAGTTTTCCCTACAAAATTATACAAAAACTTTCCAAATATCAATATAAAAAATTGTTGATTTAAAAATTCACTAAACAATAAACAAAAAGTTCGTTCATTTAAATAAGTATTGAATTTTCATGACGAAAACTAAAATAATCAACCACCAACAAAACGAAAATTATAAAGATCAGCTTTATGTGCATTGCTTCAGCTGATTTGGCACTTCCCCCACCACAAACTTCTTTCATCAGAGAATTCCAGATGAGAATTCCTTGTCTGAAAATTCTGATAAAACGTAACTAAAAGTCTCTTAAAGTCATCTAACTTTTTATAACAGCTGGCCAATCAGAAGCTCTAAAAATTCAGAATTCTGAAAATAAAGATGTAAAACGTAATTCATTGAACGCACCCAATGCTTTCCTTAATTTTAACTGACCTAAATTTTGGAGAGAATGTATGGAAGCTAAAATTTAGCGCGATCTATGTACTAGGCTTAACTCCAAAAAGTTGAAGTATCTGCTAAAACTTGACAGAATGGAGCACACGTTGATATACCTCACTGCTTTGAGGCAAGGGGAGCTAAATTTAAATCTAAACAAGATTTCATTAAAACCATTTTCTTAGTACCATTTTTTCAGGCTTATAGAAGGCTTCTTTTATGAATTATCATTTTATATCAAAGGACACGGTAGTGCCCAGCCAAGTTCTGGCACTACACCCTTTTAAAAGGAACAAACTCAAGCGATTTTCGACCCCCCTCTAACTTCAATACCAATAAAGTCAGAAACTTCAAATTCGGAATATTTGTTAGGCTGACCAAGCACAGGCGCCTCAAATTTCAACCCCCTAGCATAAGTGGTTCCTTAGATATGTCTTCAAAAACCGTGACTGAATGATTGACTGACTGATAGACCATCAAAATTATAAAGCACTTCCCGACATCGCAGAATCTTGTAATTTCGCATAACAGTAGGTAGTTTTTGTGGTGAAACCAAAGGAAAAAATCAAAAATTTGAGATTTTCCATTCAGGGGGCGCGGCGCGGCGTTTTATCCGCCCACTTTCCCAGAATTGCTACCAATTAAATGGAGCAGTTCCGATTCCTGTAGAATGATGAAATTTGGTAGAATGGTAGGGCTTGAAGTACATACAAGGAAAAAAATAGCAAATTTGAAGTTTTTACTTAGGGGACATGGTATACACCCACTTTTTCAGAACTGTTATTAATTATATAGAGCACTTCCCATTCTTTTAGAATGATGAAATTTGGTAGAGCAGTAGGGCTTGAGGTTCATACAAATGAAAACTAAGAAAATTTGAGGCTTCCATTTATAGGGCGTGGTATCCGCCTACTTTCTCAGAATTGCGATTAATTAAATGGAGCACTTCCAATTGCTGTAGAATGATAAAATTTGGTAGAGTGGTTAGGTTTGAAAGGCGTACCAAGAAAAAAAATAGAAAATTTGAGGTTTCACATTTAGGGGGCGTTGTATCTTTCCAATTTCTCAGAATTGCGATCAATTAAATGAAGCAATTCCGATTTCTGTAGAACAGGGATTCCCAAAGTGGTCGATATCGACCCCTTGGGGTCGAAATTGGTTTCACAGGGGTCTAAAAATCGACCCCTATTTATTAACATAAGTTCTTATTTGAAACGTTCAAGATACTGTATAAGTTGTGTTACGTGTACCGACTTGTTAAAAGAATGACAAATATTTTAGTGTTCGAGTTCGAAACAGATAACTCGGCAAGTCAATATGCGTGGACAAGTACAAGATAATGTGTTCGAGCATACAAGTCTTTCAGACACGTTTTGACTTGCTCTGTATTAATTGACGCATATACGCGATTTAACACGAACGAAATCATGATCAAGGTCAAGTCTAAACATGCTCCTGATATTTTACTATACAACAAGCTTGCACTTACATATACATAGATTGAAAGTTCATTTGTGTATTTTTACTTAATTTGTATTAATAATTAATTATTAATTACACTTGATATTTACTGAATCTTATGTCTATATATTTGGTTAAATTTTCACCAACCGCAAAGTTTTTAAATTGGTAAGTATTTTGTATCGATAGGGAAAAACTAGAGATAGGATTTTTAAAGTAACTTGGCTATGGGGGTCTGAGGTTTCAGTTTCTCTTGCCCAAAATAGTTTGGGAATCCCTGCTGTAGAATAAGTAAGTGAGATCTAAAAGTACGCCAAGTTCTTATTTTATCAAGGGGTAATATCAAATATTTAAAGTACAGTAATATTAAAACAACTCCAAATGATGAGTGAGATGAGAGTCCATTAGATTGTGACCATTGTAAGAACTTGTTTAGATCGGTGTCGTGTCATAAGGCCATGCGTCATAAGGCCATATTAAGAAATATGGCCTTATGACGCTTTTACAAAGTGACATAAGGCCATATTCCAACTTATGGCCTTTTGACTCATTAATAAAAAGACATAGGGCCATATGGCCTTATGTCACTTTCAACCGTCTTTCCTTGTTTGATAAATAAACCTGGCCAAATGTTTTTGTCCAACACTTTAATTGTAATTCAGTTACGGCGTATAAACAGTGAGGTATGTATCGGGGGGCATGCTGCCCCCCTGCAACCCCCCTGCTTGGGCACACTATAGGATTTGGGGTAGGTGCGAGGTTGGGTGTATGCAGTTTCTTTTGCATTTAAAGATTCTGGATTAAAAAACAAATCATATTTTTTCACTTAACGCAAGTATTATGAGGCAATATTTAGATATGGCCTTAAGTCGCAAAAAAATATGGCACTATGACACCTTGGTAAAGTGTCAATAGGCCATATGTATGCCCTTATGACACATTTCGAATGCGTCATAAGGCCATATTTCTCAATATGGCCTTATGACACATGGCCTTATGACACGGCACCGTTTAGATCATCATTTATCTCCCAAGCACCATTGTCTATAAAACCAACAGGACAACTATATCGAAGCTGGACGTCGTCAGCATACATATGAAAGGACGATTTGAAACCTAGAGACGGAAGCTCATTTATATATATCGTAAATAGAAGAGGTCCCAAAATTGATCCTTGGGGGACACCTCTGCTTAGTGGAAGGAATGATGACGTTTGATTATTAGTAGGGCTGGGATTTCCATGCAAATGCATGTTTTTTGTCACTACATTTAAAAGCCTAAGACCAAATTATCTTTACGAATCATAAAATTTCCTTTAAAATGGCATTTAATCGTTTGCATATTTTATGCAAAATTCATATTTTCTTAATAAATGCATTTTTTCGTAATAAATGCATATGCATCGAAATCCTGGGTCGAGAAGTTGGTTTAATAAATAATGCATTATGTGCACCGACCCTATTCCAACTCGATATTTAGATCCTGAATGTAAACGTACAGTAATAGTCGACAAAGTGAACGCGTTCATTAAACCAAATACCCTTCTCACTTTCTTTGAACTGTTGGTGGTTTGGAAAACTTCCAACTTGTCGAGCAACAATAACGAAAGCGTTTTTAATAATCTTACAATTGATGCAATTTTTTGTTTAAAAAACGCTCCTCGTACTTCAGTTGATGTAGAATGTTCTTTTTCTCTTTTCAAAGTCCAGGCAAAGTTTTGTGTTTGAAAACTTTAAATAAAGTTTCATTATTTACATATGTGAACAAAATATATGAAAATATTATGTAAGTTTCAGTTACATTTTGAAAGATATGTATATATTTTTTCGTTTTAAATAAAAATATTTATTGTTATTTTGTTAACTTTTAATGTTATCTTATCTTTATTTCTGTTAAATAAAAGACTGAATTCTTTATAAATAAAAACTGAATGAAAAATGTTTTTTTTTTATTTTTTTTTGGAAAAAATAAGGTAAAATAATGTTTTTTTAAGTGCATATTTTCCATTTTTAGTGCATATTTCCGATTTTTAAGGGCATATTTTAAGCGCATATTTCCGATTTTTAAGTGCATGAAAATCCCAGCCCTAATTATTAGCAACCGCTGCTTGATATCTTGACGATAAATACGAATAAATAAGTTTCGATGAAGATGAGGTAAACTCAAATTTCTCTATCAGTTTAGTACATAAAATATGGTCAACAGTGTCAAATGCTTTCGACAAGTCCAAGAGTATGAGGAAAGTAACATTCTTCTCATCCATATTTTCCCTTATTTCTTCGATAACATTTATAAGAGCTGTGGTGCAGCTAAGACCTGGTAGAAATCCAGATTGGTTTGGACACATCATATCATTCTGATTTAAGTAACGTCTTATCTGCGTATTCAGAATTTTTTCAAGAACTTTCGATAATAATGGGTCGGTATTGGTTACGATTTTTCGGTATAGGAATAATTTTAGCTCGTTTCCAAATCGTAGGAAAAACTCCAGTCTTCATGATAGTATTGAAGAGGTAAGTAATGGGTTTCAATGTATGGGGAAGAGTTGTCTTTAAAAATACTGGATGGATATAACACAAGTCAACACGAATTTTGAGTCCGGGTTTTGTATGTCTGATTTTTATTTCTTATGCCTAAGTCATGAAAGAAAAAATTATTTTACCTAAGAAAGTTGCTTTTATAGCTATTAAAACGAAATTTCAAATTTAAGGAAATTCGCATTTTTATAAACTCAATTATTTACAAAAAGAAATCAAACTTAATTTTATATATTTACAGCACTTTTATTTACAAAATACAGTTAAAATATATTTACAAATACAACAAAAAGAAGTTTTAAAAATGAATATTTTTGGGATTTCTTCTGTGTGAGAATGATCTATCTCATATGACTCATAATGTTCTCATTATATTATTGTCCATGAGAACGTTGCTCAAAGTCCAGCACGTCTTGGGAAAACGTTCCCCTTGCTCTTCTGAATATGCCCTCAAGTTATCCTTAAAAAAGTGCCAGTGGGTATGTAACATGTCTACTTTTAGTGACATTCTATAACCCATGAGTTTAAAGCTATCAAGCATAGTGGATATAAGTTTAAAATTAGCTTCAAACGCTTCAGAGAGCTTTATTTTTGTTGCTAGAGCAAATATTTTGGTTCTTACTGCAATGAATTCGCCACAAATGTAATAAAACGCGTCGGCGTCATTTTTACATTTTTTCGAAGCCATTTTTAGATCTCGTGAAGGAATAAATACGTTATTTCACTGGAGAGCGCGCGCACACACTGACTATGAATCATGTGACCACTGTGCTTCCCGAAAACCCCCCGCTCACTTCACCTCTTACGTATTAAAAGCCGCTTAACCGTTTAACAGTCTGCCAAAACCTTAAATATTTATTTATCATTGTATAAAGTACAAAAGCAAACTTTATCAACTATGAATGGAGTTTTTGGTTACTTTTTGATGTAGGCAGTCAAAAAATATTCATTAAGTTATAAACTCAGAAAAAAATATTTTTTTGTTGACTTGTGTTCGGTACGCTACGTTCCTTGTTTTACACGCAACTTCTCGTAATCGTGCGCTTTTGTGTTCCCTGGACTCGAATAGTGTTGTGAAAATTGTGTTAGTTATTATCTAGTAATAGGAACTAAAAACTTCATTGTTCTGCAAATATCAACTCTGGGGCGTATAGTTACGAGGGAGCAAACTTCGTATAAACGTTTTATATTTACCGTCGGATTCTAGTGCACCTCGGTAAAAACGATTTTTGAGTGCAAAATAGCATTATTCTCGTAAAAGTGATTGAAGTCAACTGAGGTCCTTTTTGCAAATAAAAAAGCAATAATATTTTTTACGAATGAAAAAGTAGCAAGTGTTGTATCATTTTAAAATCTTGATGAATTGGGCTAATTTTTTAAATAACTTGCCGAGGGTAGTGTCGTACATTTTTTTTAAATATGAAGTGTCAAAGTTAGCTTAACATTTTTTTTGAACCATAATTTAGTCAAATTTTCTTTTTATTTCGAAACTTAAAATATTTATTTTTGTACTTGTGATTACGAGCAATAGCATGGTTATTTAGGATAACGTAAAAAAAATCACCACAAAATTTGGAAATTTGTGCCTAGGGTATCGATTTTTCACAATTTTTCTAAATATTGCTATTATTACTTAACCAATTGAGATGGATTTTTTTTTCTTATTATTTCCACAGCAGGTATAAGCTACCCTATAACCCGGTCTCCGCTTGACGTTGAGTTTCGGGATACCCTGTATATTAAAAAATACTTTGAAATCATACGCTCGGGTATGAAAATTGTGCATTTTGTGATAAAAGCTTCAATTTTGTTTTGTATTTTTGGTACATTATATGGGCATGATTTTTAGATATCGGTCCACTCTGTTTGTCCACCCTTTTAGGTGGGAGTAGTAAATAAAAAAAAAATTCTAAAATATTTTTTATATTCATTTTCTATTTTAGAATTTTTTTTTTTTTTAATTTGCTCCTCCCACCTAAAGGGGTGGAAAAATAGAGTGGACCGGTATCTTAAAATCATGTCTATATAATGTTACAAAAATACAAACAAAATTTAAGCTTTTATCACAAAATGCACAATTTTGGAATTAAGTCGCCCAACTACATAGAAAAGTAGAACCCTTAACTCTTCTGATTGGTTTATTTCAAAAACCGTTATTTGTATGAACAAAAGTATGTTAATCTTTTTTGTAGGAAATATTTCAAGCTACAAATAAGTCTGACACTTTTTTTGTACAACTAACCATTTGGGAGTTATTCCTGAAAAACAATTTTGGGGGGCCTACAACCCCCCGATGGGGACTTTGACAAGAACACCATGAGGAACCTATATACCAAAATCCAGCTTCCCGGCGATTATTTCCGAATTTGGCTGTTTTTTTGGCTTCATTGACTGGACTATTTGAAGATGGTGCAGAAGTTGGTTGTCTATTTGCTGATTCATTAAGGCAATTGACAAGTTATGTCATAAAACTCTATTAACGAAATTAAATATCCAAGAATTTAATGACATCTTTGTAAAATGGATTTTGTCGCACTTAAACCAGATATTATAGTGTCATTTTTCGTAATGCGTCCTAGGGTTAACTCAGGTAATTCCTCAAGGAAGCCATTTAGGTTCCTATTATTTATATTAATTGTTATAGGATAACAAAAACTTTTCTAAAGAATAAAATCTTCTACAGACAGATTAAGCGAATGGTGCATTATAAATCGTCTTTTTTTTAATATTTACAAGTTTAAGACCATGAGTTTTAGACGCAAAAATTAAGCTTTTACTTATAATTATATGTTTGATTTAAGTCCTCTGGATGAGGTATCCCCATTCTCTAATTTAAGAATAATTCATAATTCAAAATTCAAAATTAACGTTTAATGACTGCTATATTATTAAAAATGCTTATAAAGTTTTATAAAGCATTCCGCGCGTGACTTTCGGCATACTTACATTCTAAAGCTTCCGTTTATTTCATTTGTAAGACCAATTCTTCAATACGGATATGTGGTGTGGGCACTACTCTTTATATATAAACAGGTTAGAAGCAGTTCAAAGAAGATTTGTTCGCTTTTGTCTCGATTCCTTCCCAGGTCATATGAAATAGCACTTCTCCATATTTCCAAAGACTTAATTATCATCCTTCCTTCGATTGAAAAATATTAGCAATATTTATAAATGGGATAATAAATGGTTCAATGTCGTTCTATGTAAAATAGACTTTAATATTGGTCGAACCAGCAACGATTACAGCAGCTTCTGCGCCGTATATTTAGTAAATCAAACTATGGTACATATTACGTATGTTATACATACATACATATTAGAGCCTACGATTCTGTCAGTGTATTTGAAAAACACGGGTACACGGACTCGGTGTAATTATTACACGCAAATAAAAATCCGTTCTCTTAAAACACGTGTATTTATTTGCTTAATATCCGTGTATCCGGATATTAAGCATACACGGATCTTTATTACACGGATTCTTAATACACGGAATGGTTTTAGATTTGTATCTTTTCAAGGGGTGGGCTTACAAGCTCAAAATTTTGAGGGATAATGGATATTACAGATTTTTATTTTTGGTGATTTTCCAAAAAAAAAAAATCGATTTTTAAAGAAAAAATTTAATAATTCTAAATTTAAACCCACTGAAAGATTCGACTACCAAGTCGTTGTCGTATTTTTATCAAAAATATCCCATAAATTTGGCCCTCTCCAATCATGATTGGATTATTGAAAATACACGGATCTTCGGATACACGGACGCACGGATGCACGGATACATGAAATACACGGATTCAAATCCGGATATTATAAGAATACGTGTATCCGTGTTTTTAAATATGCGTGTAATAGGGAGCTCTAATACATATGTCATGTTATACCTTTTTTAAAAACCAGGAATCCATATTTTAATTCCGTTTTTAAATCAAATTCATTTACTGAAAAATTAATTTTTCAAACTCAAAATTTTGAAGAAAAAAAATGAAAAACTCCCATTGTACGAAATTTTTCGAACAAATACACCAAGAGCCACTAAAAGGAGTCTGATTACACATACATACCTACAAAATTTAACTTTTTAAAATTTTCCGGAATTTTTTGATGTGTAAACATCTCTACTGGCGGTAGGGTGAAAAGAAAACGTAACGTTGTAATCGTGATCGTGATTCTGAGCTTTACGAAAATTGAGTGCGTTCAACAATATGTACGTTCAGTAACTAAACGTTGAGTATTTATATACGAAATCGAAAGGTCGAGTTCAGTTCGGGTTGAAATTTGGTTGGCTGCTTAGAGGATATATTAAGCCCCTATTACACGATGATTCTTTGCGTCTGACTATATTCAAACATAATGAGTGCGAGAGAAAAAAGATAAGATGGAAGACCAGTTGCCCTGTGAGTCGTGGGCCAAGTTTTACGAGACTCTTTTTAACGCTTCTTTAGCATTAGGCTACGCGCAAACCAACGCGATGGCGTTGGCGATCACGATAAAAATGTGAATGCCTCATATAAAAATCAAAGCACACTTCAACTGTGTAGATGTGTGCCTTTCCTTTAATTTATGTGTATGGCATCCACAATTTTATCGTGATCGCCACCCCAACCCCTTTTTTTGCAGCTGCCTTTATTCGTATTTTGTATTTGCATTACTTTTTTTCAATTACATGACTGCTTTGAGACCAGGGACCTATTTCACGGAACATACATCACATACATTGTATGAATGTATGTACCTTAAAGTAAACGCCAAAGATGGCTCAGTGTAAATTTTGAATTTTTTGAAAAACTTTGCGTCAACTTAGAAAACGCATAATTTTTTAAAAAAATTAAAATTTAAGCCCACTCATATTGGACCTATTTTACGTCACATATATTTCTGTAGGTAATGTATGTGATGTATGTTCTGTGAAATAGGCCCCAGAGCGGTTTTTCTATTTTGTTTTCCTTTCAGTTCCAGAGATTTTTGATGTGTAAACATCTATACTGGCGGTAGGGTGAAAAAAAAACGTTACGTATCTTGTAGTCGTGTTTCTTATCATGTAGCCGTCTAGACGCATGCGACTTTTCGAACTACGTAAGTGCAAAAGAGAAAAAAAAATCGAAAAGATGAGACGGAAAAAAAGTTACCGGTGTCGCGTGGGTAAAATTTTCGATGCAACTATTTGACGTTTCTCTTTTCTCTTGTCCGTTTTTTACTATTCTGCTTCATATGGTTTTGTTGTTCAAAGAGTAAATTTCGATGCAACGCACTGTTATTGATAGCCTTATAGGCTTTCCAGAAATGAGAAATTCATCTTTAAAAACAACATAAATAAAATAAGTTATTGCTTTTCTTGACTGATATTCATTTAAAGGCACACAAACCTTTTTTTCTTCAATATATCTAATAATGAAAACAAAAATAAAAACAGAAAAAGTTTTTTTATTGCTTGAGCACAGCCCAACACGAAAATGAAAAATAAAGAGAACTGTCAAATTAGATTCATGACTTAGGTTTCAACGTGTAATAGCGCTTGAAACAGCGGACGAAATAACAAAGAAGAATTCGAAGAAGGTGCATGCAACTAGATTCATAGTGTAATAGCAGACTTATGAATTATCCATAATCTGTTCTAAGCTTCACGAAAATTGAGTGCGTTCAACGCTATGTACGCTCAGCACTGATCTCTATAATACACTGGATTTTGAGCCAATTTTTGGAAGGGTACCGGCCACGACCTCATATCTCGCTCCATATGAACGAAAAAAAAGAGATTGAAGATATTTGCCATAATTGAGCATTTATTTGATGTCAGTTGATGCCGAAAAGCATTGCGGCTGTAAATATTGAACAAAATAAAAGAACATCCAGGTGCAGTAGCGTCCATACCGCTGGCGCCGCTGTTATACTGTTATATGAAGGTACCGGCCACGACTATATTTTTGCCTCTAAAATTTTGTATAAATACACTATCCAGTGTATATAGAGATCAGTAACTAAACACTGAGTGTTTATATACGAAATCAAAAAGTCGAGTTCAGTTTGGGTTGAAATGTGGTTGGTTGCTTAGACCATATAGTACATGGACTGCGCTTTCATCATGGCTGTAGGGTTTCAACATAGAAGGCCGCCTTTTTTGGCAAATTAGACGAAATAAGGTCATTGACTGGAAAATATTTTTAAATATAATTTTAATGACTGGCTAAGAGCCCACTGCTGTTTGTGGGTGTGAGTGATCGCAAAAATTCACTAGTATGTTTAGATAGATCTTAACTTTTTATAAGCGTGGTTGGGGCCTTTGTCGGTAAACTAAAAAACGCATTTTCCATGCATCATTACCGATTTTCAAATTTGCTTATGAAAAGATAAGATCTATATAAAAATACCAGTAAATCGAATGGCACTATTAAAAGCAACTTTTAATTTTCTTTTACTTTTACGACTAATCTAAATTGCCAAAAAATTCACATCCACATGTAATCAAAGGTAAAACCAGCGTTTTCTCAAGAAGAGCTCTAACGTGTGTTGGAATAAAGTGCTGAATAGACCATAGCGTACGAAGGACACCATACGTGTTTACGTGGTTCGTCCAGGTGAGGCTGCGGTTAAAAACAACTCCTAAATCTACGAAAGAAATTGGACAATCATTTAACAGGATTGGGGGAAAGTAAGACAAATCAATTTTGGTTTTTGAAATTACGAGACACTTTGATTTCTTTGGGTTCAGAAGTAAACTGTTTTCGAGTGACCAGCTTTCTAATATATTTAAATCTTCACCTATACAGGCTACATAGTGTTCAATAAGGCCCAAAGGGCAGCTTAAGTAGAGTTGGGTATCAGCAGCATACATACGAATTGAACAGTGTTTTAAAATTGTAGGAAGTTCATTAACATATATTGAAAAAAGCAAAGGGCCAAGAATTGAACCTTGCGGGACGCCACTAACGACAGATACGAAATCAGAAAGGGCGTTATTAAGTGTTACTCTTTCTACAAAGTATACCGTGATTGACCATATCAAATGCTTTGGAGAAGTATCAAAAATGTAACGTTGAGTATCAAAAATGTTACGTTGATTATCAAAAATGTAACGTCAATAGCTTTTCTAATATCTTCGGAAATACTTATCAAAGCTGTTATGCAACTATTTTTCTTTCGAAATCCTGATTGTTTAGTTGTCAGTAAATTAAATGAGTCAAGGAACTAGATTATCTGTTTTTGAACGACTTTTTCAAAAACCTTTGATAAAAATGGTAGTATCGAAATTGGCCTAAACTTGTCTCCTTTTGATGTCTTTGGGACAGGTACAATTTTCGCTTTCTTCCATTATTCAGGATATGAACTTGTTGTTAAGATGGTATTGAATACATGGGTTATATAGGGCAGAAGAGTTGGCAAAAGAATTTTTAAAAACAAAGGATGCATGTAGTCAAGAACCATTGCGTTATATTTTATAGAAAGCAGCGTTTCTACTAGGTCTTCCGATGTAATAGTGGAAAACCAAAAAGAATACATGTTTGAATTATAGGATGAAGATGGTGTTTCGGAAAATTGTAAATATCATGAAGAATGATTGCTTATATTAAGGTTAGCTACAAATCATTGGTTTAGATCGTCGATGTTTATGTCATCTGGATAGACATAAGATTTACTCCCTATGCCAGCACTTTTCAAATTTTTCCAGACTTGTTTGGTATTTAAAGAAGCGTTGATGCGACTAGAATACAAGGAGGCTTTTGCTTTACGGATTTCTTTAACAGTTTTGTTGCGAAGAGCTGTAAATTTTTGATGAAAAGTATTAATACGAAAAATTTTCCATCGTTTATAGGCTAAGTCACGTTGTTTTATCACTGATCGAATTTCATTTGTTAACCAAGGTTTATTTTTCGGGGCACAAGTTTTAGTTTTTAAGGGAACAGGGTTTTCAAAAAGTCTGTAGATATTGCTATGTAAAAAATCTACCTGCCCACAAGGCGATGGAATTTTCAAAAATATTATTCCAGTTAATGTTACTTACATTCATCTCTAGTAAAGTATAGTTAATTTGTTTAAAATTTAGGTATTTGATGACAAGATTTTGAATATCAACTGAAAGTCAAACGTCAAAAAGATTAGATCATGCTTCGAGAAGGCTGGTGCTGACATCACGGAGAAATTGTTTTATATCCCACACTGTTTTCGTAAAAACAGCTTATTTTGATTAATTGAATGTGTAATTTAGATAAGCTCTGGGTGCCTAAAACTGTTTGTCGAAACTGTGTTGTTAGTTTGGTCAAGTAGAACAAGACGTTCTTTGAAGCTCAATACCCCAATGAACTGGCGAAAACCAAAAAATCCCCATGATGATTATTAATTTTGCCACGTTAATTTAAGGTATTAACTCAAATAACCGCAATAAATGGATTGATTCTAATGTACCATCTACCAAACGACCAACTTTCATGGAAAAGATCATTTTTGGTTGCTTCTGAAGAAAAATTTTATTTTTGTTCGCCGCATGGCAGAATCCGTATGTCATAGGAGAATCCGTATGTCATATCTCAAAAACTAAAGCTGATGGATTAAAATGGGTTTCATTTTCAGATTCAGGATGCCGATTATCTACATATAATATACTTATTTTCCAGGAAAAAAATCTTTGTTATGTTATCGGCGTGGCAGTAGCGAAACAGCTAGAACTCCAGCCTACAAAATCTTGGTGGCAGCTTGTAGCATCATTCAAACCTTAAAGAAAAAAATATTTTTCAAACTAATTTTGTCCAAAACTTGACGTTACTAAGTAGTATTTTTGTTTATGATATTCAATGCTTTTATTAATTTTTAGTCAAACACTTAAAACTAAATAAACTTAGAGCAACTTAAACAACGGATTGAAGTTTAGTTAAAGAAAAATTATTTCTGTTATTTTCGATTTTCTCAAAAAACAAGAAGAAAATGTCTTCTTGCATTTGGTTTTTATTGTTTGGTGAAAAATTGATAAGAGTATTGAATATTAAAAAGAAAAAACAAATTTGATTTAAAAACAGAATTAAAATATTGATTCTTGTCTTTAAAAAAGACATACATTTTTTTTTTTTTTTCAATTTCAATTCGATTTTTTATAAAATTGCACCTCCCGTCTAAACATTGGGAAAATCACCCTTCCCATACGATTTTTTTCATGTCTTGACCCAACCTAAACGACTTAGCTTCTTTTCGCTTCTTATGCTAAACACCATGTATAATTCCGGTGAGGGGAACATAAACCTCAAATTTTTGATCTCATAAAGACTTTTCTTAAGAGTCTCAACTATAAAATATTTCAAATTCGTTTAATTTCACCCACACTATGTACATATACATTTTGCTATCACTTTCTGTAGGAATTAATTGGCTATAAATGCTGATTACAGTTACAAATTTTAACCTTTGCTTTTTTTCAAACCTAACACAAATTACTTTCTTGTCTAGTTCTTTGTTATTTGTATATTAATAAATTATAAAATATATCATAACAAGAGATGTATGACTAATATTATGTGAGACAATTATACATAAATAAATAAATCACTATATATGTATGTAAATATGTATATTGAAAAATGCTTAGTGTAAGTGAGAATGCATGATGTATACAGAAAACACATATTTAATTATGAGTAATTGCACACATTGAGAGTTTCATACATAATATTTCTTTATAAGAAAACTTTATCTTTCAAAGAAATAACTGATAAAAAACTCTAGATTAGTTTGTAAATAAAATATGTTTGTTCGTTTTTAATGTAACCGGAAGAAAACTTAGTTTGCACACAAGTGGTTCAGGAAATGAATGATTAATTTTAAGTTTGAATCTAAAAACAAGTTATAGACAGGAAGAAATTACTAAAGTTTGAAATACATAACTCACCTTTGGTAGTTCCCTTTTATGTTTAAATATTAATCCATCATTCTCTATGTAGTCGGGGACCTCTTTACGATCCTTGAAATTAAAAACCATAGTATTGTTTTCAGGAAAAGTTCCAGCTGCAGTCCGTTTTTTTCTAGAGATAATAGCAGGAGCTTGAGAAACGTTATCTTCTTCACTTCCAGCAACGTCGACTTTTTTTAACTTTGATGTAACAGTACTTATCTTCTCCATTGAATTATTTCTTCCAGATATCTCAACTTTTTTCTCGTTATTAATTCTATTTTTCTCAATTTCCCTGCTGGTTAGTGTGAATGGTGCCTGATTTTTAGAAATTTCTTCAATACTATTATTTTTAGTCAGCTGTTGTGGGGGTTCTGCTAAAAGTGGTCTTATAACTCCAATCTGCTTGACCGTAGTTGCAATCGAACCTGGGGTAGTTAAAGTCGGTATATCATGCAAAGGCTCTGAGTTTCCGTTTGGAAAAGACGCAGAATTATTTCTTGGAAAAAGAAATTGTTGGCTGGTTCCCGCTTTAGAAATGTTTTCAAGAGCCGATTTCGAAATTTGTTTTAAGTTAGCTTCCTCAATATTAACTACATATTCTCCGTCCATTGAATCGTCGTCTTCTTCCGATTCACGTTCAGAGGATTCTGATGAGAATCTACCATGACGATTAATGTTTGACAGTGGTTGTTGCCGATGTGTTTGCGTTGTTGTGGTTGGTGACTCTATTCGAAGCTTTTCGATTGATTTAGTTAATTCAGTGACTGGCGAGTCAACTAACATGACTGTTTTATCAAATAAGTTATGGCGCGGAATAATGACGGGCGAATTCTCTGATAAACATTCAGGAACACTACTGACACACCCAACGTTTCTTATCGGTGTGACTGTGGAATCCATTTTTGATCGAAAATGCTTTGTAGTGTTGCTGCGACCACTTGTGGTTGGTGTTGAATTTAATGGCACAATCTTGTCTGCCTGCTGTACTGAAGAAACAAGAGTTGGACTTGTTGGTGTGGAAAGGAAATTGTTCTTAGCTTCCGTCGACTTTAAATTTTGATTTGGCTTTTTTGGGCTAACTGGGGGCTTGGGGAATGTAATTGTTGGTTTGTTTTGTGTGATAATAGATTTATAATTTGCAACTTTTGTAGCAACTTCTCCTCCACTATTACGATTTACTGTGCGACCTCTACGATTCGCCGAAGCTTCGAATATTTTAAGAGTTTGCTTAACTAAGTCAGGTGGTGGTCGTTCTGTGTCATCTATAATAGATGTTAGGCGCTTAGGAGGATTCGTATCAGTGCCCGATAGCAATCGTTCTCGTGCATTGCTTATTTTGTCTTCTATCGTCATTAATTCCGAAGTACCATTCGTTGCCACTGTTAACTGACTATTGGAAAAATTCCAAGGTGATTTATCACACAAAAGTGCTTCAACTGATCTCGCGCGTTTTAACGAATCGTTTCCACGTTTTATGTGCCGTGAACGATGGTATTGTAATCCTGTTGGACATGTAATTATTTCAGAGGAATCCATTTTTGTATTTCTCTTATATCCAATCACCGTTTCGTTAACTTTAGAAATTCCTTTTGTTCCCACTTGTGATGATGCAACCGAAGGACTGGCTACTTCTTTGTTAATATCATCTGGTGTATCATCCTCATCGTCGTCTTCGTGAACGCCATTGCCATCGAGAAGATTATTAAGCGAAGTTGCACGACGTAGAGAATCCATGGATAATCGCTGTTTACCCATAGATTGACGCAAAGCTAAACTTAAATAGCGACAACGTAACTTTGACACAATACCCGGACCATATTGCAGCTCTTCAGATGGATCGAAATCCAACTCGTTGATGGTTATTTCGTTCATTTCTTGCACGGCAACCATTTTCTTTTTAATATTAGTCACACTTGTAGACGACGATTCGTTGTTTACGCCAGCGGTTTTCGAAACGGAAGGGGATAAATTAGAGTTCTGACTTGAACGTACCTTTGTATTAATTTTGCAATTAAGGTGTGTGGAAACTACATTGACATTGCCGATATTTTGATTCTTTATAGACTGCGAAGAAGCAGATGTTGTAGAAGATCTAACCGATGCACATGCAATGCCACATGGCTTTTTATTAATCACAACCGTTGACTTAAGTGAAGGTATTAAATTATTGCTGTTTGTTTTATTGTTATGTTCTGGGCAACACAATTTTGAATCTATCTCTAAAGCGTCGATTTTATTTAGACTCACTGCGCACACCAAGTTATCACTTTCGCGTCCAGAGATTAACTGATGGTGCAATTGATATTCGTCGTCGATGTCGCCGTCGCTATGTTCACCGTCACCACTGTTGTTGATGTGGCCTTTGCTGCCTATACTTTTCTTAGTTAAAGCAGGTTTTTTTTGGAATATGTGTGAATTCTGTTGTTCGTCACTAACACATACCGCACTAGAATTATTTTCGTTGTTGTTTTTTTTATAAAATTCTCCCTCTTCTGCCACTTTTAAATTCGAACCCAAACGGGATGTTGACGTTGAGAGAGAATCAGAACTTGTAGTGCTGGTCGAGACACGCTGTTCAGACAAATTCTTTCGAAGTCTCACATTCTCTTGTAGTAATGTTGGATTGGTGCCATCATTGGTATTCAGCTCTATAGAACCAACAACAATTGATTGTGGCACTGAAACTGGTGGCTGTTGCTGTTCTGATTGTAAAACAGACGCAGATCTCGTTGGTAGTTTCTCAGTGTAGTTGTGAACAGAACCTCCAGAAGATGTATTATTAACTTGCGTATAATGACCTCCGCAAAACAATTCGATTTGGACTTTTGGTTGTTGAAGTTGAAGTGTAGCCGGCATTTTTAGCACATTGTTAATGCTAGTTGTTGCTGAAGAAGTAATGACATTTTGACTAATATTACTTTTGTTGATATCATTATTTTTAGTAATACTTGTCGAATATAATAATAATTTATCACTGTTATTATTGTTGGTAAAAACAAGTGTATTCTTTGAATCGCAGGTTGGTGATAATGCACTCGGAGTGTCTGGATTGCTGGTTACATTAGTAATATTATCTGCAAAGAAATACAAATTGTTTCATTTATTTAAAATACATACTGTACAACATACCTATGTACATCATTTTTAATATTAAGAATATACACAAATGCAAGTTAAAGCACAAATTAATTTGTATCAAATATATTAATAAACAAAGCAAATAGGTACAATTTATAAAGCAGAGACTGTAGTTATTTAGACCGAATTTGAATTTGCACATAATTTTATATAGGTATATAATAATAAGCTTTTTTTTTTTGCAAGTCCATAAGAATTTGAAGAAAAAAACGACATCCGAACTTAAGTCGTCACAGCAAACAAGCCAGGCGTGTTTTTCTAATGAAGAGTTCCTTAAATTTTCTATTTTCTTTGTTCCTGGCGTTTTGAGTTTTTTTCCGAAAGTTAGCAGATTGGAAGAATACGAGTGGAAATTATTTGTTTTCCATGAAATAAGACCTTGTGGACACTGACTGGCATATTATAATACCAGCCCAAATTTTTTATAGATACAGTTCCATTGTTTCTGTTGCAAAGTTCTCGAAGGCATTTAAATCAATTGGGAACCCTGATCCAAGAGCTTCTAAGATGATATGGAACTTTTTGATCATTTCTTAGTCGATTCCTTTAATTTCAGCAGTTTTTGCTTCATTTCTGAAGAATCGTCTAGCAGTGTTCCCATCATTAGTATTGAGTTGGCATATCAACCTATAATCCAGTTTCAGACTTCTGAATCTTTCTTGGATCAATTTTTGTCTGTCTTTGGCCGCATTGCTTTTCATCGATTAGCAACGATGGCCAACTCCGTACACCCTTCGGAACTTATACCTCCCCATACCTTAATTGAGCCTTCATGAAAACCAGTTTCTGTGGTGGTGATGGGTCGAAAGTGACCAGCGTTACCTTCGGGACTCTTTAGAGTCACTTTGACTCTTTTTTTAACGCTGGGACTCCAGGACTCATCTTTTTGAAATTTGACTCCTTTTTAAAATTTGGACTCTTTTTTGTATATTGAATACTCTGAACGAATTCGTTCAACCTTTTTCTTAAAACGTCTTTCTTACCGTTCCCTTTCAAGTTGTTTTCAATTTTTCATTTCTGTGATCTGTTCAGCAGCGTTATACTACTTTTTCACCGACCACTAAACCGAGATTTAAGTAGTAGTAGTAAATCCCCTTCAAATTTCAAAGATTTACAATACAATTTAATCTTCAAATCAAGAAGATTAGAAATTTATCTTTTTAAATCCTCATAGGGCCAATAATTTTACAAATCGAACACATCTATTCCCCCATCGCAATATTCTCTAATCGAGAGAACATTTTCGAGAATCTATTTTTTTTTCAAATACAAAATACAAATTGAACTTCCAACTTTAAGCCTAGTACTCAGCTCGAGGGAAAAAGAAATTTCTATACAAAAGTGACGCCTAGTTCATTGGTATAAAATTCACAACAAAAAGTGAGTACCAAAATATGAAAATGAAATATTAACCGGTTCTTCAATCAATTTCACGCAAAATGTTTCATAAACCCTCTTTTAGTAACCTTTTCAAGATTCTGATGACCAGTCATTCAAATTAACAACTTTTTTCATTCATTCAAAGATGAGTATACGGTGCCATTTCAAATATTCTGTAAAAGTTAATTTTTTGGATCTGTCACAGATACCACCATATTAATATAAAAAAACTGACAAAATGTCAAAATGAATTTTTCTATTCTTTTACCACTTTTGTAACAGAAATACTGCCAATTTGTCAGTCTTGAAAATCTAGCAAAAGTACTAACTCACTGGTTATACTGATTATCGAAAATTTGGCTATTAATACATACGATTTTTTTTAAGTTCATTTTTTTATGGAAAATGTTTTTTTTTTTAAATTTTTTATGTTGATAAAGTTGAAAACTAAACTTCTTTGAACTATCGACTTTATACCTAATTATTGGTGTTTTATTTGAAGTTTATAGAGGACTCTTTATTTTCACCCAGGACTCCTGTTTTGACTCCTATTTAAAATATTCAGAGGTAACCCTTGGAACACAAAACTGAAAAAACTACCTGCCTATATGTACATAACATACATATGTATTAGAGCTCGTCCTATTACACGGATATTTAAAAACACGGATACACATGTTCTTATAATATCCACATTTGAATGCGTGCATCCGTGTGTCCGTGTATCCGAAGATCCTTGTATTTTTAATAATTCAATTATCACTAGACAGGACTAAATTTATGAGATTTTTTTTTGATAAAAATACAACAATGACTTGGTAGTCGAATCTGTTAGTGGATTTAAGTTGAGTATTATTTAATTTTTTTCTTTAAAAATTGATTTTTTTGGTGGACAACCGAATGGAATTAAGTTGCACTACTCTCTCTCCTGTTGGATTAGCCAATATAAAATAATTCACAAATTTCTAAGAGAAAGGATCAATAAGATTTTTAGAATATTATTTCAAAATTCTTAAATTTTTCATCAACTTTTGCATTTGTAAAAGTGAAAATAAAATTGACTCAATCAACCATTTAGCGCCTCCCCAATAATTTGTATACAACAATTTAGGCTGGCATTCCACAGCATTTATTTTAAGACCTTAATCTGGAATATCAAACAATTAAAACCAACTTCCCAAGAGAACCATATCAGTCAATTTTGGAGGTGGATGATGGTTGGCAATCGACCATGCAGGAATTTTTATGATTTTTTTCGATTTATCGATTGATTTAAACTTAAGATTTTGATGCTTCTGTAGCTCGTATACAATAACGTTCGATATATCGAAATAATCGTTACTTTATCTACTTGCGCATTAAAGAAAAACCCGATCAATCCATGGTTCTACTCAAGATTTACTATACTTGATATTTGAAGGCACTGTAAGACTGTGTTTTATGCGCCTAACGGTAACTTAAAAAATAAAATTTTTCACTTTGTAACAGCCATTATCTCTCAAAACCCATCCCTTGAAAAGATAAAAATCAAAAACCAATCCGCCTTTAGGTAACGTCGCTTGAATGTTAAAATTGATTTTATAGATCCTGATTTCGCACTTAAGAGCTACTCTCTCTAAGTCAAATTTTTACGGGATACCAAGATTTGTTCGAGTTAGAGAGTTTTGGAAAAATTCGAGTTATAGAGAGAAACATTTGTTTCTTTTGTTTTTGCGTTGCAACTTTTTAAAAACTGTATCTTTTTATGGAGGTACCAGAGATATAAATAGGAAGAAACACGAAGAGCTGACGATGATGGCACACGCGATGCTACACATACATATTAAGGATTTTGAAGTGTGTTGGTAGGTAGTTGATGGTTCGTAGTTAAGTACTATGTTATGTACTATTTCGAAGGGGTAATGTTTTTTTATTTTGTTTTGTGCCTAACAAAATTCGACTAAGGGCTGAAAAAAGATGCCCATAATCGAGAAAATGTGTTCGAGTTAGAGTGAGTTCAACTTTGAGGCAGATCGACTTACGACAAAATTCGAGTTATACTCTGTTCAATTTATATTTGCAGTACAGGGAAGATAGGATATTTGCCTTTCAGTCTGACCATTACGGAATTCAATAAGATATCTTCATTTTAAAGCTCTTACAGGATTGCCGTAGTGAGCAAATCCCAACAAAAATATCGATAGAGTTAACAATTGTTTATTAATATACGCACAATTTATAATCAAAAACAATGATGAGCTAAATAAATTAATCTATCTTTTTCCACACCTCTCTGAAAGACAATAGCCAACAATTTGTATAACTGCATTATAATTTTAAACTGTTTTTCCATACATAAAAGGAAAACCTAAAACATGAAAACAGAAAAACACCAAGCGTTAAAACTTTTTTCTCTAAAGCCTAGTACGCTGCTGAAGCGAAACGAAAAATCCAATACAAAAATGACACAACGAAATCATAAACGGAAAATTTCGTTCTGCTTTTCGTTTTGCAGTACGCTGTTCGAAGAGCGAAATTTATAATTGTAGCAGATTATTTGGAGAAGTCTCCGCTCCTTTTTCGCACTGAATTAATTATACAGACTATTTATTGTGTGCGGAAAAATGACATTTGTGTTTTATTTGTGTTTTTTTTTGTTTGTCATTTTCTTACATCATTGGTTTCTTTGATTTTTAGCGTTTATGTTTTATTTTGTTTTTGGAATTAGTGAAACTCTCCAAGGATATTTTCCGTTGTGTTTTCGCAAGCGTTTCGTTGTCTGTTTGGAGATCACAGAAAAATTTCGTTTCGCATCAGCAGCATACTAGGCTTAAAGAAGAAATATTTGCTATTAAAGCTCTAAAAAAGCTTGAATCCTGAAAGTTACCTAGCAAAAACCATGCCATATGAATTTCCATCAACTGAGTAGTGGTAACTCTGATTCAAAGTGTAAACACAATGGGCCTTACTAATAACCAAATTTAGTAAATAGTTAAACGAAAATCTCCAGATTACAGAACATTCGCATACTAATAACGAATTTAGTCTCCAGGTTATTCACTAGTAAGACGTTAAAATTTAATACATGGAAATCCATCTTTAAGCTGTACACTAAACTCATGAATTCAAGGAATTCCTAAATGCATCCGGCAGTCAGATTCTCGTGTTGTGAAAAGAAGAACCCATCGAACACCAAATTCAACATTCTTTGTTTTTAGTTTTTTGTTTTTTTTTTTTTTTTTTACTTTTTTTTGGAAGTAATAACTTTAAAATGAAATGTCTGATTATTTTAAGTAGAGTTTTTTTTTAGCATATCCTTTGTTGTTACTTAATACATACTTATGACATACAAATAAATGAAAAATATATAATTTATGAAAAGTGCTTTCCTATAAATTGCGTTCTATATACCCAGTCCCGCGTGCATTTGTTGATGGAATCGCTTCTTAATTTTGCTTCTTTAATTTTGCGAGTTTGTTAACGAGAATGTTAAATATGTTATTAGTAGGATTCCGTTTAAGCTCCGCACTTTATTTTAACCTTGCACTTTACTAATAGTCGACACTAGTGTTTGGTTATTAGTAAGGCCCAATGTCAATAAGGGTTGATTGCAAATTGGCGATCAGTCTCCATTCTCCCGGGGAGAAAGGAGACTGATCCCTATCATTGTGGGATGTACGTGAGCTCAAAGAAGATTATACAAACAATTTAAATGTAACTCAGTGATTCTGTTTCTTATTTCTTAAGTTAAGGTGCCGTGCAAGCAACAGCAGGCACCAGTGTTTCTGAAAAAGCCCTCCCATAAGGCCTGCACTGCAAATATAAATTGAACAGAGTATAGAGATAAATTCGAGTTGACTGTATTTAGAGGTACAGTCAAACTTCGATAACTCGAACTTCGATAACTCGATTTTCTTTATAACTCCAACAAAAAATATGGCATAATATGCATCAACTAAGTCGAACATTTTAGGGGAATTCCCATTTAGTGAGAAAAAATGCATTTTTGAAATTCGAATTTTTGAAGGGAATTTTCATTTGAAAACGAGATACCTACATATTACACATAATATTAGTAGGTTTAAGAAATTTAGAAGTTGTAAGTACCTACAGAAAATTTTTTTTTAATGCGGTGAACATTTCAATATTTTTGCATTATTTTTTAATTTATGTATGTACATAGTTATTGCTTGGTTTTTTTTTTTCTGTATAAAATTCTATGTACAATTTCCAACTTCAATTGATATAGAAAGTGAAGAAAGTCAACAGCCTTCGAAGCATGTTGTAGCACATTTGACAATTTGAATTTATATTTGCAAACGTGTGACGATACAACAGATGAAATTTATGCAGCTTTAAATAAATTAGAATCCTTTTTCTTGAAAAAAAAAAACAATAAAAAAAACTACTCTCAGACCCAAATAACTAAATACATGCAATAATTTTGTGTATGGTGTAACAACTTATGTACATTAATATAAAACGTATAAGACTTAATAAAGCACAAAAAGTGTTGTGCATTATGCATATGTATTTCAAATATTGAATTGTTTAATTGTTTTAATTTTGATAATCAATTTGGATAACTCGAAGTCTTGATAAGTCGAACTTTTATTGTGGATAATAGTAGTTCGAGTTATCGAAGTTTGACTGTGTTTTAAAGTTACGATGGCTTTAAAATTTCTTTATAGATACGGCTGTTAGTCTTATTTATAAACTTATTCAAAAGTATGTCTAACTTTGGACAGCTGTCCAACTCCAAAACTTAGGCACTGCAATCGGTTGTCCAAACCTATTCTTAAGTGGGCATATTCAATATTAGAATAAGAAGATAAGGAAGAGGCTTATATCACATATACAGAGTGGGGAACCAAATTAGTAGGTTTATTTTATTTGGGGAACCAAATAAAAAAATAAGAACCCGATTTGTCATTTGCAGAGCTATAGGAAAATGTTTCGAGATTTTAAAACGTTAAAATAGTGAAAATACTTAATAAAAAAGTGAAAAAAAGCTAACACAGTGAATACTTGCAATAATTTATTTTAAAAAAATACGAAACAACGTACAGTGCTGCGTTAAAATGTGTAAAAACACCATAATATGGAGTTTTCAATTTTTTTCTGTTTGTGTTTCATATTCCACATAAAGTAATGTTTTTTATGTAAATATATTATCTTAGAATACTTTTCACTTGATATTTCGTAGTATTTTGCTATAAAAAATTAAATTGTTTGAAAATAAAAATACACTTTAACCATGGGAATTAGCTGAAACAATCTGTCAAAATTGAAATTTTCGTCCAGGGCCGCATTAGTTTTTGTTGGTGATGGCAAGGCGCTCAAATCCATTGAGCCCCCGTAGTGCAGAGTAGCTTTACTTACTTTATGTGGAATATGAGACACAGATTACCTGTGAAATGAACATAAATTACACTGCTTGTTATAGGTGTTTTTACAGCATTTAATGCAACACCGCATGTTGTTTTCTACTTCTCTTTAATGAAGTATTGCATGTATTCACTTTATTTTCTTTTATATCACTTCTTTCTTTAATTCATTAAACATTTTTACTATTTTAACGATTTAAAATCTCAAAACACTTTTCTCAAACAAACAGATCAAAATTCCTTTGAGCGCCCCAGCATTAAACTGTCTAACTGCACGCCTTCCCTGTGTGGATGCATTTGTGTTTGTGTAACTCACACTATTTTGAAAAAGCCTCACCTTTTCCTCGTAATGCCCGTTCCTATATTTCTTCTTCTAATGCACAAAAAGTTGAAAATTAAAGAAATGTTCATTGAACGTTTATCCAAATGTTTACGAAATTGACAGATTACACGGATGTTAATGAGTGTATGAGAATATATTTAGACAGCTGTTGGAATGCGTTTATACATAAGGAAATGTCCAACTATTAAGACAGTGGCTAGCTGTCCAAGAGTGTTCTAAGGAAATCTTTTTACGACTGTTAGTAATTTACAAGCTGTTCGAAAATATTATTCTTCTTTTTCGCCTTTTCGCTAACTAGTTAAATACTAATTCCCTTTTATTAAAAACGGTGCATCTGAACACGTCCAAACAATCACAGTTTGTGAAAGAAAATACAGCAAACAGACTTAGGGCCAGTTTCACAGTGCACACTTAACAAAATAAGTGGCACTTAATTTTCCCATTTTGGCACTTAAGCCGCAGTTTTACTACCTGAGTAAGTGGAACTTAAGTGGCCAACATCGGAGACTTAAGTGTCACTTATTCCGATAAATTTACACTGTGAAATTGGGAATTAGTTTTCCATATTCGGCACTTAAGTGACACTTACTTCACTGTGAAACTGGCCCTTAAATCTAGGGAACGGACCAATAATTTGAAATGTTATAAATCAAAGTGATACTGATAACCTACAATTTATTTTGATATTTGTGACAATCAACAATTTATTTTGTTATTTTATTGTGCCTAGTTGCTGTTCGTTGTTTTATTTTATAATATTATTTGAATTTGGTTTTTAAAAATAATAATCTCCTTTTTACCAAACAGCGAAAAGTTTGCTGTTTTGGAAGCAGAGAAGAATGGAGCAGAAGAAGAATACAATAATAAAGTGAGGATTTAACAAGTTACTTAAAGTTAAAGAGCAATTTTGTGATTTTAACTTAAGTAAAATGTTAAGAGATAGTAAGTTGCTAAAAACGTTTAAAATAAGCAAAATCTTCTATTTAATTTAACTTTCCGATAACTAATCAGAGCTTTACTCAAATATTGTAAAACAAACTTCCAAAAATTTAAAACTTAAATTTAATTTTTTTATAAAGAGCAAGTAAAAATAAGCAAATAAGCTATCACTGCGAACATGAAGTATCTTTTTAAGCCTATGCGTCCTTGCTTATAATAAATTATTATTTAAAGGTCAAATGAAGGCGTATAACATATTATATTGGGAACTGTTGCTTAACCTGAATGAGAAAAATAAACTTATAAAATACATACAACCAATTTAAGATGTCTGTTTTAGCTTCTCAATTACTCATCAATTTATTTACTGAAGTTTGTTAAACAAGTTAAGGAAACACAATTCCAGCTTAAATGTTTAAAGATTAATAAAAAGAAAAACTTGTTATGACAAACAGGTCGATTTAAAACGTGGTTATTTATATTTCATCTGTATTTTATTTTTTTTGTTTTGCATTTAAATTATTTCACAGTTAGTATTTTTTGTTTAATATTCAGCCAAGCTTTTACTTGGGATATATAAGTTAGGGTGTTCCTTAAAATTAATTGTATTAAATTTTAACTGCAACACCTTTAATTTTGAGATACATTCAAAAACAACAGAAATCAACAACGATATTTAAAAAACAAATTCAAACAAGTAAAATGGCTTATCGACCAGAAATCACAAACGTTCGGTTTAAGCAAATTAATGACGCTCTTGAATTTATTTGAGTTCAGAAGGACAGAGTTTTTGCTTGGACAACACAAAGAAGGCTATGCGAAAACGAGAAGATGAATTTATTAACTCACAAAATGTGGCTAAGCAATTGTCAGGTATGTTTTACTAAAGATGAAGAAGAAAGTTTATCTGAAAACATTCGGGTAACACTGGTTTTCTACATAATGGTCGTATTTGTTATTAGCTCTCTGTTTCTGATTTTTATTTTAATGGTTTTGCATTTGTTTTTTTTTTGAATGGTTAAATGCTTGAAAGTTGCATGTTTTTATTTGTGATTCATATGTTGTAATTTTTGTTAATTTTAATTAATATTTGTGTTTGACAAAGTGCATGTACTAAGTATTATTGTATTTTTTTTTTTTTTTTTTTTTTTTTTTTTTTTGTGTAAACATCTATGGTTGTGCAGTAACCAGGTGTGTTCGGGTACCTATCGGACTAATTCTTTCAAAGAGAAGCGAAACTGTCCGAAAATACACGAACGCCTTGAACCAAAATATTTGCCACTTGTTAAACGTAAACAAAAAAGTAAACAAAGCGACAATATTGAAATTTCCAACCTTATTTCATAGTATTTATTAAATTTGATGATGAACAAACTAAAATTTGAATTGTAAATATTTGCAAATGGAATTTACACACTAAACAGGAACATAACGTATTTTTTTATCAAACCCAAATTCGATGAAGAATCATAATAAGTTGACATTCTTCTTCCGCTTGTTGAAGTTCCAAAGTGATTCTCCGTGACTGAGAGCCCTCTGAAGCTGATAAGGATAAGCTTTAAAGCCCTTCCACACTATCCCACTGTGTATTAATACAAAGTGGAAAAGAATTCCATGCTACTGCCAAATTTGTGATTTCTTTTCATTTTTTGACCACACACAACAGTTTAATTTAACATCAATAAAAATGTGATGAAATGTGTGACAGAATTAGAACCATTTCTAAAAATTCTCATGTATTAACACATGTCAAATCGTGTAGGCTGGGAATATCATATTTTGTTTCCACACTATTATACATGATTTGTTTCACACTTTTTTGACATGTATTAATACTCAGTGGGATAGTGTGGAAGGGCTTTTAGCGGATGAAGAATTTTTGTTTTTTGTGGAAGAGCTTTGTTGACAAGACTCATAGCCACTCAGCATTAGGAAGAGCAGTACAGATGTTGGTGCAACTTTTGTTAAACTGCTTGAAGCAACGAGGGCAGCATATTGTTTCTGAGTAGTTGTTGTTGAGGTTAGAAGAGCAAGTATGACACGTGGAACTTTGATCTTCGGCTGCTCTGGTGGTTATTTCGTGATGAGGCGGAAGATCTGGATTTAGCGGAGAAGCAGGTTGTTTACCCAGGGGAGAGTTATGAGAGCTCATATTGTACTTACCGTTTAGCAAGAGGAATTATGGGCGCACCGGTAGGTGTATAATGCACATACAATGATTTAATGCACGACAGCTGTAGTCGTGCGACGCTGTATAAAGAATTTTAATTTTGCTATGTGAGTCCACTTCAGATGACAGTGGACGATCTCTTGGGTAAAGAAGATTTTGAACCCTTGTAAAAAATGAAAATCCAGGTGTAAATTCAATGTTTTCTTTATTTTTGACAAACTTTTAGTCGTTCCTAAGAATATTTTAGTTATAATATTTGCTTGTAAATTATTTAATTCGACTAACTTTATAGGGTAGAAACCAAGAGATTGTAATGGATTACAATTTTGTTATTAAGATTAACAAATTAAATAAAAATTAAAAAAGCAAATGGCTTCCGGAAGCAAGCCAAGCAGCAAGCATTGTAGTAGATTATAGTTCAAGAAAAATGGTGTTGCCAGTGGCGGTAACATGTGCAACTGGCAACATGAACTTCGATCTATTCACCTGCGGTCAAAATGAAGAGGATAGTTAAGAAATCAATAAAGAAATCGTTGTGGGAACAATGCTTGCTGGAAACAGGTATTTCCAATGTAAAAGAGCACTAGAAGCAATAAACGTTCCATTTATGAACTCAAAAGTATAACGAATATATGAAAATATGACAAAAAAAATTTGGTGTAGAGTTTGTGTTGACTTTCAGTCAAATGAGACTAGCCCTTGAAGAAGAAATAAAATTGCCCGAGAAAATGGTAGTATTGATTCAAACGGTAGCCCTCTAATCTAATGGTTGCAATTATAAGGCGTTATCGGGGATTGCAACAATTATTGGTCACAATACGAAAAAAGTTCTGAATTATGGAGTGAAGAATAAGTACTGCCATATACATATGCAAAATTAACGAAAAGAAAGGAGAAATTGATGTACCCGAGCATTCATGCAATAAAAATCAAACCGGCCTATCAACTAAAATAGAGTCTGACATTTTGGCAGATGGTTTTAAGTTTTGGTATTCAACTACGGAGTAGTTTTTGATAAATTTATTGCTGATGGCGACAGTAACGTATATAAAAACTATACCATCCAAAACATTGAGTATGTAAACCATTTATTCTGGAACTTTCGTAAAAAAAACTTACAAATTTGAAAAAAAAAAAAAAAAAACATAACATTATATGCCGAAAAATTCTTTCCTCTTCAATAGACAGCTTTATAAAAGGAATAAAGTCCGCAACTCAATATCGCAAAAACAATATCTGTCAGGAAGATGAAAAGAAAAATTTATTGCAAGCTGATATTTTAAATGTCCCTTACCATGTTTTTGGAAGTCGGCTCAGTACTTTTGCGCCGCGCCGGTGTGAAAATTGAAGAAAAGAATATTATGACCTAAATGAAGATAATTAGAAACCTGCTTCTGTTTAAGTGGAGCGATTGAATATACATTTTCAATTTTTAAGTTAAGTGACCTCAACTCCAAAAATTGCGTATCGCCCAGGTACGACAAACCACGGGCTACTAGTAATTTTCTTAGTGTCTGAATTTAATCAAATTCCCTTAGAAATATAAAATTCACAGTGTATTCATGCTGTGAGTTTTATAAGAGTCGGTAAGCATCGAACATAATTCGCGTCTTAGAAGGGTACGACAGCATCTAACTGATGAGCCCAACTGTTGTACCTGGACTTGAAACGCAATTTTTGGAGTTGTCACTTGAATTAAAAAATTGAAAATAATTATTTAGAAAAGAAACCGATGGAATTCTAGAACCTATCATATTTTACATTTCAAAAATGGTTCAAAATGCTCAAAGTTTGATTTAAGGGAAAGGAAGTGGGAAACGAATCAATTTGTTCTAAGGTCAGTCTTACTGCAAAGGGTGTGCGCTAGCCGTTGTACAATTAAATTCCAAAAAAGCTTTTACCGAATTTCTAAGACGAGTAATCACAATGCGAGCACACCAAGTCAAAAACTTTCAGGAAACTAAAATACGAATGAACTGAGAAAAAGAAAACTATTTCGTACAAATAATAAACCTGCTGTAAGAAAAAGAAGACGAAGAGCTCCTGCCGACAATGATTATGGTAGTGTTGAAGACTCTCAAGAAACGTGTAACTTAAAAACCGAAGGCATTGAAAAAAATAAAAAAGAAATTGAAGAGCGCTTAGAAAAGAATTGTAATTCTAGATTTGAAATAGAAGAGAAAACAAGAGACCAGGAAAGTTGCAAAAAATGGCAGCTTCAAACTGCCGGAAAATTTGCAAAGTTAGATCTGTTGCCAGTTATCACAATATTGTGAAATCTTGTCTTTATGGAACAATTTCTTCTTCAAGCGTCGCACAGTGCGGTATTTTGTACTGAAACGTGGCCATAAATCAATTTTCTCAAGTTTACCTCCCAGGAGTAAGCTTGTGTCCCAAAACAGGTAGATAACCAGGCAACTCTTTAGTGAAGCCTATCTATAAATTGGTCACCCCCGTTCGCGACACCATCAGTTGCAACTAGCACTAGTTGAGTAAGCACGATTTTTTTGCGATTTAAAAAAAAAGTGTATTTTCTGCGTGTTTTTTTTTTTTAGTCTTAAAAGTGATTTTAGTGAAAAAATTTGATATGGATATCGTTAATAAAGGTATGTATAGTATTTTAAGCAAAAATTTGTTTGTGTATTCAACTTAATTTTTTTATATCGATGAGTTAAAGTATTCACTTAAAAAATTGTTGCTGTTTTTTTCAAAACATAAGTGTTTTTTTTTAAATATCGCGACACCCCGCAACATAGTCTATAATATATTTTATTTAACTGCTGGATATGTAGAACAATCTTAGCTTTCAAAACCATTCGCAAGTTTTCACCTAAGAAAAAAAAGAGCCTTTGAAAACACTACTTTAAAACGACCAACCCTTAATAATATATTTTTATATTATTCCAGATGACTCTAATTCCAGCTTGTCTATGAACAGAAAACAGCTTCATGAGTTGGTAAGAGGAAGCTCACAAAGGCTCCTTGACGATAAGATAAACTTGAAGATTTGTATAAAAATCTTATGGATATAACAAAGTGTCCCCCAGAGAAAAAAGATGAATTTCGAAAAATTATCAATGCATTCAAACCAAATTATTAACGAGGATGGCAACTCTGCAATAGCACAGAAAGGCGTTTCTTGGATAAGAATGAAGAGTGGCTTAGCGAAAAAATAAAACTACGTGTTGGCATACTTCCCGGAAGGTCTCAAGGTCGCCCAACTCCCAAGCAAAGAATTCGGGGAATCAAGTGACCGAACAAAACGTCGAAAAACAGCGGAACTTCGAAAAAGTGTGTCTGTTGATGAACTGACATACGCGGAACAGATGAGATGAGAGCCATTGAATATTGTAAAAAAAAATGTCCTTAATATTGCAAAATTTTATAAAAAATCAATTAAAAAACGAAAAAAACATTTTTTTTTCTAAATTTCATCTTTAAAACTTAATTCCTCAAAAACTATTTAATGAAACAACTTAAATCAAAAAACAAAATAAAGAATGAAATATTATAATTATATTATTTAAAAAAAAGTTATAGCACAGCATTGTTCGTGCTTTTTTGATTTTTGTTTCTCCCGGCTAATCGGGAGGTAAGTGGGTAAGCACTTAAGGGGGTTTTACTGTACTCAAAAAATGAAAATGTATCCTTCCAAATAATTTTTTAGTCATTTGGTACCTATTTGATGTGAAAAATGTACCCAAATATTTTTGGCCAGGTTTTAGACCAAAATACCGCAATGTGCGTCGTATGGGGCAAAGAAAATGAGAAAAATAGAAAAACTTCAAGAAGAAGTAATCGAAAGTGAGGTACATTTTCTTGGCGCAACGTCAGATGGAATACTTGGAGAAACCGCAATATGCGAAGTTAAATGTCCCTCGTCGGCAAAAAAATAAAATAGATGAAGCTGTAAGTCTGAAAAAAATACCTTACCTACAAAAACAATAGGATACATGGAAACTTAAAAAACCCACGACTACTACTATCAAGTTAAGGAACAACTCCAACAACGCCGACAAATATGTGATTTTGGTGTATGGACTTCTTGTAATTTTGTATGGCTTAGAGTTGAAAAAGAGAAAGAATTTTGGCAGCCAAAAATGAAGGAAAAATTAATTTTGTATTACAAAAATCATCTGCTTTTGGAGCTGTGACCCTAAAATTCCAAGAAGCGCGTATGGAACACTTAAGATCATCTCATATACCTAATAATATTTACGATTATTTATTCAAAATTCAACATTCATTATTTTTAAAGGATTAATAGTAAATAACGACCGTGATGAAGGACAGACACAGAAGTTTCATATGACAATTTTTTAGAATTTCAGTGCAAAAGGTAACAAAAATTTCAGTTTAAGTTTTTTTCTTTTTTTCTAATTAATATTTGTTTTTTTATCTTCGTTTACTACTTACCTTGACTTGGTGAAGATGCTCAGTATGTTTTTTAACTGGACTGAAATCAGTACAGATAACTGAAGCTGTTAGCTCTCTGGTTAAAGAACAGAAGCGAAAATGTAGTAAAACCTAGTAGGTTAACATCAGAGAAAAGCTGTGTTGAAATAAAACCAATTCGTATTATACATTATGTACATATTAATCAGAAAACAAATTTGTATCTTTTATTTAATATAATAACATTTATTATTTTTTCCACTTATTTATTTTAGTTATGAATAAATTAAAAAATCTTACTCTCGCTGATAAAAATATTAGATTAGAGACCTATTTCACCAAACACTTTTCCCTTTGCAATTTTGCACTTTTACTTTGCAAATTTGGTTTCACCAAATGCAAATTTGTAAAGAGGAAATTATTGAATTGAAAAGTTTTCCTCTTTGCAAATTACGTTACAACAATTATAATTTTTATTATGATTATTTTATATGACCATGTAATCACCCTGTCAACGCAGTTAGGATACAATGACAGAATGTTCGTCAGAGCGCGTTGACCGTATATATCAACGTTGACACAACAGAATTTTTTGGGTCAACCTAGCCTTCATCTCAATTTCAAAAATGCCTGTTTTTCTAGAGGTTTTTTAATCCATCGACATCGTAGCCATTCTTCGATGGCTCAAAATTTTGGGTCCAAACGAAAATTTTTGGTGGACAATCAGTATGGGCCGCTACTAATATCAACCAAAATGCATTGTGAGCATTTTATTTACTTTTTGTAATCCTTTTATTACAAATCTGAAGTATTTTAGTCAAAAAACACTAAAAATAAGTTAAGAGACTTACAGTTAATTAACTGCAGTTAAAAGACTTACTGACTAAAACCAAAACAAGGCCAGTACTGAAGACTTTCGAGTGACTAAAAACTAAAACCAGTTAAAAAGTACTGCAGTTAATTAACTTTTAGTCAATTAACTGCTTTCATTAACTGCACAGTACTAATATGAGTACTGACTACGACTGCCTGAATTACAGTTACAGTCTTTTTGTAAGTTAAAAGACTTAAGGAAATTAGTCTTTTTAGTCAATTAACTGCAGTACCGAAAAGACTGCATTTTTTACAACTCTGTCGGTCGTCCACATCAATATCTTTCTAGTGGGGCGGCCTAGTTAAATAATTGTGCACTTTGTGATAAAATCATCAAATTTTTTTCGTTGTTGGTACATTATATGAATATGATTTTAAGATATTGGGCGACTTCAAAATTCCGCCCCTTTAGGTTTAGGTTACCCAAGATTGAAAAAAATATATTAAAAAACAACGGCAACACTTAAAATATCATGCTATACCTTTTTTAAAAGCCAATACCCCATTCTTCAATTCTGTTCTCAAATTAAGTTATTGTAGTGCTTAGTTTTTGAAAAAATTATTTTCAAACTCAAAATTTTGAAAAAAAAAGTTAACAATGTATAATGATTTTTGTTTGCAAAATTTTACGTTATTAAGTACTAATTTGCTTTATCATTTTCAATACTCTTATTAACTCTTAATCGAGTGCTAAAACCAGATAGTCTTAATTGAATTAGTTTTTTAGAAAATTGAAAATTACCAAAACATTTAAACCTTAATTTTTGAACAAAAACAATGGATTTTGACTTTCTTGTTTAAATTATAAAATTGGTCCAATCGATAAAACTAATAAAGGTCAAGTAGTCATAAATTTTTAATATGTTAAGTAAGTTTGGTAGATGAAAAAAAAAACAAATTTTCACAAACACGCCCCTCCGTCCCTTCAGTATCCTAATAAAACCACAGAAATTCACCAATTTTTGGTCTTTTGCCTTCAACATCATTCTGGGATATGTATTTTAATACGATACGACTACTACTATCAAGTTAAGGAACAACTCCAACAACGCCGACAAATATGTGATTTTGGTGTATGGACTTCTTGTAATTTTGTATGGCTTAGAGTTGAAAAAGAGAAAGAATTTTGGCAGCCAAAAATGAAGGAAAAATTAATTTTGTATTACAAAAATCATCTGCTTTTGGAGCTGTGACCCTAAAATTCCAAGAAGCGCGTATGGAACACTTAAGATCATCTCATATACCTAATAATATTTACGATTATTTATTCAAAATTCAACATTCATTATTTTTAAAGGATTAATAGTAAATAACGACCGTGATGAAGGACAGACACAGAAGTTTCATATGACAATTTTTTAGAATTTCAGTGCAAAAGGTAACAAAAATTTCAGTTTAAGTTTTTTTCTTTTTTTCTAATTAATATTTGTTTTTTTATCTTCGTTTACTACTTACCTTGACTTGGTGAAGATGCTCAGTATGTTTTTTAACTGGACTGAAATCAGTACAGATAACTGAAGCTGTTAGCTCTCTGGTTAAAGAACAGAAGCGAAAATGTAGTAAAACCTAGTAGGTTAACATCAGAGAAAAGCTGTGTTGAAATAAAACCAATTCGTATTATACATTATGTACATATTAATCAGAAAACAAATTTGTATCTTTTATTTAATATAATAACATTTATTATTTTTTCCACTTATTTATTTTAGTTATGAATAAATTAAAAAATCTTACTCTCGCTGATAAAAATATTAGATTAGAGACCTATTTCACCAAACACTTTTCCCTTTGCAATTTTGCACTTTTACTTTGCAAATTTGGTTTCACCAAATGCAAATTTGTAAAGAGGAAATTATTGAATTGAAAAGTTTTCCTCTTTGCAAATTACGTTACAACAATTATAATTTTTATTATGATTATTTTATATGACCATGTAATCACCCTGTCAACGCAGTTAGGATACAATGACAGAATGTTCGTCAGAGCGCGTTGACCGTATATATCAACGTTGACACAACAGAATTTTTTGGGTCAACCTAGCCTTCATCTCAATTTCAAAAATGCCTGTTTTTCTAGAGGTTTTTTAATCCATCGACATCGTAGCCATTCTTCGATGGCTCAAAATTTTGGGTCCAAACGAAAATTTTTGGTGGACAATCAGTATGGGCCGCTACTAATATCAACCAAAATGCATTGTGAGCATTTTATTTACTTTTTGTAATCCTTTTATTACAAATCTGAAGTATTTTAGTCAAAAAACACTAAAAATAAGTTAAGAGACTTACAGTTAATTAACTGCAGTTAAAAGACTTACTGACTAAAACCAAAACAAGGCCAGTACTGAAGACTTTCGAGTGACTAAAAACTAAAACCAGTTAAAAAGTACTGCAGTTAATTAACTTTTAGTCAATTAACTGCTTTCATTAACTGCACAGTACTAATATGAGTACTGACTACGACTGCCTGAATTACAGTTACAGTCTTTTTGTAAGTTAAAAGACTTAAGGAAATTAGTCTTTTTAGTCAATTAACTGCAGTACCGAAAAGACTGCATTTTTTACAACTCTGTCGGTCGTCCACATCAATATCTTTCTAGTGGGGCGGCCTAGTTAAATAATTGTGCACTTTGTGATAAAATCATCAAATTTTTTTCGTTGTTGGTACATTATATGAATATGATTTTAAGATATTGGGCGACTTCAAAATTCCGCCCCTTTAGGTTTAGGTTACCCAAGATTGAAAAAAATATATTAAAAAACAACGGCAACACTTAAAATATCATGCTATACCTTTTTTAAAAGCCAATACCCCATTCTTCAATTCTGTTCTCAAATTAAGTTATTGTAGTGCTTAGTTTTTGAAAAAATTATTTTCAAACTCAAAATTTTGAAAAAAAAAGTTAACAATGTATAATGATTTTTGTTTGCAAAATTTTACGTTATTAAGTACTAATTTGCTTTATCATTTTCAATACTCTTATTAACTCTTAATCGAGTGCTAAAACCAGATAGTCTTAATTGAATTAGTTTTTTAGAAAATTGAAAATTACCAAAACATTTAAACCTTAATTTTTGAACAAAAACAATGGATTTTGACTTTCTTGTTTAAATTATAAAATTGGTCCAATCGATAAAACTAATAAAGGTCAAGTAGTCATAAATTTTTAATATGTTAAGTAAGTTTGGTAGATGAAAAAAAAAACAAATTTTCACAAACACGCCCCTCCGTCCCTTCAGTATCCTAATAAAACCACAGAAATTCACCAATTTTTGGTCTTTTGCCTTCAACATCATTCTGGGATATGTATTTTAAGTTATTTGGCGACTCGTAGAAAACGAATTTTGTAACAAATATGATCTTCGGCGCAGGGACCTAAGGCCCAGGGACATAAAGCCCAAATTTTATTTTTGAGCCTTACGTCCCACTTGAGTGGGATATAAAGCCCAAATTGAAGTAGGGCCTTAAGTCCCACCCAAGTGGGAAGTAAGCCCGCAAATATTTTTTGTGAACAATGCGACACAAGTCTCAAATTTTTTAGAGACAGAAGATACTAATAATTTGTAGATTTTTTATTTGAGAGAAAATTAGTACAGTGCTAGCTATAAAATTCTCAGTTTCTTAGCACAGTACAGCACAATAACCCTTTAACATGTGATTATAAAGCTAGTCTTCTGAATAAATTTAAAATTTGATCGCATACAAATTACGGTACCACTTTTTTTTTGTGACAAATACATTGAGGAGGATTGAGAAAGTGTGTGTGTTTTGTTTTTTTAACGTTTCATTTTCAAATAAACCGATTTCTTTTCTATCCGCTACAAATTTTGCGAACGATTTTAAACTTATTGAGACAAAAAATTAAGTACATTTTACGTCTTTTCTGGAAAAAAATCCTTACAAATTATATATTTATTTATTTAGCTTACTACAAACGGAACTTTAACCTAAAAATATTATTTTTTAAACTTAACTTAAAGCTTAAATAATAATGGTATTGGCCTTTGAACAAAATGGGAGCGAAAGTTAAGCTCATCGGTCACAAATAATTCCAAGGTCTCGAAAGGATTAAATTATGGGAATGGCCGCGTTACGAAAGAACGTGAAAAAGTTATGGATTGAAACTAAGCAATGCTGAGTTCTAGGAAATTCTTGTCACACCAAGTTTGGAATAAATTTCGTCCCTTCTGCGGAGAAAAAGATAGTTCAGTGGGGTTAGAAATGACCTTAATGATTTTGATATTAAGTACGTAAGTAGACAGATATGAGGCAGTAATTATATTTATTGTCAATATCGTTTTTTAGGACAAAGATAAGAGGGCCCAAGTGGCGATTCCTGGTCTTTAGTTTTGGGCTACGAGTAGGTACCGTAAAAATTAAGAATAAATACACATTTGGTAATTTTGTTATCTATGCCATAGATTGTTGGTATTTATCTTCATAATTATAGATTGTTGGTATTTATCTTCATAATTATTATGTTCGATTTGTTGCGTAGCGCCTTAAGTGGCGTAAATGGGGATATGGGGATCAGAGATTGAGAACCTGAACAAAACCGGAATGATCATTATAAATCCTTCTTTCATTCCGGTAACTGTTTTCCAAAGAAAGGTCAACGAATGTTTTGAAAAATATTTATAATTTACTGTCCATAATCAATTCAGACAAATTTTATAAATTACAGTCAAATGCCATTTTTATATCATAAAACAATTAAAGTGTTTAAATCTTAATTATGTGTATAAAATTAAATTAAATTTTAATATAATACGTTTTCTTTCCTAAAAAGTATAAAACAATTTCACCCCATACACTTAAAACGTGGGGTGCATGCAATAGGAAGTTAGTTTGTACTGAACATTCGCGTTAATTGAAACGTTTAAAAAATCACATTATTATAATTCTCATCTGATTTTATTTTTCGCAAAATAATTTTGTTTGCTCAAATAAACGCTGGTTTTGAGCCCTCGACTAAGAGTTAATAGAAGTATCGAAAATGATAAAGCAAATTAGTACTTAATAACGTAAAAATTTAATAAATTCAAAATCATAATGAATTTTGTTTGAACTTTTTTTTTCAAAATTTTGAGGTTGAAAATAATTTTTTCAAAAACTAAGCATTACAATGACTTAATTTGAAAACAGAATTGAAGAATGGGTTCTTGGCTTAAAAAAAAACGTATAGCATGATATTGTAAGTGTATCCGTTGTTTTTTTCCGTTATTTTTCAATCTTAGGTAATTTTTGTTTTAATTTTGCTCCTCCCACTTAAAGGGGCGGAATTTTGAAGTGGCCCAATATCTTAAAATCATATTGACATACTGTACCAACAACAAAAAAAATTTGATGCTTTTATCACAAAGTGCACAATTATCTTATACAGTAAAACCGGCTAAGAAAAACCCGCTTAACTGAAACACTTTTTTCATCCCCGAGTATTTGTCGCCCAATTACCTTTATAACACTCCGCTTAAGCGAAACTCGCTTAAGTGAAAAACCCGGATACCTGAAACATATTTTCAATTAAATTTAATATCAATGAAAAAAACTATCTTAAGTGAAAAAAAATTTTATAGAACAGAACAAAAAAATTGCTGAACGCTTTTACTTCTTTTTTATTTTTCACCTCCACCAAATTTTTATCGTGAAAATGACATTTGAATTTCTGATATGTCAGAACCCTTTTTAAAATTTTTAAATCCGCTTAAGTGCAATTTTTTTCACTTATCCGGACTCCGCTTAAGTGAAATTTTTGTTCACTTAAGCGGGATTCGTTTAAGTGAAAAACCCGCTTAAGTGAAAGAAAGACTGTGACATTTTGCAGTTTCTCTTAAGCTGGTTTTACTGTATATGGACACTATGTCGCTCCGCTATTCAATTCAGGCACGAAAAAGTCATTAATCATGCCTCTATAGCGTTCCCCATTGACTGCAACATTATGCCCGGCTTCATTTTTGAAGAATTATGGATCAATGATTCCCTCTGCCCATAGAGCACACCAAACAGTGACTTTTTGTGGATATAACGGCGTCTCAACAATGGCTTGTGGATTATGATCACTCCAAATACGACAATTTTGCTTATCAACGTACCGTAAAATCGGGATCGGTGGCCATCTCGAACCATTATTTTGATAATAAATTTGCACGATTTGCAAACGTTGTTCAAGAGTAAGTCTATTCATTATGAAATGGCAAACCAAACTGAGCGTAAATCAAGTGACAGCTGTCAAAAAGGACAATTCCGAAAAAAGTATTGCCAGATTGAAAACCTCACGTCTAAAAAAACACCCTTTACAAGGCTAATGTCATCTTGGTTGTTCAACTAGTGCTCAATCCACACGCTCTAAGGGCTACTACACACTAGCTGAATTATAATATATTTACTGCTGTGCGGTTTTTTTTTTTAATTTTAATTTCAATAAATTTTTTAATTACGGTTCTTTATTGTGCCAAATGTGATTCTGTAAGTAAACGTTAACAACCCCGTGTTGTGTGCAATTTATGTAACAACCCAGCAATTCTAATAACAATATTTTTGGAAGTGTACTGTGTGTTAACTAACTCTTGTATGGATTTTCGTTTTAATGAACTCTTTGGAATGATCGTTGATCTATCAAAAGATATATCTTCCTTAAATTCTAAAATAAGTGAAAACAACAACAATGGCCTTGTGGTCAGTACCCCTGCATATGGCCCAAATTGTAATCAAACTCAACAATCATAAAGATCGTCGAACTCATCTCAAATACCCTCGCGTAATAAGTTAACATCATCTGAACCAGACTCCGAATTTCTGTATGCAAATATCGGTGACAGTGAATTGCTTGCCCCTGAAGACAATGCCCGTGAATACGTCCAGTCTCAATACTATTCAAACTACACCGAAAACATATGCAGCCTTATTGTGAGTTTCGCCCGAAAAACATTTCCCCCGAAACATTTTTGCTCCCCCGAAATTTTAAAAGCTATTGTGAGTTTCGCCCGAATAAAAATTTAACTTCGAATTAGGAGTGACAGTTCGAAAAATAGACATGTTCAGAAAAATGAGGCCCGCAATAAATTCTCCCTTCACCGTGATGGAAACGGAGAATGAAATGCAACCTCCAACTTTTCTGTTAACTAAAATAGTGCTATAATTTGGTGCTTCAATTATTTGTCGAAATTACTTGTAATGGAGCTAAAATTGTGGCTACGCTAGTAGTGCCACCCATTGTGGCTCCCAATTCCTAATTGGATTATCTGAAACGAATAATTTTCACACCTATTTTTAGACAGCTGATTCATCGTGTTCAGAAAATGAACAGACCTAATAATATTTATCAGCTTATTGTGACAAACATATGTTTGTTTTGATAATTGTCAATTGTGAAATAAGCATTTCAGGATATAAAATTAAATGCAAAAAATTGTTATTTAATAATTAAGAAAGGATATTTATAAATATTTGGTAAGTATGCATAGCGAGCACTTCGAAGAAATTTGAGGTATCACTCTAATCCTTTAGAGATGCGTGAGGCTTTGTATGAATGAAAATCCTTTTAATGTGTGTGAAAAGGAATTAGCTTATTTTGTTTGTTTCAGATTTCATCAGTACTACAGACTTAACAAATCAGCATTTAAATATTTGTTGGATGTGCTTACCAGCTCCAAAAACAAAAATTTGCTATACCACCAATTGTGAAATTCGCTGCATGTTTACGTTTTTTTGCAGAGGGTGGGTACCAGAAAGAAGTTGGCAAAGACCACGATGTTGGTTTGGCACAATCCTCTTTTAGCCTGGTACTCACTGAAGTCCTGGAGGTTTTTGAACAGGTACTTTGCGTGCAGTGGATCGAATGGACAACGCAGGAGGAACAACGAAAAAACGCCCAAGATTTGTATTCCAAGTACAGGCTACCCGGTGTTATAGGCTGTATTGATGGGACGCATGTGAACATCATATCTCCTTCATCAAACAAACATTTATTCTACAACAGAAAGGGACATTGTAGTTTGAATGTTTTACTTGTAAGTTAATTTTATTTCGTTTATGTATTCTTAAATGCATAATACCTACCATTTAATATAGGTATGCGACAGTGAACTAGATTCGCTTTATTGATGCAACGCATCCCGGAGCCTGTCACGATTTGTTCCTTTGGAATGTTAGTGATCTCAGAGCGAAAATGGAGCAGGATTATTTACAAACCGGGAGTAATGTTTGGCTGTTGGGTAACTTTCGAAAAAATTTCTTTTGAATTTGTATTTAAATTAATTGTTTTCTAGGAGATGCTGGTTATCCCTTAGAACCGTGGCATTTAACTCCTTATAGAACGCCGAATAGTGGTTCAAATAAAGAAAAATATAATGAAGTTCACTCGAGGTGTCGAAATATCATTGGGAGAACCAATGGTGTTCTTAAAAACAGGTGGAGATGTTTACTGAGTGCAAGAGAACTGTACTACGCTCCTAAAAAGGCTATCAAAATCATTGTTTGTGCTGCACTGCATAACATATGCATATACTATAAAAGTGACTTAGCCTGTTTAAACCCTATGCCTGATGTACAAAACTTTTTGGTGGACTCGTTTCAAGACGTGCAAACCGATGGATCTTACTCAAGCTATCTGACAATAAGC
Source organism: Epistrophe grossulariae (assembly GCA_929447395.1). Lineage (NCBI taxonomy): Eukaryota > Metazoa > Arthropoda > Insecta > Diptera > Syrphidae > Epistrophe > Epistrophe grossulariae. The sequence continues at coordinate 53,998,879 of OV839569.1, read as the reverse complement.
CAGCTCATTCGCACAGACATCGCAAATTCACTTTGATTTCTTTAATAACAAAATTTGAAGTATTCTTATATTGCAAGAAAACAAATTTGTCATCATAACTTTTAAGTCAATTACTTTTATTAAAAAATAAATTAAATTGATCTTATAACCTATTAAAAAAATTCTGTTCTTATCTTAAAACTTAAAACGGAATTTAAATTCAGTTTTTATCTTAAGTCTGGTAAAAAAAAAATCTCACAGCTTTCATTTTAAATTCAGTCAGCGTTATTAGGTATCTAGGTAAAACAAATTCACAGCTTTTGTCTTATAAAAACATTTTTCAAGACTTTTTTTGTACGAATATAATATTTTTAAAATGCAGGGTCATTATATTCTCTCCTTCGCATGATTTCAATCTTCTGCTCTTCTAACTTTTACATTCTAAGGTCTTTATCAATTTGTTTTTCCAGGTCAGTCTTACGAAGTTTTTCCATTTCTGTGTTATGCCTCTTTTGTTCTTTCAACAATTCTTTGTTAATGTCACCTAGGCGGCCCAATGACCTGTACATCTTTTTAATTCGGCACTGGACTTCTGTGTTATGATCTCTCATTACAGAAACCCCCTCGGTGACTTTGTTGCAAAGTAATTTTTGTGTCTCCAGCTCCTCTACAACGACATCGTTGGTATTCATCTTCCTTTTCTTTGTGGCTTGAGATGTCGGGAAAGTTGGCTGCACACTGTTGTCTTCCTGTATAAGTTCTGTTTCAAAAAGAAAATCATCAGCAGCTTCAACGTACTGTACGTCACTCGGGTCCAATATAACATCATATTCGGTTTGTTTGGCACTAGGTACATCCTTTTGGGGGCGAGCCAAACCAAAAGAGTGCGAACTACCTACTCCTTCTTCCGAAGGTGAAAACTTTTGAGTTTTGTTTGGCCCACCCCCTGTACCTTTTTGATGCACTTTATTGGCTGATGCCTTTTTCCGACCATAGCGCTTCTGATCTGTCCAAACCTACACACATGTTTTAATTTTAATCAGTGGCAAGCACAACAAACTTGATTCTTACTTTTTTCCATTCAAACTCACTCTTCACCGGCGCGGCGGTCCTGCACTATTTAGCTCCAACGTTAGCTTCTTCCAAAATTCGGCCAATTTCTCCCTATTTGATTTTGTGAAGCCCTTGGCAATTTCAGGATTTTCTTGCATCCTATTGAGCAGCATATCGCTTTGGTCTTTTTTTATTGTTTTGCTCCTGTATTATAACAACAAATATGAATTTTTACTTTTCTTATCTTAAGAAAATAAACTAACAACTTACATTTTCCGCCTTATTCCGCTCTCGTTCGCCTACTAAAAAAAGTGCAAATTAAGGCTGTCAATGACATATCATTCCGCCAGAAATAACTGCTCACAATAAGGGAAATTTTTCGAACATGAATAATTTTTCGGGCGTAACTCACAATAGGCGAAAAGTGAAATGTCAAATTTTCCGGGTGGAATGTTGTTCAGGTGAAACTCACAATAAGGCTGATGAATTATTAGAAATTCCCTTGCATACTAAATCAACATCTTTGTCTGGTTCTGAATCCTCGTGGTGATTATGAGAATGTCTCAACTGTTATTTAAATAAATAAAAACTCTCTAAAGAATAACGGTAAACCAAAACCTACAAAAAAACAGGTTCAAAATATAGCAAAGTCAAACGATCAGTGGTGTGTACTGCAATATCCAAGGTCTAACAGGAAATTTAGATGAAGCGCCACAGTGTTTTACCAATACTAAATTTGATTTCTTACTATGTCTGAAACACATATCACTCACAACATTGGAGACAGTGAGATTCAAATTCAAGGCTATCAATTAATCTGATGCAATAGTGAATCGCAACATCCAGGTGGATGTTGTATATACGTAAAAGAAAATTTTCCGGTACAAATTATAAACAAGAAAAAATTATTCCTGAACATATTTACTGGCTTGTCATAAAAATAACAAGCAATAGTTGTACCTCGGCTCAGTTTATCGATCACCAAACTCATCGCATAGAACGTTTTGTGAAAAGTTTAAAGTTTGGATGGAAGAACTCGTCGATTTAAACCGGAATTTTATAATAGCAGGAGATTTTAACATAGACTGGATGGATACTTCAAATACTTTTACTAAAGAGATAAAAAAAAACATATAAATTGAAAATATGAGCCAACAAACCAAGAACCAACCAGGATCACCAATACAACATGTACTTTAATCGATTATCTAATAACTAACTCCACGCCAGCCACAGCCCAAATCAACAGAGAACTTAAAATCGGATATCATGAAACTCTTATAAGCTGTGTGAGCCTGAACCCCGAGCTCAAAATTTTGGGTCCAAATATATCAGAATCGTTTGTCCGTCGTTTGTCCAGGCAAAAACTTATTAAGCTTTTCTTTTTTATAGGAACACAAATTAAAAAGCCGCCTACCGCCCGCAAATGTTAACTTATATGGATGGGACATGGCGCATTCGTTTGTCCAGCGGCCGATATTGATTGTCCACCAAAAATTTTCACTTTTTCACCCTTAGTTCAAAAAATATTCCACATTTCTTTTTTATAGGAACACCCCCACTTAGGAGGATGGGACCAATGGCATTCGTTTGTCCACCGGCTGTTTATGATTGGCCACCAAAAATTTTCGTTTGTCCACCCTTAGTTCAAAAGTTATTTAACATTTCTTTTTTATAGCAACTGTTAAAACACTTAAAAGTCGTCTACCACCCACAATTTTCAACTTAGAACTTCGAAACAAAAAGCCTTCGTTTGTCCAGCGGCCCATACTGATTGTCCACCAAAAATTTTCGTTTGTCCACCCTTAGGTCAAAAATTATTCAACTTTTCTATTTTATGGCACCCAACCCCAAAATTGAAAATTTCACTTACCCGAATCAAACCTTTTGCAATCGTTTGTTCATCGTTTGTCCGGGCTAGAAAAAAAATAAAAACAAATTTTCGACCCCCCTTCAAAAGTTATTCAACTTTTCCTTTTTATAGCAACACCCCCAAAACTAAAAACTTGCCTACCACCCACAATTTTCAACTTAGAACGTCAAAACAAAAAGCTTTCGTTTGTTCAGCGGCCCATACTGTCCACCAAAAATTAAACAGAAAATTCAAAATGCCGGTGACCAAAACTCAATGTGGAGAATCATTAAATCGCACGTGTTAAATGAAAAAAAGCAGTATATTAAAAATGTTTGTTTTAACAACTCAAACGTAACAAAAGATGAAGATATAGCTGAAAACTTTAATCAGTACTTTGTGAAAAGTATATCGGAAATCAACGAGCCGATCCCGTATGTTCAGTTAAGTCTAAGAAATAATTATACGAACTTGATGTTTAAATTTGATGTATTTCGGTAAGAGAAATAAAAGAGAGTCGTTGAAAAACAAAAGAGATTTCAATTTCCTGAGCGAGAAAATGATTATGGATGCAATCAACTTAACTGGTCTAATGCCTGTCAAAATTGTTAATCACTCAATGTCAACAGGACGCTTCCCTGACACATGGAAAGACTCAATAGCCACTCCAATTGAAAAAATAAAAGGAACAGACGAATGTGAAAACTTTCGTCCAATAAATGCCCTCGCAGTATATGAAAAGGTAATTGAGAAAATACCTAGTGCATTCGCAACTTGAAGAATATTTTAAAGAAAATAGTCTGGTTTTCTAGAAAAGCACTCATGTGAATCCGCTCTCAATAACGTACTTATTAGCTGGAAAGAGGAGGTAGCTGCTAAAAAGATTGTAATTGCTGTTTTTCTAGATCTTAAAAGAGCTTTTAAGACGATAGACCGAAGAATATTGTTAGAAAAGCTGAAAGTTGTAAGAGGGGAAGAACAGAAATGGTTTGCATCATATCTAACAAATAGAAGCCAAAAAACACCAGTCAATGGGATGTTGGCAAAAAGCGTCGAAACAATACACGAAGTTTCCCAGGGATCCATTTTAGGCGCGCTTTTATTTATTATATACATAAATGACATAAAAACAGTTCTCAGGCATTCGCAAATTATACTTTTTGCCGATGATACGCTAATATTTATATCTGGAAAGAACCCAAACGATTGCATGAAATGTCTACAAGAAGACCTCAACAGAGTCGGTGAATGGCTGAAGGCAAACAAATTAAAGTTGAACATAACAAAATCGAAGTCCATGGCCCTCAAATATGATTTCAATTTAAACCTGGAGGTGGAAAACCAAAAGATAGAACAAGTGCAGATAATTAAATATTTAGGTATAATTATAGATAACAAATTAAAATTCGATTTGCATGTCGATTTATTTAGTCAAAAAATTTTTTTTAAAAATGGATTCCTTAACAGAATAAGAAACAAGCTGTCTGTAATGTGTTTAATTAATATTTATAATGTTATGATAAAACCCCATTTCGAGTATTGTTCATCCATTTTATACCTTTGCTCTAATACTGATTTGTTAAAATTACAACGTCTTCAAAAAAAAGTCTATGCGTATTACACTAAAATGTAACCGTTTTACACCAGTAAGAATAATGCTGGACATGCTTAAATGGATGAATGTAAAGCAAAGAGTCTTCGTTAATGTATTATGTTTCATTCATTCATTAAGAATAATTTATTACCTAAATATTTAAGTAAATATTTGAGATATGTGGGCGAGGCTCAGCCATATTATCTAAGAAATAGGGATGATTTCAGACGTCCTAACTATTTTTAAAACCTTACCTAAAATAGTATAATATAAATTAAAGATTTTTTGTTTAATTTTCTTAAAAAAAATCTTTATTTAATTTTTCTCTGGGCAAGTTGCCTCTTTTGATGTTACAATCTTACTAAGTAATAATCTTAAAATATTCTATCTTATATTCTACTTAAAAATAATGTCAGCCATCCATGGTGGTCGACCTTGTTGTTTATAAAGTTCGATCGATGACCAGGATGTTGGATGTGGATATTAATGTCTTGTGTGGGTGATGTTGACAAACAATGATGCTGTCGATAATTATTAATGTGGATATGCTAAAACTAGTTAAGTGTCCAACCTGGTTTTCTTCCTTTAGCAATTTTATTTCCTGAGTATTATTGATGTGTAATTCCTTTAAAGTTTCCAAGGTTAGTATTTCTTCATAAATATTATGGACTGAGTTCGGTTGCAGAATTGCTGGTAAAGGTTTGAATCCAGAAACTTCTTTTGTGAGGTTTTTTTTTCGACGGTAACAGAGGTGTTAGAAAAATGTATGACGAATGTTCCGGAAATGCTTCTAGTATCGTTATTGATTGTTATGGAACCATTGTATTGGTTTAGGAAAAGTATTCCAGCTGATATTTCTTCGACTGATGGGATGTGCAGATTGGTAATTTTGGTTCAAGACGGCTGCTGACTTCTTAACATGGTGGTAATGCAATCATTTTCTTTTAATTCTATTATATTATTATCATTACATATATTTATGTCATTATAACTAAAACATTTTTTCTTAATGCCATATAATTTATTATTACATTTTAATTCATTTTCAAGTTTTATTTTATTTATGATATTTTTCATTTTAATTGGTTTTAGTAAAAGTAAACTACATATTGTGTCTTCTGACATAGGGATACTTATTATGTAAATAATGGATGAATTACTACTTGCTATTTTCAAATTTGAAAACTCAATGGCTTCTTCTATATTTATAAATGGCATTTTATTTTATTTTAGAACTTTATTTACTATTTCTATTTCTTTATCGTCTAATAAGAATAAATTTATAAGACCAGCTTTGGCCCAATGCATGGCATATCGTACATTTACAATTTCTTCTTTTAATACTTCTAATTGAAATTTAATATTTAATGTTATTTCGTCGGTGACAGTGACACCTTCTTTAATGATTCTTAGAACATGGTTTGTTATGTTTGAAATCTTATTGATTCTTCCTAAAGCTAACTTACTGATTATTACTTGTTTATTGTTGTTAGCTAAAATATAATAAAAAATTTTAAGATCATCCTGGTCGGGATTGCCTGCGATCCACTTCCAAGTTTTACCAACTATATCTATTGATCTTTTGTCTCTTATTCTAGGGGTTAATCTATTGATATAATTTTTGATTGTGGCGGTTTCATGGATTAAAAAGGGATATATGGGGTTATTTTTGTTAATTGTATTTATTTTTGATTCAATGTCCATTATTAAGTTTTCATACGATTCTATGTCGATTATGTGTATAAGTCTAAATGTTCCTGTCTGTTTTTTTGCATTTCCTGTGTGGAAAGTTACAACTTGCGAGTTTGTATAGTCCAAAATTTGGATACTGGCGAGGCATGGAGCCAGGATAAATCTTAAAGGGATAAATATTAATTCTTTATTAAAGGTTTTCGATTTCAGCTTTTAATATTTGCTTTGTGTACTACTTTGTCTGTTTCTGTTACTATAGTTTTTGTTCTATTTATTTTAACTACTTCTTGTTTAAAGCGAGGTGATAACTTAGAACCTAATCGTTTGTTTATCTTAACGTAAATAATGTCACCAAGTGAATAGTTTTTTATTTTATGTCTTTTTTTGTTGTGATACTTTAGATCACTATTTTGTTTTTCCTGTAATTTAAGTATATTTTCTTTTCTTGTTTTTTCGAACTGTTCAGGATCAGTACTGACATTTCTTTCAAAAAATACCTCGATGGGTTATTGTCCTATTGTTGAGTGAATCGAGCAATTGTACTCGTATACTGATCTATCTAATAATTCTAGGAAAGATTTATGAATTTTTTCGGTTTTTAGACAACGCATTATTTCTGAGAGCGTGGAGTGAAAATGCTCCACTTGTCCATTGACTGTGCTGGAATATGGGGGTGTTTTGAAGATCTCTATTCCTAATTGATCATACAATAAGAAACAGATAGTCGATGAACTAAATGATTTTTCATTGTCAAAGACAACGAATTTTGGTACGCCGAATGCGAATAAAATTTCTCTCAATGGTTCTATTATATCTTCAACAGCTTTGGATTTAAGAATTTGTGTTTGAGCGTGTTTTGAAAATTTATCTAACGCGGTAAGAACTAGATATCCTTCAGTTGAATATGTCTATGTGTAAAATATGGCCTGGATATTGGGGAATAGGTGTTGATTTTAACTCGGGTTTTTCCGGGTGTCTATCGTATTTATGTTCTCGACATATAATGCATTGCTTAACTATTTTATCAATTTTCGAATTCATTTGGGGGAAATAATAATTTTGGAGTAGTTGAATTTTGTTTTCGCGTGCATTCCGATGTGCTCTGTTGTGGGTTTTTAAGATATGTTCTTCTTGTTCAAAGCCCAAATTATAGCCAACATTTCTTTTTCGTTTGTGGCAAAGCTTTCTTCGGATTTAGCTAATGTTCTTGAAATAAACATTATGGGTTTTCTTCCTGTGATAATACTGCTCCTAGTGCGTAATTCGAAGCGTCAGTAGTAAGTTCAAATTCTTTTTTGTAATCGGGGTAAGTAAGTATAGTTTCTCTTGATGCTAAGGAATTTTTTAGTTTGTTGAAGGCTTCTATGGCTTCTTCATTTAGATGAATTAATTTTTTGCTTGATAGGTTTTTGGACAGATGTCCGTTTTCCCCTCTTAAAAGAGCAGTTAAAGGTTTTGCCAATTCGGCATAGTCTTTAACGAAGCGACGGTAATAACCATAAAGACCTAGGAACGACCGTAAGTCCTTGAGTGTCTTAGGGTTTGGAAATTGAATTATTGCTTTAATCTTTTCTGGGTTAGTTTTAATGCCGTTTGAAGAATTTAAGAATCCAAGGAATTCAACTTCTTCTTTGAAAAAATGGTATTTGTCAAGCTGAACTTTCATGTTTGCAGCTTCTAAAGTCTTGAAAACTGTTTCGATATTTTTTAAATGAGTCTCTTCATTTTTGCTGAATATAATAATGTCATCGATATAAACAAAGCATAATTTTCCGATATGTTCTCTCAATATATCGTCGAGTGTTCTTTGAAAAATGGAAGGGGCATTTTCCAACCCAAAATTCAGCCGGGTGAATTCGTATTTCCCATTATTCACCGAAAAGGCTGTTTTTTCAATGTCCTTTTCTTTTAGTGGAATTTGGTGGAAACCACTCTTAAGGTCAATAACCGTGAAGAATTTATTTTGACCTAGTTGTGCGAGAACTTAATTAATTTCAGGAATAGGATACCGGTCAGCAATGGTGATAATATTCAACTTGCGATAATCGATCACCAATCGGAATTTTTTTCCTCCAGAGGAATCTGTTTTTTTAGGAACAATCCACACGGGTGAATTGTAGGGTGATCTTGAAGGTCTTATTATACCATCATTTATGAGTTTTTGGATTTGGCTCTCTAGTTCATCTTTTAGAGCCATTGGGTACGGATAGGGTTTGTTGTACACAGGTGAATCGGATGAAGTCCTTATTTCGCCTTTTACAACAGTCGTATAAGTTAGTTTTTCGTTCGGTTCGTCGAATAGTTTCAAGTGTCTATATGTTAGTGTCTTAATTCAGTCTTTTTGTTGTTTAGTCATGTGTTCTGTTCTTAGAGAAACAATGTTTACTGCTTGTGCAGCGAGCTGCTTGATTCGTATTTTTATATTGTCCTTTATAGTCATGTAATTATGTCGTGTGTAGATTACAGCTGACAACTATCATTTCCAAGAATGCCTTGAAATGATTTCAAGTCTGGCATAAGAAAGAAATTTAATTTTTATATCTTTTAGGCCGAATAAGTTAACAAAAGTGTGGTGTGTTATTTCTATGTTTCCTGCAATAGAATTGGCATAGAATTTTTTGTCATTAAGGATAGGGTTTTTCACTAGGGATGGCTGAATATAATTCTTGTTAGATCCTGTGTCAATTAAAATTTTAAGCACCTCATTACCAACTGTTTTCACTTCAATAAACGGCAATGAAGAGCTTACTAATCTAAAAAATTTATGTCATTGAATTGAGATATAACATCAGTTACATTATCTTCGCTTGTTTCTTGAGTTAGAGGTTCTATGTAATTATTGAAACTTTGTTCGTATTCCTCATTGTTTAAATAAGGGGCATCGTAATATTGTTGAAGTTCTAATTCTTGGGCTAGAGGATTTACTTGGTTAACTTGTGGTAAAGTGTTCAGATGATAATTTCTTTGTAATTTATTTGGGTGATTAGGCTGCTGTGGAAAGATGTTGGTTCTCTTTGGCGCAGGTGGCCAATTTCTTTGTTGCTGTTGTGGTCTATTCACATAGCTCACTCTAGCAGTCCCGATGGTTGAAGTTTCCATCGGGTTTGTTCTTGGCTGTGACCTTGGCGGTGGCCTTATATTATTTACTTGATTGATTTGGTATTGCTTATTATGATATTGATTCTGATTTAAAAGTTGCTGTCTAGTGACATTCATATTATTATTATTAAACGATGATGATCTTTGGTTGTAATTTGTAGATTTTTGAGGAAAATATGTAAGTTGAGGATAAAATGGAATTTGATTATTTGGAAAAGAGTTTTGAAATGGTCTTCGCGGAGGAAGTGCTGGGGGAATGGAATTATGGAATTTCTTAGCTGTTCCTTGATGGTTTAATGCGTAATTTGATCGAAAATTTTGATTCTCTAGTTTTAGGCACAGATAGAGGACCTGGTTGAGGTCTAGGGGTTCGCGAATTCCGAGGAGTCTTGGTAAGTCTCCTTTTAGTCCTCTTACAAAGGTGTCGAGAGCTTTGTCTCTGTACGTTTTTGTAAGTAGGTTTAATGCTTCCGGACCAACGTCCATGCAAGCAATCTTGTTAAGGATGAGTGATAAGTGAGAATACACGGCTTGATAAAAACCTTGTACAGTATCATTTCCTTGAACGAGGGAAACCATCTGGTATTCCAGAGTTCCTAAGTCACGTTTGTCCGCGTAATGAAGGGTTAGACAGCGAGAAATACAATCCCAATCGAGGGGTGTACTGTAAGATTCTAACGCAATATCTGCGTTTCCTACGATTTTATTTCGGATAACATTTAGTACACCGAAATATTTTGGTGAACCTTTAACAGGTTCGTAGAGTCGAATAATTCGATCTACGCTCTTCTTCCAAGAGCTGATTTCTACAGGTTGACCTGAAAAATCTCTTAAGCACCTAACAACGTCCAGAACCTTGTCAAGGTTCGCAAGGTTAGCTCTCTGCGTTGGATCGATTGCCTGATCGATTCCTCGAAATCGATCGGAATTAGGATTTATGATACTTTGAATGATATCCCTACCTTCTGTGTTTAGTACATGGTTTACGATGGATAGTACCATGCTTTGTAATTCGGGGCGAGTGATGTTAGCATTATTTTGGTTAGTTGGAGCATTTTGAAGAGGATTGATTGGGTGTCCTGGATTATTATTTAAGTTAGCCATGATTTCTGTTTTTTATAATTTATTGAATCTTTATTTTTAATTAAATGTAATTATTTTGGATTTCATTTTTTACTAAATAGAAAATTGTGTTTTTAATTTGTATTCTTAATTTTTAATTAAATATAAAAATAATGATCTACTGGTCCTTTTTTCTAGGCTACTAAGGGGCCCTTTTATTTATTTATCCAACAGTTTACTGTCTTAATTTAAATAGTTTCTTTCACTTTTTGTTCCACTTGGGGACTTTTTTTTCACTTTTTGTTTTACCACTTGGGGAACTTGGGTATTTTTGTTGACCCTCTTGTACCACTTGGGTACTTTTTTTAACTCCTTTAATCGCTTGGGAACTTTTTTTTAAACTTTTTGATTTTCCACTTGGGTAACTTGAGGATTTTTGTTCACCCTTTTTGTACCACTTGGGAAAATTTTTTTTTCACTTTTTTGTATCACATGGGGAACTTGGGAATTGTGTTCACTATTTTTGTACCACTTTTGGACTGTGTATTTTTTTGTACCACTTGGGGACTTGACTTTGGGACTTTTGTACCACTTTTGGACTTTACGCACTTTGGGACTTCTTGTACCACTTTGGGACTATCCCGTCCCTGCTCGGGCGCCAATTAAAGATTTTTTGTTTAATTTTCTTAAAAAAAATCTTTATTTAATTTTTCTCTGGGCAAGTTGCCTCTTTTGATGTTACAATCTTACTAAGTAATAATCTTAAAATATTCTATCTTATATTCTACTTAAAAATAATGTCAGCCATCCATGGTGGTCGACCGTGTTGTTTATAAAGTTCGATCGATGACCAGGATGTTGGATGTGGATATTAATGTCTTGTGTGGGTGATGTTGACAAACAGTGATGCTGTCGTTAACTTATATAAAAGATGTAAACTATTTTCAACTCTCTTCCATATGAAGAAAAAATGAAACAAACTTAAACACATTTAAAAGATATGTAAGAGTTCTGCTAAATAAACTTACTAAACTAAATTAAACAAAACTAAATTAAACAAAACTAAACTTAACAAAACAAAACAAAACAAAACAAAACAAAACAAAATTAAACTAAACTAAACTAAACTAAACTAAACTAAACTAAACTAAACTAAACTAAACTTAACTAAACTAAACTTAACTAAACTAAACTAAACTAAACTAAACTAAACTAAACTAAACTAAACTAAACTAAACTAAACTAAACTAAACTAAACTAAACTAAACTAAACTAAACTAAACTAAACTAAACTAAACTAAACTAAACTAAACTAAACTAAACTAAACTAAACTAAACTAAACTAAACTAAACTAAACTAAACTAAACTAAACTAAACTAAACTAAACTAAACTAAACTAAACTAAACTAAACTAAACTAAACTAAACTAAACTAAACTAAACTAAACTAAACTAAACTAAACTAAACTAAACTAAACTAAACTAAACTAAACTAAACTAAACTAAACTAAACTAAACTAAACTAAACTAAACTAAACTAAACTAAACTAAACTAAACTAAACTAAACTAAACTAAACTAAACTAAACTAAACTAAACTAAACTAAACTAAACTAAACTAAACTAAACTAAACTAAACTAAACTAAACTAAACTAAACTAAACTAAACTAAACTAAACTAAACTAAACTAAACTAAACTAAACTAAACTAAACTAAACTAAACTAAACTAAACTAAACTAAACTAAACTAAACTAAACTAAACTAAACTAAACTAAACTAAACTAAACTAAACTAAACTAAACTAAACTAAACTAAACTAAACTAAACTAAACTAAACTAATAAAAAAAAATAATAAATGGTTCAGATGATTGTCTTTGAATGATGCTACTGTTACTTGGTATAATTAGTTTCATCTGTCGAAATTCCGAGTTGATACGAAACCTTCTATTAAAGACAATATAACGAGACAATATAACGAGACAATATAAGATGTCGCACGTAGAGTAAAAATGTGTACCAGAAAATTTCAAAGTCATAGCTCCACCAAAATGTATCTAAACATTCAAATGCTAAGCAGCATTTCAAAGTTGATATAGGTAATATATACCTTTATAGTAAAAAAGGAGTTTGAATGCATCACATATTTACATACAAATGCATGTGAATGCCAGGCACCATGTTTCGGTCCGAAGGGTTTAAAATATGTGTCAGATAGAGGGTTAAAAATTGTAGTGTAAGGCTTTTTGTACATTTATGAATATAATATTAAAACAGTGTGCCAAATATTAAGTGAGGACTTCAGAAGAATTAATAGTTAGTTGAAAATGAACAAATTGAAGACGAATGTAAGTCAAACTAAATGGGTAAAATCCGTTTTTTTTTTTGCTATTATAATATTGAGTGTTAGATGAACTTTGTTTTATTATTTTGTGAATTAAAATTAGATATATATTCTTATATGTATGTACATTCCGACTTTCAAGTTATATTTGTGCAAAAATTTCAAAAAAGGTTTATTTCTCTTTCTACAACTGAGTTACCTGTGTCTGAGATCTAGGAGATGAGAAATGTACCTACAAGAATATATTCTTCTCCAAAAAAATTTCGAAGGTTTAGAGAATTAAATTCATTATCTAGTATAACTTTTTCGGGTTTTGCCTAGTATTCAAAATCTATGACGAAAAGCTGTTATTAAGGTCATTTATTTCAGTTGCTATCAAATCTTTACTAAATTTATCTATTGTTGTGAGAAATACTTCTTTTTGAGATATAAACTAATTTCCATGAACGATCTCGTTAGGGCTTTTTGGTGTTTCTGAAATTTTAAATTCTGGTTTGAAAAGATGTCTATTATACTTTGCTAAGTTATATATATCGCAGTTGTTAATATATTTATGAATTAATTCTTTCATTTTGGGATAAAAATATTGAGATCGAATCTTTTGAAAATTTTACATAATTCCTCTAAGATTGCCATCATTATGCGTTTTTTTTTCGATTATTGCTAATGTATCTTCTTCAGATTCTAATTCCACAACTCTTCTGTTACATTTTATAAATTTGATTGTTCTATCATTAATGAATAATTCAAAAATAGTAAGGGAGGCGGCCGTCGGATTACCTATCTCATCGGGATTACGAAAATGATGAGTACCAATCGATAGTACTTTTAATAACATTCTCAAAGCCACTGGTCGGGCAAACTTTTTCAGGGAAGTTTTGGCGGGACAGGGTCACTTCCGGTACCGAATTTTGACGAGTACCTATCTCATAGGGATTTTGAAAACAGTTATTGTCAATAGGAAGAGTTTTGCACGCAGATTCTAAAAGTATTGGTCGGGCGAAAAAAATCAGGGAATAAATGCTGGCCCGACCATTTCAAAAAACCGTTTTTTTTGGTGAGAACATATCTCATCGGGATTATGGGTAATATGGGTATCAAACGAAAGGTAAGACTGCCCTCTTCATAAATCCAGTGGTCGGGCAAACTTTTTCAGGGAATGACCTCCCGCCCGACCACTTCGAATACAAAAATTGAATTTTTTTTCGTTTAACTTTAGAAGTAAAAAAATATCACTACCGTTTTCAAATAAATTTAAAGTTAGTATAGAACGACAGCCTACTTTGCTCTTTATAATATAGACATAACTTCAGTCAAGAAAAGTTTTTTTAAACTATTTTTTGACATTTTTTATGATTCTTTTGCACTTAAAAATGGATTAAAAAAAACCTTTTTTTGGACTTTATAAAAAGTGCTAAGGACTTATAATTTTATGTTTTGGCATTTTCAAGTACTCGAAACTATTAAAGAACTTGATATTTAACCATTAACTTTAACATGCTCATTTCTCAATATCCCGATGAGATAGGTTCTCATCAAAAAAACGTTTTTTTTAAATAGTCGGGCAAGCATTTATTCCCTGATTTTTTTCGCCCGACCAATACTTTTAGAATCTGCGTGCAAAACTCTTCCTATTGACAATAACTGTTTTCAAAATCCCTATGAGATAGGTACTCGTCAAAATTCGGTACCGGAAGTGACCCTGTCCCGCCAAAACTTCCCTGAAAAAGTTTGCCCGACCAGTGGCTTTGAGAATGTTATTAAAAGTACTATCGATTGGTACTCATCATTTTCGTAATCCCGATGAGATAGGTAATCCGACGGTCGCCTCCCGGACTATAAGCTTTTGTTGAATTTTGTTATACTCTTATCTCTTAGTTCGGAATAAATAGCTGTAATTCTTTTTTTAATAGATCTTCTAAAAATTTCATTTAAATAAGTTTCATTAGATATATCATTTCTTGAAATAAATATTTGTTTAAAATGTCCGTTCTTTATAATAATTTTCTGAATTTTATTTTCTACCAAATGTATCGGTAAACATTTACTATTTTATCTGAATTTGGTATATGTATAATTACCAACGTCTTCTTATCCGCTGTGTATAGTAGCCAAATCTGTATCAGTTTCATTATTGTGAACTTCTAGTGTACTCAAAAAGTCAGCTACATTGTTGGCTTTGCCTTTAACGTATTCGATGTCATATTCATACTCATTTAACCTTGCACGCCAGCGCTGTAGTTTAGAATTTGGTTCCTTAACTGCCATATTATTCACTGACTTTAATCCGTTTAAAATTAACACCTGAGTTAAAAGTAAGTTAAGCCCAAAAGTTAAAACATAATATTCACTCCTTATAGAAATAAAACGTTTAAACCGATTCAATGTAAACTCCACCCCGAGGAGCTGTTAAAGTAGTTAGCTCAAATTTCAGGATAATAAACAATTTTGTGTAAAAGTGGAATTTGACATTTGAGATTTTCTTGTGCGAGACTGAAAATAAATATTCGAAAAAGAAAATGGACTTTATTCAGGAAATATATGAAATGTTGAGGCCTTCGTCGTCAGAAGATGAATTTCGGGACCAAAATGGTGAATCAACTTCCCCCTCGTCGAATGTACCGAATGTACAAACGGGCTTGCGTTGATAATTATGATGATGTGGATTTTCGTAAGTATTTTCGACTGAAAAAAGAAGCATTTTGGAAACTACATTCATTGATTAAACTGGAATTGGACTGTGATATACGCCGGTATATGTATAGTTCAATGACTATTGATTTTTTGATTATGTTTTTATTATAAGGTCAAGAGAACTTACGGCCGAACATAAGCTTTTGGCTGTTTTACGACTTTTTGCATGCTGCAACATGAAACAAACCGCAGCCGATTATCTACTGTCGCCAATATTTTGCCATCGGTCTATGATGCCATTCTGCGACACCTGCATTCGGTCATCCGCATGCCGCAGACAGGACAAGAGCGACTTGCTAACGCGATTGCATTCGCTGAATTAGCCGATTTCCCCCGGCTATTGGAGCCATAAGAGCTATTGATTGCACACATATTCGTATAATATCGCCGGGGGGTGCGATCGTATGTATTTTATTTAGAATATTTTCTATGCTTTTGCTTATTTGTTCGTTCACAGAGCGAAGCATTTCGAAATCGCCATGGATCTTTTTCATTGAATGTCCAGACGATTTCCGATGCCAATCTGCGTATACAAAATGTCGTAGCTCGGTGGCCCGGTTCCGCACATGACCAAACCATTTTTATCCAATCAAATATTCATCATGAACTCGAAAATGGTGTATAT
This sequence comes from Epistrophe grossulariae, assembly GCA_929447395.1. Classification (NCBI taxonomy): domain Eukaryota; kingdom Metazoa; phylum Arthropoda; class Insecta; order Diptera; family Syrphidae; genus Epistrophe; species Epistrophe grossulariae. The sequence goes on along the minus strand of OV839569.1, from coordinate 53,982,886 downwards.
GGTAATTATGTGATTGTAGCCGACAGTGGCTATGCCAATACATCATATTTATGCACACCCTTCACACGCCATCGCAACATAAACCAACTCTCAGCTGCTGAAAAAGAATAACAGCAATCAATTTTAACAACTCGAAACGTCGTGGAACGTCAATACGGTGTTTTAAAGAGGCGATTCCCAATTTTGGTAACGGGAATTCAACTTTATCGGCTGCATTTAGTCCAAAAAGTAATAACGGTGTGCTGCATGCTCCACAATCTATGCATAGATGTTGGAGACGTCGACGCGAACGATTTGCCTATACCGACAGACTTAGATGAAGAGTTTTTAAATCAAATAGAGTCCCCCTACAGCGGCTAACAACACCGCCAGAAATCCCTCCACATAATCTTCCAGGTCGTGCTGTTCGTCGACCAATGGCACGTGAAGGAATAGTAAATGTGTTTGCCGATCAATTGGCAGCAGGAATTCGTATTACAAACGCAGCAGCCCAAAGACGACAACGGCGAGAACAACAGCAGCAACATCGGCATTTTAATGAATAACTTAATTCAATAAATATATGTACATGTTAATTAAATAAATATACATATGTACTAGAAAAAATTTTATTAATTAATTTAATACAAAATCAATTGGAATTGTAAGATTAAAGCCATATAATGTGCTATTAAAAACTAGCTAATTAATTAAATCTTCGTAAACATCTGTTGGTTTTACATTTTCTTCATTCTCAGTACCTTGTACTAATATTTCTGATTGATTCTCCAACATTTGCCTTTGTTGATTGATCGGGTGTAGGGTAAGATCCAGATCGCAGTTGATGGAGTTGGTATTGTCCATAACTTTTGCCACGTTGGCAATATCCGAGATGCTGATTGTCTACGAAAAATTTATGAAATAAAATTAAACACGAAACCAAGTTCCAAAAAAGAAATAAAATACCGGATTTTGTTCTATTTTGTTTAAAATGATTGACCAAAATTTAGATTGCTTTTTTTTTATCTCAATGCATTGTACGTGCCATTTTTTACGGCGTTCGTTCTCTTCGTGTCGACGTTTGTTTTCGTCGCAAATCAGTTCCGTCTTCTTTCGTACTGCCACTGTGTTGGAACTTTTCGCCAAACTGTCCAAGATATGACCCGTATTCTGTTTTCGACGCCATTGAGTCTGAGTAGCGAACATTTGCGGAACACTAAAGGCAAAAGACGGTGTTGTCGATGTGGATGTCGATGGCATAACAATTTCATCTTTCAATGAGTCTCTTGTTGTTGCTGCTGTCACCGTTAGTACTGGGGTCGATCTTACTGGATCCAATAAATTTGATGATTCAGTTTCTTCAACATCAACCATTGTTCGCATTTCCAAAACTGGAATTGCCATCCTGTCGCAGTCGACGGGTGTGAGTCCAGCTAGTTTGACTTGTAGAGAAACTGCGTATTTTTTTCACCACATCGGACAGTTCAAATGAAACCGACCGACGGCCGGCGGCTTGCGTGGTGGAAGGTTACCGCCGCCAGTTGCTTGAGTGATTCCTTCTGATATCTGCACAGTTTGTAGAGATCTTTTCTTATATTGCTTGCACGATCTCTTAGTTCCCTTTCTGATCTTTGCTGTAAGTAAAATGAGATTAGAAATTAAAAGAAATTGATGGAAAACCTAGCACTACACCGGGCGATGCGTTTAAAGATTTCGTGATGGTCTCCCACCCCATAAATCTGCCAATTGGCGTCATATTATTTGTTTCCATGCTGTTTACATTTGAGCTCATAACAAGACCTAAAAGTAAATCAGTTTCCAGTTGAGAAAAACGTTTCCCTCTTTTTTTTGGTCCTTTTCCTGCTCGCAGTTGCTGCCGTCCTCGCCCAAATCCTTCCCACCACCTTTTAATTTCCTTTTTAACATTTTTATTTTTAGTTTATTACCAATTGATACTTTATTCGTGATTCAGCGAAGTTTTATTTTTAAATGACACACAAAACAAACGATACCTCCGCGATACGATTTCCAAAACTATAGGGTAACTTGATTTTTTTAATTCAAGAGTAGGAAAACAATGCAAACCGCAATATTATCATATTGTAACAAAAAATTACATTAAATTCACCTTTATTTACATCCAAATTAAGTAAAAAATGCAAGCATAAAATTAATATAGGCACCTTATAGAAAAAAAAAAACACAAAAAAGTAAATACCTGGTTGCAAAGTGTCAAATTATTGACATTACGTAGATTTCAAATCGGTTTTACCTGCGGTTACAACCGCAACTAATTTTTAACCTACCGGGTTTAATGCGTGTTTTTGAGTGATTATTATGAACAGAAGTTTAAATTGTCGGGGTTAATAAATGTGGTTTTAATGGCCAGGTCTAAAAATCACTTACACCTGACTTACACCCTCAGTGAATATTATGGCAGTAAGTGTAAATTTTTTACTAAAGTTTGGGTACCTTAAAATTGGATGTTCTGTTATGAAAGATTTGAGTTTGTTAAATGCTTTTTTGTATCTGCTGTCATTTATATAGATTTTACTGTCTTTCTTTAAACATTTTGTTAACGGTTTTGAAAAACTTCCGATAGTAACCTGTTGGCACTACAGGGGCACTGAGATCCTGCCCAACGGATGCCTTAAGCGTCTTTCTTAACCTTCCACCTCTTGATCTTCATATTAAATACCTAGTATGTTGAAGCGCGATAAGACTAAAGGAATCCAATCTTTAGTTTGCCAAACCATATGGTCATGGCAATATCACTAATCTTATTACCATAGACATTCTTTCAACAACTACTGACTACTGTGCTCCTACTCTGTGCCTCAGTAAGGATTTTAAAGTCGTTTTCCCATCCAGACAGGACTGGCAAGACAACGTCGTGACGAAAGACTTCGACACAACTATTTTTACTGATGGTTCAAAGATGGAGTGTGGTGTTGGTTCAGAAATATTTTCCGAATCCCTAAATATCTGTAGATCTTTTCGGCTACCCGATTTTGCTAGTGTTTTTCAGGCTGAATTACTAGCAATTAGGGAGGCATGTATACTCAAACAATACCCTAACCAATACCGAAATAACGCTATCCTGACACAGGCAGCTGTTAAAGCCATTAGGTCAGGTGCATCTTCTTCCAAATTAGTGCATCAAAAACGAACGGGCTGACGAACTGGCCAGGCAAGGTTCAGTCCTTCATGACTCACTTGCGGAAAGAGTCAACATTCCACTTGGAGTCATGAAGGGCAATATATTCTCTATTTTTCTTACTCAATCCAATCGAAGGTGGGGCAATTTGTCACATTGCATCATTTCTAGGAAGATTTGGCCCACCTATAGTAAATCCCGAACAAATGACTTAATTTGCAGACCCAGCCGAGACATAGCCAGGGTTGTTGCGACACTACTGGCCAATCGGAGAGCATGCGGTGACCAGCAGGAGAGGGAACAGTCGTCCATTTCCTCTGTAAATGCCCTGCATTGACCAGAATAAAAGCTCAATCATTTGGTAGAGCTTTTTTCAGTGACCTAAACGAACTCTCTGAAGTGAAGATCAAAGATTTGATCTCCTTCCTCAACGAAACGCACTGGCTCTAGGATAAGCCTCAGTATCTACTATACATCTTTCCTAGGACCAGACGACCATAAGGTCAAACCTCTCACGTTCCTGAGCCAACCGACAAACTGCCGAGCGTGGCATATTGCTGCGAAACTCAGACTTCCCAAACCATTTTCACCCGCAGGTCCAACAAGTTATGGTATCAAAACGGCGCACTCTAGCGCTAATTGAGTCAATGAGCTAGCTTGCTCCTACCTACCTACCTACCTACCTGTCGCTTCTCCTTTTTTTGTTTTCGGGATATTTATGTTATTTATAACATTAATTTTTTTATCGTTTGGCTTAATGCCTTAAGGAGTCAAAATGTACCCAAGATATTTGGTTTCTTTGGCAAAAAGCACACATATATCCACTTGTATCTTTAAGTTAGCGTCTCTTAATTTATCTAAAATTTTATTAATTGAACCAATATGTTCCTGAAATGACGTACTAAAGATCAGTATGTCACCAAGATATACAACACAGATCTTATTAATGTACTCTCTTAAGACGTGATTCATCATTCTCTGGAACCTGACCGGAGCATTTTTCAGTCCCAACGGTATACGTATGTACTCATAATGGCCTTGAGGAGTCGAGAATGCCGTTTTTGCTCTATCTTTTTCATCAACTAAAATCTGATGAAACCCCTTTGCTAGGTCAAGGATAGTGAAATACTGTGCCCTTCCTAACTTATCCAACAATGATCAATATTAGGAATCGGAAATTTATCGTCAACGGTAATTTGTTTAATTTCCTATAATCAATAATAATTCGCCATTTATTTATGCCTGAATTGTCTAGTTTAGAAAGTTTATTTATCAGAATTCTGCTATTAAAATTCAATGTTTTACAATTTTAAACTTAAAAGTATATATGTATGTATACAATATTTACATTTTATGGATAATTACATTTGATAAATTCATTTACATATCTTTAAAATGTGTTTAAGTTTGCTTCATTTTTTGCTTCATATGGAAGTGAGTTGAATATGTAGTTTACATCTTTTATATATTATACTATTTTGTGTAAGGTTTTGAATATAGTTAGGAAGTTTAAAATCATCCCTATTTCTTAGATAATATGGCTGAGCCTCGCGCACATATCTCAAATATTTAGGTAATAAATTATTCTTAATTTTAAAAATGAAACATAATACATTAACAAAGACTCTTTGCTTTACATCCATCCATTTAAGCATGTCCAGCATTATTCTTATTGGTTTAAAACGGTTACATTTTAGTATAATACGCATAGGCTTATTTTGTAGACGTTGTAATTTTAACAAATCAGCATTAGAGCAAAGGTATAAAATGGATGAACAATACTCGAAATGGGGTTTTATCATAACATTATAAATATTAATTGCACACATTACAGACAGCTTGTTTCTTAGTATGTTAAAGAATCCATTTTTTTTGCTAAATAATCAACATGCAAATCGAATTTTAATTTATTTGTTTTTTGGTTTTCCACCTCCAGGTTTAAATTGAAATCATATTTGAGGGCCATGGACGTCGATTTTGTTATGTTCAACTTTAATTTGTTTGCCTTCAGCCATTCACCGACTCTGTTGAGGTCTTCTTGTAGACATTTCATGCAATCGTCTGGGTTCTTACCAGATATAAATATTAGCGTATCATCTGCAAAAAGTATAATTTGCGAATGCCTGAGAACTGTTTTTATGTCATTTATGTATGTAATAAATAAAAGCGCGCCCAAAATGGATCCCTGCGGAACACCGTGTATTGTTTGACGCTTTTTGCCAATATCCCATTCTCTTGTTTTTTTTTCTTGGATTCTATTTATTAGATATGATGCAAACCATTTCTGTTCTTCCCTCTTACACCATAAACTTTCAGCTTTTCTAACAATATTCTTCGGTCTATCGTCTCAAAAGCTCTTTTAAGATCTAGAAAAACAGCAATTACAATCTTTTTAGCAGCTACATACTCTTTCCAGCTTATTAGAACGTTATTGAGAGCGGATTCACATGAGTGCTGGAGACTGGTTTTCTAATAATTAATTATTTTCTTCAAAATATTCTTCAAGTTGCGAATGCACTAGGTATTTTCTCAATTACCTTTTCATAAACTGCGAGGGCATTTATTGGACGAAAGTTTTCACATTTGTCTGTTCCTTTTATTTTTTCAATTGGAGTGACTATTGATTCTTTCCATGTGTCAGGGAAGCGTCCTGTTAATGTCAACAGTGTGTGGTTTACAATATTGACAAGCATTGGACCAGTTAAGTTTATTACATCCATAATCATTTTCGGGCTCAGGAAATTGAAATCTCTTTTGTTTTCAGCGACTTTAATACCTCTTTTATTTCTCTTACCGAAATACATCCATCTAAATTTAAACATCAAGTTCGTATAATTATTTCTTAAACTGAAATGAACATACGGGGTCGACTCGTTGATTTCCGATATACTTTTGACAAAGTACTGATTAAAGTTTTCAGCTATATCTTCATCTTTTGTTACGTTTGAGTTGTTAAAACAAACATTTTTAATATACTGCCTTTTTTCATTTAATACGTGCGATTTAATGACTCTCCAAATTAAGTTTTGGTCACCTGCATTTTGAATTTTCTGTTTAATATAGTTATTTTTGGCTTTAACTATTTCAGCCTTATAGTTGTTCCTGTACTCACGATATCTATTACATATTTCATTATTGCTGAATTGTATTAACTTTTGGTATCTCTTAATTTTTTCACGTTTAAGGTTCGCCATTCGTTTGAAATCTTTGAGATATCTTTAAAAGCTACTATGTTATTTATAGCCTCGAGTAACTTATCACTTAAAATGTTTGCACCGTCTCTATCATCGCAGTTATTAAAAATAATTTCACTTTGTTTCAATTGGTTTATAAATGATGTTTCGCTTTATTGAAGAACTTTGATTTTGTGTTCGCCCTGCGTTTTCTTAATTTGTTTTCTTAATTCGTACTCTATTATAAGAGTGGCATGATCTCCGATTTTAAGTTGTCTGTTGGTTTGGGCTGTTGCTGGCTTGGAATTAATTATTACATAATCGATTAAAGTACGTGTTGTATTGGTGATCCTAGTTGGTTCTTGTACGATTTGTTGGCTCATATTTTCAATTTCTATGGTTTTTTTATCTCTTTAGTATAAGTATTTGAAGTAACCATCCAGTCTATGTTAAAATCTCCTGCTATTATAAAATGCCGGTTTAAATCGACAAGTTCTTCCATCCAAACTTTAAACTTTTCACAAAACGTTCTATGCGATGAGTTTGGTGATCGATAAACTGATGCGAGGTACAATAATTATTGCTCGTTATTTTTATGACAAGCCAGTAAATATGTCCAGGAATGATTTTTTCTTGTTTTATAATTTGTACTGCAAAATTTTCTTTTACGTATATACATAAACCACCTGTATGTCGCGATTCACTATTGCATTAATTCGTAGCCTTGAATTTGAATCTCACAGTCTTCAATGTTGTGGGTGATGTGTGTTTCAGACATAGTTAGGAAGTAAAATTTAGTATTGGTAAAACACTGTTGCGCTTCATCTAAATTTCCTGTTAGCCCCAGCACTCCGTATTTCGGCTATCGTGATTTGTATCAAGATTAAGTATAAACTTTCCGTTGTATCGTACACAATTAATGCATCTCAGTTCATTAGATTGACAATCTCTTGTGTCGTGGGACTCACTACATTTTCCGCCTTTTACTTCATTTTTACAGTTTTTAGCAATATGGTGGAAACCGTGGCAATTAAAGTATCTGCTTAGGTTAAAATATTCAAATACTCGACATTTTTTCCAACCAATGTTTATTTTGCGATTTTTCAGCATATTTTTGTGATCAGTTTGATCAATCTCAATCACACCATAGTATGCCTCTTTGTTTTTAAAATCGTTTGTTTAATTTAATTTTAATTGAGGTAGATTGGACCCGTTTTTGATTTTTGTTTTGTAATTTGTAGGAATATTAGTTTTATCTATTAGTTGGTATTAAGTTAATGGCCAAAAGTGCAATCGAGGCCCAGCTTATTGATTTAATAGAGGAGACAGAGGTTCTCAAAAAAGAAAAAAAAGAGCTAAGTCGGCAGGTAAGAGAAGTCAACGAAGTACTCCTTTCAGAACTGAAGGAGATCCTAAATTATGAAGTTTTTAGTCTGGTCAGATCTCAAATAAGCTCTCAGTGGGGTCAATTTCAACGTATTGAAACTACAGACGCGATTCTGACGGAGTATATTAAAGCCGTCCAGAATTTAAGAAAAAAAACACTCGAAAGAGAGCCAAAAGCTTGCAAACAGCTGGAAAAGAGCGAGCAATTGCGAAAAGAGCTCGAAAAGCAACTCCAGCAAGTGGCAGAAGAAGCTGACCAGCAAGTTGACCAGTTGACAAGCGAATTAAATAAAAGCTTGTCAGCGCAAAAGGTTCTAAGGAGAGTACAAAATCACCCTTTTCCAGTCAACCAAAAAACTTACTGCCGCTGCTCTTAACGTCTACACCAACAACACCTGTTTCTAAAATTTTTGTCAGTAAAGGAGTTCAGACCTCAGAAACTGAACAAAATAAGAGAAATTTAGAACAGGAATTGGTTGAAATTGAAGTACCAATAGTTTTAAAAGGCGTAGACACTAGAAAAATGTCTTACGAAAAGGTATAATTTGGTTCCGGGCTACCTGCAATCGTTCATTGTTAACGTTGGTGATGTTCAACCGTATAGTTTAAGAAACAACGAAGACTTAAGACCGGGTAGATGTATACGAAGCAGCATTCAGCATTCTGTGATGTACTCGGGATTTAATTTCTTCCATGGTCTACCAACTGAGTTAAAGTCTGAGCTAAAAATTAATGTATTTAAATATAAACTTATCCTATACCTAAAAAATAAGGGTATTCACGCAACGTCGTAAGTTTACCAATTGTGTAAAATGATAAGTTTACACAAAAGTTTGCGTGAACGCCCTTTTAATACATTTGGTTAAATGCGGTGTAATTGAATCAGCTGTTCGTTAAACGTCAAATATGAAACTCCAAAATATGTATACAAATAAGCGTGTTCAGATTTTCGAAATTATTTTTAAATGTAGAACCTCTCCCAAACTACCTAACTTGAAATCGGAGCAGAATGTCTCGGAACGGAAATAATTATTATAATTATTATAATTATTATAATTATTATAATTATTATAATTATTATAATTATTATAATTATTATAATTATTATAATTATTATAATTATTATTTACCTAGCAAGGTGTACGAGTTTGTAAACGCTTGCCAGTTAGGTTTGAAATGCTTAGAGGAAGGCGTAACTAAAGAGATGTAAGTGAACTGCATCTCTACTAGGTTGTCGAATGATGCTTTCCAATTAATTCGTTCCAATCCTCCAAAGAGTCTCACAGAGCCTGAGTCAGTTATAAAAATTGCATATCTGGCAATTGTGACTCTGGATAGTGTGTTGATTGAAATTAATCAGTCGCATCAATTAGTTAATGAAGACTTTCAGTCATACGCTCGACGCTTACTCTCACTGAAGACAGAAGCTAAGGAGATTATCGACTCGCATTACAGTGAAGCACAGTCGATAGCGTTAGTGACTGAATTAAACAATACTTTGGTAAAGGTCTTCAAAATGGGATTATTTGACCCCGCGTTGCGTCAGTTTATGCTGACAACCGCTGAAACTGAGATGTCAAAGTTGGCTGATTTGGCTCAGAAAACATCACTTCTAATGGGAACGGAGAATGAGAACGCAGAATGGCTGGGGATACGGTACCTTGAACCAGTGTCAAACAAATGCGTTCAATAGAAGCTCACCATACGCGTACCCAATCACCTTGCCTCAACAACTTCCACCACAGCCAACATACCCACATACAAACGTATACAGCCTTCAAAACTCGTATACACCACAAAAATATAACCAAACAAATAATTTTCAACCACAAAACCAAACACCTCATTTTGAAAACTATAATCAGTTACTACAAAATAATCAGGTAAACCTGGACTCCCCCAATCCAAGCTCTAGACAGTCAAATAGGTCCGCATCTTCTATTGCAAAATGTGAATTTTGTGGAAAAAAAAATCACACCTATGCCGAATGTCAAATACGCATAAGAACACCTTCCTGCGATTCTTGCGAAGTTTATAGGCATAATCTAAACAGTTGTCCTCATTCGCAAATACTGGTCACGCGAACAATAACGCAAAAGCCCAGAAATAAATGCAAGTGGTTTCTAGGATGGGGCATGTGGAGGACGAATGTTTCTCCAAAAGAAATTACTTAAAGGAGCAATCGGGAAACGTGAAGGGGGCCAGCCAGAGCAGCTGAGTTGTGCCCCAAAACCTTCAATAGCTAAAAATTTTCACAATTCGAAAGTAAGTTCTTCCTTAAAATATTCTCCACTATCTAAAGCGGTTGAAAAACTACATTTTCCTCCAAATCCTTCTTCAACAGCTAAACCTGCAAAAAACTTAAAAATCGTGTTTCTGCAAAACCTTCTTCGTCAGCCAAAACTGTCACAAAACGTCAACAAATATTCCGAATAGGAAGAAAACTGCAACGTCAAGCCGAAACCTTTATGGACCAATTTCTAAATTTATTTGTATTGGGATATATTTCGGTGTATATGTCTATAACAAAGATTACCGAACAATATAAAAGTATCTTCTTCAAGACATGCAATCAATTTTGCGATATAAAGCGAAGTCGATTTTGTTTAATAAACAAGTTAAATAAAAACGACGTTTTTGTAGAATTACCACTTCCCGAGGCAAAAGGAGGTAAAATAACTGTACTCGTAGATACGGGTGCAGATTTAAGCCTTTTGAAACAGAGCGTTTTAAAAAAGAAGTCTAAATTTTGTACTAAGGAGACACGAAAGTTAGGTGGAGCATTTGGTGGGCACACTACAACGTTGGGTACAGTTCAATCTTATAGAAGTTTGGACAAAAATTTTTATTTGAAATGGCATACTGTGGACGGTCTGACAGACATACCCGCCGATGGTATAATAGGCCGAGATATTCTCTGGAACCATGCTATTGTTGACTCCGTTAAAAAAAACATTGAAGTTTTTGGATAAAAACAGAAAGCTTGTTTCAGAATTACCCCTTATTAGCCCATGTACACAAATAAATAATTGTACTCAACATACACAGAGTTGTGCAAATAAGGAAGTGAATTCCCGCACACAAGCTATAGTGAAGCTTAAGATAAACACTGGTTTACGTGAAGTTCTTGTGCAAAGCCAAGAATTAAAACCAGGAGTTTATCTGGCTAACAAAATATCCAGGGTGGATGAAAACCATTTGTTTGTGTCCATCATTAACTCTACTGACACACCTTTCTCTTTACCAGATAATTTTATTCCTAAGTTTCAAAATTTCAAAAAGTTTTTGGTACAAAGCCCAGAAAAAGTTCAACTTTCAATTTTCAGCGTTACAGAGCAGGAGCCGAATAAACGACTCGATAAGCTTCTAGCGACTCTGAAAATAGGTGCAGACCTTAATCAGGATGAAAAACGATCAATTGAAAATATCTGCATTAAGTTCAATGATATTTTTCATCTAGAAGGCGACCCATTAACGCATACGGAAATCGTGACACATAAAATCCCAGTTAAGTAGGACCAAGGACCAATAAATCAGAAGCAATATCGTCTACCTCAGATTGCAAGAGATGAGATAAACAACCAGGTTAACCAAATGCTAAACGACAAAGTAATCTCACCTAGTAAGTCACCATGGAACTCACCTCTTTTGGTAGTCCCGGAAAAAACCCGGGGCTGATGGACAAAAGAGATGGCGAGTTGTGGTTGATTTTCGAAGACTCAATGAGACTACGATTAAAGATGCGTTTCCTCTGCCAAGAATAGAAGACATTCTTGACCAGTTAGGAAATTGCCGTTATTTCTCAACTCTTGATCTAGCAAGTGGCTATCATCAAGTGCTTATCGACAAGCAAGACCGAGAAAAAACCGCGTTTAGCACTGGCTTGGGACACTATGAATTTAATAGGATGCCATTCGGTCTTACAGGAGCACCAGCCACCTTCCAGAGGATAATGAACTACATCTTAACTGGTCTTCAAGGAATAGACTGTTTTGTCTACTTGGATGACATCGTGATTTATAGCACGAAATTGCATGAGCATAGTGAAAAGTTGATGCGAATTTTTTCAAATTTAAGGGAATATAAACTCAAACTTAATACCGAAAAATGTAATTTTTTGTGTAAAGAAGTTGTTTATTTAGCTCTGAGACCGGTGTCATCCCTGATCCTTCAAAAACAAGTTGTGTTGAGAATTTTCCTGTTCCGAAAAATATTAAAGAAGTTCATCTTTTTTATGGTTTGCCAACTATTATAGGAAGTTTATACCTGAGTTTGCCAAAACATCAGCCCCAATAAACTCTTTGTTAAGAAAAGAGGTAGTGTGTGTTCAAGTGGACAAACGTCCATCAAGACGCATTTGAACAACTCAAACAAGCCATTACGACGCCACCTGTTTTAATATATCCAGATTTCTCGAAATCTTTTGTTTTAACAACAGATGCAAGTAATGAGGCTTTCGGTGCGGTTTTGTCTCAAGGAAAAGTTGGGTCAGATAAACCGATAGCATATGCAAGTCGATCCTTAAGTCCTTCTGAAAAGAGGTACTCCACTATAGAAAAGGAACTTCTAGCTATCGTATGGGCAGTTAACAATTTTCGTTCTTACTTGTTAGGTCGTTCTTTCACGGTATATACAGACCATCAGCCGCTTAAGGGAGTCTTTCATGTGAAAGATCCCACAACTCGCCTTGTCAGGTTCCATCATAAGCTCTCTGAGTACGATTATAAAATCGAATATAAACCCGGCAAGGTGAATACGAATGCGGATGCTCTTAGTCGTATACCTCAAGTAAACAAAGAGGAACATTGTCTGGCTATAACCCGGGCACAAGCGCATAAGAATTCGACTGTTAACCCAACAGACCACCTGAACCCGACAACTAAAAACAAAAATTTCTCTAAACCCAACGATGATTTGAATGTTAGCCAAATACCCCACTCTCCGGAACTTTTAACCGACCGAAAAGAAATAGAAACTGTGTTGAAAGATTTCCATAATTCGGCACTCGGAGGCCATCAAGGTTATAAAAAAAAAAAACCCTGGCACGAATTGGAGAGCAATATAAATAGAAAGGTATGTCCAAGGACGTTGAAAAATTTGTCTGAAAATGTCCCATGTGTCAAAAGAATAAGTGTTCTCCTACCAATAAAATGCCCATGGTAATAATCGATACACCAAATTTTCCTTTTGATAAGGTCTACATGGATATCGTATGTGGACTCCCTATTTCACACTCAGGGAATAGATATATCCTTACCTTTCAAGATGATCTCATTAAGTAAATGGATTGTGCACCCCTTCCAGATATGGAAGCTTCGACAGTAGCAAGAGTGTTTTATGAACAGATTGTCACAAGGTACAGAATCCCGAAAATTCTAGTTACTGATAATGGTGCAAATTTCACTTCAAATGTTTTCTCTCAAACATGCAAATTACTCGGTGTTAAGAAAATTAACACAACAGCATACCATCCACAAGCCAACGGTTGAGGTCTTTTGTAGTAAAAGACGAAAGGAATTGGGATCAATGGTTAAGACAAGCCATGCATGTCCATAATAATTCCGTTCATACTGCTACACGGCTGACTCCTCTAAATGCCCTTTATGGTTTTAAATTCGAAATGCCGACTAATTTGAGCAGAAAACCAACGCCCCTCTACAATGCAGACGACTACTCTTTACAACTTAAGTATCAACTCGGAGTGGCGCACCAGCTAGCCAACGAGAATCTTAAGAAGGCCAAGGTAAAATCGAAGCAATTTTACGACAAAGGGTCTAAAGTCGTTTCGTTCAAGGTGGGACAAAAGGTTCTGTTAGAAAACCCAGTAAGAAAAAATAAATTTTCTGCCTTCTGGTTAGAGCTTTTTGAAGGGAATGGATCGAATACGAGAATTCAGATGGGCAATAAAACCAAACGAGTTCATAACAATCAGCTTAAACTTTTTCACAACTTATATTTACACACCTTGCCAACAAGGACACAGAAAACCAAGATAAAAATAATTATTTAATTTAAACTCTACCCATTTCCATAGGTACAGGGGGAATGAAATGGAACATTTCTATAGTCAGTTATAACATTTCTATAAGTTCACCTCACTAATTTAATAATTTTTCTTCTCTTTTCAGTATTACCAAGGGAAATCAAAGGAGGATCAAGTTAAATTCCCTTTTAAACTATATTTTTTTTTTATTAAAACTACATAAACTTAAAATTACATAAACCCTTATTAAGTATTAGCCAGTTATAACATTAAAAAGAAAAATGTCCAATTTATGGTGTTTTGCATTAACTATGCATAAGTTAATTATTAACATCTATCCCGGGCAGATGCAGAAACCCTACAAGATCACATCGTTGCAAGAAAGTTCACCAGTAGTGTCAAAACGGTAGAACACGCTGTATTCTACAGTGATATGTGGACAATATTGACGAAGTTCACACCAATTGACTACGAAATGGTGATTCAGATGGTGGAGAAGTGTGACAAAAGACTAGAAAATATGTGTAGCAGCATTCCGGATGTCGACTTTCAACGTTATTGCCACTTAATAGTCCAAGAGACGGAGACAAACATAAACAACCTGCAGCAAATCGCATGAGGAAATTAATGCACTCAAAACGTCAAAAACGTGCATTCATCGGAGGTTTTTCTAAATGGGCCTTCGGAACGATGGGCAGCGAAGATGCTAGGAAGGGTTACCACCAGCTGGAATTCCTCCATAAAAAGGATGAGGATTCGTTCCAGTTAAGCACCGACAACTATCAGTCATGAAATCCAATTTCGATACAATGAGCAAACATATTGCAGAACTGGCAGAGGAGATAGAAAACATAACGGCTGGTGAGAGAAATCTAAGTGAGACTTTCCTTGAATGCAGTCAAAACACAAACAAGGAAGTCTCAATGCTCAAAATAAGAAGCGAAGCCAATGCAATGACATCAGTTATTACCTCAAAAATAATGGAGATCCAAAATCAACAAGCCCTGGAGCTTTCAATATTAGATGACCTCTACAAGAATAAACTCCATCCTCTCATCCTGGACGAAGGTAACATTACTGACTTACTAAGAAGTATCCCAGTCAAAGGAGGACTTTCATTTCAGAGCATCATACATTCAGCGGCCAGAACGAAAGTCTTCACAGTTAAGGGAAATCTGCTTGTTAAAGTAACGCTTCCACTGCCAGACTCTTTGCACTAAAACATACATAAAGTTTACGCCTTGCCAACAGCGTTAGACGAACGATGGGATATGGTTATGGACACGAATTAGGAATACATCGCAGAATCTGATAACCACGATTTTTTTGTTATGGTGAATGATGAACAGTATTCCCGATGCTCACGTGTGACAATAGGAGATACGGCAAAAGACATTGCGGTATGCCGACATGAAAGCCCGGTACTCACTTCAAGTTCCAATGAGTGTCTAATAGAACTCCTCCAACACGCAGATACGTCGAAAATTTCATGTAAATACTCTGCAATTCCAGCAAGCAAAGGAATTTTCCTGAAGATGACAGCGTCGAACGAGTGGTTATTTGAAGTAAAGGATTCCTTCGTTTTGAACTTGGTTCCGTTTCCCTCAATGGTTCAGGAATCCTTAAAATGGCGCAGCCATGCGAAGCCAGTGCCAAGGGATTTAGGCCGATTTTATTCACTCGAAGTTGAACACAACTTGAGGATTTTTATTTTCAACTTGTGAATTCTTTTTACTCACTCAAAGTTTGCGTTTTCAACTTTCGATTTTAAACTCTAGAGTTGATAAACTTGAGATTTGTCAACTCCTGGAAATAGTAGAAGTTGACCGAACAAACTTGAGGTTTTACGTAGGTACACGAATTTTCTTGTTTATATTTGGTACAAAAACACGTTCGCTCCTACTTATGTTCCAAAGTAGTCATTTTTCTTCGGGCACATGAAAGTTTTTTTGTCTCCCATTAATTATTTGTATTCACACTTTAGCACAATTTGACACAATTGTATTGTATTGACACAAAAAAAACACAATTTAACACAAAAAACACAATTAAACACATAAAAACAGTCAAATATGATTGACAAATTCAAATTAATTTTAAAATGACAGTTTTTGTTTTATATTTCACAAATATCCTAGGGATATTTTTCAAACGTGGAGTTTGCCAACTTTAGATCTTCAACTGGAGAGTTGAGAAAATAATTAGAGAATAAAAAGAAATTTTAACTTGCGTTTCAACTCTCGAGTTATAGTCAACTCTCAAGTTGGCCAACTCGAGAGTTTGCCTCAAGTTGAGCAATAGTGAAAAAAATGGCCCTTAAGCTGTTTTACGAATTTCACTCTGAAGTCTCCACTGAGTACAAACAACCAATGGTGTAGCACTCGGAACTTGTGCAAGCATTACAAGCAAGATCCGTAACAGCCAAACAAGCATCTACACTAAAGCTTCTTCCTATACGGATCGGCAATCATAAACATATTGCCAACGACCTTAATATAGGAAATAAGAGTATAGAAGAACTGGAACAAATTTGGAACCTACGGAATTCAGAACGTAAAGCGGCAGATCAAGATTGGGAGTTATCACTACACCGTTACTCCATAATGTCCATGGTCATTTTGGGAGCAGTTGCACTTAGTGCCATATTTCTAGTCCGTTGTCTCCGATCCAGAGCAAAATCCATTCAGTCCACCCGAAAAAATAGACCATCACTAACTATTCTACCACTCCGTGAGCTGACCACTAGCCAAACGCCAAGGAAACGAGCCCCAGCAGCACCGCAGCCTCTAGCAGACACAACGAATTTCAGCGTAACTTCTGCCCGGGTGTAGACATTATATTTATTGCTATATATCAAAACACAAATTTAAAACAAAGAAAGGGGTACCTTATAATAATGTATAATACAAAAAAAATACCAGTTTAATTTTATAAAAAAAAAAAAAAATATTAAAAAAAAGGAACTCTAAATGTAATTAAATTGTTAGATAATAATAATAACTGTAAAAATTAAATGTTATTCATTAAACTAAAACAGCAAAAAAGATAAAGAATTTTTGTAATAAAAAAGAATATAATAAAATTAAACCTAATTTTAAATGCAAAAAAAAAATGAACTATAAATGTAATTACATTATAACCTTTTTAATCAATAAAGATAGCAAACTATGTTCTGGGGGCCTAGCTTGAGCTTCCTAGGTGGGAGGGATGTTGTGCCCCCATTATTGCCCAACCAAAGGCATGACCCAGTGAGTCGTAGCGGTGGCGGTTGTGGAAGTAGTTTCGAAAATGTCGGAATATTTTTCGAAGAGAGCGCTCATAAATATCCACTTATTATTGCTTGGTGAATAGGTTTATGACTCATAAGTGTAGGAACGAGACAGCTTTGTTCCTTTATCCTTTATTCTTTATGCTTTATTCTATATTCTCTATTCTTTATTCCTCATTCTTTTGCTTGCATAAAATTAGTTCAGTTGCTGTTAAAATCTTGGACGGAGAAGTCGCAGTAATAAAAAGTATCTCATTAAATTGGAATTACGTGTTTTTATTGAACTTATTGGTAAATCAGATACGATACTACAAATTGGGGGCTCTAACCGAGATCCGGTACAGAAGATTTTAATAGCGCTCGCCCTATGTCAAAAGAAAAGAAAAATAAACTGAAAAACTGTTTTAAGAAAGTTCATCATGAATTCCCTCTAAATAATTGTTCTAAAGTGAATATTTAATCCTATAAAGTGACAAATTTCTTTTTTGGTTTTTTTCGCTCTACATTAATGAATTTGATTGCGTAAGTTGTATTAATGCAGATCTGGAAAACATAGCTAATTGGGCAAAGAAAAATCTACTCTCAATTAATTCAGCCAAATCTAAGTGCATTGTCATCTCTAAAAAATGTACATCCACCTCTTATTTCCCCTCGATCATCCTTAATAATGTCCCCATCGAGTATGTTTCTACTGCCAAGAACTTAAGTTGATTTTCAATAAAACTCTGACGTGGAGTAACCACATCAGTGGTTATGGCGATCGTTATGGGCATCGCAGTATCTTACTCCCATAAAAACTAGAATAGTGTTAGTCAAATCACTTATTATACCTATTCTTATCTATGGATGTGAGGTGTATGGGAAATGTGATGCAATGTGTAAAAGAAAATTAAATGTTGCTTAAAATAATGCAATTAGATACGTTTTCGGACTTCGCAGATTTGATAGAGTCTCTAATTTCTTGAACAAAATTTGTAACCTTACCTTTGATAAGTTATTGCAATTTCGATCATTAACTATGCTCTTTAACATTGTGCAAATGCAACAACCTCCGAACTTGTTCAACAAAATAACTCTCTGCGCTTCCACTAGAACAGCGAAGATAATACAACCGCGTTTTTCATGTTTGACATCTGAACGTCAGTTCTTCGTTTACGCCGCCCGAATTTGGAACTCTCTCCCACGACATTTTAGGAACATTGGTGATAGGAAGAGATTTCGAAAGGAAGCTTAAGGCATATTATTTAATAAACTGAATTTCACAATTATATTTTATAAAACTGTTGTAATCTATAGATTTAACTGGTTCATCTATTTTAAATAGAGTTTAAATAATTTAAAGTATCTTTGAGTTGTTTTCATGTAAAAACTTTTTTCTAAATAATTTAACTTTGCACTAGCTTATAAGATTTTTGTATCTTAGTGTGTATAAGTAACAATGAATAAATAAATAAATAAATAAATAAAATAAGATACCTACGACAAATTCAATGCCCATTTGCAAAGAAAAAGATTCATTTACGTGCGCAGATAACCTATAATCGAAAACGGCATTTTTTTAACGGCCAAAAATCGAGTAGAAAAAAAACCTAATAAGATACTCACCTACGTGTGCTTAAGTCGGTTACATCTGCAAATATTATTTAAGAGAACGAAATACATATGAAAATACCAAGCCAAAAACGAAATAGAATAACATAAATAAAAAAAGAATCTGAAGTGACAAAAGATATACCAAAAAGTGAATACACATACATTGAAAAAAATTGAAAAGAAATAGAGTAACAAAAATAAAATATTAAGAATCTGAAGTGACAAAACATATATCAAAAAAGTGAACACACATACATTTAAAAGAATTGAAAACGAAATAGAGTAACAAAAATAAAAAAAAGGAATCTGAAATGACAAAAGATATATCAAAAAGTGAACACACATACATTGAAAAAAGAACAACGAATTGTTAAATAAAAAATACAAAAGAATACATAAACAGAAAAGAATTGCGAAGAAACTATATGAAGAAAATCAGAAGTGACAAAAAGATAATTGCAAAATCACCAACTACCAACTGAGGAGAAGACAACAAAATTACGGATAACGTTCCCCTTTAATGTCCTTAGAATAAGTATATTATTATATAATTTATTTTTTATACTTTTTTTTTTGTAAATTAATTTAAATTTAATTGATGTTTTAACTCTAACTGCCATATTATTCACTGAGGGTGTAAGTCAGGTGTAAGTGATTTTTAGACCTGGCCATTAAAACCACATTTTTAACCCCGACAATTTAAACTTCTGTTCATAATAATCACTCAAAAACACACATTAAACCTGGTACATTAAAAATTAATTACAAACGCAGGTAAAACCGATATGAAATCTACGTAATGTCAATAATTTGATACTTTGCAACCAGGGGCCTATTTCTCAAATCATACATCACATACATTGTATGATTTTGACAGTTCAGTTGTATTATTTCTGTTTCTCAGATTTGTTGTATGATCCACTGTCATACAAAATTGTATTACCGGAGATTACACTGGAAATATTGAAATGTTGTATGATTCTGTTTCTCAGAAATTTATCATACACATCATACAGCAAATTAACCTCAAATTTTTCATACATTTCATACAGCATATAAATTTGTTGTAATTGTTAAAAATGTAAGGGCAAAATGAACGTAAACAAACGAAAAGATACAAAAGTAAGTCATTTCTGAATTAAAAAAATGGTAAATTGTGATGATTTTTCTTTTTAATAGACAACTAGGTTAGGTTAAAGTAACTCCGTTGTGAATTGTAAATAAAGGATGACTTTTTCTTATTTCATATTATTATAATTTACTTTTATTTCTGGAAACAAACGCTCCATAATTGACTTCGTAGTAAAAAATTTAGATTTATTTAAATTGCCACTCAATAATAATGAAATGTCAAAATCATACACATCATACAACAAACAAAATATCATACAACACTTCCAATGAAATCTGAGAAACAGAAAATTGTATGATGTGTATGATGTATGAAAGTGTTGTTTGTTGTATGAAATGTATGTGATGTATGATCTGAGAAATGGGCCCCAGGTATTTACTTTTTTGTGTTTTTTTTTCTATAAGATGCTTATATTAATTTAATGCTTGCATTTTTTACTGAATTTGGATGTGAATGAAGGTAAATTTAGTGTAATTTTTCGTTACAATATTATAATATTGTCGTTTGCATTGTTTTCCTACTCTTGAATTAAAAAAATCAAGTTACCCTATTTTAAATTAAAAAACAGAGATTAAAATCTTTTATTTAATGAACAACAACCGTGAAGTCTAATATCATTAATATCGAATATTTAGTCAAACGCCTTATTGACTTCACTTCACGAACTTAGACGAACTGACAATGACAATAGCCATGGTAACGATAGCGATAGGCAAAGCGTTGTGTCTCAATATTCGCCGGCAAATAATGGAGGCGAACCGGTGTCAAATTTTACTTTCCGTGATATGGAAGAGTCCATCTCACATTTTTCAGGGAAGGGTGACCCAAGCGTTGTGCACTGGGTGGCGGAATTTGAACAGATGAGCGACACAATAGGGTTGCAAAAATTTTTGCTAAGCGACTACGGTGCAGCACGGCTGTTTGTAAATAGTGTTCCGGGAATAAATGGTTGGCAAAGTTTAAAAGATGCACTTATCAAAGAATTCAAAAAAAGTATTAACAGCGCCGAAGTGCATAGACTTTTGGTAAATAGGAAAAAATATATAACGAAACACTCTTGGAGTATATTTATAAAATTACGGCATTGGCAACCAATGGCAATGTAGAAGAAGAGCCTTTAATTAGCTATATTATTGAAGGTATAGGCGACAGAGGCAGTGAATCTCACATTTTATATGGAGCTTCTTCAATACAAGAATTGAAAGAGCCCATTAAGATATACGAAAAGATAAAAAATAATAAAGGAGAAAATAAATATTCACAAAACATCCAATTTAATTAAGGCTAAATGTAAATCTGACTTGACCGAGGATGTGAATACTGACTCTAGACAGGAAAACGAATTTCCTCAAAATGTATCTGACTTCCTCAAGTGCTACAATTTAGATCAAAATGAAATTGATCTAATTCATGTTGAAGATCTCAACATTCGTGACGAAATTTCAAAAATTATTTAAGGTTACATTCCGAATCATATATTAAAATCACCCATTGAAATGACAATTATTTAACAAGACGAACCCCGATTTACGGAGATTGCCTTATCAACATAGGTTGGAAGTTGAAGGTCAGGTTGAAACCTGGCTTAATGAAGGGAATTCGCTAGCCCTGTGGTGCTTGTAACGAAAAAAGATGGTTCAAAACGATTGTGTGTAGACTATCGGCGTATTAATAATATTTTTTAAAGATCCATTCCCTTTTCCATTGGTCGACGAACAGTTATGGTCTAACTGTTACAGGATGGAGTGTATTTTATCACTTTAAATCTAGTTTCAGCATTTTTACATGTCCCCATTGCTGAGGATTCCCGTAAGTATACAAGTTTTGTCACCAATAACGGGCAATATCAATTTCGTTTCTGTCCCTTTGGACTGTGTAACAGCCCGGCTGTTTTCACAAGATATATCAATGCCATTTACCGTCAATCAATCCGTGAAAAATACTTGTTAGTATTTATAGATGATTTGATTTGGGATGCTTTTTCTTTCCAGCTGAAGTAAACTCACCGGTGTCCAAGATTCTTCCCAAAGAAGCAACAAAACTTGGGCTTGAAGGATCTCACAAATAAAAGATTAAGTTTAAATTTACTTCTTTTTAAATTCCTTTTATCAATTTATTTTACTTTTAATTCTAACAAGGTATTTTATATAATTTGCTTTTCGTTATTTCTCTTGTTTTATAATATTTAATTTTCTTAAAATAAGATAACACGGTACTTCATATACTACAATGTTCGGCACATAGATAACTAACACGGTATTTCATATAATACAATGTTCGGCAACTTAAATAATTAACACGGTATTTCATATACTACAGTGTTCGGTAACTTAAATAGTTAACACGGTATTTCATATATTACAGTGTTCGGTAACTTAAATAATTAACACGGTATTTCATATAAAGTGTCCTCAGCACACAACCTGAGGAATAAAACGGTCGGAAACTCACCGAGGAGCACCTTGTCCAGCGGGACCCTTGAAGAGGACCTCGAAGGAACAAAACGGGCTCGAGGATCCTTATCGGAAGCTCTTAATGTCCCTAGCACACAACTTAATGTCCCTAGAACCAAACGGTCGGAACTCTTAACGAGAACCTGTCCAATGAACTTCTTGAAGAGGTGCTCAGAGGAAAGAAACGGTCGGGGTTCTTAAAGAATGCCCTCGTCCCTAGTACAAAACCTAGGGAAATAAACGGTTGGAACTCTTAGAGAAGTGTCCAATGAGCTTCTTGAAGAGGAGCTCAGAGGAAAGAAACGGTAGGGAATTCTTAAAGAATATATATAATAATAATAAAATAATGATAATAATAAACGAAAATACTAAGAATAATTCTGCTCTACTCTATCTAACGTCTCTAACCAATTTCTACCAAAAGTTAGATTGGCTTCTCAGACAGAATAAATTCCGCCAAGCAATGCCTATCTGTCGCCGAAAACACCTTAATTGGATTTATGTAACGGCCCGATCTTAAATTCTCTATACTCAAGATTGGTACCCACACTGGACGAGAACAAAAGACAATTTAATCATTTTCTTTACTTCCTCTTCTTATATTTATGCCTAAAAGGCAGTGTGAATTATAAGAAGAGGAAGCGACAAAATCGTTTGAAATTAAAATAACTAAATGGTAGGTGCGCAATATGCATTGTTTACCACGTATGGATATATATATCATATATATATGACATGCGTAGTACTTCGTGGGTGCATAGTGGTTGAGATCGTATATGAATAAATAAATATATGATATGCTATTGACAAATATATGATATGCTATTGACAAATATATGATAATAATTAGGGTATTTGTAACGCTTCGTTACATTCCCCCTTTCTTTAGTAGACGAGAACTTTCTCGTCTCATAGACATAATTTTTTTTTGATTTTATTATTTATTTTTTTGATTTAAATTTTTTTTTTTTGATTTTATTATTTAGTATACATTATGTTTTTTTTCGAATAGAATTAAAATTATAATAAATAATAAATAATAAATAAACTTAAACATTTTTTTTTTTCTCCTCTTTAACAAATTGAAAATTTTTTTAAAGTTGTGCCACTTCAATGTAGCTCGGTTTCTGTTTTTTATTAAGACTGACTTTGGAAAGGCCAATGAACTCACGGTGGTCTGTTTTTCCCTTTCGATCTTCGGGTAACTTTGGTGCGGTCTTGTCAAATGATTTAATCGCAATTTCAGGGAATTTTATGTCCTCCAATATATTTGGCTTTTCGTGGTCGGCACCAATTGAAGGTTTGATGACCATTCATCGGGTCGCGGAAGATTCACTCTTTTCGGCGATTTGGTGCTCTTATTTGCACATCGGGTCCATGGCAAGTATATGCTGCTCTGACTTTGGGGCCAGTGCTGCCAATTTATCCTCGGCTTCTTTTATAAAGTTCTGGGTTAAATCCTCCTCAATACACGGTGGTCGCGTTGTGAAACGCACTTGTTCATCGTGCATTTTGGTGATAAGTTTTGGTGGTCTTATCTCGAAAATCACCGGTATATCAGTGTTGTATATCTTATGTAATGTAATAAATGAACTATATCTCTCTCTCTTGTTATCATGCAAATTCTCACATACACTCATACTTATACTTAAACATACCTTTATATACATACATTGATACTTATATTAAAACATACCTTTGTCTCGATAATGAATTATGATTAGTAAGTTAATAAACTCATTCTTATATAATAAGACGTCTCTGCCTTCTTACTTAAAAAGTTAACTTAAAATATAACATGGTGTCAGGTGTAAATCTAAAATAATATTCTATTTAAAAAAAAAAAAAAAAAATATAATAGAAAGTCAAAATCAATCAAAAAATTAAATTGAATTAGCCAGTTAACGTTTCTGAGATCTCACTGAGCAAACATCTGTCAGCTCCACTGAGGAGAAGGAGAAACCTGAACAAAATGTCTCCTTTAGAAGTCAAAAGCACTCTCCATCTCGTTTTTATAAATTGATCAACTGCGACAAAAAATAATTGAGCAAACGAATCCAAAAAATTTCAGTCTCAGCTTTTTGACAGCAAAAGTGAGGAATCTCACTGAGGAATTACGTTCAGATTTCTGAGATTGCTGAGATCTCTGAGATCTCAGATATCTCAAGAAACCTGAACTGGCTAAATAAAATCAACCTGTCAAACAGCTTTGTAAAGTCGATCTCGATATAAAAAAAAAAAAAATTGTTGCAAACCACATGTGCATTGAGTAGTAAAGCTGGATAATAAAAGTGAATCTGTAGCTGATTCTGGGATTTTATTTTATTCCAGCGTCCAAGTAATTGACGATAGTCTGGAGTCTTCAGTGGACCAAGAAGAAAGCCCTTCATCCCCGCCGCCATCATCATCAGCTCCACCACCACCACCGCCGCCACCGCCACGAACAATTGCAAATTCCTCGAGCAGCCAAAGTCCACATTACAAAATGGAGTTTTCTTTTGGTGCAAAACCACAAGAAATGAATTTCAATCAACCAAATTTAAGTGCAGCTTGGAAGTTCTGGATACAAAAGTTGGAACTTTTCCTGGATCTGGTGGGAATAAAAGAAGATGCAAGAAAGATTACTGCTATTCTTTCGTACATCGGAGATGATGGTCTACGTATATATAATACATTTCCTAAAAGTCTAAATTACGCCGAAATTGTAAAGAAGTTTGGAAGTCATTGTGATCCAAGAACAAATATTGTATTTGAGCGCTATAAATTTTTGTCTACGAGACAAAAGTCAGCCGAAACAATAGATCAGTTCCTTACTCATTTAAAGGAATTAGTTGGAGCGTGTGACTATGGCACTCTTCAAGACAGCATGGTCAGAGATGTTTTCATAATTGGTCTAAAGGATGACAAGTTAAGACGTCTGTTACTCGATATAGATGATCTTACTCTCGAAACAGTAGAAAAACGTGCAAAATCCTATATTCTTAGTCAGTCGCAGTCACAAGAGATGTCCACAGTAGCAGTTCATTCTGAAAGCAGCATAAACTTTTTACAAAAACAAAGCAGCAATCCAAGGCCACAAACATCCAAAAGTAACAACAAACAACAACATCACAAGCAGGTGAATAGCGGAAAAAGCAACAGTTACCACAGCAACAAAAGCAAATCCAACGTCAAAGAAAACGAGTCAGGCAAGAGATGTGAGCGATGCGGAAACTGGTACCACCGCACCAAATGCCCAGCCCTTGGTCAACGATGTCATATATGCAAAGGTTTAAATCACTTTGCTTAGTATTGTAAGTCTAATAAAGTGCAATCTCTTAATATAAATAACAAATCAGATAGTAGTATTGATTCGAATGAAGATGTTGATTTTTTTATTGGTACACTTAATTTAGAACAGTTATTTAAGTCTAATGAAAATAGTAGTAAAACTAACACAAATTTTACAGAGTTTATTCAAATTAATGATAAGCGAATTAAAGTAGAGTTAGACACGGGTGCAGAAGGAAATGTCATGTCTTTATGCACATTTAATTCAATCAATTGGAACAATCAAATTATTCCAAATGTCTAGGAAATTTAAGAGCATTTGGAAGGTCGACTGTCAATGTTTTGGGCACAGAGCACAAATACAGATTTTCTGATCGTAAAAGAAAATGTCGCAACTGTGCTTGGAAAATTTGATTGCGTCAGATTAGAATTGGTGCATCGGAACGTAGGTACTGTCAATCAATTTAAAGATGAAACAAGTCAAATCATCAAAAGCATTCCTCCAAAATTTAATAACTTGTTCAAGGGGTTAGGTTGTCTGGAAGGAGAATTTGATTTAAAAGTTGACGCGAATGTAATTCCAGTTATTGATGCTCCGAGAAAAATTCCGTTTCAATTAATCAATAAACTTAGGAAGGAGTTAGATAGAATGGAACGAAACGAAGTCATTGCTAGAGTCAACAGTCCAACGTCATGGGTCAGTTCAATAGTTTTGGTTGAAAAGAGCGATGGCTCGTTACGGTTTTGTTTAGATCCGCGAAACCTCAATAAAGCACTTCAGCGGGAAAACTTTCCCATTCCAGATATTGAATATATCAAGTCGAAATTAGCTGGTTCCAAATATTACTCTACCTTAGATGCTAGTAAAGCATATTGGATGTTAAAGCTGAATAATAAAAGCTCTGAACTGTGTACCTTCAACACACCTTTTGGAAGGTATAGATTTCTTAGAATGCCGTACGGAGTGAAGGTAGCTCCAGAAATTTTTCACCGTGTCATGACGGAAATGTTCAATGGTGTGGATGTTATTGTTTATGTTGACGACATACTTGTCTACGGCAACAGTATCGAAGAACATAATACCAAATTAATGAAAGTGCTTAAACGAATGGATGAAGTCGGTTTAAAGCTTAATGAAGGCAAATGTAGGATTGGTTTGACATAAGTCAAATATTTTGGTCATGTCTTCAACGAACTGGGTATTCATACAGATCCGCAAAAGGTAGAAGCAATTTTGAATATGCCGTCTCCCACTTGCGTAAAAGATGTTCATCGATTTTTCGGAATGATTACATACTTCGGGTCCTTCATTCAAAATTTGTCAAATGAAACTGAGCCTTTAAGAAAACTGCTCAAGAAAAATACAGTCTTCCAATGGAATGAATCCTTGGAAAAAGTCTTCTCCAAACTCAAGTCTTTGGTCACAGAACCACCTGTCCTGGCTTATTTTGACACGACTAAACCAATTGTTATCTCAGCTGATGCCTCACAATTTGCAGTGGGTGGATGTATTTTACAAGATAACCGTCCTTTAGCTTTCGCATCTAAGACTCTAACAGATTGCCAGAGAAACTATGCGCAGATAGAGAAGGAACTCTATGCAATTCTCTTTAGCTGCGAAAAATATCATCAATTTATTTATGGGCAAAAGACATTGGTGGAAACCGACCACAAACCATTGATTCCACTGTTCAAAAAGGCACTAGCTCATGTACCGGCTAGGTTACAAAGGATGATGCTCCGTCTATAGTTCTATGATCTGGAAGTTGTATATAAGCCTGGACGAAAGCTCTTAGTAGCAGATATGTTGTCGCGGGCACCACTTTGTCACAAAGAGGAAAATCAATTAGATAGAGAAATTAAAATCCACGTCGGATTCATAAAGTCGAGTCTTGCAATATCACAACCAATGCTGAAACAAATTGTAAATGAAACAGCGCAAGACAAAACATTGCAGCAAGTTCGACTATTAATTCAAAGTCAGTGGCCCGAAAATAAAAAGAAGTTAAGTCCTGAAATTCAAGCGTTATGGAGTTATCGAAATGAATTATCGATGAAATGATATTCAAAGGCCAATCACTGATGATTCCATCGTCACTAATCCATGTGATTTTGAAATTTATTCATGACGGTCACCCAGGAATTGAAAAAAGTAAACGTCGTGCCAGAGGTTTAGTATTTTGGCCGGGCATGAATACAGATATACAGAAATCAGTAGAAAACTGTAAGACCTGCACTAAATATCTCAACAACAATCGCAAAGAGTTACTGATACCGCACGAGTTGCCAGATCTTCCATTTCAGAAGGTAGGTGTCGACCTTTTTGAATGGAAAAAAGAGTTGTATTTCTTATTAGTTGATTACTATTCGAAATATATTGAGATTGCAAAACTCAAATCATACAAAGCCAGTGAAATTATTGTAAATTTAAAATCAATATTTGCACGACATGGAATACAACGGACCACCCTTTAATTCGGCTGAATTCCAAGATTTTGCGGATGAGTGGATATTTGTTCACACGACAAGTAGCCCGTACTACCAGAAATCGAACGGATTAGTTGAGAGATCTATACAAACGGTCAAAAAGCTGCTAACGAAATGCATTGAAATAAACACAGACCCATACCCATAGAGTACCTACATATATTATCTAGAGAACCGACTCGTACCTCCCTTGCCTAAAACACCCGCAAATTTTATTTTAGCTCAATGAGAGAAAATTCTCTTAAATTCCCTGTCCGTAAATACGTGTGAATCGTTGATACAACAACAATTGGTGCCAGTAGCTCAAAAAGTTGAAAAATTGAAAAACACCCGATTTGCGATCATTTAAATGCTTATATCTTTGGATCCAATGGTCGGATTTTCAAAATTTAAAATTCAAATTAAAGCCAGAATGACAATCGAGTACCAGCTATAAAAAATTTCTTACTAAAAAAATTTAATTAATTTTTGGAGAATAATTTTCATCGAGGCAAACGTAACGAAGAAGAGGAATACACAAGAAAAAAAATAAAAAAAAGTTTGCTATTAAGAATATACTGGTTGGAGGGAGATAGTTATTCTAAAGACGGTGGAGTGTGTGCAACAAAACAGCATAACCTTGGCAAATTGGGTTCGCATCGGGAAAAAATTTGCTATACATATGTAGGTATGCATGTTTGTGGTAGGTATTTTTCATTCATAAATTGTTAAGGTGCCTTCATATGCTTAGTTTGGTTGGCTGATAACTTTTATTCCAATAGTCGGATCGTTAAGGTTGAAGTCTTAAAATTCAGGTTGAATATCAGGCTAAATTTTTTTTTACAAAATCATTGCAGAGTGACATAAAAGTATGTTTACAATACATAATCAGTATGTGTAAGATACAATAGATTATTAACTATAGTCAACAGCTTTAAAGATTGTAAAAGAAAGAAAGATAAATGGCTACCTTAATAGACAAAATTAATGATTAATGATAATTAATAATATATTGTATCTTACACATATTGTATTTTAAACATACTTTTATGTTACTCTGCAATGATTTTGTAAAAAAAAATTTAGCCTGATATTCAACCTGAATTTTAAGACTTCAACCTTAACGATCCGACTATTGGAACAAAAGTTATCAGCCAATCAAACTAACCTATAGATGCAATAACTTAAGAGTTATGAGGTGATAAATAGAACAACAGAAATATGTCAATATCTTGGTTAAAAAAATTTCGAAAAATCTTAAAATTTTACGAAACAAGTAGATAAACAATATCTATCATCTGTATAGTTTAGTATACATTTATCCAAAAAATTCCTGTTTTGAAAAATAAACTATATTTTTTATAATTTATATTGATAAAGGGTTACGGAAAGAAATTTTACTAAAATTTAATTTCAATTTCCAATTTTTGAATTTAACGGTTTTATTTTTTGAATACTTAACGACTTTTTCAATTAATTTGAGCAAAACTGAGCAATATCCACAACAGTGTCATTGTGTTGGTGCGTTCCATTTAAAATGCATTAGGGCAACCAACACATACTCACCCTTGTGGAGGAAATCTCTCAGTGCAGCTTGTAGGGTGAAAGAGAAAAAGCCCTGAAGTCGGTTCTCTAGATAATATATTTCTCTATGCCCATACCTAGGACTCCTGAACCTCCGAACAACACAACATCTTCTGTATTCACCGTCGCAGTTATTAATGTCACGAAAGCTGAGAACTAGAATTCCATTGAGTAAATTGGAACTCAAACAATCGCTAATTGATGCACACTTTATAGACAGCAAACAGAACAATATCAAAATAAAATGAAGTTAGCATATGATAGGCATGCTCGAGAACGTCCTGAAATAATGGAACAAGTACCAGTATACTTCAAAAAATTCCTTAATGAGCCATGGAAAAAGGGAGAGGTAGTGGAGATCATGAAAATGCTAAGATCTATAATAGTAAAGGATACTGACGGGAAGAAATATCGCCGCAATAAAAGAGATGTAATAATTGATAAAACAAATGATATAAGTAGTAATAAAATCCAAACAACGATCGATTCAGAACAACCCAAAGACACATTGACATTGAGATCCGGTAAACAGATAGTAAAAAAATGAATTGCTTTTTAATAATGTTTCCAATCTCTCTTTTGCAAATATGGATTTTATTAATTTGAAATTTAAAGAAATAATTGTAATTGAAGTTTAGTATTTAAGTATATATATAAAAACATAAAATGCCCAAAAATAATGTGAATGTAAAATGCAAAAGAAATTGAATTACCTAAAAAATTAATGTATATCTTTAACATTATATAAAGACGAAACGATTATTTAGTTTGTCACGCGAAATCTCAGAAACTATTTACCTGATTAACTTGATTTTTTTTTTACAATATTCTTAACGTTTAGAAGGTTGTAAATAGCAAGTTTTTGTTTATCTAATTCGTTTGTTTATTACGAAAATTAAATTTATTAAATTTTTGGTCAACTTTTTTCTTGATATTGACCCACATATTCACTTATAAATACCAAACTAATTGATACTTAAAAAAAAAAAAATTATTTCCAAAAGTCAATTTTTGTATGCAAATTTTAAGCCCTAAATCTTTTCTTAATTATGCATACAACCTGAGAAATAAATACAAACAAATGTCTAAGTCATTAACTTTTTCTATTTTTCTAAATCCAGAAATTTAATTCAATCGCATTCACGAGGTCGGTGCTTTGTTTCATTTCATATCATTTCCACCCTTTGCATTTTCTCTACCTCCCTTAAGTTTTTTTTTATGTTGTGCAGGTTTCTCTTTGTTTACTCTTTTTCCACCTTGGAACATTTTGAGTATAACGCTGAAGGCAGGGATGGCCGAACTAATGCTTTTTGGAATAAACTACATTTTTTACATTTGCTACGTAGTTTAGATATGTAGTAAACTTTGAAGATTGAATTTGAGTTAAACTGTTTTTATTGAAATTTTATTTTTTACCTAGCTTTACTATGTATGTAGCAAACGTAACATTTTGTAGTATATAAGGCGTGTAGTTTATTAAGTTAGCTACGCGTAGTTAATCATGTAGAAAATGAAGTGTAGTTAATTCGGCTAACCCTGGTTGCAGGTAGTCAGGCAAGAAGAAGATGTTTACTTGGGTGCGAAGTATATTTGTGTTTATTTGTATATGCAATAAGAAAATCAACGGGAGATAAAGATTCTGTTTATGTGTCAAACATGAACCTACTTAACATACAAATAGGTAAACCATTTTTTAAGAACTCACATTTCAAAACGTAAGTGTATAATGTATAAACTTTTTGTTAATAAGATGAAATAGAAATTAGGTACGGGTAGCGGTAGCCCTATTTAGTACTATCGGTATATATGTATGCTAATATTAATTCTTAAATTTTTGCGAAGCAAGGCGAGCACGGGTCTACTAGTTTTAACATAAAAAGGGGCATGTTGTATATCTTATGTAATGTAATAAATGAACTATATCTCTCTCTCTTGTTATCATGCAAATTCTCACATACACTCATACTTATACTTTAACATACCTTTATATACATACATTGATACTTATATTAAAACATAGCTTTGTCTCGATAATGAATTATGATTAGTAAGTTAATAAACTCATTCTTATATAATAAGACGTCTCTGCCTTCTTACTTAAAAAGTTAACTTAAAATATAACATTGAATTTCTGAACAACAACAACTTAAAGGTGCTACCACCAATGGTATACGAATTAATTTATAATTCGTTTTAATTAATTATTTGGCTGGAGATATAGCTATTTCAAGGGGTGCCAAGCCCTATCATCAGTCTCCCTATTAGTGGTGCTGAGCTTTAATCCAATTTTATTATGAAAAACTTTCTGCACACCATGAGATTCGAACCCACGCATATCAGATTTGCTCAGTCTTAGAAGTCGTATGCACTACGCATTCCACTACCTTAGACCACTGACGTCACAGGTCGAGATGTGTATCGTTTGTTTATCAAATGCATTTGGAGCATCAGCATTTTTCTAAGCGCCTTCAAGTATGCTGTCTTGTTCCGCCTCCATTTTTCTCCATACCTTATTTCAATAGACTACAATTCGTAGTACGTATCAAAGGGGGAGAGGTTGGAAGATCGGCAACAGACCAGACTATTAAGTTATTATTATTATTTATTGTATTATTCATACATGAATGTCAGTTTATTAGACTTGACCATTCTTTATTCCGTCAATTTCATTGAATTTCTGAACAACAACAACAACTTAAAGGTGCTACCACCAATGGTATACGAGTTAATTTATAATTCGTTTTAATTAATTATTTGGCTGGAGATATAGCAAGGGGTGCCAAGCCCTATCATTAGTCTCCTTATTAGTGGTGCTGAGCTTTAATCCAATTTTATTATGAAAAACTTTCTGCACACCATGAGATTCGAACCCACGCATATCAGATTTGCTCAGTCTTAGAAGTCGTATGCACTACGCATTCCACTACCTTAGACCACTGACGTCACAGGTCGAGATGTGTATCGTTTGTTTATAAATTAATTCGTATACCATTGGTGGTAGCACCTTTAAGTTGTTGTTGTTGTTCAGAAATTCAATGAAATTGACGGAATAAAGAATGGTCAAGTCTAATAAACTGACATTCATGTATGAATAATACAATAAATAATAATAAATATAACAATCAGGATAATCAATGAAACACAAATAGGGTACACCTACTTTAGCCTGGATAGGATTGGGTGACTGTTCTCTGGGCAGGTGGGTTGATGCTGAGCATCCGACATTCCCTTGATCGTTTTTCGGTAAGTTTCTATGATCATTTTGCAGCGCGTTGTGTCTTGGGGTGCTCTGCTGGTTGGGGCAGAAAGTGCATACGAAGGACCAGGTGTGGGACGGCCGTAATTTTCATTGCTTCTTATTGCTGGGCCGTTATGTTGAGGTGTCCTTTGAAATTGAGCAGAATGATTAAAAGCAGGTGCGGAGCGACTATTTTGTTCGTCACTTCCTATAGCTTCAAATTTCTCTGCCAGGATCATCAGCTCTTCCAGCGTCCTAAAGTCTCCGCGTCGCACATAGTATCGGTATTCTGGTCGCAGGTTTTCGTATATTCGGTCTATTAGGTCGGTGGTGGTTAGACGGGGGTGTTGGCGGATTAGATATTGAGCGGCCATTATAAAATCTTTTGCTCGCTCTCGGGGGCCTTGGCGTTTTCTGTAAATTTCATCTTCAAGGCGAAATACGTATCGCGCCGGTAGGAAGTGCTGTAAGAATATACTACGGAATTCTTCCCAAGATGCAAAGCTATTTCTTTTAATTCTTAACCACTCCTCGAAATATTTCTGGTAGCGGTCTTAACAAGTCGTTCGGCGGTATATTATAGCAGCTTATCAGTTCTTCTATTCTCTCCAGAGTTTCCAAAGGAATCAAACCTCAAACCCCTTTTACGGACCGTGTTCATAACTTCGGCTTCGTAACTCAAAATAAGACGGGTGGGAGGGTTAGGTTCTGATCTGGGCTGTGGTACTGGTTCGTTAGTAAGTCCCTACGTGGTCTGGTTGTAGTAGCGGGACGGTTGAGAAAGCTGATCGTATGTTGGAAACGTCAGTGGCGCTGGCATAGGCAATGGCTTTCTAAGGTCGGGAACGGTTAAATATAGCGGGGTTCTTGGTGGCGGCGGTGGAACAGAGATATCGAT
The DNA here is from genome assembly GCA_929447395.1 of Epistrophe grossulariae. NCBI lineage: Eukaryota > Metazoa > Arthropoda > Insecta > Diptera > Syrphidae > Epistrophe > Epistrophe grossulariae. The sequence goes on along the minus strand of OV839569.1, from coordinate 53,949,306 downwards.
GTGGCTTTTGAATGGCTGTTTACCGGTCGGTGGCTCTTCATCAGTAGGTTCCGCATTATTTCTATCTTCTATAATGCCTTCCCACTCTTCGCACAAATTCTGGGTAGATTTATGCGTTCGCAGCTCTTTAAAATGCTGGCTCAGCCTTTTCCGGAGTGTTTGCATATTGCCACTTGTGTCCAGGTTTCTGGTTGTTAATACTTCTATGAGCTCAGGCTTCTTCAAGAAATATATGAATTCAAGATTCTTATAGGGATTATATTCGCTCATTGGTGATTCCTCGGAGTCGGACATTATGCGGCTGGTTCTAGTCGGCGTGTCGGTCAAATATAAGTTCGGTGTAACTTTTCGAAGGGTCGCAGGTAATTCGGCAGTCTGGATACGGATGAATCTTTTAAGGACTTATCGGAGAAAACAGGAAACGGTACGGCGGTCGGTTTTGCCTTAAAAGATTCTAGGTCGGTCGGAGTTCGATTGATCCTTCAAAAAGTCCCTGCTCGGGCGCCAATTTGTGATGCTTTTTCTTTCCAGCTGAGGTAAACTCACCGGTGTCCAAGATTCTTCCCAAAAAAGCAACAAAACTTGGGCTTGAAGGATCTCACAAATAAAAGATTTAGTTTAAATTTACTTCTTTTAAATTCCTTTTATCAATTTATTTTACTTTTAATTCTAACAAGGTATTTAATTTGCTTTTCGTTATTTCTCTTGTTTTATAATATTTAATTTTCTTAAAATAAGATAACATGGTACTTCATATAATACAATGTTCGGCACTTAGATAACTAACACGGTATTTCATATACTACAGTGTTCGTTAACTTAAATAGTTAACACGGTATTTCATATATTACAGTGTTCGGTAACTTAAATAATTAACACGGTATTTTATATAAAGTGTCCACAGCACACAACCTGAGGAGCACCTTGTCCAGCGGGACCCTTGAAGAGGACCTCGAAGGAACAAAACGGGCTCGAGGATCCTTATCGGAAGCTCTAAATGTCCCTAGCACACAACCTAGGGAACTAAACGGTCGGATCTCTCGTGGAGAACCTTGTCCCATGAGTTTCTTGAAGAGGAACCCAAAGGAACTAAACGGTCGAGAATCTCGATGGAAACTCTTGTCTCTAGCAAGCAACCTAGGGAAATAAACGGGTGGAACTCACGTAGAGAACCTTGTCCAGTGAGCTTCTTGAAGAGGAGCCCTAAAGAAATAAATGGTCGAGAATCGTAATGATCTTGTCCCTAGTAAGCAACCTAGGGAAATAAACGGGTGGAACTCTTAAAGAGAACCTGTCCAATGAGCTTCTTGAAGAGGAGCTAAGAGGAAAGAAACGGGTGCGGGGATCCTTATCGGAGGCCCTATGTCCCTAGCACAAAACCTAGGGAACCAAACGGTCGGAACTCTCAGCGGAGACCTTGTCCAGTGAGCTTCTTGAAGAGGAGCCCAGAGGAAATAAACGGTCGAGAATCACAATGGAATCTCTTGTCCCTAGTAAGCAACCTAGGGAAATAAACGGGTGGAACTCTTAACGAGAACCTGTCCAATAAACTTCTTGAAGAGGAGCTCAGAGGAAAGAAACGGTCGGGGTTCTTAAAGAATGCCCTTGTCCCTAGTACAAAACCTAGGGAAATAAACGGTTGGAACTCTTAGAGAACCTGTCCAATGAGCTTCTTGAAGAGGAGCTTGTAACGTTGATAATAAGAAGGGAGGACTATAATAGTGTATCGTCCTCACACATAGGTACACTCCTTCCATCACACGACCACAGAAACGTGGACCGATACAGGCTCTTTCTGAATCTGATCCCTAAATCAAGAATCCCCGAAACAGTCAGATCCTACTCTTCACTGGTCCACGTCTATCCTTTGGATATGAACTGGTGTCCACCATATCCTTATACTTCTGAACACTGACAAAACCCTAAACTTTTCACGACCTCAAAACATCTCCTTATATCTTTCGACCTTTAAATACTCGTTCTATATTTGAGAAGTCATAGGTATCATTCTTAGACAAAGAAGCAGTAAGCTGGCAGTCCCAACTTTAATAAAAGAGTAGATAACTACTACTCCAACGTCCAGGGAATAGACCTCGGTCCAGCCCTACTGCTTACCATGTCTCAAACCTCGGAAACGGAAGGAATCATCCACTCTCCGCATCGTCTCAACCTCACCCAAGACAATAATCACTATACTCCTCAGGTGGTACTGGTACGACGCGAAAGAAAGAGTTGTCTACGATCAACCATCGCTTAAATGATCTGCAGCCACCCTGCCCTTTTGTAGCTCAGCCTAAAGGGGGCGGGTTCTTGCTCTGGGATCATAGACGTGTGTTACGTTTTTTTTTTTATACTGCAGATCTGAGTTCGGGTGTTTTGAACTCTAATAGATTTTTACTCGCTGGGGCCCGTTCAACAATAACAACCAACTCAACCAAAAAAAAAGAAAAACGAAAAGGAACACTGAGTTAACTTGACTTAGTGCACCCCCAAAAATAAATATCTTGCGCTGCTTCCCAGTAGGAAAATAAACACAAAGAAAAGTAAAGTGATTTCATTCACACAACAGACTCCACACGAAAGTGTAAAAGTGGTATATATAGCTGTCAGTATATACCTTGAACTAAATTAACTCCACAACCATCAAACGTTCAACAATAATCTAATGGGGGAGGGAGGTGTCTAACTTGAGGAAGGGGGGGGGGGGGGGTCAAAGATGTTGTAAAGAACCCCCGATTTGGTCTCTTAACCCACCCATGATTGAAGCCAGAATCAACTCTCTCATGCTCCAAACCATTGTTCTTTATGGACCATAAAAAAAAATTCTTTAAAAGAACCCCTATACTTAACCTTGTTGCACCCTTACTTCACCTTGCCCATTGTAGAGTTCCACTCCCTATGGTATAGTCACCTTACTCAAACATAATACCTCCTCGTAAATAGCAATCAATTGAAATTTCTTTGAACATACTGTGTCTTTTATTCAATAATACTTAAAGCTAACAGAATATGTCTTAAAAACTACCTGAAACTAACCATATCTAATTTACTTTTGTATTATTATTCAAAAAAAAAGAATAATTGAAATTCAAAAACTGATGTAGAATTATAAAACTTCAACCAAAAAGATTTTTAAGAAAAAAGAATTAAATTCTGTTCAACGAACAATGTTTCGTAATATTATTTATCATTTAATACTAACCTATTACAACTTGTACCAAAAGATTAAAAATAAAAAGGTAATGATTTAGCTTAACGTATTTAATACTGACTCTATTCCTTAGTTATCCAATAATAATAATGCAAAAGAAGATAATAATATTATCCAAACCAAAAAGAAAACTGTAGTGCTATCGCACTTATACGAGATATACGGTTTTTTGTTTCTTTTTCCTTTTTCTCTTTTTTTTTTTTTATCACCGATATGAAAGAATCGTCCCTTTTATATAAAAGGTCACTGACTCCAGATTCAAAATCTGAGACGGACGACCTCGCTTCGTATTTGATAGACGGTTAAGTACTTTTCCCCGTTCGCAATTCATCCGGATTATAGGTAACTTTTATTCCCCTTATTTATTTTTGGAAATAGGTATGATGAGTTATTTAGTTGTCAACCCAAAAAAAAGATTTTTCAAACCGTTTGTTCGAGGGACCAATAAATATAAATTTTTCTAAATTCAATGTTTATATGTGTATATAATAGAAATTCAAAAAAAAAATCTATTCCATATTGAATATGTCTATAAGTTTACCAATTACCAATGAGTGTTTCGAAACCTGAAACAATCCCATATACCATCGCAGCAGTGCACTCCTGGTAGGCTAAGAAGTTTATGATTAGTATCTGTACAAAAAGGATTATATACATATATATATTCTTAAGAGTATCAAAATATATATTGGTCTCAAATTAGCTGTTGGAGTATGGTGAGATTCTAATCCGCACCTGTAAATCTATAATATCAGAGTGGAGGACGTGACTCAATCTGATGGTCACTCGTTATGTTTAGATACAAAAATAAAAAAAAACAAATAGGCTTAAGATAGACGCGAGTAAATCAACAAAAAAAAATTAATCAATCGTCCGAATAATACTGTAGGAACAAACGATATTCGAAAAAGATATCATATATCATCACGACGAATATGTCTAAGATACTTTATCTATTAAGGGTGATAAGTATCTCAACTTAATATGGCAAATTATCGATTCGGAGTTCGCGATACATTCGACAATCGTATTGGCCGACCGCGTCACGCTCAAGAACCGAGAGTGGATTCTGCTTCAGATTTTATAATTTGTATCTGAAAAAAGTAGTTGGATACTTTAAAGGAATTTAGCCTTACAATGCTTATAAATTAATTTCCTGACTTTTTTCTTTTCTTTGGCTCTTATATAGGACAATTACAATAACAAAAAAAAACAACAATAAGAAAATACAAAATAAAAGAAAGATTAAGTGGATAAAAAAAAAATGACTACTATATTGTCTATCATAACCTATGTATACATGTCTAATTAATAGGACTTGACTTAATCTGAAGTGGTTAGCCGGATCGAGATTCTAGAGAACGATGTGGCGACTGATGTCATGTGACGATTCCTTTGATGAACGGATGTAATCCTTTGCGACGAAATTGGGCTGACAAATATTTTCAGCTTTCGAAGGATTTGGTCGTAAATAACGTTTTTTTATAATTATCTCACTTGGTAGATACTACCGCACTTCTTGCCATATATACATATAACCATAGGACTACAACTGTGGATTTACAGATCACTTTCGGGACTGGTAGTACGCCTCACAGTCGGATTTCCATTTTTGCAAATCCTTACGCGTGACTTGGCGTCTTAGCGGCGTCTGATTTTTATGAATGTCTCGTTGTAGTGTCTACCCCACGAGATCTCCACACAACGAGGTTAATTCAGCCTGTCCTGTATTAGGAGGAATTGTTTGACTTTTCTTGCTTTTTTTTTTTTTTTTTGCTTATGTCGCGATGGCGATCCTGACCACTTCGCTACTAATCTACTAATATAATAAATATAGAACGTTACCTGGGGTGCTCTATATGGCAAATAATTATATATATATACATATAAAAGTTTCGTTGGGAGTAAGCAAACAGCTTCACACTCCTCCTCTAAATTGCTTCTTATTTGTTAAAAAGGGGGGGCGCTCCTGACTGGCGTCACCCGATCCTTGGATGGGTACAGTATTAAATTTTGATGTAAAAATTGGAAATGATCCTTAGGATATTTGGGGGGTGTAACAAAATTCCTGATAAACGACAGAGAAAAATTAGTAAGAAAGCGGTAAGGAAGATATATTATATTTCAATAAAATTATACCGAGAAAATGAAGGACGAAGAATTTACACTAAATAGCACGTGAAACTATAAAAGTTAATAGAATAGACGACTTACCTCCTAAATGAAATCTTCAGGATTTTTACTTCTTCTTCTATTTTTTTATTATTAGGTTTTTTGTAAATTTTCTTTGTTGAAATCGGAATGGCTGCTTTAATGCGAAGCGATCGGTAGCACAGTATGAGAATAAAAGAACGAAATCGCGACAGCGTGCTTCAATAAACTATATTTGCTGACAAGTATGGCGTGCATATCCGGGTTGGCGCAGTATTGCCAGATATGCGAAAAAGAGGTTTCAGCACTTTTCGCGGACTGCTCTACCGACGTTAAGTAAGAAAGAATTCTTGTCGCCTCCGTGATGCGTTAGCGACTTATATCGTGAAATATTGAAAGTATTTGGTTACGCTTTCTTACATTTTAATAAGATTGAGTAGATACGATACTTGCAATATTCATGTATTTAAAAATAAAAAAAAAATTTGGAAAGAAATATTCCGCCTCTTGAGAAATTTTCCTTACAAAACTTGAGGTTTTGACTAAGTCTACTGAGTTCAAAATCTCAAGAAGAGAATAGCTTAACGGAAGCAAATAGAACTCTATCACTTAGTCATCTTTTTTTTCTTTTTTTTTTTTTTTTTTTTTTTGTTACTATTATCGGAATTAACTCTTTCATGAGAAGAAGAAAGATGGAACGTTACCCAAACTCCATGGATACTAATTAGATGACCACGAAAAGTAGTCTCATGCACAGCTGAGCTAACCGGGCAAAAAAAAAAGAAAATAAACTCTTAATGCAAAGATGCCACCACCTAAATCATCTCTTCAAGTCTTTGGTGTGCGACACCGACTTGTGACCTTTTTGATCCTCCACTTCATACAAATTATTGCCAATGATTTTACACACTCTTACCTTGACGAATTTAGGACATAGTTTTGCACTTATGTGCTTTGACGCGTCGCTCAAAACTTGATTCCTTTTGAAAATTTCGTCTCCTATTTTGAATTCAATCTTTCTACTACGAAGGTTATAAGTCTTCTCGTAAGCTTCATGAGTCTTCTCCAAAGCGGACTTTAAATAGGAGTGAAGAATATTCATTTTTGCGACCTTAGGTAGCCAATCTATTTCCAAATGGTTCAGTCCATTCAAATCTCTCAACAAGCGATAGTCTGCCCCGTGCTCTATCATTCGCTGACCAAATAAGGCCTCATAAGGGGACATTGTGAGGGTTGAATGTACTGTTGTGCGTAAAGCACTACTAATCGAAGACAGATGGGCATCCCAATTAGTCTGACGAGGATCCACGTAGGACCGAATGGCAGCTAGGATTGAGCGATTAACACGCTCACTAGCGTTTGACTGGGGAGCATACACCGCCGTGCGGTAATGTTTAATTCCGAAAACGTCAACTAACCTTTGAAACTCTTTACCAATGAACTGAGAGCCGTTGTCGGAGAGAATACTCTCTGGCACTCCATAAATTAAGAAAATATCATCGCGGAGGAATTTGACCACATTCTCTGCCGTCGCCTTACGTAAGGGCCTGATAGAAACGAACTTCGAGAGCTGATCCACCACGATCACGATGTAAGTATTTCCACTTCTTGATCTTGGGTAGGGCCCCATGAAATCAACGTATAAGTGTTGAACCGCCTCTCCACTTGGAAACTACTTCCCATTTCTGCTCGTAACGTAATATTTGAGGCCTTACTGGTCTTACACGTTTCACACCGGTCAACGAAAATCTTGACCTGTGTGAACATGTTCGGCCAATAAAACCTTTCTCGTAACTTATAAAGCGTTTTGACCACCCCACCGTGTGAAGCACGTGGAGGGTTGTGGGCCAGTGAGATCAGTGACTCAGTCATCTCTGATGGGACCCACAACTTCCAAATTAGGTCGTCGACCAAGGGATTGCCTATTGCATGTCTAGTACGCTTATAAATGAACCCTTCCGAGATTTTAAGATCTGGGAGTCGTTCCTGCTCCCGCCTGATATGGCTGATGAGCTCCAGGTAACCCTCCGACTTGAATGAGGGATCATCTAAGTCAATGTGGAGCACCTCCGAGGATTCGACCCGTGATAGACACGAAATAAGTGCCTGAACAGTCAACTTGTCCTCTTCATACATTCTGGACAGTGAGTCAGGTACGACGTTTAGTGTTCCCTTCCGGTGTTCTACCACAAAATCGAACCCCTGGAGACGCATACTCCACCTGGCCAATCTTCCGGTCGGATCCCTGAGACTCATCAGCCATTTCAGGCTAGAATGGTCCGTGATCACTCGAAAACGGTACCCCTCAACGTAGGGTCGGAATTTTTGAATTCCCAGAAAAGCAGCGAGACACTCACGCTCGGTGACCGAATAATTCTTCTGTGCAGCGTTCACTTTCTGGGAGAAGTAGTAGATAGGCTGCTCCGCCCCTTCTTCATTCTTCTGACAGAGAACGCACCCCATACCCGACGCAGAAGCGTCACACAAAATAACAAATTCTTTTGAAAAGTCCGGGTTGACTAACACAGGTGCTGAAGTTAAAGCTTGTTTGATACTTTCGAAGGCTTCAATAGCTTCTTGACTGAGCATGAACGCTCTTCCCTTTTTCAACGTATCAGTCAAAGGGGCAGCAAGAGTAGAGAATTTTTTCACGAACCTCCGGTACCAACCTGCCATACCCAAGAAACGTCGAACATGACGAGTGGTTGTCGGCACCGGAAAATTCGTGATAGCTGCGATTTTGTCAGGGTCCGCCTTCAAACAACCTTGTCCCACCTTATACCCGAGATAGTGGAGCTCATCAAAACAAAATTTAGACTTCTCGACATTTATTGTCAGACCCGCCCTCGTTAAGCTATTACTAACCGATTTCAGAATCCGGATGTGCTCGTCAAAATCCCTTGACACGACTAAGAGATCGTCGAGATAAACAAACACACGATCTCGAAACTCTGTCGGAATAACTCGACTCATCAAGTAGCTCAGGCTTTGCGCCACATTACAGAGACCGAAAGGCACGACTTTAAACTGGTATAACGGTCGTCCTGGTACCGTAAAGGCGGTCTTTTCCCTCGAAGATTTCTCCAGTGGTACCTGCCAGTACGCATCCTTCAGATCCACGCTTGAAATAAAGCGTGTATCTGAAAGACGCGCTAGCAGACCCTCTATATGCGCAATCGGTCTCGCATCTTTCTTGGTTACTGAGTTCACCTTCCGAAAGTCCAGACACAATCGGTTTTTACCAGGCTTGCGCACTAGCACAACTGGGGAACTCCATGCGCTGGTACTCTCTTCGATGACTCCCAATGAAAGCATGCGATCCAATTCCGCATACATGAGGGCTTGTACCACTGGAGACACCGGGTAGTACCTCTGCTTGATAGGCGTGGCGTCACCCGTATCTATACGATGCTGAACTAAGTGTGTCTTCCCAAGTCCTTGGACTGCAAAAGAAGGGAAACTGCCTACAACCTTTTGGAGTCTGCTGTACTCTTCATTACTTAGCTTTATTTGGTTGGAGGTTCTCTCGTCCGATCCCCCTAACTCAACTCTCGAAAGTTCTGAAATCAAATGAGGTGCAATATGGAACTTTTGCCAAAAGTCCACGCCTAAATATAGACGTTGAGCTAGAGACGGAACGATATATAAACTCATACTATTCCTCATGTCTTTGTACTGGATCACGGTCGTGATCACTCCAATGACTGTTTGCTTGTGCCCATCTGCAGTGGTCACAGCAGAGTCTATCTTCCGTATAACAATACCTTTTTCTTTCAGGTAATCGAGCATATTTGTACCTAGACAGCTTACGCTGGCCCCTGAATCTAAGAGACCAAGGAATTTATCACCAAAGATCTCAACGGTCACATACGGACGAGGGTCGTTAGACTCTCTGCCCACAGTCGCTGCTGCTATACTTTGATAGGTGGACCGCTTCTGTTGGAAGCGATCTCTTGTTCTTCTTATTCGTTTGGAAAATTCCGGAAAAGTTACGATTTTTTTGCGGACTTCGTAATAATTTCGTAATCTTTCGTGAAAAGGTTTCTTGTATAATAATTAGGGTTTTGGTTCTTCAATATTCGACATAGGTTTGATTTGTGTTTCAGTAATAATTTGGTTTGGCTTAAAAATAATCTTAGGAGCTTCAAGTGATGATTTGAGATCAGGGTTTTGAACTCCGGGTGCATTTAATCGGAACGAGCCCCCCCGGATGGTGGGTTGTTCCTCTTCGAGTTTCCCGCACACCTTGAGCATGATGGACTAAACGCGTCCGCCAATCCACAACGGTAACAGTCGCAGTCGCGGAAGTCATGACCCACGCCCTGACAATTCCAGCACTTCTTCGGGCTAATGTCTCTGTGGACAGTTTCCACACTCTCTGGTAATACCACAGATAAATCTCTACACGGCTCTTCGTCAACTTCATTGACAAAACGCTTCGCCGGGGGTCGATTCGTGTTCGACACTAAATTAGATCGCGTGCTCTCCTGTCGGTCAAGGAACTTCTCAATGGTGCGACACACGTATACCAATTGCCTTAAACTATGTGTGCTAAAGGTAATGAGTAGTTCTCCCATTCGTCTCTTTACATTTGTTTTTATGATTTCGATTAATTCCTTTTCCGACTTTGGAACACGCATCCTTGAATTGATCTGCAACAAGGCGTCGTAAAAATCGTTGAACGATTCGCCGGGCTGCTGTTTCTTATCGGATAGTTTTCGAGCCAGTTCTGTGTCTGTCTCCAGGCTACGGAACTGTTCAATCAATGCTGTCTGGAGTGAGAGCCATGACGTGTGTCTATTACTCTTCAAATACATCCAGTACCAAGACTCAGCAGGACCAGAAACAAAATGATGGAAACTCACCGCGAGCTCATCCCACGGGACATTGTAGCTATATCTAACCCTTTCCAGTCGGAACAAAAAATCGTCCACCGACATGTTCTTACCATCAAATTTGATTCCCCACTTGTGGTATTGTGGGTATTTACTGGTCGAGTTCGAATTAGATAGCGCTCGTGTCCGTGACGAGGAGGCCGCAGGTGAGTCATCTAGATTAAGCGCATGCATTCGCGTTAAAAAGTCGTCAATATTCGAACCCAGTGCCATATCTATCGGATGCACCGTCGGGGCATTCGGTACGGATGTTCTGTCTGAAGTGGCCGACGCGCTGCCAAGTCTTGGACTGCCGTTCCCGAAGGGACGTTCTCTGTCCTAACACGTGCAGCGTTTTGACTGATGGTCGGTTTGGGTGCCGGAGCTCTCGAAGAAGTAGGATGAGGAGGAGCAGACAAATTCGGAGGAACAGGAGAATTAGGATTGATAGTTTTACCTTGTATTAAAAGTGCAACTTGTTCTAACAGAAGAGCTTGGCTACGTGCCAACTCTTCTTTCATAAACTTCCTATCATCTAACCTGTGAAGTTCTACGGTCGCTGAAACTACTTCCTGAATATATGCTGACCGATCAGCAGCTTCTTGCAGAAGCCTTCGCTCCTCAGAAGTTGGTTCCCCGTCACTCTCTATATTAGCGACTTCGATATTGTTTCCTGAATGTTCATACGCAACTCCTGATGGTTCACTCACCTGACCACTCTGGTCTTGATTACCACCAGCGGGAGACATTATGATCACGTCTTGAAACTGTGGGTTATAAAAGCTCGTGGTGATAACTTTACGTCCCCCTCCACTTATGAATTGAGTTTAACAAAAAAAAAATGTATAAGTATATGGGAGTATCTAACTTGTTAATTCAAACAACAAAAAAAAAGTGTAAACGAAATATTTGAAGATATTCCCTTCAAACTTGGGAACCCAAAAAAAAATAAAGGTATTTAGTTCAAAAAAAAAATAAATATGTAAGGTAGCCTAGAATTGCTTCTATCCTAAGAGAAATACCTTTACCTACCTAGTCAATTAGTTAATATATGTAATTCAAAAATAAATATCTCGATACCTTAGATACTACTGAATCCTATATTAATGACTTCATAAACCAATAACTCTAACCTTAAGAATGTGAAACTCACAACTTCCTATTCTTAAAGATTTAAGTCTCGAAACTGTCTTTTAAACAAGCGGAATAACTCACAATTTAACCGCCTTGCTGAACTAATGAACTATAGTCTTTACACTTACAGGCCAATTTTTATATAAACTTCTCGATACTTAGATTCTCTTATCAAAAAAAAATTCTTAACTAAATAGTGCTTATCTAAGTTTTTCATAAAAAGATTCGGAAGTGGGCAACTCCCGTTGGAACAAGGTGTGTAAGGAAATCGGTTCGCAACTAACTGATTCCTCGACTTACAAAAAAAAAATTAAAATCTTTAGTGTGTGTAGACTCAAAACTATTCGTGCTAAAAAAAAAAAATCTACCAAGCGAAAGAGTCTTAATCAGAAGTGGTGCGGGATCATTATGCTACTGCAGACGTGCGTCAGGATCTAGATCCTTAACCACCGGTTAGCATTTCATGACCCACACAACCTCCTTAAAATACATCCCTCTAGTCGGCAAATTCTTAAGTCTGTGTGTTGTGGGTTATTTATTATCCGCAAGGGATTGAAAGACAAATTAAAATAAGTTTGACAGAGAGGAAATCCTCTGGCGAGTAAACAGCTTCTGCAACTGACGTGCGTCAGGACATTATTCACTAACCACCGGTCAGAAGACCTGCTCGCTCTACCTACGAAATCCCTTTTCTTGTTAACGTTCTAGAACTTCTATAATTCCGCAATCTGTCAACTAGGCAGACCTGCCCAGTCCGGACAAAATCATAGAAATTCCTATACAACGAGAGGGTGAAGAATCTGAGAGTGGACCTAATGCAACCGACGAGACTCGGGATCTTGATCACCAAATATCCGGACAAAATAGCCTCCATTCTCAATCTCCGATGATATTCCTCTAACAAGAAAAATAGTCAACCTACAAGAACTGTCTTCAAAACGAATTTTTCCAACAAAAAAATTATTATTTTTCCACCGAAACTCACTTAACTTTCCAAAAATTCAAAAATCAACCTAACTCTGCGTGAATCTTTCCTTTTGGTCGTTCGGTTATTCGGGCCCCACGTTGGGCGCCATCTGTAACGTTGATAATATGAAGGGAGGACTATAATAGTGTATCGTCCTCACACATAGGTACACTCCTTCCATCACACGACCACAGAAACGTGGACCGATACAGGCTCTTTCTGAATCTGATCCCTAAATCAAGAATCCCCGAAACAGTCAGATCCTACTCTTCACTGGTCCACGTCTATCCTTTGGATATGAACTGGTGTCCACCATATCCTTATACTTCTGAACACTGACAAAACCCTAAACTTTTCACGACCTCAAAACATCTCCTTATATCTTTCGACCTTTAAATACTCGTTCTATATTTGAGAAGTCATAGGTATCATTCTTAGACAAAGAAGCAGTAAGCTGGCAGTCCCAACTTTAATAAAAGAGTAGATAACTACTACTCCAACGTCCAGGGAATAGACCTCGGTCCAGCCCTACTGCTTACCATGTCTCAAACCTCGGAAACGGAAGGAATCATCCACTCTCCGCATCGTCTCAACCTCACCCAAGACAATAATCACTATACTCCTCAGGTGGTACTGGTACGACGCGAAAGAAAGAGTTGTCTACGATCAACCATCGCTTAAATGATCTGCAGCCACCCTGCCCTTTTGTAGCTCAGCCTAAAGGGGGCGGGTTCTTGCTCTGGGATCATAGACGTGTGTTACGTTTTTTTTTTATACTGCAGATCTGAGTTCGGGTGTTTTGAACTCTAATAGATTTTTACTCGCTGGGGCCCGTTCAACAATAACAACCAACTCAACCAAAAAAAAAGAAAAACGAAAAGGAACACTGAGTTAACTTGACTTAGTGCACCCCCAAAAATAAATATCTTGCGCTGCTTCCCAGTAGGAAAATAAACACAAAGAAAAGTAAAGTGATTTCATTCACACAACAGACTCCACACGAAAGTGTAAAAGTGGTATATATAGCTGTCAGTATATACCTTGAACTAAATTAACTCCACAACCATCAAACGTTCAACAATAATCTAATGGGGGAGGGAGGTGTCTAACTTGAGGAAGGGGGGGGGGGGGTCAAAGATGTTGTAAAGAACCCCCGATTTGGTCTCTTAACCCACCCATGATTGAAGCCAGAATCAACTCTCTCATGCTCCAAACCATTGTTCTTTATGGACCATAAAAAAAAATTCTTTAAAAGAACCCCTATACTTAACCTTGTTGCACCCTTACTTCACCTTGCCCATTGTAGAGTTCCACTCCCTATGGTATAGTCACCTTACTCAAACATAATACCTCCTCGTAAATAGCAATCAATTGAAATTTCTTTGAACATACTGTGTCTTTTATTCAATAATACTTAAAGCTAACAGAATATGTCTTAAAAACTACCTGAAACTAACCATATCTAATTTACTTTTGTATTATTATTCAAAAAAAAAGAATAATTGAAATTCAAAAACTGATGTAGAATTATAAAACTTCAACCAAAAAGATTTTTAAGAAAAAAGAATTAAATTCTGTTCAACGAACAATGTTTCGTAATATTATTTATCATTTAATACTAACCTATTACAACTTGTACCAAAAGATTAAAAATAAAAAGGTAATGATTTAGCTTAACGTATTTAATACTGACTCTATTCCTTAGTTATCCAATAATAATAATGCAAAAGAAGATAATAATATTATCCAAACCAAAAAGAAAACTTGAGTGCTATCGCACTTATACGAGATATACCGTTTTTTGTTTCTTTTTACTTTTTCTCTTTTTTTTTTTTATCACCGACATGAAAGAATCGTCCCTTTTATATAAAAGGTCACTGACTCCAGATTCAATATCTGAGACGGACGACCTCGCTTCGTATTTGATAGACGGTTAAGTACTTTTCCCGGTCGCAATTCATCCGGATTATAGGTAACTTTTATTCCGCTTATTAATTTTTGGAAATAGGTATGATGAGTTATTTAGTTGTCAACCCAAAAAAAAAATTTCTCAAACCGTTTGTTCGAGGGACCAATAAATATAAATTTTTCTAAATTCAATGTTTATATGTGTATATAATAGAAATTCAAAAAAAAAATCTATTCCATATTGAATATGTCTATAAGTTTACCAATTACCAATGAGTGTTTCGAAACCTGAAACAATCCCATATACCATCGCAGCAGTGCACTCCTGGTAGGCTAAGAAGTTTATGATTAGTATCTGTACAAAAAGGATTATATACATATATATATTCTTAAGAGTATCAAAATATATATTGGTCTCAAATTAGCTGTTGGAGTATGGTGAGATTCTAATCCGCACCTGTAAATCTATAATATCAGAGTGGAGGACGTGACTCAATCTGATGGTCACTCGTTATGTTTAGATACAAAAATAAAAAAAAACAAATAGGCTTAAGATAGACGCGAGTAAATCAACAAAAAAAAATTAATCAATCGACCGAATAATACTGTAGGAACAAACGATATTCGAAAAAGATATCATATATCATCACGACGAATATATCTAAGATACTTTATCTATTAAGGGTGATAAGTATCTCAACTTAATATGGCAAATTATCGATTCGGAGTTCGCGATACATTCGACAATCGTATTGGCCGACCGCGTCACGCTCAAGAACCGAGAGTGGATTCTGCTTCAGATTTTATAAATTGTATCTGAAAAAAGTAGTTGGATACTTTAAAGGAATTTAGCCTTACAATGCTTATAAATTAATTTCCTGACTTTTTTCTTTTCTTTGGCTCTTATATAGGACAATTACAATAACAAAAAAAAACAACAATAAGAAAATACAAAATAAAAGAAAGATTAAGTGGATAAAAAAAAAATGACTACTATATTGTCTATCATAACCTATGTATACATGTCTAATTAATAGGACTTGACTTAATCTGAAGTGGTTAGCCGGATCGATATTCTAGAGAACGATGTGGCGACTGATGTCATGTGACGATTCCTTTGATGAACGGATGTAATTTTTCGCGACGAAATTGGGCTGACAAATATTTTCAGCTTTCGAAGGATTTGGTCGTAAATAACGTTTTTTTTATAATTATCTCACTTGGTAGATACTACCGCACTTCTTGCCATATATACATATAACCATAGGACTACAACTGTGGATTTACAGATCACTTTCTGGACTGTTAGTACGCCTCACAGTCGGATTTCCATTTTTGCAAATCCTTACGCGTGACTTGGCGTCTTAGCGGCGTCTGATTTTTATGGATGTCTCGTTGTAGTGTCTACCCCACGAGATCTCCACACAACGAGGTTAATTCAGCCTGTCCTGTATTAGGAGGAATTGTTTGACTTTTCTTGCTTTTTTTTTTTTTTTTTTGCTTATGTCGCGATGGCGATCCTGACCACTTCGCTACTAATCTACTAATATAATAAATATAGAACGTTACCTGGGGTGCTCTATATGGCAAATAATTATATATATATACATATAAAAGTTTCGTTGGGAGTAAGCAAACAGCTTCACACTCCTCCTCTAAATTGCTTCTTATTTGTTAAAAAGGGGGGGCGCTCCTGACTGGCGTCACCCGATCCTTGGATGGGTACAGTATTAAATTTTGATGTAAAAATTGGAAATGATCCTTAGGATATTTGGGGGGTGTAACAAAATTCCTGATAAACGACAGAGAAAAATTAGTAAGAAAGCGGTAAGGAAGATATATTATATTTCAATAAAATTATACCGAGAAAATGAAGGACGAAGAATTTACACTAAATAGCACGTTAAACTATAAAAGTTAATAGAATAGACGACTTACCTCCTAAATGAAATCTTCAGGATTTTTACTTCTTCTTCTATTTTTTATTATTAGGTTTTTTGTAAATTTTCTTTGTTGAAATCGGAATGGCTGCTTTAATGCGAAGCGATCGGTAGCACAGTATGAGAATAAAAGAACGAAATCGCTACAGCGTGCTTCAATAAACTACAGTCAAACTTCGATAACTCGAACTACTATTATCCACAATAAAAGTTCGACTTATCAAGACTTCGAGTTATCCAAATTATTTATCAAAATTAAAACAATTAAACAATTCAATATTTGAAATACATACATATGCATAATGCACAACACTTTTTTGCTTTGTACATACATAAGTTGTACGTACATAAGTTGTTACACCATACACAAAATTATTGCATGTATTTAGTTATTTGGGTCTGAGTAGTTTTTTTTTATTGTTTTTTTTTTTCAAGAAAAAAGGATTCTAATTTATTTAAAGCTGCATAAATTTCATCTGTTGTATTGTCACACGTTTGCAAATATAAATTCAAATTGTCAAATGTGCTACAACATGCTTCGAAGGCTGTTGAATGAATTCCTCTACCGAAGTCTTGTCTTCACTTTCTATATCAATTGAAGTTGGAAATTGTACAAAGAATCTGTTACAAAAACAACCAAGCAATAACTATGTAGATAAATTAAAAAATAATGCAAAAATATTGAAATGTTCACCGCATTAAATAAAAATTTTCTGTAGGTACCTACTTACAACTTCAAAATTTCTTAAACCTACTAATATCATGTGTGTACGTAGGTATCTCGTTTTCAAATGAAAATTCCCTTTAAAAATTCGAATTTCAAAATTTTCAATTTCAATTTCAATTTTATTGAACATATTATTTACAATTTGACTTATAACTATTAAGATACATTGATTATTTTTTTACATTTTTTGTTGGCACATAGGGGGCCTAACTTAATACATTGACTTAAATTAAATAATAATAATAATAATAATACATATTTATTATACATGAATGGTTTACTTAAGATTAAGAGTCGGTTGACTTGTTGATCTCGGGGTGTTCAGTCCCGGTTGTCCAGTTGGTGGGTTAGGTGTTGTTGAGGGGTTTGAGCTGGTGCTCAGCCACGGTGGTAGGCTGACACTGCGTCAGTGTAAAATGAGACTGCTACTCCGTTGTCCGTTGGCATCCTTTCGAGTATATCCATGGCACTTAGATACCTAGGTGCTGGATGTCGTTCTTCGGTGGTCATCCTTCTTATCAGTGGGTTTGCGTGGTTGGCGGTGTTACAGATGATTTTCTTTGCTGATTCTATGAGGTATTGGTCCAGTGGCTTGATTTTGGCTTCTTCGTAGAGTTTATGGTTGCTGGGGTATCTGAGCCGTTGTCGATCGAACTTCTAAATTTCTTAAACCTACTAATATTATGTGTAATATGTAGGTATCTCGTTTTCAAATGAAAATTCCCTTCAAAAATTCGAATTTCAAAAATGCATTTTTTCTCACTAAATGGGAATTCCCCTAAAATGTTCGACTTAGTTGATGCATATGCCATATTTTTTGTTCGAGTTATAAAGAAAATCGAGTTATAAAAGTTCGAGTTATTAGGGAAAAAATGTATGAGATTTGAACTCTAAACGCTGCTGCCACATAATTTTGTTCGAGTTATAAAAAAATCGAGTTATCGAAGTTTGACTGTATATTTGCTGACAAGTATGGCGTGCATATCCGGGTTGGCGCAGTATTGCCAGATATGCGAAAAAGAGGTTTAAGCACTTTTCGCGGACTGCTCTACCGACGTTAAGTAAGAAAGAATTCTTGTCGCCTCCGTGATGCGTTAGCGACTTATATCGTGAAATATTGAAAGCACTGTTGGAAAAAGCCTTACTATTGTACTGAATTCAGTACAATTTGATTTTCTCAGTACGTAAGTACATCTTTGCCATTTTCAGTACAATTTTGAATTGTTTGTAGAAAACTGATATATAACTGATATTATACCCAAAGCCCAATTACCCAATATCAAAACCTTCCCCACTTGGGCTGAATGCGCTCATTTGATTTTAAATAGTGAACATCTGAACGTCAATTCGATGACTTTTCTGCATTCTTTGTTTTTCTTTGTCTTAAGGTCTTAAATGTTAAGTTATATTTCACTATTTTATCGTGTATTTCTTAAAAATAATTAATGATGTTAATTTGGAAATGCAATCCGAAGATCTAAGAGTACATATTTTGCTTCCAAGAATGAAAGTTATTTTAAAACAATTACGTAGAAATTTAAAGGTAAGGGAATCTTTTGATGAAAATCCAATAAACTCAAATAAACTTTTAGAAAATCACCTACCAGTTATGGAGATATATTGCAACACCGAATGTGCAATCTCATACACTTCGAAAAAGTTCAGTGAAAAAGATATACAGAGCTTCAAAAATCATGCTAAATGTTTTACTTATAACATTTCTGCAAGAAATTAGAAGAAGATTGAATTTCGATGACTTTTTCTTAAACGCACTTCAAAATTTCTCACAAAGTGCAGTATTGGATGGTCAAGTTAACTCTAACTTTCAATATGTTTTAATTTTTTTTCTAATGAACACAAAAACATTGAAGCTATAAACAACGAATATAAAGCTCTAGATGACTGCGAATATATTAAGAAACTGAGAAATGTATCTGTATAGGCATTTTGGGTCAAAATTGGGCTTTTAAAAAATGAATGCAATGAGTTTATGTTTCAAAATATTCATCGAAGTATTCAGGGTACCTATGTGTTCCTCATTCTCCACCAAACGTTGGAAGAATTTTGTATGGTAAAATATAATAAAAACTAAATTAAAAAATCGGTTACAAGTTCCAACGTGTTCTGCACTGATAAAAACCAAAAAAACAAAAAGGAATGTTGTCACAGTTTTGTAATTAATAAAGATCTTGTGAATTATAACGTGACAAATAATCCTCTTCAAAAAGAATAACTTTTTAAGTACAACTTATTTAATGTTAATTACATAACTAACTTTGTATTACTTACTGATCTAAGGCACCAGTTATACCTATCATTGTAACTGACCATTTAAAATTTCCATTTTTAATTTTCAGATCTTTAGGAAGCAAAATCAGTGATTATTTTAATGGCAAAATAAACCTGATAGTTTAATAATGATTTAGAATTTTAAAAACCTCAAAACTAAAAATCTAAATACACAATGACGATATTCAATGAAAGCTACAACTGGCTCAGATTACTGTGATACGGGATCCGTTCGTTATTTCTTTAGCTATAGTAATGAAGTTCCTATACTATGTTACCTTAATATTTATAACAAGTGAATGGTTCTTGTTAATAAATAAATTTTATTTTTGAATTTGTGTGTTTGCTAGTTTTTATGAATTTAAAAGAGCCCAGTATTTGTTCTCTTTCAGTACTATTTTGTTTCAGCGTTCAGTACAATTGAAAAATGTCGATTTCCATCACTGATTGAAAGTATTTGGTTACGCTTTCTTACATTTTAATAAGATTGAGTAGATACGATACTTGCAATATTCATGTATTTAAAAATAAAAAAAAAATTTGGAAAGAAATATTCCGCCTCTTGAGAAATTTTCCTTACAAGCTCAGAGGAAAGAAACGGTAGGGAATTCTTAAAGAATATATATAATAATAATAAAATAATGATAATAATAAACGCAAATACTAAGAATAATTCTGCTCTACTCTATCTAACGTCTCTAACCAATTTCTACCAAAAGTTAGATTGGCTTCTCAAGACAGAATAAATTCCGCCAAGCAATCAATGCCTATCTGTCGCCGAAAACACCTTAATTGGATTTGCATTCCTCTTCTTATATTTATGGCTAAAAGGCAGTGTGAATTATAAGAAGAGGAAGCGACAAAATCGTATGAAATTAAAATAACTAAATGGTGGTTGCGCAATATGCATTGTTTACCACGTATGTATATATATATCATATATATATGACATGCGTAGTACTTCGTGGGTGCATAGTGGTTGAGATCGTATATAAATAAATAAATATATGATATGCTATTGACAAATATATGATAATAATTAGGGTATTTGTAACGCTTCGTTACAGATTATTCGATCAAAAACGTTTGAAGAAGGTCTTGATACATTTAAAAAGGTATTAAAGATAGCTCAAGATCACGGCCTTCAAATCAACTGGAAAAAATGTCAATTTTTTAAGAAGAGAATAGATTATCTAGGACATACAGTTGAAAATGGTTTTGTTCGCCCAGGAAATGAAATAATAAAAGCTATCATTAACTATCCTATGCCTAATAAAAATGTTAAACAAATTCAGAGTTTTCTAGGACTTGCTTCCTATTTTCGGAAATTTATTGCTAATTTTGCTTTAATAGCAAAACCTCTGTCAGACCTTCTTAAAAAGAATACTTCATTCATATTCGGCATAAAGCAAACTCGGCCTTTGAAAAATTGAAGTCTGAATTAGCAAAGGATCCAGTCCTTCAGTTATTTAAGTATGCCTCTTATACCGAGGTTCACACTGACGACTCCCAGAATGGCTATGCTGCAGTAATGCTGCAGAAAAATAATGAAATAGGTGAGATGCACCCAGTACAATACTTAAGTTGTAGGAAAACAACAGATTCAGAGAAGAAATTTCATTCATACGAGCTAGAAGCGCTAGCCGTAGTTCAAGCTTTTAAAAAATGGAGACCCTATCTCCTCGGACATAAAGTTAAAGTTATTACAGATTGTAATGCTTTTGCCGCTACGTTAAAGAAAAAGGATGTTCCCTTGAAAGTAGCTCGATGGGCACTTTATCTGCAAGAATTCGATATAGACATTGTACATCGTGCTGGTACTCAGATGCGTCATGTTGACGCACTCAGCAGAGAGATTCTGGTTATTGATGCCACAGTGTCTCATCAGTTAAGACAAGCTTAATCTGATGATGCTAATTTAAATGCTTTAAAGATAATTTTAAAAGACCGTGAATACGAAGACTACTTTTTAAAAAATGACTTGGTTTACAAATTACATAACGGAAATGAATTGCTGGTCATTCCTACCTCTATGGAGAATGGAATCATCCAGCAGATGCATGAACAGGGACATTTTGCTTCGAAAAAAACATCAGACCTTTTACTTAAACAGTATTTCATACCAGAGTATCGCAAAAAGATAGAAAAGTTCATTAAAAGCATTCCCTGTATCCTTTCAGAAAGAAAGAGTGGAAGACAGTAATGTTTTCTTAATCCGATTGAAAAAGAAGATAGGCCGCTTCATGTTGACCATTTAGGAATTTTAGAAATTACTCAAAAACGTTATAAACATATTTTCGCCGTTGTGGATGCTTTTACAAAATTTATATGGTTATACCCGACCAAAAGTACCTCAAGTGAAGAAGTAATTGATAGGTTAAAAAAGCAATCTGACGTTTTCGATAATCCAACTAGGATTATATCAGATCGTGGTTCGGCATTTACCTCTAATCAATTCAAAGAATAACAACAACACAAACATATATGGGTGATTCTCTGCCAATTGTGATTTTTTAAATAAGAATTTTGCTCAAATTAAAAATCATTGAACATTTATTTTTTTTGTTTTATTTGTCTTTAAATACCCATGGTATTAAATCTGTAAGACCATTTTACTACAACTTTTAAGGAACAAAAAATACCGTAAAAAGTACTAAATCTCGAAGACATGGTTCTGATACTGATTTTTTATTTTTGAATTTTTATACGTTCTCACGTTTTGACGTTTTCAACTTTAAAAGCCAATGTTTTATTCAAAATTGTATGTTTTTTAGATTTTCAAATCTGTTCTTTGAGGTTGGAGTCTTTATTTTTATGCCAGGTTATAACTCAACATTTATTGCACAAATTTGTTTTAATATGTTTTGTCCGAAGTACAGGTACCATTCTTAATAAAAAAATAACAACATTTTTAGCAAAATTGCTTGAAATCATTTAATTTAAGTTCATCATAAAAAAATATACCACGGTACTGACACCCACGGTACTGACATTTAGGCTTTAATATAACCTCATATCTCAAAGCGTCTGAGAAAAATAAAATCCGTTGTAATTTTAACTTATATGATTTAAAAAGAAATACAATATTCTAAAAATCACCCCAACAAATTTCATAACGCCCTTGGATAATACTACCACGGTACTGACAGGTAATTTTGTGACACACGATTTTAGAATAAAAACACTTCACTATTACAGCAAAATTACGTATGTAAAATAAATTGACTTTTGTTAACAATAAATAAATAGTGCCTCTTTCAAAACAGTACCACACAAATGCCATGAAACTAAAAACAAAATGGCGGTTCAGCGGTAAACCTTTTGAGTTCAAAAAGAAAATGAAATCCGCGGACAACATTCAATTATTATTATTTAATTAGAGAGCAAATATTTTGACTTGATATTCTCAAAATATAATCAAGCAAATATTGTACTCAAACTTTTCTGAGAACAACATTTTTATTAAATGATGTATTTTAATAGAAAATTGTAGATTTAACTGGAAAAACAAGGATGGGACATGCCACGGTACTGACATTTTGCGTATACTTTTTCAAGTCAAGAGGAAAGGGTAGCAAATTTGTAAACAATCTGTAATGTAAATTGTAATACCAACTTATTTCCACAGTTCAAACCAGAAATTGTTTCATTGCCATAACCATTGTGACCATAAAGACGACGGATAACAAGATTTTATATCTTATCCACTTTTTGAACTATAATTCAATTTTGTCAATTAAAATATCTATAACATTTAGGGTTTGTTTCACAATGTCTGAGTAAAGTTCTAATTAGTTATCCGACATTTAATTTATCCTAAAATTAAATCCTCCCATTAAAAAACTTTGCGTTTCACAATGATCAATAAGCTATTCCTTCGTTATTCCAGTTTTCCAGACAAATTAAATTCGACTAATGTCAAATATTAAAGAAAAATTATTTATTAAATCAAAAAGTTAATTTTGCAGTGTCGGTCGTCTTATTGTACGTCTTAAAAGTGTCGAAAGGATTGATTCCAAGAGCTCTGGATAATAACAAATAAGTGGGTTGAAGCGAAGTGTGTTGAATCGAAGTGTGTGTGATCAGTGACAGATTTGAATGTTTTAATTGGCAGTTTAATTTGCTAATCGGCACTTTATCTGGCCAGTAAAATACTTAGAACTTTAATTGCCAATTAGGCGTATTCAGACATTGTGAAACGTAAAAATGAGGTTGTTAATTGTTGAATAAGTTCCATGTAGCTTAATTGGAACTTTAATCAGACTTTGTGAAACAAACCCTTAAAATGTTAACTGGAATTGAGATGCAAATTACATCTACTTCTGACTTACATAGCCTTGCTAAAGCTTTAGATAATGAACTATATAATGAATTAAATCACGAAAGAGATGAGATTCGACTGTTGGCGAAAGAAAATATACGTTAAGTCCAGGAGGAAAATAGGCAAAGTTTTGACAAAAAAAGAAAACCCCCTATTAAATACAAAAAAGATAAATTAGTGGCTATAAAGAGAACTCAAATGACACAAGAGAAATTGGCCACGAAATTTGTTGGCCTTTATAAAATATCATATGTAGGAAAAAGAAATCGGTACCATGTAGTTAAGGTAGGTGAACATGACAGTCCTAATAAAACGACCAGTGTAACGGACTATATTAAAAGGTGGGATGAAAATATTCGAGACGAATAAAAACAGGACGGCCGAGTGTAGGAACGAGACAGCTTTGTTCCTTTATCCTTTATTCTGTATTCTCTATTCTTTATTCCTTATTCCTTTGCTTGTATAAAATTACTTCAGTTGCTGTTAAAATCTTGGACGGAGAAGTCGCAGTAATAAAAAGTATCTCATTAAATTGGAATTACGTGTTTTTATTGAACTTATTGGTAAATCAGATACGATACTACATAAGTTATGAGTGCTCGGTGGTCTACATGCTAATACGTTGAGGCCGCATGGTTGTATTCGAGTGTAGGCATTGACGTATTATATATGGTTTTTTCGAGTCTTTTGACTCAAGCCGTAGATTAAAACGTTTTTACAAGTTGAGAGCTGTGTAAGTTGAAATTATATAGTGCATAAAATGGCTAAAACACGTTATAGCAATGCGATTCGATACGAAATAATAGAAAAGTTCCAAGCCGGTATAAAACAAAAAGTAATCGCTGAAATCTTAAAAATTCCAACGTCAACGGTTTGCGACATCATTAAAAAATTTAAAAGTGGAAAATCAGTAGAAGCAGATCATTTTGGTGGACGCCCTCGCAAAACAACAATTAAAACTGATAGGCGCATAAAGAATTTCGTGCTTAACGACCCTTTTGCGACTTCAAAGACAATTTGTGATGAACTTAATCTACCCATAGGGCCAAGTACGGTCAGGAAGCTTTTAAGAGATTTCGGTCTTTTTGCATTTCGACCAGCTAAAAAACCTCTTCTTAGTGCTAAACATCGTAAAAAAAGGTAATCCGTAAAAGGTATTTGGGAAAGACTTAAAATTCCTTATCAAAACATTTAACCCAGGGTTGAATTTGCAAAAAACCATCTTAACCCGTCTTTAAGCAAATGGAGGAGCGTGCTTTTCAGTGATGAAAGCAAATTCAACTTATTTTACTCCGATGGTGCAAGGGCAGTGAGGCGCTCAAAAGGTACGCGATTAAAGCCTGCAAATGGTTTGGGGCTGTTTTTCAGGAGCAGGCTGCGGTCCTATACACCAAATCACAGGAATTATGGACCGTTTCCAATATAGGGACATTTTGGAGTCAGTAATGCTTCCATACGCAGAGGAAGAAATGCCTCTGCGTTGGGTTTTTCAGCAGGATAATGACCCCAAACATTCTTCAAAGCTTCTAAAAGAGTGGTTTGCAACTAAAAATATTGGTGTCTTAGAATGGTCATCTCAATCACCCGATTTAAACCCACTAGAAAACTTGTGGGCCATTTTAAAAAGGCGGGTTGGGAAAAAAAAGCACACTTCTCTTTTTCCAGCTTTGAAAAATGAATGGGAGAATATTCATGCTTCTGTTTTCGAGAATTTAATCCAGTCAATGCCTCGTCGATGCTAAAATCCGGTTAATTTGTCACATTAAAATTTTGAATTAACTTTAATTTTTTGAATTCTTTTTGTTTTGATGGATAAAGTTTAATGGTTTTTGTTTCAAATAATAAAATTGTTCAATAAAAATGGGAAAAAATTGCAAACATTTGATTTTTTCATTTTTATATCACAAACCAATCAATGCAGTTTACCAAAAAATCCGGAATGTTTTTCACACCACTGTATATCAATAAAAGAGTATCTTTGGCTGCTCGTAATAGCGAGTTTTATGGCATGACCACCAAGACCCAAGAGCGCTGGTGTAAACTGGAACACGAGTGAAGTTGGTTACTAGCAGTCCATATATATTACGTCAATGCAAATGGCAATTTTTTTATAAATAGACGTTGAATTTAGTAAAAAATTTTTTTCCCGTCCAAACAAAACAGAGTAGCTACGACACTGTTAATCTTTAGAAGGAATAAGTATTTTGACAATACGATTACAATACTTATGGCCAGTTGCACCAAAATCCACTAAAACCAGTTTTTGCTAAAATTCTAATAAAATTTATCGGCTTGATAAATTTTTTGGGTGTGGAATGCATTTCTCTGATTTTTTAGCTAAAATGCTGTTTGCGAACCATCCCTGGATTTTGTCAGCTAATTTTTTTGAACTGAACGAAAAAGCTTCATTAGGGTAAGTAAGATAGCGATATGAGAGATGATACCTGGTTTAAAATGGAAGTGAGTGACTACCCTTTTGAAATTTGTATTGTAGCTGAAGAAGAGTTCTATCCTTTTTTGTTTCACCACACACATTTTTCTTGCTGAAAAAAAATTTTTTTCACCACCATTTCTTTTTTGTTGAAAAGAATTGATGTAGGTATGTTACCTTGAATAGGAAATAATTGAAAAGAAAAATAATGGATTTTACCTGCTCATTTTTGTTTTTATTTATTTTTAACCTCCAACGTTTAATGTTGAAATTTTTTTTTATTGTAATTTTCAAATGTCCTATCAAAAGTGAAATATTTTTTTTGAAGACATTTTCGTTAAAACTCGCTTTTAAAATTTAACTGGAGGAAAATGGCATTTTAGTTTATTGGCCTTTTAAAACTAAAATTGGTTGGTGCAACCGATAAATGCCATTTTAAAATTTAACGAAGCAGTAAATATTTAAAAGCGTTTGGTGCAACTTTCCATTAGTCGAAAATCCTACCGAATCACTAAGGAGCATTTACCATCAAAAACCGGACAAAAGTCAAAAAAAAAATATGGTGGATGCCGCCCTAATTTTCCTAGAATGTAGTCAACACATTGTTCTATCAGAAACCGGCCACTTCGCCCTGAAGGTTGTCGAAAGATAGATTTCTTTGTGTTCATGAATAATTTGGTGGAAATTTTTGTTTTTTTTTTTAAGTTTTAGCGTACACAAGATTAATAAAAAAGTGAAGTGCACAAAAAAAGTGATGGATCTTGAAGGACATGGTATGTCCTTAATTTATATCTGTTATTTGTTACATTATGTTGAATATTTTTTCATTTTCTGGTAAAAACATTAATATCATGTATTTTTATTTATGTTGCGGGGGTGGTCGAGTTAAATTTCTTATATATAAAATACAGATATTATATTGTAAAGGCAAATTTCCCCCCTCTTTCCCCCTTAAAACAAATTATTTAAAGTTGACAAGTTTTTGAGAAATTAAAAAAATTAAAAGTACTTTTTTCTAAAAAAACACTTTTTTGGTTTTCCCAAGTTAGATTCGCTCAGGTCAGTTATTAAACTAGCGGAGTATACCTTTTTATTTTTTTTTGATACCATTCGATTTTTAGCAAATTTTAACAAACAAAAATTTATTAACTGGATTAACTAGATTTCATCTTTTTTGAAAAAAATACTCTACATTTTTTTTAATTTCTCAAAAAATAACAAACATTTTAGCATCCGGTTTTCTGTTTTTTATTAAAAATTAATAACAGCATTGATTTTTTAAAGCAAAAATTATGCTTAATTACATAAAATTTTGAAAAAAATTTGTATGAAATTTTGTTTTAAATTTTTTTTCTTCAAAATTTCGAGTTTAAAATGAATTTTTCAAAAACTATTTACTAACACAACTTAATTTAAAATGAAAATTAAAGAAGAGATTTCTGGCTTTCTAAAAAAAAAACTAGCATGGAATTGTAAGTTTAACCGTTGTTTTTAAATAATTTGTTTTTCCGTTTTAAGTCATTTTTTTAGAAAATTGCCCCTCCCGCCTAAACGGGGAAATAGACCCCCTCTTCTATACGACTTTTTTCTTGTCTTAACCCAACCTACTCACTCTGACTTTTTGGTGAACGTTGGGTGCTTTCATAAATGCATGGTTACGAAAGTCTGACGAATGCATAGACTTTCATAAATGCAAATGATAAAGGTCAGATTTTCATAAAAGCAAAACGCAAATATTTGCAGCGCAAATGTGCAACTATAAAAACTCACATGCAATCTGAAATTCTTTCTTATAGAAAGAGTGTTGCACACACTCCACCATCTTTGGAATAGCCATCTCCTTCCCACCAGTATATCGTTAATAGGAAACTTTTTTATTTTTTTCTTGTATTCCTCTTTGTCATTACGTTTGCCTCGATGAAATTTTTTCTCTAAAATCTCCCTCTGTCTATTTTCGTAGATGCGAATTAAAAAAAAAAAACCAATCCTATAGGTGCAGTAATTAAAGAGTTGTGAGGTGATGAATAAAACAACAGAAATATGTGAATATCTGTGTTAAAAAAAAATTTTACAAAACAAGTAGGTAGATCAATAATATCTATAACGTTAAACACAGCTGTATGATTTTGAGATTTTTTAAAGCATTCGTTAAAAATAGAAAATTAAAAAAAGTGTAAAAATTTACATATGACGCAAATCAGAAAAAGTGTTCATAAATGCAACGTAAAACACATGCGCAAATATTTTATATGACGTTAATATGATTGCAAATGGATCGCATGTAAATAAAGCAACCATGCATTTATGAAAGCACCCCTTATACCAACCACTCTGTATATACATAGTAAATTTTATTTTATTATGTTTATAATAAGTTAACAAAGTTCCTTACAAAATATAATTCATTTTTACATTCACTTATGTGTTTTAAGCTATTTCCAAACAAAAACTCGTTTAAAATAATTTTGTCCGGTTTTTGAGGCTAAATGCTCATTAGTGCGACTACGTCAAACAAATAAAATAAAAATAGAATAAAAATAATCGGTTTAGGTGATATAATTTTATTAATTAATGATGAATACTTAAACTTCAGCAATGTTATTTGCTGAATTGCAAAGAAGGAGAAAGAAGCATATTCAGGGCGATGAAAATATAGTGAAATAGGTAGGTAGTTGATTATTATGAAATAGTTGCCGAATTGCTTCAAAACAATTCAGATCAATGAAAATGATTATTAATGAAAACTTCACATGTAGGAAGTTACATAGTTGGGGTATATGACCCACGTGCATATTATTCCCATTCTGAGATGGAAATATATTTATAATTGTAGAGCCGAGAACAAAGGTAAGCCTATCGTCGACTTTAAGTGAAGCCAGAACCCCAACCTCAAAATTTTGGGTCGAAATATATCAGATTCGTTTGTCCAGGCAAAATTTTCGTTTATCTACCCTAGGAAAAAAGTTATTAATCTTTTTTTCATAGGAACACCCCCACTAACTAAAAAGTAGTCTACGGCCCGCTATTGATAACTTAGGAGGATGGGCCATGGTGCATTCGTTTGTCCACCCGCCGATACTGATGGTCCACCAATTTTCATTTTTCCACCCTTAGTACAAAACTATTCTCTCAATACTATTCCATCTGAATTTTCAAACAAAAAATTCTCATCTGAAAATTCAGATCCAAGTGGTTTGTGGTGGGGGAAGTTCCAAATCAGCTAAAGCACTGCACGTAAAAGTTGAACTTTATAATTTTCGTGTTGTTGGTGGTTGATTTATTTAGTTTTCGTTATGAAAATTCAATACTTATTTAAATGAACGAACTTTTCGTTTATTGTTTAGTGAATTTTTAAATCAACAATTTTTTATATTGTTCAGAAATTCAATTTTTTATATTGATGTTTGGAAAGTTTCTAAATTTTTGTAGACCATACATATCAATAAAAAGACTTTTAATGAAATTATTAAAAGCTGTTGCTGATTTAGTTACATATAATTTTATCCTCACAACTACTCACGCTCAATGTTTAATTTAAGTATGTAAATTGTTCGAATAAAATTTACATTTTTTTTTGAGTCTCTAAAGACCCGACAGCGCTTACGCGAAGTTATAGCATTTGGGGTAGGTGCGATGTTGGCTTTAAATCCCCTGATTCTTTAAATACAAAAGAAACTGCATACACCCAACCTCGCACCTACCCCAAATCCTATAGTGTACCCAAGCAGGGGGGTTGCAGGGGGCAGCATGCACCCCCATACATACCTCACTGTTTATGCGCCGTAATGATGGGTGCTAACACTGTATTTATGTAAGCAAGCGAAAAAAACATTGAAGTGAGAATCACTTAATTTCGCGTACGCGCTGTCGGGTCTTTGTTTATTGCAAACAATTTTCAGCTTGCATTAAAAATTTTTTAATGCAAAATATTTTCAACTTGCATTAAATTTTATTTTAATGCAAACAATTTTCAACTTGCATAATACATTAGTTGAATAACCTTTGAAGTAATGAAAATTTTTAGTGGACAGTCAGAAACAGCCGGTGGACAAACGAATGCACCATGTCCCATCCTTCTAAGTTATCAATTGCGGGCGGTAGACGACTTTTTAGTTTTTTGGGGCTGTTCCTATAAAAAAGAAAAGCTGGACAAACGTGGACAAACGATGGACAAGCGAATCTGATGTATTTCGACCCAAAATTTTGAGGTCGGTGTTCTGGCACAGCTGACTTAAAGTGAAACACATTTTTCATTTTTTTTAGAAAAAAATATTTGAATAAATTCGAAAATATGGTAGATATTTTCATAGTATAGCCTCAATTTAAATGAATTAATTAGGTTTTGTAGTTTATTTTATTGTGTATTTTAGGAATAATATTCTAGGTATATTGACATAAATAACGGTGGACATAGTTTTTTACTCTAGCCGACAATATACCTAAAACCAATAGAAAAATACAATGTATACAAAAATTATTCTAACTCTGAGTTAAGTCAAATTTCATATTTATGAATGCATGCCTCAAAGCGTTTTGATTTCTTCGTAGAAAGATAGGTACATACGCAAATACCATTTTTTGCAATTTTGTTTTTGCATAGAAAGGGATCTTATAAGGTTTCCCTATCAAATAAATACACACATTGGAAGGGGAGCTGTCTTTTCAACATAGACTTAATTCGGTCAATTTAAAAAAAATTACCTTCTTTAGAACAATTTCCAGCTGCTGCTGCAATGGTTTTAGCAATGTTTGTCTTCCTCCGTTGGATTAAATCCTTCTTCCACTGAGGTATATCAAAAGCAACGTTGGGAGGCGATGGCGTAGTTGCATCCATTTGATGACTATGAGGAGGAGCTAGACTTCGAAAGATAGTTTCGTTGTCACTCGATGAAACGGATGAACTTGTATGTTCTTTTCGTAGTGAGCAAAACGAAGCGTTTTGCGCTTTAGATATACTTTCAAAACCTGGAACAGTTGGATCCATGGTTTTCAACGAAGGCGATGTGTTTGAACCAGATGACGCCATGTTGCAAATATTGTCTAGAGATTTCACTTGCCAACGGAACACTAGTGCAATAAATTATTATAAAAAAAACTTTTTCGTTGCGCGCGTCGAACTACCTACTCGTTTAAGACAAGCGTTGCTCAACCGAAAAATTAATGATTCTGAGGGTGAGTTGTTTGTTAGAAATACACACAATTTTATAATTGGATTGGTACTTTTCTCTGCGACTTTAAAATACAAATTTGAAACATTCCATAGAAATAAGTAATACTTTACAATTTACACACAAAATAGAACATTTTAATACCTTTTAACTTTAAAGTAAACACAATCACTGGACGAAAAACCGAGTATTGATTTTGTTGTCTATAGAAAAACTGAAGCCATTTGATCACTGCTTACTAAATTATCGCCATCTTATCTCAAATTCTGAAAATTTGGGAATACCTGCTATTTTGTATGCAACGATATAAAGCTTTATTCGATTAAATGCATTTAAAGATTTTTAAAATTTGCAAAATCAAACTAGATGAAAACTAGCAACCGAGAAATAAACCAAATACTTTTATTTCAACAGAATTCAGAACCAGAGAGAAAGAACTAATAGCAAAGATACTGAATTATAAGATCCAATCTTTATAATTCAGTATCTTTGACTAATACTACGTTTACATGACCGTATCCACGGATCGGATTCAATATGAATCGAAATTTCGATCCAGGTATATGACGATGCCGGATCGAAAGATAGAATTGAAATGGAATCGAAGCGACACTTGCTTTTATTGTGTGTGTGTAATCACCGCAATCAGTTTGGAAACAAAAGGTCTGTTCCCAAGATTTCTCGCACTAAAAGTTGGTCAAATGTCAAATTTGAGGAGTGGGGATGAAATGCTCTCAAAGAGAAAAAAAACTGAAAAAATGTCTGGAACGGTTTTCGCACTAAATTGGACTACTTTTTAAACGTCAAAAAATATATTCGACTATGGTTGCCGTAGATCAGTGATAAATTTTAATCAAAATTTTCAAGAATCACATCCCAAGAAAATAAAATGTTAACAGAGAATAGACGTACAAGCTTACATCAAGTATATTAATATACAAACAAACAAATCTTTAATTATACATTAAATTATGAAGCTTAAGCGTGTTTTTCTTCAAGTAGCACTATATAATATAAGTAATACTCAATATTGTCAATTTTAAATTTTCTTTTTAAGAAATAGTTTTGCTTATTGGCGTAATTTTTTTGTAATTAGTTGATTAGTTAAAAGATTAATAAAATGATAAAAAGTATGCTTATCTTTCAAAACTAAAATCAAAATAAAATTAACACTTGGGCAACCCTTGTCCGGCATAGATATTTGAACTCTACTGACAAATTACGTCATCTGACATACGGCAACCAGGCATTTGACATCCGGCCCAGAAATAGCCAGAAGAAATTCCTCGGACTAAAACTGGCAAGAAGGGGAAATATTTTACTCTCTCGAGCGCGCTCTCTTTTGTAAGAATTAGCACAACTTTTGAAGTCTGGAACGACTTCGGACTAAAAATGACTAAATCTGGCAGTCTGAAACTGTTTGAAACTGGGTGTGGAACACACTTAAAATACAAAATACCACACACACGCCAACAAGCCGCTGTAATCACGATTCCTTAATTTTTCGATCTAGGTATACATTTCTATTTTCGATCGGATCCCGCTCGCGGAACTGGATCGGATCGAGTAATCCGGATTCGATCCGATCCAGGTATACAAACACCTAAATCCAGATTCGATTGGGCTTTTCCACCAGCCGTCAGTTTCAAATAAGCAAAAAAAAAAATAGGAAACAGCTGGTCTGAACTTGGAGAAAGGTCACTGATCTCTATATACACTGGATAGTGTATTCATACAAAATTTTTGAGGCAAAAATATAGTCGTGGCCGGTACCCTCATATAACAGTATAACAGCGGCGCCAGCGGAATGGACGCTACTGGACCTGCATTTTCTTATATTTTTTTCAATATTTACAGCCGCAATGCTTGTTGACATCAACTGATATCAAATAAATGCTCAATTTCGGCAAATATCTTCAATCACTTTCTTCGTTTGTATAGAGCGAGATATGAGGTCGTGGCCGGTACCCTTTAAAAAACTTGCCTCACAAAAACTGTTATACACTATAGGCTATTCACTATCCAGTGTATTATAGAGATCAGTGAGAAAGGTAAACAAACGACATATTTTTATAATATAGTGCTTGTTTGTTTTTCAATAAAAACGTATAAAACGATGGTTATAACGCCAATTTAACAAAAAACAACTTCAATAACTTATCAAGCTTATTTATATAAACAAAAATCACAGAAAATATTAAAAATCCAAATTGCACTGAAGAAGCATTTGTTTACATTTCTCCAAGTTTGATATCACATGTTTTGTTTTTGTTGTTTTGAACTGTCAAAATTAGAAAGAGAAAAGACAAAGATAGTTTTTGGAAAAGCCCAATTCGTATTTAATTCTCCTTATAAACGTTGTATAATAGAGAGAGTCAAATTCGAAGGCGGCTCTCTTTTAGCCTACAGGCTACAGCTACGATCAAAGATACTTTGGCTACGATGTTGCGCCCATCTTGCATATATATTAATTATTATGCCTGTTTGGTAACTTTTTTTTCAACAAATTTCCCAAAAACTGAGTTTTTTTTCTATGGGTTTTGACAGCAAATTGTGAAATTTTGTGAAAATTTGTGCAAATTCGCAAGAAATTTAACGTTACCAAATAGACCAATTCAAACGAAATTAACAAATTTGCAATGAAAACACCTTCTCTGTAATTTACGAAATTAGCTCATTTCGGCTCCAATGAAAACGTACATAGTATAAGACTAGTTCTGCATTGTAGCGACGAATTATTATACCTGTTTGGTAACTTTTTTTTCAGCAAATTTTCCAAAAACTGAGTTTTTTTTTATGGGTTTTGACAGCAATTTGTGAAAATTTGTGCAAATTCGCAAGAAATTTCACGTTACCAAACAGACTTATTATTAACTCCATATAAAAAAAAAGTGGGGACAAAACATATGCAAGAAGATGTGCATACTCACCTACTTTTTTTTTTTTGCACTGCCCGAGGTGAAAACATGTATACACTGGATAGTGTATTCATACAAAATTTTTGAGGCAAAAATATAGTCGTGGCCTGTATACCCTCATATAACAGTATAACAGCGGCGCCAGCGGTATGGACGCTACTTTATCTGGATTTTCTTTTATTTTTTTCGAATAAATGCTCAATTTCGGCAAATATCTTCAATCTCTTTTTTCGTTTGTATAGAGCGAGATGTGAGGCCGTGGCCGGTACCCTTTCAAAAAATTGCCTCACAAAAACTGTTATACACAATAGGCTATTCACTATCCAGTCACTGATCTCTATAATCAGTGTATACAGTGTATTATAGAGATCAGTCTCTATTGATTATAGAGATCAGTGGCTGGATAGTGAACAGCCTATAATGTATAACAGTTTTTGTGAGGCAAGTTTTTTAAAGGGTACCGGTCACGACCACTGATGTCTTTAATATACTGGATAGCGTATCCATACAAGAAACTTGACTCCATTTGAAGAACTGTTATAGTGGAGCTGCCTACTTTTTTGTATAACAGTTTAACTTTATAACATATAAAAAGTGACGAAGTCAAACGTCAAAGAAGTGGAAAATGTGAAACGTTTTTCTCAGTTTGTTGAAATTTCATTAAAAAAATAAATTCGGGGAGAAAAAACATTATTATTGAAATTTTTTCTATTTTTAAATCTTAAATACATCTTCGCAAAGGTATTATCTTCAATTAATGCCTCATTTGTTAGTTGTGAGTACGTCGCGTCGGCTAATTCATTCGTATTTTTGTGTTGTGAGTTCAGGTGGTGGTGGCAGTAATAATTGCAATGGCCATAATAAAATGAAACATAATTTTTATTCTACGGATGTGCATCCGCAACTCCAGAAAACAATCAGTGATGTTTGTTCACAAACGCATTTCAAAGCATCTTAACCAAACCCATCTACAGGGAAGTTACAAGTCCCAACATCGGTTACCACTGAGCTCGTTATTGAAGAACCATTAAAACCAAGTCCAAAATACAACGACAATATACTTTTTTTGGATAGTTACATCACTAAACTAAGTTGTAAAAGAAAACTTCGTGAAAAAAAATCAACTCGGCATGAGGCGAACATTTTAGAAGCCTCAAATAAAGTGATGCGCTGGAATTCATAAACATAGCCATCGTTCATAAATAGAGTTGTTTGTCACCAAAAAACGAATTAACAAACATGCGGGTAGTCCAGTGGAAACGCACATTTGGCTGCATGAACACACAAAGCTTCGACACTGCAGATAGGTGAGTACAAAACAAGGTGGCGTTTGTATTTGGTTTTGATGATAAATGTGTTTTTAAGGTACATCAACTCCAAGTGCGCTAAAAACATGTGGAAATTCAATGCATGTGGTTCCAAACAGAATGTGCATTGGGTTATCAGCGTCTTGGAAATGGGGTGACTCTCTGAAGAAATGTCACGAGGTCGAGTCTCCGCAGTTGCCGAATTGATCGCCGAAAAGCTCGAACGTCAAGACGATCCACTTGAAAAGGCAACCGATTTCTTCACACCTTTAAAACTGTTAGCCAAACATAGCATTGAAACTCAATTCACTTGAGTCGAACAAGGATTTCCAAAAATTTCCATATAAAAGTAATTTCCTGCATTTTTCAGTTTTAAAGCAAATACCGAAATAACTTTTATATGGAAATTTTTTGAAATCTTTTTTTCGATTTGAAAATGGTTTTCAGAAACACTTAGGGAACTTAAAACGAAACTTAGAACCATTCCAACCATCCTTATAAACTTAATAGTTTTGAAACGACAGCGTAGTTTATCTACGAATTTCAAGAAATTTCTTAAAAGTAATAGAAATTTCCTGAAATTGGTAGATAAACAACGTTGTCATTTCCAAACTACTTGCTTCATTTGGAATATTGGAACGTTTTTGAGTTTGAACTAAAGTCCTCTAAGTGTTTCTAAAAACCATTTTCAAATCGAACAGAGATTTCAAAAAAATTCCATATAAAAGTAACTGCTGAAAAATTTAATTAATCTCCTTTTTAACCACGATTTAAAAAAGACACTTTTTTAAGCTTAAATCATTTAAGAGCAACTTATATGAAATATTTGTTTTTTAATGCCTATAATGCACTTTCTATATTTAGGAACTCAACAAATGCATACTAATGTGTCAACTTTGGATGTCCTAAGCTCTCTTGCTGAAAATGCTCGAAGTCAATTTTTATTTGTGTTCCAGGGATAGTAGATGATTCTTAAACACCAATCATTAAGATAGATGAAGGTTATCATCCGTGCGTAGCAACAGTCTTATATTCCAAATAGAATTGTATTTTAATAATACAATAATTATGTGGAAGTGCTGTTGGCATGAACATAATATAGGTGCACTGAATACTACTAATTTTGGCTTACCTTAAGTTTTTTACTATGTTAAAACTTCAAAGGAAATAAATTAAACAATTTTTTTTTATATTTTTGAAAAAGCGATTTTTATTTAAGTTTTTTTTTTAATTTAATTTTTGTTAATGGTGATTCCCTTTCAAGAAATGTTAATACTCGTTTTGAAAGCATCAATTGCTGATTCCAAAAAGATATCAACCATCGCTGTACGACTTACCGTTTGGTCAGATACACTCGAAAACTTTTAGCAATATTCTTGATTTTTCCCATCATGAAGAAAAATCAAAAACGGTTTGGAGTGTATCTGACCAACGGTAAGTCGAACAGCAATGGTTGATACCTTATTGAAATCAGCTTTAGAAACGAGTATCAAAATTTGATAAAAAAGAATCACCATTAAAAAAAATTTACTCTTGGAACTTGAATATTGGAACCTGTATGCGTATTTTAAGAGTGCTTCTTCTCATTACAACTTTTGAGTAAACGATTTGAATGCTTCGTTTAACAGCATTTGGTGCTGATTCCAAAAAGGTATCATTCATCTCTGTACGATTTACCAT
This sequence comes from Epistrophe grossulariae, assembly GCA_929447395.1. Lineage (NCBI taxonomy): Eukaryota > Metazoa > Arthropoda > Insecta > Diptera > Syrphidae > Epistrophe > Epistrophe grossulariae. The sequence goes on along the minus strand of OV839569.1, from coordinate 53,912,280 downwards.
TGGCTAGATACACCCCAAAAGCTTTTTCAATTTTCTTAATTTTTGCCATCATCAAGAAAACTGAAAACTGACCACCTGTAAGTCGTACAGTGATGGTTGATACTTTTTTGGAATCAGCAATAACTGATTCTCTTAAAACCACTGATCTCTATATACACTGGATAGTGAATAGCCTATAGTGTATAACAGTTTTTGTGAGGCAAGTTTTTTAAAGGGTACCGGCCACGACCTCATATATCGCTCTATACAAACGAAGAAAGAGATTGAAGATATTTGCCGAAATTGAGCATTTATTTGATATCAGTTGATGTCAACAAGCATTGCGGCTGTAAATATTGAAAAAAATATAAGAAAATGCAGGTCCAGTAGCGTCCATTCCGCTGGCGCCGCTGTTATACTGTTATATAAGGGTACCGGCCACGACTATATTTTTGCCTCAAAAATTTTGTATGAATACACTATCCAGTGTATATAGAGATCAGTGCTTAAAACGAGTATCAAAATTTGTTGAAAAAGAATCACCCTTAAAAAAAGTTTATAGGTAAATGTAAAAGTATTTTCGTGAAATTTTTTTTAGAGATATCCAAGAAAATGCAATATTGGGAAATCATCGGATATCAAAAATGTGGACAGGAGTACCGGCACTGGACACCAACGTTGTCAGATTTAGCTCCAGCAGTAATCAAGCTTCAAGAAGTAGTACACATGTACATATTTCCAATATGCCACTGCGAAAGCGACTCACAAAAAGCACTTCTTACATCATGCTACCGTTCAGGTAGCCTTAAATATGTCTATCAAACCCGCCATCAGCAAATGGCTGACCGCTTCTGAAACAAACTCCTGTGAATTATGCAAATTCCCTTTCATAATGCATACAAAAGTAAAGCAACTGGTAGTGTGGCTAGCATACCAGGTGCACTGCAATTCACTGACATCTTCGAGAGTGCCATCAAAAAAGAAACAAAGACATGCACTGTTTCATCCTGGTAGTGATGTTACAAATTCCAGAAGCAAGATCCGTTTCTCTAGGCACCATCGAAGATGGCTGCGGTCCGATAAGTGTGAAGCGAGAAAGACATTGACTTACTATATATGGACTGCCAGGAGCAGTCGTGTTCTGTTTTTTTTTTTCAAGAAGATTTTAGTAGCGAAAAAGATGCATGTCGGATGCCATGTGATAAAAGAGGTCATCTTGATGTGTATTCCCAGGCAAAAATGGGAGTTCTAGGGTTTCCATTCCATGGACGATAAAGGAAAAAAGTTCAATGTTTCAGTGAAAGTACATGAGAATGAGCAGGGTAAAGACGCTGCTTACATTCAGTGCTCGGGTATTAAGTCAACAGGTAAGTGAAGCGATTCCCAAGAAATTGCCACAGAGACGAGAAATTCACTAGGATTGCTGCTCAATGAGATCAACTATAAGCGTTTCCTGCTGACCAGTGCAAGCAAAGTTATTGACGATAGACGAGTAACTAATCATAATTTCACTCAGGCATTGTGAAACAGACTCACAATAATAATACATTTATTTTCGTTTAGTTATTTCTCAAGTGGATATAATAACTGTCGATGGAAAACCATGCCCTCCACCACCTGCAAATAATGGGCCACCACGCCAGCAGCCAAGTTCGAATGAACCAATGAATAGACAGTTCCCAGCAGATGGACCAGGTAACGACAGAAGTAAATTTTGTAACCTCTTTTGATTGCAGTTCTAAATTGATGTTTCTGTTTTTTGTTCTTGATGCCACCAGTGGGTATGAAAGACAAGGCCAACCACATGTCAGCTCATCAACACACCCACAAAATATGGGTAAGTTTTGTACCATTTAGAGCTTGTAGCTGGTCGCAAATGCGACCAACATGCGTTGTCAAATACCATCAGCATCCGGAAGATGTTTAAATCCAGAACTGGTCTAGTGTTGGAGTTCTATCATCAAAAGACGACATTCCATGCAAGTTATGCCAACAATTGGTCCATCATCTTCAAGAAGTACTTACAGCAAACACTACTGAGATTAAATTCAAAGAAGTTCTCGAAGGGCTATGCAAACAAACTAAAGGTTTCAAGGCAGAGTGCCTCAGCATTGCTGACCAATATAACGATCAAATTTACCAGATGCTTGTTAGTAATTTGGATGCAAATGGTGTATGTTTCCTTATTGGATTTTGCCCTAAAGGAAGCGCAGGTGGATTCTTAGGTCAGAGAGATCTTATGCCATTGATCCCATATATCGAGCCAGCCAAAATAAATTTTAAAATATCCAAACTTGATAAGAGCACTTTACCAGTTATGCAACTTCCAATCGACCTTTTGACGGTGCAGAAGATACCAAAAGGCAATGCGGAATTATGCACTTTATGTGAGTATTTTTTGCATTTTCTTCAAGAGACCCTAGCTACTCCAGCCACAGATGAAAAGATTAAAGACGTGGTTATTCATTTGTGTGATAAATTCCCAGCTTCAATTCGTGGAAATTGTCACAACTTTGTAGAAATGTACGGAGATGTTGTTATTGCATTAATGATTCAAGGATTTGATCCCCGAAGAAGAAGTATGATGTATTCTTTTAGTTCGTTTTTAAATAGTCTTTATCTTAGGCGAACTACCACATACATATAATTAACAATAGCACTCTAATTTAATAGTTAACAGCAGCTAGGGATGAAATTTAAAATATGAAATATTGAATTATTTTTTCGTTTATCAACCCTATTCCTAATGTTCAATTAATCAGAAATTTCGATTCGCGTAAACGTTTCATTCAATTTTCTTTAAATTAGTTTCAAATGCAGTATTTTTTATTATTGAAATCATTTCCAAAATCACAAATAATTAAATGTTGAATTTCCTTTGATTTTGGTACAATCGTTTTCCTCCGTCGGATACCCACGAAGTAAGCACCTTGATCCATGTCAAATGAACACGATTGTATGCTCATTTGCTAGTTCCATAGCGAATAAATCGATAAGGCTGAGTACTGCAAATGTCAAGATGGTTTATTTTTTTTTTACCATCCGTTATTGTTTTATAAGCAATTAAACAGTTTTATCGTCCATATGACGTAAAAACAAAACACATTGTGACAATTCGCTTCCAACATTTATTATTTTTTTTGTTTCTTCTTTATTACAAGGACCTATTTTTAAACAATATTTTTTGTTTATTTAATTTAAAAAAATCGCCTTCACTTTCTTATAATCTTACATATAATCTTTCTTATAAACTTATGATTGTATATCTGGATCAACAAAGAAAACTAATGTGAATCCAGACTGTGTTTTTGGAATGGAATATACATACATATATAAGACAATAAGTTTTTTTTGTTATTTTTTGTGTTTTTTTTTACAAATATAATAATAAATAATATAATGAATTAAACGAACAAAATAATATTATTATCTTCAATGTATACAAACATTTTTAATTCAAATCAGAATGCAAACAATGTGTGTTGGTTCAGTGATTTGAATTGGAAGAAAGTAAAACAAAAAAATTATTCCTCATCATCAGATGTATCAGTCGTGAATTCACTTTCGTGCTCTTGTTCGTCCTTGTGCTCTGATTCGGATTCACTGTCCAATTGGGGATGATCAGCAGGAGGTTCTGATGCTTTTTTCTCATCCAATTTGAGTTCTTGCTGCCGATCCATACCGAGATATAAATCTATTTATAAAAAAAAGGTTGACAATTACATATATTAAAAAAAGGTCTTATTCATACAGACCTGAGCGCAAGCAAACAGTAAATGTGTAAACACCTGCCCATCGCGGAGCTGTGAACTTCAACTGTATTTCTTCTCTGTATTTTAAGCTTGTCACATGATATGGTGCTGTAAGAAGTGTGTGTGACTTACGATCGCAGATATATGTCCACCAATATTCCTGTTTCTCTTCTGGATACATGGGACAGTGAACGGTGTGCGAAATGCGTGATTTTCCTTCAAGTTTCTCTCGTTTGTTGAGTTTTTGTTGCAAACGGTCCCATTCTTCATCATCGTCCTCATCAAGAGATGAATTTTTCTTCTCATCATCGTCACTAACTGAACCAGCAGGAGATTCTTTCTCGTCAATCTCCGATTCATCTGATTCATCGCCGGAATTATGTTTGGATTGATCTTGCTGGGAATCTGTTGCTGTTGTCGATTTTAGTGTTTTTTGTGTTTCGTTAGATTGAGGAGGTGGTGGAGCTGTTGTTGTAGTAGCTGCCTTGTTGGTTTTTGCTTTGTTAACACCTCCTTTTTTGCCACCTTTACCTTTGCCGCCACGTTTTCCTTGTTTAGACCATGTCTGCTTTTTGGGAGGTGCTGTGTTATTGACAACAACGCCTTCTTCAGGTGTGTCATCTAAGATTTCTTCTTCCCTAGAGTAGAAATAGTAATTTTTATGGCTTATTGATCAATTTTTTAATGGAGTTTTCGATTCGAGGCACTCAAATCGGAGAAACTTATTTATTGTAAAACGACCACTGAAGTCCGCAGCTGATTCTAGAGGCAGTAGCCGATCTTATGTCGAATTCCTTTCAACAAAAGAATCGAATTTTTTTCTAAAAGAATCGATTTTTTTTCTGAACAATTCGAATTTTGTCTGTCAAAACAAATCTTGCTAATTTAGCAAGATTCAAGAAAGATTTTACACCGATTTGCACACACACTAGCAAGATTTGAAATTTCTAAAATGTCAAATTGAATGTCGCGGTGTTTTAAGAAAACAAATTGTGTTTTTGGTTGCAACGAATTTTCGGTGAATTTTATAGTGCGTTGCTTTTCAATTAACAATAATAATATTTTCCAAATTGAATATTTTCTGGATATTTTACTTCAAAATTGTTTCTGTCAAGTGCCACACACACAATCACAAAAAAAAATCGATTCTTTTCTTCTTTTCGTATTCCTTTCAACGACAGAAAAAATTCGATTCTTTTTAGAAGAAAATTCGATTCTTTTGTTGAAAGGAATTCGACATTAGTGTAAATCGGTTGATTGGAAGTGTCGAGACAAAGATTGATTTTTTCTTCAAAAAAATATTTTCAGAATCCAAAACAAAATAATTTTAATATGTTTTTTGGCGTAAATGTTTTTACTGCGTACGACATATTAACTTGAAGAAAATTTAATCTTTGCTTATAGCTATCTTACTTAAAAAAAAAAACAGAAGTGCAAACTGTTATTAAGGGCATATGTATATCGCAGTATTTTCGGTCAATTCTTAAAAACGAATAGTGACTATTAATAACCAAAAGCCTTACACATGAAATAAAATTGTATAAAGGCAATTGAAACGATGAAAGACAACTAAATGAAGAAAATTTAATGAGGTTAACAACAACATAAAAGATAAAAAATTATTTATTCAAAAGCAAAAAAAAAATTTCGAAAATTATCTCCGCTTCACGGACTTGTGATACAAATATTTGTTATTATTACATACGAATATAAAAACAGAGTAAAGCAACCTTAAGTAATTGCTTCCATTTGCTTGATTAATTTTACTGCATACACTTTTTAAAAGACAACAAGTTTGAATGAAAATTTGACAGCTATGCCACACTAGTTTCACAGACAATAAAGTACACCAATACTGTGGCGAACAAAAAATCAATTTGAATTGTGTTCCATTCGCGAAGAAAAAAATCAATTTATATACTGAAATCTGAATTTACCAATGGAAAACCCCATTAGAATTATTTTTGACGTTTTTGAAACTACACCACGTCACTGAATTTGACTCGAGTTTAACCCCAAAACTTGGATAATCTCATATAAGGTTGACTAAAACAAGTTTTTTACAAAGTTATTAATTACTAAAAGAAATAGAAAATGTATCAAGTGAAACTGTTTCAAGTTTTGTCTGAAGACGTCGATTTATTTGAATAACGTACTATCCCATACAATGAAAAATTAATTCCAACTTGATGTGTAAGTCACAACATAAAAAAATAAGTTAAGCCCACGCTGCAGTTTTATTCAATTTATTGTTATTGAAATAAAAATGTAGGAATCTTTAATGATTAAAAAAAAAAAAAGATTTAAGCCTCAACTACATAAGCCAAAAAAGTGAAAAAGTGCAAAAGTGAAAATTTTTAAATTGATTTTGTGATAGTTTTTCTGACTAGAAAACTTATAAAAATGATGCAGAAAGCTTAAATTTTGGTTTAAAAACAAATTTGTGTATTCTTTTTCACAAAACAACGGCGCTAGCGGTAAAAAAAAATATTTTTACTTTTGTACTTCAGTACTTTTTGGCTTATGTAGTTAAGCCTTTACACTCGAATAGAATAACAAATTAAATTTCTTTGAAATTCTTAATTTCGTGGAATTTTGTAGAGTGGGATTTTCCCAAACCAACATACTGACTTATGTTGTTGTCATATAAATATATTACTTTATATTTCTATTTATAAAACACATCTATAGAATAATTTTGAATAATTATGTGTTTTGTGGGGGGTTTTTCACCTTCACAGTGCAAAACAAACATTTCAATGACAATAATAGTTTCTATTTAAATACTATGATGAGAATCAAGTTAATAGATCTATGGCTTAATATAGCACAAATATAATACCTCAATTAAAGTTTATATGGCTTTTTCTGAGAAAAATAACACAGTAACAAAATATTGGCTTAAAGTTCAGAATTTGTTGCTTTTTCTTAAACTAATCTTCAAATTACTCACTTGATACTTTCTTTAGCTGGTATTTCTGTGTCTCCGAACTTGGGGTTTCCTGGAAGCCAGGCTGGCTTTAACGCCAGCCCACAACAACAGCAAAGCCCATTGGGTGAAGGAGGCGGAGCAATGAGTATGCCTGGAATGGCCAAATGGCATATACCACAATCTGCCCAACAGAATAATGGTAAGTAAAATACATTTTTTTTTTAAATAAATTTGATGATGTAAATTTTTTTGGTTTGTATTGTTTTGAAAAGCCTGTCAAGCACATGGGCCGATGATGCAATTTGCCAATGGGAGGCAAGGTGAAAATTTTAAAATATCACTCAAATCACTTAATACGCTAAAGAATACAACAGCAAATGGCCAAATGCATGGCCCAGGGAGTGTTTTACCAAATGTAACATCAACAAATCCAAAAACACCAAGACCCAGTACAAATGAAGTAAATTTTATCTTAATTCATCGCTTATTTCCATATTCAACAATATTTCTCTTCTTTTTTCATCTTACTGTTTTAGAACTCAAAAGACTTTACAGAACCAATTGACAAAGTTCGTGACGATTCCATTAACGATCTTATGGCCACCACAGCCAAACTCGATTCCAATGGAGTGCAAGTTTTGCCTGAAGGCCGAACGAAAACAACTTCTGCATAAGTTCATAGCTCGACAGATATCTCCAACACTCAAGAAGGTAAGTTTTACTTATCATATTATCACATAAAATAACATTTTAGATGAAGACTTAACAAGTTTTTGTTTTGTTTTAAGACTTAAGGCTTAACTACATAAGCCAAAAAGGACTGAAGTACAAAAGTAAAAATATTTTTTTACCGCTAGCGCCGTTGTTTTGTGAAAAAGAATACACAAATTTGTTTTTAAACCAAAATTTAAGCTTTCTGCATCATTTTTATAAGTTTTCCAGTCAAAAACACTATCCTAAAATGAGTTTGAAAATTTTCACTTTTTTACTTTTTCACTTTTTTGGTTTATGTAGTTAAGCCTTTATGTAGTAAATTTCAATACTAATTTCATCCGCATCACAATACAACATTATTAATTTAATACAATCGAATAACAAAACGTCTTTTCTGCTTTTATTTTTCTTATATTTGGCAATCTCTTCAATTTTTCTCTGTCAAATAAAACAACAAAAAAAACTAACGTTCAGTTAAAAATGGTCAAAAAGATGACCCAAACGAGGATTGGTGCGCTGTTTGTTCGGCGGTGAATTGATGTGCTGCGATAAATGTCCAAAGGTATTCCATCATAATTGTCACATTCCAGCAATAAGTTCGCTGCCAGGTGAAAGCGAAAGTTGGCAATGTCTTCTGTGTGTTAATATGGGAGAACTTGCCAATACCGTACAGTTGCAACCGAAACCAATCGGAGCTGATTTGACACCAAGTGAATTGTTGATGATTCAAAGAATTTGTTTAGAATTGTATTGTCAACATGAACAGAGCTTGCATTTTCGTGAACCAGAATCACCAACAAATACAACATACTATGAGATAATTTGCAGGTTCGTGCTGAGTTTCGTCTTCATTACAATAAAATTAAAGTTTTTGCAAGAGTAAATTACTAATGAAAGAGAAAAAAACTACAAATATTTGCAGCCCAATCTCGTTAGATGTTATTCGAACAAGATTGGATCCATCGAGTCCCAATCATTACAAAGAAATCGCCGGTTTTATTGCTGATGTCCGATTAATCTTCAAAAACACCTACCTCTTCTATCAGGTATGTTTTAAGAAAACAAATTGTGTTTTTGGTTGCAACGAATTTTCGGTGAATTTTATAGTGCGTTGCTTTTCAATTAACAATAATAATATTTTCCAAATTGAATATTTTCTGGATATTTTACTTCAAAATTGTTTCTGTCAAGTGCCACACACACAATCACAAAAAAAAATCGATTCTTTTCTTCTTTTCGTATTCCTTTCAACGACAGAAAAAATTCGATTCTTTTTAGAAGAAAATTCGATTCTTTTGTTGAAAGGAATTCGACATTAGTGTAAATCGGTTGATTGGAAGTGTCGAGACAAAGATTGATTTTTTCTTCAAAAAAATATTTTCAGAATCCAAAACAAAATAATTTTAATATGTTTTTTGGCGTAAATGTTTTTACTGCGTACGACATATTAACTTGAAGAAAATTTAATCTTTGCTTATAGCTATCTTACTTAAAAAAAAAAACAGAAGTGCAAACTGTTATTAAGGGCATATGTATATCGCAGTATTTTCGGTCAATTCTTAAAAACGAATAGTGACTATTAATAACCAAAAGCCTTACACATGAAATAAAATTGTATAAAGGCAATTGAAACGATGAAAGACAACTAAATGAAGAAAATTTAATGAGGTTAACAACAACATAAAAGATAAAAAATTATTTATTCAAAAGCAAAAAAAAAATTTCGAAAATTATCTCCGCTTCACGGACTTGTGATACAAATATTTGTTATTATTACATACGAATATAAAAACAGAGTAAAGCAACCTTAAGTAATTGCTTCCATTTGCTTGATTAATTTTACTGCATACACTTTTTAAAAGACAACAAGTTTGAATGAAAATTTGACAGCTATGCCACACTAGTTTCACAGACAATAAAGTACACCAATACTGTGGCGAACAAAAAATCAATTTGAATTGTGTTCCATTCGCGAAGAAAAAAATCAATTTATATACTGAAATCTGAATTTACCAATGGAAAACCCCATTAGAATTATTTTTGACGTTTTTGAAACTACACCACGTCACTGAATTTGACTCGAGTTTAACCCCAAAACTTGGATAATCTCATATAAGGTTGACTAAAACAAGTTTTTTACAAAGTTATTAATTACTAAAAGAAATAGAAAATGTATCAAGTGAAACTGTTTCAAGTTTTGTCTGAAGACGTCGATTTATTTGAATAACGTACTATCCCATACAATGAAAAATTAATTCCAACTTGATGTGTAAGTCACAACATAAAAAAATAAGTTAAGCCCACGCTGCAGTTTTATTCAATTTATTGTTATTGAAATAAAAATGTAGGAATCTTTAATGATTAAAAAAAAAAAAAGATTTAAGCCTCAACTACATAAGCCAAAAAAGTGAAAAAGTGCAAAAGTGAAAATTTTTAAATTGATTTTGTGATAGTTTTTCTGACTAGAAAACTTATAAAAATGATGCAGAAAGCTTAAATTTTGGTTTAAAAACAAATTTGTGTATTCTTTTTCACAAAACAACGGCGCTAGCGGTAAAAAAAAATATTTTTACTTTTGTACTTCAGTACTTTTTGGCTTATGTAGTTAAGCCTTTACACTCGAATAGAATAACAAATTAAATTTCTTTGAAATTCTTAATTTCGTGGAATTTTGTAGAGTGGGATTTTCCCAAACCAACATACTGACTTATGTTGTTGTCATATAAATATATTACTTTATATTTCTATTTATAAAACACATCTATAGAATAATTTTGAATAATTATGTGTTTTGTGGGGGGTTTTTCACCTTCACAGTGCAAAACAAACATTTCAATGACAATAATAGTTTCTATTTAAATACTATGATGAGAATCAAGTTAATAGATCTATGGCTTAATATAGCACAAATATAATACCTCAATTAAAGTTTATATGGCTTTTTCTGAGAAAAATAACACAGTAACAAAATATTGGCTTAAAGTTCAGAATTTGTTGCTTTTTCTTAAACTAATCTTCAAATTACTCACTTGATACTTTCTTTAGCTGGTATTTCTGTGTCTCCGAACTTGGGGTTTCCTGGAAGCCAGGCTGGCTTTAACGCCAGCCCACAACAACAGCAAAGCCCATTGGGTGAAGGAGGCGGAGCAATGAGTATGCCTGGAATGGCCAAATGGCATATACCACAATCTGCCCAACAGAATAATGGTAAGTAAAATACATTTTTTTTTTAAATAAATTTGATGATGTAAATTTTTTTGGTTTGTATTGTTTTGAAAAGCCTGTCAAGCACATGGGCCGATGATGCAATTTGCCAATGGGAGGCAAGGTGAAAATTTTAAAATATCACTCAAATCACTTAATACGCTAAAGAATACAACAGCAAATGGCCAAATGCATGGCCCAGGGAGTGTTTTACCAAATGTAACATCAACAAATCCAAAAACACCAAGACCCAGTACAAATGAAGTAAATTTTATCTTAATTCATCGCTTATTTCCATATTCAACAATATTTCTCTTCTTTTTTCATCTTACTGTTTTAGAACTCAAAAGACTTTACAGAACCAATTGACAAAGTTCGTGACGATTCCATTAACGATCTTATGGCCACCACAGCCAAACTCGATTCCAATGGAGTGCAAGTTTTGCCTGAAGGCCGAACGAAAACAACTTCTGCATAAGTTCATAGCTCGACAGATATCTCCAACACTCAAGAAGGTAAGTTTTACTTATCATATTATCACATAAAATAACATTTTAGATGAAGACTTAACAAGTTTTTGTTTTGTTTTAAGACTTAAGGCTTAACTACATAAGCCAAAAAGGACTGAAGTACAAAAGTAAAAATATTTTTTTACCGCTAGCGCCGTTGTTTTGTGAAAAAGAATACACAAATTTGTTTTTAAACCAAAATTTAAGCTTTCTGCATCATTTTTATAAGTTTTCCAGTCAAAAACACTATCCTAAAATGAGTTTGAAAATTTTCACTTTTTTACTTTTTCACTTTTTTGGTTTATGTAGTTAAGCCTTTATGTAGTAAATTTCAATACTAATTTCATCCGCATCACAATACAACATTATTAATTTAATACAATCGAATAACAAAACGTCTTTTCTGCTTTTATTTTTCTTATATTTGGCAATCTCTTCAATTTTTCTCTGTCAAATAAAACAACAAAAAAAACTAACGTTCAGTTAAAAATGGTCAAAAAGATGACCCAAACGAGGATTGGTGCGCTGTTTGTTCGGCGGTGAATTGATGTGCTGCGATAAATGTCCAATGTATTCCATCATAATTGTCACATTCCAGCAATAAGTTCGCTGCCAGGTGAAAGCGAAAGTTGGCAATGTCTTCTGTGTGTTAATATGGGAGAACTTGCCAATACCGTACAGTTGCAACCGAAACCAATCGGAGCTGATTTGACACCAAGTGAATTGTTGATGATTCAAAGAATTTGTTTAGAATTGTATTGTCAACATGAACAGAGCTTGCATTTTCGTGAACCAGAATCACCAACAAATACAACATACTATGAGATAATTTGCAGGTTCGTGCTGAGTTTCGTCTTCATTACAATAAAATTAAAGTTTTTGCAAGAGTAAATTACTAATGAAAGAGAAAAAAACTACAAATATTTGCAGCCCAATCTCGTTAGATGTTATTCGAACAAGATTGGATCCATCGAGTCCCAATCATTACAAAGAAATCGCCGGTTTTATTGCTGATGTCCGATTAATCTTCAAAAACACCTACCTCTTCTATCAGGTATGTGTAAAAAAATTCGATTTTGTGCAACTCATCTATATATTAAAAAGTCAATGCAGGAGGATTCAAAAACGTACCAACACGCCCGCTATTTAGAAAAGTTCTTCGAGAAGCAATTAGTGAAATGGTTGCCGAAATTCGCACACATTTCTTATAATTACCGTTTTGAATAGACTGACACCCCTCCACCAGCTTCTTCGGTCAACAGTAGAAACGATCGAGCTCTCAAACGAAAAGCAGTTGAATTACCAATACAACAACAGAGATTTCTACAAAATATCATGGAGGTTACTCCTTTCAAAGCAACTAAAGCTAAGAAAACTATTTTCACAAACTTTGGTAAAATTTATAATGAACTATACATACTGAATATAAATATAGGTACCAATTAAAAATAAAGAAAGTTTTAGAATTAGCTAGACTTTTCATCAATTGATATCTTTTTATTTTTAGATTCGAGCGCATAATGATTGGATCAATCAACTTTTCTGAAATGGAACAAAAACCAATTACCAAACTAATTCAACAATCAACCAGTGCCTGTGAAAAAAACTCACTCTAGACAAAGAACTAGAATAATGTGCCAGTGTTCGATTATTTTATTATCAAATTTTCATTCATTATTCTTTGTCGTAAATAAAAACAATGGGAATAATGTTTTTTTTTTATTTTTACTGTCCCATGAACTGTACAATTTTTGTAATTTTATTTTTTTTGGCTATACAATGTAAAAGCACTTTAGAACATTGGTCTAATATTTTCTTAATGAGCATATACTTATGGTTATTAAAAATATCATCGTTTAGGACAGGACGATCGAGTTCTATATAAATTAAACTTAAGTCTATATTTCTTAAACTACTTAAGCCTATTAAACTAAACAAGTTTTTATTACCCAGGTTTTCTTTTTCCAAAATAAAAATAATTTGTTTCACAGTAAAAATTTACTGTATCCTTATGAGGATATCTTAAAAAGCCCTTGCTTTTCAAAGAAATTAGTTTTGAACTATTTTTTTTCGAAGTTAGTAAAAATTTCTTACATTGTTTACAATCTGATTTTATAATTTTGAATTCAACAAATCCACTTATATAAGTAATGATCTCTTCCATGGGAGAATTGTTAAAGGGAGTTTCACTGAAACCTTCAACTATAAGAATCTCCTCATCTTCATAATTCATTTCGTATTCAACCCTTTTTTTTGTTTGATTTGAAGAAGAGGCACATGTTTGTTTTTCTTCTACGTATTTCATATAAATCACATGTTTGTTTTTCTTCTACGTATTTCATATAAATACTTTTTAAGTTTTTCATATCAATTATGAAAACTATAAAACCTGCTTTATTTGTTAAAGGGAGTTTCACTGAAACCTTCAACTATAAGAATCTCCTCATCTTCATAATTCATTTCGTATTCAACCCTTTTTTTTGTTTGATTTGAAGAAGAGGCACATGTTTGTTTTTCTTCTACGTATTTCATATAAATCACATGTTTGTTTTTCTTCTACGTATTTCATATAAATACTTTTTAAGTTTTTCATATCAATTATGAAAACTATAAAACCTGCTTTATTTTTTGAACTAATTATTTTTTCATTCCCTAGATTTAATTCGGAAAGAGTTGGCATAAAAGGAGTTTGGAGTTGCATTGAAGATTCCTTTAAAATGAAAATTTTAATTACGTTTTCTTTTTCTATAGATAGATTTGAAATTTCTGAATTCAAGACATCCCTTTCAACTTGTAATCGGAATAATTTCCATTGCAATTGATTGACTTCGTTAAGTGTACTTGCGTTATGGTTCATGTGTGTAGATTGATATGCATTCCATATACAGATGTGGCTTTCTGACCAAAATTTGATATGCAGTCGAGATCATCCTAAGAATAATTACTCGTTTCACTCAGAGACATACATATCTCTATTGCGATGATTGGTTGGGTTATCACGATGTACCTCAACCGGTCTTTCGTCTTTCTTTTGTGCCATCATTGTCTCGTACTTCTCTTCCAAAATTGTATATTTTTGTTTTAATTCATCGTGTGTTTTATTCGAGTCTTCAAAACTCTCCGTGTTTTCAATTGTCTGAAAAAAATTAATTCAAAACAAATTATTCAACAAAAATTTGGACCAATTACAGACCTTTTTGAATTCGACTCAATGATTTTGCTTTCAAGACCAGCTTGATTAAGTGTAATTTTTGTTTACTCGTGCATCAATGATGCTGAGAGTTTCTCTTCAAGAGTTTCAATTCTCGATTGAAGCAGGCTGACTTTCCTGAAACGAACTTTCGACAATCTCTAAGCTCTAAAGGCGGGCCCTCGAGAGTTCTTAAAAATATCACAATAATAATTACGGTTGCTAAAATTTGTTGGCACCATTATTATAAAATTACCTAATTTGGTTAAAAACTCATTTTCTTGCTTGTCCCAATTACTCGTTCGCATTGTGAGTGCGTCGACTGCAGAGACCAAAAGGTTCCTGAAACCATTGGCAACACCATGTGGCGCGGAAGCAATAGTTGGGTATCCAACTTCCAAACATACAGCAGCCAAATTGGCAACACCTTGTTGGAACTTGGAGCGCAAGTCCTCGGGCTTGATTTCCAAGATTTCTGGTGAGAAAATTGAACCAGAGTCGTAAACTTGCTTCACAATCAAAACGTATGAGAACGTAGAGGTTCAACAAGTTGAGCAAACTGGCTTCGAGAGCACCGACTTTCTCGCCTGGATTCAAGTTTGGCACATCATTGATGATTTCAATTGTACCATGAAAATCTTGGTTTGGATGGACAGAGCCTGGAAGAAAGAAGTCTTCTCGGGTCCCAAACCGGTGTTCTGGGCTGGGATGATAACCGGGAGTGGAGCAATGGCACCATCACGAGCAGGGGCACGCACTTTACTCTCCAACGCGCCATGGATATCGCACAAATCCTCCTTGGTGAAAACGAAACCTACATTTTTCTTGAGCTGGTTGTTGTTCACCAAGTGTCTGCGGATGGCTTTGTGGATCATAACATGGTGTTTTTTCACATGAGAACGACAACCTTTCCACGAAGTGAAGTACGGATGTTCTGCATCTGGCGACAACCTACGTTGTCGGAGCCGTTGCCGATGAAACATTTTAGGTAGTCGTTGAACAATTGAACAACTTTAAGGAAATAGTTGGCTTTCCAGGCTGTTTTTTTTCACCCTAACCATCCCGAGGAATTGTTATCTCTTGAAGAATTTAAGAATAAAAGCACAAACGTTTACGATGATATCTTAGACTAAAAAATGACTAAAAAAAACTTTCAAGCGCATGAAAAAAAATACCACACAAACGACAAATGTCAAAATGTCATTTCAATTGAAACAGGTGGCTCTGTTTTAATAACAGATGTCAGTAGTTTCTTTGTCTGGACAAGCTTCTTTTTACAAAGAAACTACTGACATCTGTTATTAAAACAGTGAAAATAATTACTTCTGTTTCCCGTGTTTCTACGCAAGGGTTAGTGTCGCTAAGGAGTGGTGGAACCACTTTAATTAGGGTTTTTGTATGAAAATGAAACTCAACTAGCAGTCCATATATAATAGGTCAATGGATCTCGCTCTATAACACGAAATTTTATGTATATAAATGTATTCTATGGCATATTAGTTTATAAGGTATTTGTATTTGTAGGTATTGTATATATGTATATTTTTTTATCCGTTGCAACTGCCAACACGTAACTGAAATATTGCTCCTGAGCAAGAGCAGAATGACTATATATATTTTATATATTTATATATTATAAATGACAGCCACGAGGCTTCCCAAAAATATAACTAGATAGAGCAGGCAATACATTATAGCCGCAGTTAAACATAGCTTTGCTAAGTAAATATAATCTGAATTGTACTCTGTAAAACTTTCTTAAGTCTCAATAAAATTCAATTCAAACAGACATAATAATTGTGAGTTGTGACGTCTGGTGACAAAATTAATTAGGAATAGACTCACAATAAACATTTAAGAAATAATTTAATTATTATTTTCAAATTTAAGAATTTTATAGTAGTTTATATTTTATTTGGTTTGGGTCGGATTAGAAGACGATCATCTCAACTCATTCGTCTCGAAAATGCCTCAATCGTTTTGGGGATATTTTGACTGAAAGTATTGCTCGGTATTGTATGTAGTTATAATCTTTTTTAATTTTCGCAAGTCTGAATTTATTGTTTGTAGATTGGTTGCCAAATATGAGTATGTACATATAAGGTGGACTTATTATGATTGTGCATATTTAGTGAGTGATAAGTGATTGATTTTCCACAAAATCGACTGCAGGTTTTAAGCATGAAACTAATCCAATTTGAAAACGTCGGCGATAAATGTCCAAAGGTATTCCATCATAATTGTCACATTCCAGCAATAAGTTCGCTGCCAGGTGAAAGCGAAAGTTGGCAATGTCTTCTGTGTGTTAATATGGGAGAACTTGCCAATACCGTACAGTTGCAACCGAAACCAATCGGAGCTGATTTGACACCAAGTGAATTGTTGATGATCCAAAGAATTTGTTAAGAATTGTATTGTCAACATGAACAGAGCTTGCATTTTCGTGAACCAGAATCACCAACAAATACAACATACTATGAGATAATTTGCAGGTTCGTGCTGAGTTTCGTCTTCATTACAATAAAATTAAAGTTTTTGCAAGAGTAAATTACTAATGAAAGAGAAAAAAACTACAAATATTTGCAGCCCAATCTCGTTAGATGTTATTCGAACAAGATTGGATCCATCGAGTCCCAATCATTACAAAGAAATCGCCGGTTTTATTGCTGATGTCCGATTAATCTTCAAAAACACCTACCTCTTCTATCAGGTATGTGTAAAAAAATTCGATTTTGTGCAACTCATATTTTATATTAAAAAGTCAATGCAGGAGGATTCAAAAACGTACCAACACGCCCGCTATTTAGAAAAGTTCTTCGAGAAGCAATTAGTGAAATGGTTGCCGAAATTCGCACACATTTCTTATAATTACCGTTTTGAATAGACTGACACCCCTCCACCAGCTTCTTCGGTCAACAGTAGAAACGATCGAGCTCTCAAACGAAAAGCAGTTGAATTACCAATACAACAACAGAGATTTCTACAAAATATCATGGAGGTTACTCCTTTCAAAGCAACTAAAGCTAAGAAAACTATTTTCACAAACTTTGGTAAAATTTATAATGAACTATACATACTGAATATAAATATAGGTACCAATTAAAAATAAAGAAAGTTTTAGAATTAGCTAGACTTTTCATCAATTGATATCTTTTTATTTTTAGATTCGAGCGCATAATGATTGGATCAATCAACTTTTCTGAAATGGAACAAAAACCAATTACCAAACTAATTCAACAATCAACCAGTGCCTGTGAAAAAAACTCACTCTAGACAAAGAACTAGAATAATGTGCCAGTGTTCGATTATTTTATTATCAAATTTTCATTCATTATTCTTTGTCGTAAATAAAAACAATGGGAATAATGTTTTTTTTTTATTTTTACTGTCCCATGAACTGTACAATTTTTGTAATTTTATTTTTTTTGGCTATACAATGTAAAAGCACTTTAGAACATTGGTCTAATATTTTCTTAATGAGCATATACTTATGGTTATTAAAAATATCATCGTTTAGGACAGGACGATCGAGTTCTATATAAATTAAACTTAAGTCTATATTTCTTAAACTACTTAAGCCTATTAAACTAAACAAGTTTTTATTACCCAGGTTTTCTTTTTCCAAAATAAAAATAATTTGTTTCACAGTAAAAATTTACTGTATCCTTATGAGGATATCTTAAAAAGCCCTTGCTTTTCAAAGAAATTAGTTTTGAACTATTTTTTTTCGAAGTTAGTAAAAATTTCTTACATTGTTTACAATCTGATTTTATAATTTTGAATTCAACAAATCCACTTATATAAGTAATGATCTCTTCCATGGGAGAATTGTTAAAGGGAGTTTCACTGAAACCTTCAACTATAAGAATCTCCTCATCTTCATAATTCATTTCGTATTCAACCCTTTTTTTTGTTTGATTTGAAGAAGAGGCACATGTTTGTTTTTCTTCTACGTATTTCATATAAATCACATGTTTGTTTTTCTTCTACGTATTTCATATAAATACTTTTTAAGTTTTTCATATCAATTATGAAAACTATAAAACCTGCTTTATTTGTTAAAGGGAGTTTCACTGAAACCTTCAACTATAAGAATCTCCTCATCTTCATAATTCATTTCGTATTCAACCCTTTTTTTTGTTTGATTTGAAGAAGAGGCACATGTTTGTTTTTCTTCTACGTATTTCATATAAATCACATGTTTGTTTTTCTTCTACGTATTTCATATAAATACTTTTTAAGTTTTTCATATCAATTATGAAAACTATAAAACCTGCTTTATTTTTTGAACTAATTATTTTTTCATTCCCTAGATTTAATTCGGAAAGAGTTGGCATAAAAGGAGTTTGGAGTTGCATTGAAGATTCCTTTAAAATGAAAATTTTAATTACGTTTTCTTTTTCTATAGATAGATTTGAAATTTCTGAATTCAAGACATCCCTTTCAACTTGTAATCGGAATAATTTCCATTGCAATTGATTGACTTCGTTAAGTGTACTTGCGTTATGGTTCATGTGTGTAGATTGATATGCATTCCATATACAGATGTGGCTTTCTGACCAAAATTTGATATGCAGTCGAGATCATCCTAAGAATAATTACTCGTTTCACTCAGAGACATACATATCTCTATTGCGATGATTGGTTGGGTTATCACGATGTACCTCAACCGGTCTTTCGTCTTTCTTTTGTGCCATCATTGTCTCGTACTTCTCTTCCAAAATTGTATATTTTTGTTTTAATTCATCGTGTGTTTTATTCGAGTCTTCAAAACTCTCCGTGTTTTCAATTGTCTGAAAAAAATTAATTCAAAACAAATTATTCAACAAAAATTTGGACCAATTACAGACCTTTTTGAATTCGACTCAATGATTTTGCTTTCAAGACCAGCTTGATTAAGTGTAATTTTTGTTTACTCCTCTTGCATCAATGATGCTGAGAGTTTCTCTTCAAGAGTTTCAATTCTCGATTGAAGCAGGCTGACTTTCCTGAAACGAACTTTCGACAATCTCTAAGCTCTAAAGGCGGGCCCTCGAGAGTTCTTAAAAATATCACAATAATAATTACGGTTGCTAAAATTTGTTGGCACCATTATTATAAAATTACCTAATTTGGTTAAAAACTCATTTTCTTGCTTGTCCCAATTACTCGTTCGCATTGTGAGTGCGTCGACTGCAGAGACCAAAAGGTTCCTGAAACCATTGGCAACACCATGTGGCGCGGAAGCAATAGTTGGGTATCCAACTTCCAAACATACAGCAGCCAAATTGGCAACACCTTGTTGGAACTTGGAGCGCAAGTCCTCGGGCTTGATTTCCAAGATTTCTGGTGAGAAAATTGAACCAGAGTCGTAAACTTGCTTCACAATCAAAACGTATGAGAACGTAGAGGTTCAACAAGTTGAGCAAACTGGCTTCGAGAGCACCGACTTTCTCGCCTGGATTCAAGTTTGGCACATCATTGATGATTTCAATTGTACCATGAAAATCTTGGTTTGGATGGACAGAGCCTGGAAGAAAGAAGTCTTCTCGGGTCCCAAACCGGTGTTCTGGGCTGGGATGATAACCGCGAGTGGAGCAATGGCACCATCACGAGCAGGGGCACGCACTTTACTCTCCAACGCGCCATGGATATCGCACAAATCCTCCTTGGTGAAAACGAAACCTACATTTTTCTTGAGCTGGTTGTTGTTCACCAAGTGTCTGCGGATGGCTTTGTGGATCATAACATGGTGTTTTTTCACATGAGAACGACAACCTTTCCACGAAGTGAAGTACGGATGTTCTGCATCTGGCGACAACCTATGTTGTCGGAGCCGTTGCCGATGAAACATTTTAGGTAGTCGTTGAACAATTGAACAACTTTAAGGAAATAGTTGGCTTTCCAGGCTGTTTTTTTTCACCCTAACCATCCCGAGGAATTGTTATCTCTTGAAGAATTTAAGAATAAAAGCACAAACGTTTACGATGATATCTTAGACTAAAAAATGACTAAAAAAAACTTTCAAGCGCATGAAAAAAATACCACACAAACGACAAATGTCAAAATGTCATTTCAATTGAAACAGGTGGCTCTGTTTTAATAACAGATGTCAGTAGTTTCTTTGTCTGGACAAGCTTCTTTTTACAAAGAAACTACTGACATCTGTTATTAAAACAGTGAAAATAATTACTTCTGTTTCCCGTGTTTCTACGCAAGGGTTAGTGTCGCTAAGGAGTGGTGGAACCACTTTAATTAGGGTTTTTGTATGAAAATGAAACTCAACTAGCAGTCCATATATAATAGGTCAATGGATCTCGCTCTATAACACGAAATTTTATGTATATAAATGTATTCTATGGCATATTAGTTTATAAGGTATTTGTATTTGTAGGTATTGTATATATGTATATTTTTTTATCCGTTGCAACTGCCAACACGTAACTGAAATATTGCTCCTGAGCAAGAGCAGAATGACTATATATATTTTATATATTTATATATTATAAATGACAGCCACGAGGCTTCCCAAAAATATAACTAGATAGAGCAGGCAATACATTATAGCCGCAGTTAAACATAGCTTTGCTAAGTAAATATAATCTGAATTGTACTCTGTAAAACTTTCTTAAGTCTCAATAAAATTCAATTCAAACAGACATAATAATTGTGAGTTGTGACGTCTGGTGACAAAATTAATTAGGAATAGACTCACAATAAACATTTAAGAAATAATTTAATTATTATTTTCAAATTTAAGAATTTTATAGTAGTTTATATTTTATTTGGTTTGGGTCGGATTAGAAGACGATCATCTCAACTCATTCGTCTCGAAAATGCCTCAATCGTTTTGGGGATATTTTGACTGAAAGTATTGCTCGGTATTGTATGTAGTTATAATCTTTTTTAATTTTCGCAAGTCTGAATTTATTGTTTGTAGATTGGTTGCCAAATATGAGTATGTACATATAAGGTGGACTTATTATGATTGTGCATATTTAGTGAGTGATAAGTGATTGATTTTCCACAAAATCGACTGCAGGTTTTAAGCATGAAACTAATCCAATTTGAAAACGTCGGATTAAATGTTTTCAACATTATTGAAGATCCATCTCTATCAAGTATAAATTGTTTGAATTGCTTTAACATTGTGCCCATCTCTCCATGAAGTGCCGTTGCAACGTCGAGAACACTTGCTAAGCTTAAGGCTATTGTAGTTTTAAAATAATGTGAATTTTTAATATTGGTCAAAACTATATTACAACAAGTTCGTTTAATGTTTCGAGTCCTGTTTATTTATATGTTTGTTTCTTAACTACAAATCTTACAATTGAAAGGCAGTCGTATTTATTAGATTCCCTTAGAACACTGTTGGACAGTTGTTCAGATAAATCTGAAATTTTTCAAATGTCTTTCATAATCTCATCAAAATGTTTAAAATAAATTGAATCAATGAAATACAAAATTTCATCTATAAGACTATGGAGTGTAATGTGTTCACTCATATCGAAATTTTCATTAATACATTTTTCGTACTATGGCAGCTGCAGCCCAAAGTGGGAATTCTTTTCCAAGTCTTTCTAAATGTTTTACGAACTCAGGTAAGAAAAATGCATTTGCATCGCCTTTCAAATGCGGTAAATCTTCACTCGGCCTTGCAAGATCTATTTTTTCTTTAATAAATTTATGAGTCAGTGTAATATTATCATAATCAGTAGCAAAGTTGTCGACTGGTTCTGGAGTATCTTCAGCGCGTTCTTCGAATGATTGTATGGTGTCTTCCACTTCAATAATTATTCTTTCTCTTTTAATCATGTAGCTAGTCAAAGTGTTGCGCGCTTTTTTATGTCAAGTCAATTTCCAGAAATTTTTTCCTCGGTATTTTCATATGGATTTAATGCAACGGCACAAGTTAAAGAAAATACTAGTCCAAATTCAATGATATCCTGGCGGTCTATCATAAAGGCAATAGTCCGCAGGAAAAATCTTTTGACATCAGGATGGGTGGCTCTTTTTACGCAATCCCAACGGGCCACTAATGCCATTATATGTGCAACGTCTACCCGAATCAAGGTTTTTGCTGGTCGAGTATTTTTTCTTTCAAATTCATTGGTATGTACTAGCCCACTTCAAACATTCATCGATATATTTTTTTAGTGATATATTAAAGAAACGGCACATTGCTAACAATATGGCTCGCCCGTAA
This sequence comes from Epistrophe grossulariae, assembly GCA_929447395.1. Classification (NCBI taxonomy): domain Eukaryota; kingdom Metazoa; phylum Arthropoda; class Insecta; order Diptera; family Syrphidae; genus Epistrophe; species Epistrophe grossulariae. Next base: position 53,889,815 of record OV839569.1, on the reverse strand, counting down.
TCATTTATTGCTTGTGGTGGAGCTTTAACTCCTGCTCGTAGCCACCTATCTAACCAAAATGTCAGAAAACCCGTGTCATGACTTTCAGTTATCATTTGGATCACTGGAAGGGTTTTATGGTCAAAATTTATGGTGGCAGTATATAAAAAAATGTGACTTGTCTTTTTGCCCTCGAATAAATCAAATTTACGAATTTTCCTGTGGCGTCAATGGATATTTCAGCTTTTTGTGCGCAGATATTCCCTGTATACGTGCAATTGATTTGCTGTAAAATAAATAGCAAAAAAATTTATTGATCCCAGTTCCTGAATGGCGTTGTCATATTGCGGATCTTTGGACATTTTTTGAATCATTTTTGTGACATCATTTTTTTCTTCAGGCTTCATTCCCTGCTCAATCTTAGAATTTTCCATTTTGACTTGTCTGTATGTATAGTGGTGCCTTATGTTTGTTGGCATGTCTTGTCCAAACTGCATACTGTTTTTAATAAGTTTGTCAACATATTTTTCGGCAGTTACACACGACAACTCTTTACCAATCTTTTTCCTTTCCTCTCCTTTTATATTGGTGCATACCCTTTCATGATAAATATTTTCTCGAGTATCAACTGTTTTTATTGTCAAATCCATGTTTTCTCCATCCTTTGGTTTTTTTTTTGCGCAGCCCGTAATTTTGTTCCCGCATCTTTTACTGGCGCAATAACCACAAAATTTCAAGTAGTCCACGTTATTTAGAGAATTGTTTACTCTAGAATTTTTGAAGTTAAAGGCGCATGGCATATTATATCTTTTTTAATAGCATCATTAATTACACTTGACCATATAAACTTATTCAATCTATTTTGTGTTTCCTCACTAGGCTTTATCTTCTGCCATTCTTCGGAAGAAAGCAAAAGATGAAAAGTTTCCAAATTTTCCCTTTTATCTTCATCATCATAATAATAATCTGAATTACTTTTTGAAGTGTCGATCGATGATTCTGACGAATACAATTGTTTCGGAGGCTTTTTTTGTTCGGGAAGATGAAAGCCTTTTGCTTTTAGCACTTGGCTTAGGTGCCCATTTTTATTACCCCGTACATAGCCGTAGCAAGTTTTATGTTTCCACATACCTCCCAAATCTTTGGTCATCTGCTTCCATACCTCTGCAGATAAAGGTGGGAGATTACTAGTCGTAAAGTGGGAAATATGCATAGAGATTACTCTCAATATCTCCTCACTTTTTACGGTAGGCTTTCGACCAGTCATCTTTTTTTTTTTTATTTCTAAAAAAATATATTTGCGTTAATTTTTTAATTTTGTTTGCTTTTAATATATATGTATAAAAAAAGCAGAAAAAAAGTTTTTCAAATAATCAACTTTGTGTAAATATTTTGCTCTGATTGAATCATTAAAAATTCTTCGATTATTAAATGCACTTTTTTTATTTTCACTAGATACACACATAACATCGTCAAATTTAATTAATAAATCCTTAAAATGTAAATACTATTTTTTAAAAATATATTTTTACTAAAGAAATCAGATGACAATTAACTATTGAATAATAATAATGTGCGGACCGTTTTTTATTTCATTTTAAAGTAAATTAATTTCTTTATAATATCAGTATTTGATACTAGCAGTTTGATGAAATTGCATTAAAAGTCTTTTTGAACAAAAATAACCAGTCTAATAATATAGCTGTTAGGTTTTCTACTTCGATTTGTATTGTTATAATGTAATAAATTTGGTCTCATAAAACTGTTTCCATATTTACACTTATCAGTTTTGACTGAATGTTGTTATTTGAATAGGTACTTATAAGCTTAAAAATTCATAGTATAGGCATTCTTAGCAAAATTCCTAAAATCCTAGCTATTACAAATTTTTTATTAGCCAAATTAAAAAAAAAACTATTATATATTTTACCTATTTTGTCTACTTTTTGAAGGTCGATGATTGTTTTTTAATAATGAATGCAAGTTTAAGCAAAAATGTATACAATTAGCGTTCTTTGTACAATATTATCATAATATATAGCATGTTTTATACGCGAGTGATAGTCCGCATTCAGTAAAGATGTGTAAACATCAAAATTCGATTGGGAATGCAATAAAAGAAATGAAATTTTAGATTTGAACAGAAAACGAATCATAATCATTTAGACAACACGAAGTTAATTGGAATATGTATTTATTGGAATGGAGTCTAATTACAATTAAAGAACAGAATACCTTTCTGTTTAAAATTTAACTTTCATCTCTTATATTGACTCAAAGAGGAAGTTAAAATTCTTGTAAGGCGCCAGTTATAACTTTCATTGAAAATTTTACTTTTATATTTCGAGACACTTTTAAACGAAATCAGTGATGCCAATTTAAAAATGATGACTGTATTATTAATTCTTGTCAAAAATATATTAACTAAACCTTCCACATGAAATCAGTTTATTTATTTGAGCATTTGAACTACATTACCGTTTATCACTGAAATCTTAGCAGTCATTTTATGTGAAAGGTTGGGCCAAATTGACTAGAAATAGAGTCATAACCATTTTGCAAAATAATCACTTATTTTTCTTTTTAAGTGCCTCAAAACTTAAAATTAAATTTTCCAATTATGGTTTTCAATGATAACTACATATAACTCGTGCCTGACCCGAACAGCGATCCACAAAAGATACAGCTTTGAGGAAAGTGTAATTTTATGATAGAGAATGTCCAACTACCAACACAAATGGGTAAAATACTTATAAATATATATTAACAGAAAATAATATTTGAAGGGAATTATATAACAACCCCCTTTTATTTTTAACTGAAAATAAGTATATAAAAAGTATTCTTCTTTTTAAAAATTTAGTTAGATAACTAACATAAACCTAATAATATTAATAATCTTCTTGTTCACCTCTTTCATGTTATGCAATTAAGTGTCAAATCTTAAAAAAACTAATGGGCCAGTGGAATAGATCTACTTGTGTCTTGTGGTAACAGCAAAACTATTTTTGAACATTCTTGCGGAGTGTTGAATTGTAAGTATATTTTTATAAGCAGATGCTCAATCTTAATTTTTCCTTTTTTCAAGAAGAAGTTCGCTGATGCTTATTATTATTATCATTTGGAGTGTGCACGACCAAAATATGTACTTCTGTGAATTCAATTTAAAATGTTTACTTTTTTTTGTTTAAATACAAAAAAAAGAATAACATCCATAACGAAAAAGAGCTTAAGGTTTATGAAGAATATAACTGAAAAGGTATTTGTGATGTCCGTATTCTTTTTCACAGAGAGCTATATTGTATATTTATGTGTTGTTTTTTATAAAGCATTAAAGTTTTAATCATTAATTTTAAAACACCCTATAATAGACCGACAGCCCACAGCAGATTTTGGGTGTGAATGATAGCAAAAATTCAATGGTACTTTTAGATAGGTCTTTACTTTTCATAAGCAAATATGAAATCTTGCATTTCGTGATTGAGGCCTTTGTCGGTAATGGTGCATTCAAAATGCGTTGTGTTTTTAAAGCCCAGTTATAAAGTATAGCAACTAAATCATTATATTTAATAAAAAATCTGAGCGCTCTAGACATGAAAATGGGGGTCCAAGACGTCTTGGATGGGGTCTTCTGTATCCTAGACGAACCCAAATATGAGTATTAAACCGGTGTCAAAATAAAATGTGATAGCATTTAGAAATATGTTCTCACTGAATTTTTGCTATCTTTCACACCCAAAAATAGCTGTGGGCTCTTAGTCTATAACCAATACATAACTTGTTTCCAAAAAGTAAATTTTATATGTTTTTGGGAAAATAAATAAAATAAGATTCTATAGTTAATAGGAAATTGTCCGCTTAGTTCTTATAACTGTACAAACATTTCTAAAACGTTCAAATTATTTGACAGAAAACAAATTCTACCCTCTCAATAATAGCCTAGCCAGTGGCGGATCCACGGGGGGGTTTTCGGGTCCGGACCCCCCCCCCCCCATTAGCATTGAAACCAAATATTTTTGTATTAATTTATTTATTTATTAAATATTTACTTCTCTTCGACCTAAATTTTGTGTTAATTACAGAAAGCCCATCTTTTTATAAAATTTCGACTTAAAATTTATTCAAGTGTATAAATGAATATCTACCTCAAAAACTTCAAATGCATCTTAGTGGAAAAAAGAGTATACCTACTTACATTAGATTGCGTAGCAGTTTTTTACGGTTTTCACACCGAACCAAAATCTCGGATTTCGGCACAAGATTTCCAAATCTCGTTGAATCGTTCACACCTAGATTTCTAGAACCTAGATTTTGTTTGAAATTTCAATCAAATTTCAGTGTTGATAGAAACTAAAAAAAAGAAGATTTCGCAGTAATCTACTAGATTACGAAATCTGAAAATGTATGGGAAATCTTGTTGATTTTGGATCGAAATAGATTTTGATTCGGTGTGTAAAGGCTATAAAGCCTATATGATGGAAACTTAGTTCAAGAGCTTACGGTATGTTAAATTTTGAAGATTTAGGCAATTTGTCACATCTACCTCTCCAAAGCAACATATTAAAATACTATTCAATATTATAAGGGCAAAAAGAAGTTAGCACCACCATTTTCGATTTTGAAAAAGAAACTGTGCTGCATTGTGCTCAACTTGTGCTGCGATGTGCCGTAAATATTTTTGAAAATTTTGAGGATGAAATTTTTCCAAAATAAATTTTTTCTAAAAACTTAAAGTTGTGCTCAAAAAATGATACAGCCGAAGAGATACAAAAATCGCATATTTCCGACCTTCACGACCGGACGCAAATGATGCGAAGGAACTTAGCGTGAAATTAGCACCGTCATTTTCGATTAAAAAAAAAAAAAAAGTTTTGCTGTATTGTGCTCAATTTGTGCATGCGATGTGCCGTAATGTATTTTTTAAATTCGCAAATTTTCAAATTTTAGGGATAAATTTTAAATTTGCAATTTTTTTTCAAAATCACGATTTAAAAAAAAATTATACTTGTGCTGTTTTAAGCTGCTGCTGTTTTTGCTTGTTTGTTTTTTTTTTTTTGAAAATCGAAAATGGCGGTGCTAACTACACGCACATAAATAATGTAGCACAAAGCCCACGCAAGTTTTATTTTTCTTTAAGTTTTCTATTTGTAATTGGACCCCCCCCCCCATGACTTAATCCTGAATCCGCCACTGGTTGTTACAGATGTTATTTTGGCATTATTTAAACACGTTTTGTGGTTCAAATGCAAATGGCAGTACCTACATATGTATTCGTTTGCGTAAGATCAGATTACATTTTTTTGCTCCTGGTATTATGCCCCAGAATTGTGTGGAGGCCCTGCATCCACTCCAAATTTGCTATCTGCTCTTCCCCCCAATTTTTTCTCCTGAACAAATTTGATTTTTTTTTGCGAAAAAATATATGTACATACATATATGTATTTTTAATTATTTATTAACAAAATAATATTTTTTTTCAAAACTTTACGTTATTAAGTAATATTTTTACGTTATTAAGTAATATTTTTGTTTGTAATATTCGAATCTCCTATCAATTTCTAGTCAAATACTAAAAACCGGATGCCTAAGGGTCTGTTTCACAATTCTGAATACGTCTAATTGGCAATTAAAGTTCTAAGTATTTTACTGGAAAGATGAAGTGCCGATTAGTAAATTAAACTAACAATTACAAATTCAAAATTTTCTTCACTAACACTCACACTTCAATTCAACACACTTAACTCTTATTATTCACATCTCTTTGAAACAATCCTCTCGACACTTTTAACATATACAACAATAAGATGACCCACCATGAAAAACTAACTATTTGATGATTATAAATATTTTTTCTTCAATGTTTGACATGAGTCAAATTCTATTTGTCTGGAAAACTGGAATAACGAACGAATAGCTAATTGATCATTGTGAAACGCAAAGTTTTTTAATGGGAGGATTTAATTTTAGGATCAATTAAATGTCGGATAACTAATTAGAAATTTACTCAGACATTGTGAAACAGACCCTAAATGTCTTTTAATTTTTAAGAAAATTGAAAATAACGAAATCTAGTAGAAAATAATAGGATCCTTGAAGCAACAAAATAATGGATTGAAGTCGAATTTAAGAAAACTTACTTTTGATATTTTCAATTTTCTCAAAAACTAGAAAACATTTTGACATATGGTTTTTAATGTTTGACTAAAAACTGATTGGAGCGTTGAATATAAAATACAAAACTACAACTTAATAACATACAATTTTGAGCAAAATGACATTGAACACAATTTTTTAATTTTTTTTTCAAAAATTTAAGTTTAAAATATAAAATAAATAGGTACATAAATAATAAAAGTGTATAGCATGGCATTAGGTGTATTTTATTCATTGCTGGATAGCCAGCGCAGCACAAGTCTGAATAAAAAGATTACTCTAGGTGTGTTTTATTCATTGCTGCATAGCCAGCGCAGCACAAGTCTGAATAAAACGATCACTCACTCTATACGTTCATTTGAATAATTGAAAGCTCTATCTTCAGCATAGCCATTTTTTTATTACTGACTTTTTTTTTCGCCAGCAATCAGATTGTTTTTGTTTGCCAAGCGAAATTTTGCTGCGCTGGCTATGCAGCAATGAATAAAACACACACACTGTAGTTGTTACCGTTGTTTTTTAATGATTTTGTTCTATTTTAATTTGATTTTTTAGAAAATTGCCCCTTCCACCTAAACGGGGGGTAATAGACTCCCGCCACCCATGCGATATTTTTCTTGTCTCAACTCAACCTACACGCTCTTATAGCTTTTTGTCACACCTTAGGTGAATCACCCTATGTATTGTATACCTACATAAAATCAATGTCATTATAGAAATAAAATTGTAGTTTTCTACAATAAAATAAAAAATATAGGGAGGTATCTACCTATCGGTTTTTAAAAACTTAATTGTGTTTCCTTAGAAAAAAATTAGGTATAAAAGTTTCTCTTCTTTGATCTTTCAAAAATGATGAGCTTACAAAAAATATTTTTCAATGGGTAAGGTACCTGTACCTACCAACATATGTATACCTATTTACATATAGGTACCTACCTATCTACACAATTAGAATTACACATTTTGAATCTTTAAAATCTCATATATAGGTAGGTAGGTACAAAACTTTAAAATTAGGATTAAGAAAAGTTCATACCAAACTCATAAAGACCAAAAAACGCAACAAATTAAAACATAATCGTCATCACCCCAAATTGCATGAAAGCAACAACAACATCTTTGAATGAACGCAAAGTAAAAAAAAAAACAACCCCTGAAATTACATTTCGTTCAAAAAACGTAGTTTGATCTTTGTATATAAAAACCATGGACGTATTATATATGACCGGCGTATACTTAGCAGCGAGTTTTCACGGATTTCAAAAATTTTGATGCCAGTAATTAGGTGAACATTTGGTGAAATTTGGTGAATCAATTTTAGAATTTGGTGAATCTTAGTTTAAAAGTTATTAACAATTTAAGGTTCGCGTATAGTTAGCAGCCGATGGAAACAAAAGTAGGCTTTATGGGTATCAATCGACGGGGAATGGTTTTGCGAATTTAGTGAGCCAACTCTCGAATTTAGTGAACAAGTAGTTCACTAAATAATTAACAAAATGTAAAAATAATGACAGTTCTATAAACTATTACAGTTAACAAATTCCGTAACGTAACGCAGTCAAAACTGTCATACATAAACACTAAACTAACACATATAAACAAAATTCTGTCCCAAATTAACGTCAAATTTTTTTCTGTCAAATTAAATCTTAAAGTTGTTGGTTTTTGTTTTCTCTGGCTATTTGTTCATTGTTGTGCTTTACCTAAATAAATTTAAAGAAAGGAATATAAAAGTTCGTCGAATTAATTTCGTAAATACTATATTTTTCATTAGGTTCGTTATTCTGTTCTTGCTACCGATCATTGGTGTTCCGATTGCATGCTTATGTTTAAGTTTTTTTTTAATTTTTCTTTTAAAAACATAATTTTATGTAGTTCTCTATTTTTACAGAATCCTTGTACATCGGAAAGAGCTCAGTTAATACTCCATTGCATCTTGCTGCCATAAGTGGTCGACTGGAAATTGTTGAAATTCTTCTAAACAATTAAGGAGCTAATATACATGCAATAAACGAATATGGTGCAACAGCACTTCAAGCTGCGGTCTTTCGAAATAAATTGGACGTAGTTGAACTTCTTCTTCATCGAGGTGCTTCTTTAAATGAGAAAAAGAGTGATGGAACAACTGTCCTTCATTTCAAAAGGGAAATTTGAGAGGCGTCGAAATATTTTTAAAGCACAAAGCAAAAGTTAATACCGTTAGTAATTCGTACCGAAAAGAAGGCCAAACACCATTGCATTTTGCCTCTGAGAAAGGCAATGAGCGATTTGTTGAATTGTTACTCAAAAACGGAGCAATTGTTGACACTAAAGCCCATGGTTGTCTTACGCCGGTCTTTTTTGCAACGGAAAAGAGAAGGTGGTTAAACAATTGTTAAATCGTGGGGCAAATGTTAATGCTCAGGATGCGTCGAAAAAAACCCTACTCTTATTGGCCTGTTGAATAAGGATTCCTCAAAATGGTAGAGAATATACTCCAATATAAGCGTGATCAAAATAACAAAGTAAACAGCAGCTCATTAGTCAAAGAAATTTACGAAACTAATGGAAAATACAAATTGATCGTTGAAAAACTTTTGCAACATGGATTCACATTTAATTCCGATGATAAGTTGCTACCATCAGCTGTCGAATTTGAATAGCTTTTTAACTATTGCGGCAGTAAAAAAAAACAACATGAAATTACAGAAATGTTAATCAAATACGGAGCAAACATTAACTCCATGGATGAAAAGGAAAAAACACCAATTTATTAGGCTTCCGACAACGGAGATATAAAAATAGCCTTTGCTGGCAAAGGGAGCTTCTGTTACAAATTGTTCCGGTTTATTATTAAACGCGGTTAAAAAGGAAAGCATAGAAATGGTGCATTTGCTATTGAAGCATAAAGTCAATGTTACGGGAGTTGATGATTATGGAAGGACAGCATTACACTTTAGTGCTCTGGCTCTGAATGCACTTGAAGATTGCATGTGCATGCTATTAGTTCGCAAAATCATCACCTTCGATACATAAGATATGTATTCGATAAGGAGCAATCCAATACCGCCAAAGGCCAAATTTCCAAAGCTTTGATCGCCGCTAGCCTAGATGTGAAAACTAAATCCAAAGATGGAAAATCCACGCTTCATTCTGCCTGCTTTAAAGGTTGGTACAGTGTGGTTGAAGTTCTTTTTCAATACAATGCAAAGATGTTTGCTGATGGGACGGGCGCATTTCCAATAAATCTTAGTGCTTACAGCGGCAATGTTGATATTCTGATAATGCTCATTAGTAAAGGAACCGATGTAAATTCCAAGACAACATATGGATCGACTGCAGTTCACTTTGCAACTCATGAAGTTCAAACTAAGTTTCTTGAGTATGTCTTGAAGCATGGTGCCAAAATCGATGAAAAAGAAGAAGATGGTTCAACTGCACTTCATATAACAGCTAAAAATGATTACTTCGACTTTGTTGAGCTTTTCTTAAATTAAGGTGCCGATATTGATTGCACTGATAGCTGCGGCAAAACAGCGCTTAACATTGCAACTAAAGAAGGCAATAACCGCGTAGTTAGGGCTTTGCTCGAATACGGATGTGATATAAGAAATCATACTAAAACGAATTACATGCCATTCGAATCGGCAATTATGGTGGTCGTCGAGCAATTTTGGGACTTCTTTAATTATATTGGTTCGGAGGATGACGATGACTATGACTATGATGATTTTTATCATTCTGACAACGATTGCTTCAACGATAGCGATTATACTGACTATGGATCTGAAAATGAATATGTCTGATAATGACATTTTTGATCATGTCATAATGATGGGTTGGGTACGAAATCCCGAATCACAAAATCCCGATTCACAAAATCCCGATTCACAGAATCCCGAATCACGAAATCCCGAATCACGAAATCCCGAATCACAAAATCCCGAAATTTCAATACTAAATTGACAGCACTGTATGGATTTTCATTTCCATAGTAACTGGTGACACCAATCGATGAGAATCAACGAGAACGAAGTTTCCTACTATTTTGGTTTGCAGAAGACCGCACTGGATTAGGCTCCTCCTCCTTTTTAAAAAAGTATATAACCAGGATGCATTTGAAAATAAATTTCAGTTCTTATTAGGACTCGGTAGAGGCAAGTCCTCATTAAGAGATAAAAACCTTTTTCATTCGACGGCTACGTTGACTGACGACGTCCAAGAGTATTGACAATGGCCACGACGATGACGATGATGGTGACAACGACGGTGGACAAAGTGACTACGATGACGACGACGGTGACAACGACCAGGACCATGACGACGTTGGCTAGGACAATGACGATGATGGTGACAACGACGGCTGACAAGATGATGGCGACGCACGGTGACAAAGGGGATGGTGGCCAGCACGACGATGGCCAGGACGACGACGATGTTTTTTTTTCAGCTATCCTTTTTTCAGGGACAAAAAAAAAGTTCTTTCAAGGGCTAAAAAAAAAATTCTTAAAGAGATATAAACTTTTCAAAATAGCTTGAAACGCTTGCTAAGCGGTTTCAAATTTGGTGAAATTCAAAAAATTAGAAAAGTTCTTTCAAAAACTAAAAGAATATGACTAAAAGCAGATTCTTGTCAACAGTTTTCTTGTAATGTCTTTCTTTAGCAAAAGTACCTCGCGTGGCCCGCTTCGCGGGATCCAAGGATTTTAACTCCCTCTTCGGGGGGCTCTGTGCCGCTCACGCAACTCCGTTGCTCCGCTTAGGGTATGTCAAGTCGCCAGGCAGGCGCCTATTACAACAGTTTTCTTGTAAAAAAGTCTTTCTTAAGTAAAAGTATCCGCGTGGTACTCATGAGATATGTATGGGGAGCATGTTGCCCCACTGCAACCCCCCTGCTTGGCTCACTATAGGATTTTGGGTAGGTGCGAGGTTGGGTGTATGCAAAGTTTCTTTCAATCAACTGAAAAAAAAAAACTAAACAAACTGCCAAATTTGTTGATATTTCAATTTTTCACGTCATAGGAGACAAAAATCAGAAAGAAGTGTCGTAATCTTGTATGCATTAAATTCAAAGCAATCAACTAAAAAAACTATACAAACTGCCAAATTTGCTGATATTTCATTTTTTTTTTCACGTCATTGGAGACAAAAACAAGAAAGAAGTGTCGTTATCTTGTATGCTTTCGTCGTAATTTTATGAAAAATCGACTTTTATCTTTAAACGCGATTTGCGGCTAAACTAGACGTCCTAGAGGCATCAAAGTTTACACCTTTAAACTTGATTTGCGGCTAAACTAAGCGACTAAGCGACTTAAAAAATACATATTCGTGATCCAGGAAGCGGCAGTTCTGAAAAATAAAAAAAAAGGTTGGTAAAAAAAAGTTTTTTTCCAAAACTTAAAAAAAAAAAACAAAATCTTCCTATGTCAACAGTTTTCTTCTACAAAAGTCTTTCATTGGATCAAAGTGAGATATGTATGGGGGGCATGCTGCCCCCCTGCAAACCCCCTGCTTGGCACACTATAGGATTTTGGGTAGGTGCGAGGTTGAGTGTATACAAAGTTCATTTCAATTTCAATTTCTGCTTCGTATTATATGAAAAATCGACTTTTATCTTTAAACGCGATTTGCGGCTTAACTAGACGTCCCAGAGGCATCAAAGTTTACACTTTTAAACTTAATTTGCGGCTAAACTAAGCGACGTAGCGACTTCAAAAATGCATATTCGTTATCTTGGAAGTGGCAGTTCTGAAAAATTAAAAAAAAAGTTGGTAAAAAAAGTTTTTTCCAAAACTTTCAAAAAAATAATTAAATAAATAAATTCTTGCTATGTCAACAGTTTTCTTGTAAAAAAGTCTTTCTTAAGCAAAAGTACCTCGGGTGGCCCGTACGTGGGATCCAAGGATTTTAACTCCCTCTTCGGGGGGCTCTGTGCCGCTCACGCAACTCCGTTGCTCCGCTTAGGGTATGTCAAGTCGCCAGGCAGGCGCATATTACAACAGTTTTCTTGTAAAAAAGTCTTTCTTAAGCAAAAGTACCTCGCGTGGTACTCATGAGGTATGTATGGGGGGGCATGCTGCCCCCCTGCAACCCCCCTGCTTGGCTCACTATAGGATTTTGGGTAGGTGCAAGTATGGGTGTATGCAAAGTTTCTTTCAATTGATAAATGTGCATCGCATTATATGAAAAATCGACTTTTATCTTTAAACGCGATTTGCGGCTAAACTAGACGTCCTAGAGGCATCAAAGTTCACACCTTTAAACTTGAATTGCGGCTAAACTAAGCGACCTACCGACTTCAAAAATGCATTTTCGTGATCTAGGAATTGCCACCTTTCAATTGATGTATCGCGGTATATGAAAAATCGACTTTTATCTTTAAACGCGATTTGCGGCTAAACTAGGCATCCTAGAGGCATCAAAGTTCACACCTTTAAACTTGAATTGCGGCTAAACTAAGCGACCTACCGACTTCAAAAATGCATTTTCGTGATCTAGGAATTGCCACCTTTCAATTGATGTATCGCGTTATATGAAAAATCGACTTTTATCTTTAAACGCGATTTGCGGCTAAACTAGGCATCCTAGAGGCATCAAAGTTCACACCTTTAAACTTGAATTGCGGCTAAACTAAGCGACCTACCGACTTCAAAAATGCATTTTCGTGATCTAGGAATTGCCACCTTTCAATTGATGTATCGCGTTATATGAAAAATCGACTTTTATCTTTAAACGCGATTTGCGGCTAAACTAGGCATCCTAGAGGCATCAAAGTTCACACCTTTAAACTTGAATTGCGGCTAAACTAAGCGACCTACCGACTTCAAAAATGCATATTCGTGATCTAGGAAGTGCCACCTTTCAATTGATGTATCGCGTTATATGAAAAATCGACTTTTATCTTTAAACGCGATTTGCAGCTAAACTAGACGTCCTAGAGGCATCAAAGTTCACACCTTTAAACTTGAATTGCGGCTAAACTAAGTGACCTAGCGCCTTTAAAAATGCATATTCGTTATCTAGGAAGTGGCGGTTCTGAAAAATTAAAAAAAAGTTGATAAAAAAATTTTTTTCAAAAACTTTCGAAAAAATAAATAAATTAATTCTTGCTGTGTCAACAGTTTTCTTGTAAGAAAGTCTTTCTTTGGCCTCGCGTGGCCCGCTTCGCGGGATCCAAGGATTTTAACTCCCTCTTCGGGGGGCTCTGTGCCGCTCACACAACTCCGTTGCTCCGCTTAGGGTATGTCAAGTCGCCAGGCAGGCGCCTATTACAACAGTTTTCTTGTAAAAAAGTCTTTCTTAAGCAAAAGTACCCGCGTGGTACTCATGAGGTATGTATGGGGGGGCATGCTGCCCACTGCAACCCCCCTGCTTGGCTCACTATAGGATTTTGGGAAGGTGCGAGGTTGGGTGTATGCAAAGTTTCTTTCAATTAACTGGAAAAAAAAACTAAACAAACTGCCAAATTTGTTGATATTTCAATTTTCACGTCATAGGAGACAAAAATCAGAAAGAAGTGTCGTAATCTTATATGCATTAAATTCAAAGCAATCAACTAAAAAAACTAAACAAACCGACAAATTTGTTGATATTTCATTTTTTTTTTTCACGTCATTGGAGACAAAAACAAGAAAGAAGTGTCGTTATCTTGTATGCTTTCGTCGTAATTTTATGAAAAATCGACTTTTATCTTTAAACGCGATTTGCGGCTAAACTAGACGTCCTAGAGGCATCAAAGTTCACACCTTTAATCTTGAATTGCGGCTAAACTTAGCGACCTAGCGACTTCAAAAATGCATATCCGTGATCCATGAAGTGCCAGTTTTAAAACAGTTGGTAAAAAAAGTTTTTTTTCCAAAACTTAAAAAAAAATAAACAAATTAAAAAAAAAAAAATCCAATTGTGAAATCTACAATTGCTTGGCCCGCTGCGCGATTTCCAAAGATTTTCACCCCCCTTTTTAGGTCCTCTGTACCACTCACGCAAATCCGTTCCTCCGCTTAGGGTATGTTCATTCACCGCAGGCGCCAATATAAATTTTTTTTTTTTTACAATAATTTTTAGCCCTTAAAAGAACTTTTTTTAAGCTATAAATTATTTAGCAGCATGCCAATTGGTCAAAATATTTAAAAAAAAAAAATCAATATTTTTCCTCTAAAAATTCATTGCATTCGAATCTTTTTATACATTAAGGCATTTTGCAGAATTAAAAAAGAATTCTAGCTTAAAATTTTTGCCGTCTTCTTCTGATTGGCTAAGAATAATTAAAAAATATTTCAATAAAATTAAATACTTTTTCAAAAAATATTAATTTAGAAATAATTTTTTAAAAGTACAAAATAATACTTTAAAAAGAGTAGTGAAAATCCCGTCAAATATTTATAAAAAAATATTTCGGCGGGATTTTTATTTATATTTTTGTCGGGATTTCGTGATTCGGGATTTTGTGATTCGGGATTTCGTTACTCTCCCAAAGGCTGCAAATTTGTTAGTGAAAGAGGAAAATTTATAAATTTATACATGTAGCTAAGTTTTTATTTTTAAATTTATTTTGACGTTAAAAATTCAATATTATAATTAATAAATAAAAACTGAAATACCAAATTTATATCTTAAATATATTTATATATATGTATGTATTATGTAAATGTAGGATGTGGGTAGCCACATAATATACAAAAATTATTAAAATTAAAACTTTTAATGATTTTTAAAATTGTTTCCGCTGCGATAGCTAACATTGCATTTGAGTGGAAACAATTGAATAAGTTTTTTAATCAATAAAAAAAATTGTCTATAGTTGTTTATTTTACATATGTATTTTAATTTTTTTAAACTTTGAAATAAAGACTTTAATTTTAAAAGCATATGTGTGATCTTGTCTTACATTCGTTTTTCTTTTTTTTAATCTAGCAATTACATAAAAATAAAAGGCGCACGAAAACAAACAAATGCAGTTTTCGAACAAATTATTAACATTTTTTAAATAAAATTATAATTTTTCAAATCAGCAGGTAATTTCGCTTCTTTCAGGTGTCAAAATCGGTGTAGTATGAGAGTGAATTCCATCGTAAGCGAAAACTTTTCCGAATCCCGAATTTGTGAGTTTTTTTTAAGTTTATAGTAAGTATGTAGCAAGTATATGGTAAGTATATAAAAAATACGTATACAAAATGTTGGTGCTTTTTTAATGAATTTCAAAAATAAATGTTGACTTACACTGAAAAAGCAAAGATTGGAAGGAAAAAACAACCTTTTAAAAGGTCCCTTAAATGTCCCTCTATTGTTGATATTTTCAAAATAACAAATTTACTAAAAAGTATTTTTTTCGATTTCTATGAGAGAAACTTTTATGTCGGAATTTTTCAAACATAATTGATTAATTAATCATTGTTTTACACTTTTAGGTATTCTGTTGAACCGGACTGATTATTTTTACCCATTAAATGATGCCCGCCAGAACTCAGGAATCTTATACCTAATAGCCCAGTCGGAATAAATATTTGATAATTTTCTTTCACTATTCTTTAAAGATTATTATTATCACTAATTCACACATTTTGTTGTTTTTTTTTCAGGAAAAACGGATTGGAGCTTAAGCCACCACTTTGAAATTTTCAAAAAAAAAATTATATACATATGTAACCAACAGCAAACTTTTCAAAATTTTGACTTTGGAAATTAATTTCCAAAAATTATTCACTGAAATAATTTTATTTAAAAACGGAATTAAAAAATGGATTTATGGCTTCAAAAAAGATAAAACCTTACATTTTGTTGTTGTTTTTGTCAATTAAAAAAAAAATCATGATGGCGGCTTAAGGTACAGCCCAGTTTTCCCAAAAATTACACATACATATGCTCCTAATAACACCCTCAAACGTATCATAAAAGAAATTGTACAATTAAATTTTTCCCGGTCAGGTATTTTTATTTTGTATTTATAGCGACTGGGCTGCTAAACTTGAATTTTCAGGTATTAGATACGAATCGAAGTTTTTCGATTCACGTGAATTGTTCAATTAATATATCACAAATTATTATTTAAACTCATCAATCTTTCCAGTTCAAAGCTCTATAAATAATTATTTTTTGAAGTTCTTGAAGAGAATCTAATTCAAAAAATTACGAAAATTTACACGATCGTTTAGCAGAGTATGGCTGATTATGAGCATCTGGTTCTGTGGTTGACTTAAAATTGTTAAGAGCATTGATTATTAAAAACAAAAGTACTTCTTATTAACGTAAAATTTTGAACATACATAATTAGTTGGAAGACAATGTTTTTAAATTGTTTTTAAAAATTTTGAGTTTTAAAATTAATTTTTCCCAAAACTGTTCACTTAAATCATTTTATTTAAAAACAATTAATGGACGGATTTCTGGCTTTAAAAAAAAGTGTAACTTACGAAGTTGTAAGTGTTATTATAATTATTTTTTTCATTAAAGTCGAATTTTTAGAAAATTGCTTCTACCGCCTAAAATGGGGGGGAATATACGCTCCCTCCTATACAATTTTTTTCTTGCCTTAATCCAACCTACATGTCCTAGCCTTTTTTAGAATCTTATGCAAAACTTTCATATACACCATTATGTACAATTGTCACGTTTTTAACGAAAGCAACATTTTTAATATAATTAATAACCTCATTTTCCACGCCATTGAAACGCACACAGGAAAAATTGAGAGTTGTTGGTCACTAGGCAATGGTTCTTCACGGGCTTTCGCGCCACCAAAATATATTTATTTTGTTATCGCCTTGATTTCCTGCGAAAGAAAACCACAAAGCACAAATTACCGAACTGCATTTTCCTTTTTTCATATGAGCAAAAGATTTCTAAAATAATCGAAACAACACAAATGCTGAATTAGTTTTATGTGTTTAAATTTTAATTTTACATTGTTTTTATTCACAAAAAGATTAATAAATTTAAGAAGTGTTAGCATTTGGATCCTCCTCTTTGGACGACCGGTCTTCTTCTTTTTCTTTTCTTGTTTCTCTACTTTGGGAGTCTGACCCTTGACTTTACCGGCACGAGCTAAAGAACCGGGCACTTTACCTCCAAGAAGTGGTACAGTGACACACAATTCGAAGGACGACAAACTGCTAACGCAGGCATCATTCTCCAAAGCATTTCCTTCACAATTGAGGACAAAATCTTCAGTGATTCCTTTCAACTTCGTCAATTGAGCCTTAATGGAGGCAATTGTATCATTTTGTGAAACCTCTAGGGTCTCAATGGAGTCCAAACCTCGCACAAAAAGCTGCATGTTGGCAAATTATTCAACGGACGCAGTTTTACACGCAGAACTCAATTCATTAAAGTAAACTATTAAATATATTGTAGAAATTGTTGTTCTCCATCTCCAGTGTTTTTAGTTTTTATTTTTTTTTTACATAAATTGAATTTGTTAAATTCATTCATGACAGCACAATTTTTAACATTTGACAATAGTCAACTGACAGATTTAGGACATGGGACACAAGCATCCATGTTTTTTTCTAGTAAGGTTACGTAGATCTGTTCGATTACGTAATTTCTTGTTTGAGAGTACTAGAATAGTATTTTTTTTAATTATTATTAACTTGAATTGTTAATAACTTATTAACTATGGTTCACCAAATTCTGAAATTAAATTTATAACTTTCCCAGAATGTATCTGAGTTCAAGAAACACATTTCAGAATTTGATGAATCTTTCTTTTTAAGTTATTAACACTTTCCAGGCATTTACGTTCGGGAGAGTGTCGCACGAGTATAATTGTTTATAGCTATTTAACTACGATTCACCAAATTCTGAATTATATTCTGAAACTCTCCTAGACAATAGCTGCGTTTTATTTTCCCCCAGATCCAATCCAGATCAGATCATGAAAATAAAACAACCCAGGATCTCAGTGACAACTTGTTATATACCCAACTCTTTGTTCCTTTTGTTATTTTTATTTGTATACACCCGTTGTCTTTTTTCTTTACACTACTGACGAAATTTACAAATTAAGGGTGTGTGTTCAAAACGGATTTGGAAATCCAAATCCAAAACAAAGTTGGATCTTGTGTTGTTTTTGTAATACATGTATTTTCGTAAGCAAATCCAATCTGGTTCGGATCTCGGGGAAAATAAAACACAGCTAATATGTGAACCAAAGAACAAAAATTCAGAATTTGGTGAATCCTACTTTTTAAGTTCTAAACACTTTTCTCAGGGTAATACGCATTTACGTACGGGGGAGTGTCGCATGAATGTAATTGTTTATAACTATTTAACTACGATTCACCAAATTCTGAATTATGTTCTAAAACACTCCTAGACTATATGTGAGCTCCAGAACCAAAGTTCAGAATTTGGTGAATCCTACTTTTTAAGTTCTAAACACTTTTCTCAGGGTAATACGCATTTACGTACGAGGGAGTGTCGCATGAATGTAATTGTTTATAACTATTTAACTACGATTCACCAAATTCTGAATTATGTTCTTAAACACTCCTAGACTATATGTGAGCTCCAGAACCAAAGTTCAGAATTTGGTGAATCCTACTTTTTAAGTTCTAAACACTTTTCTCAGGGTAATACGCATTTACGTACGGGGGAGTGTCGCACGAATGTAATTGTTTATAACTATTTAACTACGATTCACCAAATTCTGAATTATGTTCTAAAACACTCCTAGACTATATGTGAGCTCCAGAACCAAAGTTCAGAATTTGGTGAATCCTACTTTTTAAGTTCTAAACACTTTTCTCAGGGTAATACGCATTTACGTACGGGGGAGTGTCGCATGAATGTAATTGTTTATAACTATTTAACTACGATTCACCAAATTCTGAATTATGTTCTAAAACACTCCTAGACTATATGTGAGCTCCAGAACCAAAGTTCAGAATTTGGTGAATCCTACTTTTTAAGTTCTAAACACTTTTCTCAGGGTAATACGCATTTACGTACGGGGGAGTGTCGCACGAATGTAATTGTTTAAAACTATTTAACTACGATTCACCAAATTCTGAATTATGTTCTAAAACACTCCTAGACTATATGTGAGCTCCAGAACCAAAGTTCAGAATTTGGTGAATCCTAATTTTTAAGTTCTAAACACTTTTCTCAGGGTAATACGCATTTACGTACGGGGGAGTGTCGCATGAATGTAATTGTTTATAACTATTTAACTACGATTCACCAAATTCTGAATTATGTTCTAAAACACTCCTAGACTATATGTGAGCTCCAGAACCAAAGTTCAGAATTTGGTGAATCCTACTTTTTAAGTTCTAAACACTTTTCTCAGGGTAATACGCATTTACGTACGGGGGAGTGTCGCACGAATGTAATTGTTTATAACTATTTAACTACGATTCACCAAATTCTGAACTTTGGTTCTGGAGCTCACATATAGTCTAGGAGTGTTTAAGAACATAATTCAGAATTTGGTGAATCGTAGTTAAATAGTTATAAACAATTACATTCGTGCGACACTCCCCCGTACGTAAATGCGTATTACCCTGAGAAAAGTGTTTAGAACTTAAAAAGTAGGATTCACCAAATTCTGAACTTTGGTTCTGGAGCTCACATATAGTCTAGGAGTGTTTTAGAACATAATTCAGAATTTGGTGAATCGTAGTTAAATAGTTTTAAACAATTACATTCGTGCGACACTCCCCCGTACGTAAATGCGTATTACCCTGAGAAAAGTGTTTAGAACTTAAAAAGTAGGATTCACCAAATTCTGAACTTTGGTTCTGGAGCTCACATATAGTCTAGGAGTGTTTTAGAACATAATTCAGAATTTGGTGAATCGTAGTTAAATAGTTATAAACAATTACATTCATGCGACACTCCCCCGTACGTAAATGCGTATTACCCTGAGAAAAGTGTTTAGAACTTAAAAAGTAGGATTCACCAAATTCTGAACTTTGGTTCTGGAGCTCACATATAGTCTAGGAGTGTTTTAGAACATAATTCAGAATTTGGTGAATCGTAGTTAAATAGTTTTAAACAATTACATTCGTGCGACACTCCCCCGTACGTAAATGCGTATTACCCTGAGAAAAGTGTTTAGAACTTAAAAAGTAGGATTCACCAAATTCTGAACTTTGGTTCTGGAGCTCACATATAGTCTAGGAGTGTTTTAGAACATAATTCAGAATTTGGTGAATCGTAGTTAAATAGTTATAAACAATTACATTCATGCGACACTCCCCCGTACGTAAATGCGTATTACCCTGAGAAAAGTGTTTAGAACTTAAAAAGTAGGATTCACCAAATTCTGAACTTTGGTTCTGGAGCTCACATATAGTCTAGGAGTGTTTTAGAACATAATTCAGAATTTGGTGAATCGTAGTTAAATAGTTATAAACAATTACATTCGTGCGACACTCCCCCGTACGTAAATGCGTATTACCCTGAGAAAAGTGTTTAGAACTTAAAAAGTAGGATTCACCAAATTCTGAACTTTGGTTCTGGAGCTCACATATAGTCTAGGAGTGTTTAAGAACATAATTCAGAATTTGGTGAATCGTAGTTAAATAGTTATAAACAATTACATTCATGCGACACTCCCTCGTACGTAAATGCGTATTACCCTGAGAAAAGTGTTTAGAACTTAAAAATTAGGATTCACCAAATTCTGAACTTTGGTTCTGGAGCTCACATATAGTCTAGGAGTGTTTTAGAACATAATTCAGAATTTGGTGAATCGTAGTTAAATAGTTTTAAACAATTACATTCGTGCGACACTCCCCCGTACGTAAATGCGTATTACCCTGAGAAAAGTGTTTAGAACTTAAAAAGTAGGATTCACCAAATTCTGAACTTTGGTTCTGGAGCTCACATATAGTCTAGGAGTGTTTTAGAACATAATTCAGAATTTGGTGAATCGTAGTTAAATAGTTATAAACAATTACATTCATGCGACACTCCCCCGTACGTAAATGCGTATTACCCTGAGAAAAGTGTTTAGAACTTAAAAAGTAGGATTCACCAAATTCTGAACTTTGGTTCTGGAGCTCACATATAGTCTAGGAGTGTTTTAGAACATAATTCAGAATTTGGTGAATCGTAGTTAAATAGTTATAAACAATTACATTCGTGCGACACTCCCCCGTACGTAAATGCGTATTACCCTGAGAAAAGTGTTTAGAACTTAAAAAGTAGGATTCACCAAATTCTGAACTTTGGTTCTGGAGCTCACATATAGTCTAGGAGTGTTTAAGAACATAATTCAGAATTTGGTGAATCGTAGTTAAATAGTTATAAACAATTACATTCATGCGACACTCCCTCGTACGTAAATGCGTATTACCCTGAGAAAAGTGTTTAGAACTTAAAAAGTAGGATTCACCAAATTCTGAACTTTGGTTCTGGAGCTCACATATAGTCTAGGAGTGTTTAAGAACATAATTCAGAATTTGGTGAATCGTAGTTAAATAGTTATAAACAATTACATTCATGCGACACTCCCCCGTACGTAAATGCGTATTACCCTGAGAAAAGTGTTTAGAACTTAAAAAGTAGGATTCACCAAATTCTGAATTTTTGTTCTTTGGTTCACATATTAGCTGTGTTTTATTTTCCCCGAGATCCGAACCAGATTGGATTTGCTTACGAAAATACATGTATTACAAAAACAACACAAGATCCAACTTTGTTTTGGATTTGGATTTCCAAATCCGTTTTGAACACACACCCTTAATTTGTAAATTTCGTCAGTAGTGTAAAGAAAAAAGACAACGGGTGTATACAAATAAAAATAACAAAAGGAACAAAGAGTTGGGTATATAACAAGTTGTCACTGAGATCCTGGGTTGTTTTATTTTCATGATCTGATCTGGATTGGATCTGGGGGAAAATAAAACGCAGCTATTGTCTAGGAGAGTTTCAGAATATAATTCAGAATTTGGTGAATCGTAGTTAAATAGCTATAAACAATTATACTCGTGCGACACTCTCCCGAACGTAAATGCCTGGAAAGTGTTAATAACTTAAAAAGAAAGATTCATCAAATTCTGAAATGTGTTTCTTGAACTCAGATACATTCTGGGAAAGTTATAAATTTAATTTCAGAATTTGGTGAACCATAGTTAATAAGTTATTAACAATTCAAGTTAATAATAATTAAAAAAAATACTATTCTAGTACTCTCAAACAAGAAATTACGTAATCGAACAGATCTACGTAACCTTACTAGAAAAAAACATGGATGCTTGTGTCCCATGTCCTAAATCTGTCAGTTGACTATTGTCAAATGTTAAAAATTGTGCTGTCATGAATGAATTTAACAAATTCAATTTATGTAAAAAAAAAATAAAAACTAAAAACACTGGAGATGGAGAACAACAATTTCTACAATATATTTAATAGTTTACTTTAATGAATTGAGTTCTGCGTGTAAAACTGCGTCCGTTGAATAATTTGCCAACATGCAGCTTTTTGTGCGAGGTTTGGACTCCATTGAGACCCTAGAGGTTTCACAAAATGATACAATTGCCTCCATTAAGGCTCAATTGACGAAGTTGAAAGGAATCACTGAAGATTTTGTCCTCAATTGTGAAGGAAATGCTTTGGAGAATGATGCCTGCGTTAGCAGTTTGTCGTCCTTCGAATTGTGTGTCACTGTACCACTTCTTGGAGGTAAAGTGCACGGTTCTTTAGCTCGTGCCGGTAAAGTCAAGGGTCAGACTCCCAAAGTAGAGAAACAAGAAAAGAAAAAGAAGAAGACCGGTCGTCCAAAGAGGAGGATCCAAATGCTAACACTTCTTAAATTTATTAATCTTTTTGTGAATAAAAACAATGTAAAATTAAAATTTAAACACATAAAACTAATTCAGCATTTGTGTTGTTTCGATTATTTTAGAAATCTTTTGCTCATATGAAAAAAGGAAAATGCAGTTCGGTAATTTGTGCTTTGTGGTTTTCTTTCGCAGGAAATCAAGGCGATAACAAAATAAATATATTTTGGTGGCGCGAAAGCCCGTGAAGAACCATTGCCTAGTGACCAACAACTCTCAATTTTTCCTGTGTGCGTTTCAATGGCGTGGAAAATGAGGTTATTAATTATATTAAAAATGTTGCTTTCGTTAAAAACGTGACAATTGTACATAATGGTGTATATGAAAGTTTTGCATAAGATTCTAAAAAAGGCTAGGACATGTAGGTTGGATTAAGGCAAGAAAAAAATTGTATAGGAGGGAGCGTATATTCCCCCCCATTTTAGGCGGTAGAAGCAATTTTCTAAAAATTCGACTTTAATGAAAAAAATAATTATAATAACACTTACAACTTCGTAAGTTACACTTTTTTTTAAAGCCAGAAATCCGTCCATTAATTGTTTTTAAATAAAATGATTTAAGTGAACAGTTTTGGGAAAAATTAATTTTAAAACTCAAAATTTTTAAAAACAATTTAAAAACATTGTCTTCCAACTAATTATGTATGTTCAAAATTTTACGTTGATAAGAAGTACTTTTGTTTTTAATAATCAATGCTCTTAACAATTTTAAGTCAACCACAGAACCAGATGCTCATAATCAGCCATACTCTGCTAAACGATCGTGTAAATTTTCGTAATTTTTTGAATTAGATTCTCTTCAAGAACTTCAAAAATAATTATTTATAGAGCTTTGAACTGGAAAGATTGATGAGTTTAAATAATAATTTGTGATATATTAATTGAACAATTCACGTGAATCGAAAAACTTCGATTCGTATCTAATACCTGAAAATTCAAGTTTAGCAGCCCAGTCGCTATAAATACAAAATAAAAATACCTGACCGGGAAAAATTTAATTGTACAATTTCTTTTATGATACGTTTGAGGGTGTTATTAGGAGCATATGTATGTGTAATTTTTGGGAAAACTGGGCTGTACCTTAAGCCGCCATCATGATTTTTTTTTTAATTGACAAAAACAACAACAAAATGTAAGGTTTTATCTTTTTTGAAGCCATAAATCCATTTTTTAATTCCGTTTTTAAATAAAATTATTTCAGTGAATAATTTTTGGAAATTAATTTCCAAAGTCAAAATTTTGAAAAGTTTGCTGTTGGTTACATATGTATATAATTTTTTTTTTGAAAATTTCAAAGTGGTGGCTTAAGCTCCAATCCGTTTTTCCTGAAAAAAAAACAACAAAATGTGTGAATTAGTGATAATAATAATCTTTAAAGAATAGTGAAAGAAAATTATCAAATATTTATTCCGACTGGGCTATTAGGTATAAGATTCCTGAGTTCTGGCGGGCATCATTTAATGGGTAAAAATAATCAGTCCGGTTCAACAGAATACCTAAAAGTGTAAAACAATGATTAATTAATCAATTATGTTTGAAAAATTCCGACATAAAAGTTTCTCTCATAGAAATCGAAAAAAATACTTTTTAGTAAATTTGTTATTTTGAAAATATCAACAATAGAGGGACATTTAAGAGACCTTTTAAAAGGTTGTTTTTTCCTTCCAATCTTTGCTTTTTCAGTGTAAGTCAACATTTATTTTTGAAATTCATTAAAAAAGCACCAACATTTTGTATACGTATTTTTTATATACTTACCATATACTTGCTACATACTTACTATAAACTTAAAAAAAACTCACAAATTCGGGATTCGGAAAAGTTTTCGCTTACGATGGAATTCACTCTCATACTACACCGATTTTGACACCTGAAAGAAGCGAAATTACCTGCTGATTTGAAAAATTATAATTTTATTTAAAAAATGTTAATAATTTGTTCGAAAACTGCATTTGTTTGTTTTCGTGCGCCTTTTATTTTTATGTAATTGCTAGATTAAAAAAAAGAAAAACGAATGTAAGACAAGATCACACATATGCTTTTAAAATTAAAGTCTTTATTTCAAAGTTTAAAAAAATTAAAATACATATGTAAAATAAACAACTATAGACAATTTTTTTTATTGATTAAACAACTTATTCAATTGTTTCCACTCAAATGCAATGTTAGCTATCGCAGCGGAAACAATTTTAAAAATCATTAAAAGTTTTAATTTTAATAATTTTTGTATATTATGTGGCTACCCACATCCTACATTTACATAATACATACATATATATAAATATATTTAAGATATAAATTTGGTATTTCAGTTTTTATTTATTAATTATAATATTGAATTTTTAACGTCAAAATAAATTTAAAAATAAAAACTTAGCTACATGTATAAATTTATAAATTTTCCTCTTTCACTAACAAATTTGCAGCCTTTATCATTATGACATGATCAAAAATGTCATTATCAGACATATTCATTTTCAGATCCATAGTCAGTATAATCGCTATCGTTGAAGCAATCGTTGTCAGAATGATAAAAATCATCATAGTCATAGTCATCGTCATCCTCCGAACCAATATAATTAAAGAAGTCCCAAAATTGCTCGACGACCACCATAATTGCCGATTCGAATGGCATGTAATTCGTTTTAGTATGATTTCTTATATCACATCCGTATTCGAGCAAAGCCCTAACTACGCGGTTATTGCCTTCTTTAGTTGCAATGTTAAGCGCTGTTTTGCCGCAGCTATCAGTGCAATCAATATCGGCACCTTAATTTAAGAAAAGCTCAACAAAGTCGAAGTAATCATTTTTAGCTGTTATATGAAGTGCAGTTGAACCATCTTCTTCTTTTTCATCGATTTTGGCACCATGCTTCAAGACATACTCAAGAAACTTAGTTTGAACTTCATGAGTTGCAAAGTGAACTGCAGTCGATCCATATGTTGTCTTGGAATTTACATCGGTTCCTTTACTAATGAGCATTATCAGAATATCAACATTGCCGCTGTAAGCACTAAGATTTATTGGAAATGCGCCCGTCCCATCAGCAAACATCTTTGCATTGTATTGAAAAAGAACTTCAACCACACTGTACCAACCTTTAAAGCAGGCAGAATGAAGCGTGGATTTTCCATCTTTGGATTTAGTTTTCACATCTAGGCTAGCGGCGATCAAAGCTTTGGAAATTTGGCCTTTGGCGGTATTGGATTGCTCCTTATCGAATACATATCTTATGTATCGAAGGTGATGATTTTGCGAACTAATAGCATGCACATGCAATCTTCAAGTGCATTCAGAGCCAGAGCACTAAAGTGTAATGCTGTCCTTCCATAATCATCAACTCCCGTAACATTGACTTTATGCTTCAATAGCAAATGCACCATTTCTATGCTTTCCTTTTTAACCGCGTTTAATAATAAACCGGAACAATTTGTAACAGAAGCTCCCTTTGCCAGCAAAGGCTATTTTTATATCTCCGTTGTCGGAAGCCTAATAAATTGGTGTTTTTTCCTTTTCATCCATGGAGTTAATGTTTGCTCCGTATTTGATTAACATTTCTGTAATTTCATGTTGTTTTTTTTTACTGCCGCAATAGTTAAAAAGCTATTCAAATTCGACAGCTGATGGTAGCAACTTATCATCGGAATTAAATGTGAATCCATGTTGCAAAAGTTTTTCAACGATCAATTTGTATTTTCCATTAGTTTCGTAAATTTCTTTGACTAATGAGCTGCTGTTTACTTTGTTATTTCGATCACGCTTATATTGGAGTATATTCTCTACCATTTTGAGGAATCCTTATTCAACAGGCCAATAAGAGTAGGGTTTTTTTCGACGCATCCTGAGCATTAACATTTGCCCCACGATTTAACAATTGTTTAACCACCTTCTCTTTTCCGTTGCAAAAAAGACCGGCGTAAGACAACCATGGGCTTTAGTGTCAACAATTGCTCCGTTTTTGAGTAACAATTCAACAAATCGCTCATTGCCTTTCTCAGAGGCAAAATGCAATGGTGTTTGGCCTTCTTTTCGGTACGAATTACTAACGGTATTAACATTTGCTTTGTGCTTTAAAAATATTTCGACGGCTCTCAAATTTCCCTTTTGAAATGAAGGACAGTTGTTCCATCACTCTTTTTCTCATTTAAAGAAGCACCTCGATGAAGAAGAAGTTCAACTACGTCCAATTTATTTCGAAAGACCGCAGCTTGAAGTGCTGTTGCACCATATTCGTTTATTGCATGTATATTAGCTCCTTAATTGTTTAGAAGAATTTCGACAATTTCCAGTCGACCACTTATGGCAGCAAGATGCAATGGAGTATTAACTGAGCTCTTTCCGATGTACAAGGATTCTGTAAAAATAAAGAACTACATAAAATTATGTTTTTAAAAGAAAAATTAAAAAAAAAAACTTAAACATAAGCATGCAATCGGAACACCAATGATCGGTAGCAAGAACAGAATAACGAACCTAATGAAAAATATAGTATTTACGAAATTAATTCGACGAACTTTTATATTCCTTTCTTTAAATTTATTTAGGTAAAGCACAACAATGAACAAATAGCCAGAGAAAACAAAAACCAACAACTTTAAGATTTAATTTGACAGAAAAAAATTTGACGTTAATTTGGGACAGAATTTTGTTTATATGTGTTAGTTTAGTGTTTATGTATGACAGTTTTGACTGCGTTACGTTACGGAATTTGTTAACTGTAATAGTTTATAGAACTGTCATTATTTTTACATTTTGTTAATTATTTAGTGAACTACTTGTTCACTAAATTCGAGAGTTGGCTCACTAAATTCGCAAAACCATTCCCCGTCGATTGATACCCATAAAGCCTACTTTTGTTTCCATCGGCTGCTAACTATACGCGAACCTTAAATTGTTAATAACTTTTAAACTAAGATTCACCAAATTCTAAAATTGATTCACCAAATTTCACCAAATGTTCACCTAATTACTGGCATCAAAATTTTTGAAATCCGTGAAAACTCGCTGCTAAGTATACGCCGGTTTATATATGGACTGCTAGTTTCATCCTCGCCATTGGTTCCACTCTACTTTAGCCACTTAGGCGATACTAGCTCAACCTTATTAAAGCAGTCAAATTGTGCAACTTGAGTTTGACATTTCCAAGAATGAAAAAAAATTTGTCACTTCGATTGTTTAGTTTAAACACCTTAAAGTTCTGCAAATTCATAGTGAGCAAAAAAAGTGAAAAAACAATATAAAACAATTAAAAAAAACTTGAAAAAACAATTTTAAGACTCGAAAATTTGAAAGAACAAAAAAACGAGTAGTTGAATGCAAGCTTCCGGCATTTTATGAAGAATATGAGAACGATGTTTCATCAAACGAATGTCTCGTGGCGTTAAATCAGTATACTGGCAGTTTATTTAAGTATTCATTATAAGTTCCCAAAGGATTAGGTTTAATGAACTGTATCATGCAAGTCTACAAAAAAATCGATCAGAAAAATATAACAAAGGGTGCGTACAACAAACTGGGTTTCCAAACTATAAAAGGTAGATGTCATCAGCTTCGATACGAAGATTTTCGTTAGTTCATTTCTTGGTATCTGTTAAAAGGTTGCGCTAGTATCGTTTTTTGGCGACAAATTTTTCCCAAATATTGTATGGAACTGACACTTCACTAGCAGTCCATATATAATACGTCCATGATAAAAACTATAGTACTATCATGGAGCAAATTTTTTAGGGTTGCGTGTAGCCATACGGTGGCGCTAGAGTCACTTCAAATTTTTTTGCAGACTCAAATATATTATTTGGACAAGAAATGAAGAGCACGTATTAAGAGCGAGAGAGAATTGTATTATTTCAATTCTGAATTCTGATGAGTGATGAAATAACTTTTCAGCTGTTTGTGTCGATGCCAGAGAAAACGAACAAAAAATTTTTATCTTTGTGTATGTATTGTGAAATTTGCTTTGGTTAATAAAAAAAAGAAAAAACTTAATGTGGTGGTAGTTTTTGGCTTTTAGCAAAACCTTTGTAGGTATAGGTATAAAAGGCAAAACAGATAGGTACATACTAAATGTTTCTGAGTATGGTTTTTTTTTCACGGTTTTTTTTATCTTAAAGTTTTTTCTGTTAGTGCCTTGGTAATTCGATCAACATAGGTATATTTTTATAAAAAAAAAAATATTGGAGTTGTTTTAAGACAGGTAGGTAGGTACATACATACATACACATGTATGTACATATGTAGGTAGGTGGTAACCTTAGTAACCTAGGTATACCTACCTACCTAGATAAATATTTTAAGCTTTTCTCGATAAATCATTTTTTTGTTTTTTACTAGTTTCTTTAAGGTAGGTAGGTCCTAATATCCTTTTTTTTTAAACTAGGTAGGTTTCAGGTTTCAATTTACCTAATTTAACAATTCAAAAGGTTACTTATGTAAACAAAAATTCTATAAAATCCACAAAGCGAGAGCTACCTAGGTAGGTACCTACCTACCTACCTAATTTTTTTTTAATTCAAAATTAAAGAATTCGAAAATTCCTATAAATCAGGGCGAAGTCCGATCAAAATTAATTGCATAGGTACCTACCATTGGAAAGTTATACCTACCTACATGTTTCTGGAAATTTTTTACTTATTTTTTTTTTACATAATTTTTTTGATTTTTCAATATATTTATAGGCCAATTAAATTTTTTATACCTACCTAGGTATATTATGTACCTATCTTTTTAATGGTGCTTTAAAAAAAATCTCAAAATTATGTAGGTATGTAGGTGATCGATATTATTGTAGGTAGTGAATTTTGTATAGTAACATAAAAATATTTAAACAAATCTTAGAAGAATTACAAAAAATGGGGTTGTTATTTACCGACGGGTTTCAGCAAAGAATTTTCCAATTTTTGCGAAATCCGAAAAACACAATCGAGCCACCCTAATATACACAGAAACAAACCTACATATTAATATGTAAATAGGTAAGTAGGTACCTATTTAGGATCAATCTTGTTGCCGATGTCAACAAAGCCAACTTTTGTTCATTATTTTTCATAATGACGAACAACGAAGTAATTCACTTTTTGCATTCACATTTTTTTGTGATCTTAATTTTTTTTTAACTCTATAAGTTAACCCGAAATATGTATTACCTTTATTTTAAGACTTTAATCTTACAGATACGCTTAAAAGAACAGAAGTTATAAGCTATTTAAAATTAATAACGTGTTTCATTTAAAGGTTTTTGTGCCTCCGTAATGAATTTGTAAAGAAAATGAACCCTCTCATTCTACCTAAATTTAAAGACCTTAAACTTATCCAAACCAACCAACAGTGAAGTGACCTTCACAATTCTTAGTTGAAGAAAAATACCTGCTACATTTGTGTAAGTTAACGACAATGATGCTGAAAAGCCAAATAAGTTTCCCACAAAATAATCATGCTGAAAAGGCGTCTGTGACACCTAATGCCAAGCTGCATTCCATCACGTAGCAAGTGAGTACCTGTGGGAACGAGTCGACTACAAAGATGCTGGGGTTGCACAAAATAGGTATTTAAGGTCTTAGCTTTAAGAAATAAATTTGAATTGTAATCCAACTATCCAAGAGGCGGAATCGCTGCCGCTTTTTTTTATAAAATAATAAAAAGAAAAAATAATAAAAAAAAATATATAAATAAAAAATATTTTTTTTATAATAAAATAATAAGAAAAAATTTGATTTGTATACTGTATACCTACGTACACCTACGTTCCCGATGCGAATCCAATTTGCCAAGGTTGTGGTCTATCTCACTCACAACAGTATATTCTTAGTAGCAAATTTTTTTTTTATTATTTTTGTGTATTTCTCTTTCTCGTTACGTTTGCCTCGAAAAAATTTGTTCTCGAAATTTTTTTTCAACGTTTTTAGTGTGAAATTTTGAACGGTTTTGAAATTTTTTTGTAGCTTGTACTCGACTGTGATTCTGGCTTCAATTTGAACTTTGAATTTTGAAAATCGGACAATTGGATCTAAAGATATAAGCATTTGACTGAGCGAAAATCGGGTGTTTTTCAATTTTAACAAAAATTGGACAGTTCTCCACTGAACCACGTCGGTTGGCAATGAACAACAACCCCAATTTTTTCAATTTTCCGATATTTTTTTTAATTTCTTATTAAACTATTGTGAAAGTCGTGTGGGGTGTACAGTTATGTATGATATATTAAATTAATTGTCTATTTTCCTAGATGCGAATTAAAGAAAAACGAATCCTATAAATGAAATAACTACAGAGTTACGGGGTGGTAAATAAAACAACAGAAATATGTCAATATCTCAGTTGAAAAAAATTTGAAAAATCTAAAAATTTTACAACAAATGTAGATCAATAATATCTATCAGTAAAAATTCAATTCAATTTTTGAAACATAAAATATGGTTTCAAAAAAAATTTTAATCAAAATTTCCTGAAACAGGGATAATTTTTTTTCAAATACCTTTCCAATGGTGAAAAATTTATTTCAATCGGACTTAACCCTGATTTATTGGAATTTTCTAATTAATTCAGTTTTGAACTTTCAAAATTTTATATAGGTATCTCGCTTTGTAGATTTTATAGATTTTTTATCAAGTTAGCGATATTCTGGAATTTTAAATGCTAGTTTGATCAATTTTACATAATTTTGTCCTAGGTACCTAGATACTTTAAATTGGAATTTCAAAAAATCCAGTCTTAAATTAAATCTAAAAATTTACTATACATACCTATACACATATCTACCTACATTTTTTAATGCATGAAGAAGTGAGCGATTCGATATAACTATACCTATACCTATATACATTTTACATTCATTTTCTTCACCATGGCAGAATGAAAAAAATGTAAGCAAAACAAAATTGTGTTTTTTCTTCAATTTATCATTGTATAGGTATATATAAAAGATTTTGTATTATATTCTCAATAAAAATTAATTTTGTTCGCTTCCTCGCACTCTCTTTAATTTAATATACAGCCGACAGCGTTCACATTCTTCTCTTATTACGTTCCTCATTTTACGAATATCTGTAACCTGCAAAGCTGCAAATCACCAAACTCTTGATGAGAAACTGTTGCGTGTATAATATAGGTGCCGCTACTGTCGCACCTCACCATGATAGTACTATAGTTTTTATATACAAAGATGGTACTATCATGGTGAGGTGCGACAGTAGCGGCACCTATATTATACACGCAACAGTTTCTCATCAAGAGTTTGGTGATTTGCAGCTTTGCAGGTTGCAGATATTCGTAAAATGAGGAACGTAATAAGAGAAGAATGTGAACGCTGTCGGCTGTATATAAAATTAAAGAGAGTGCGAGGAAGCGAAAAAAATTAATTTTTATTCAGAATATAATACAAAAACTTTTTTACCTATACAAAGATAAAATGAAGAAAAAACACAATTTTTTTTTTCATTCTGCCATGGTGAAGAAAATGAATGTAAAATGGGGAGAGTAACGAAATCCCGAATCACAAAATCCCGAATCACGAAATCCCGACAAAAATATAAATAAAAATCCCGCCGAAATATTTTTTTATAAATATTTGACGGGATTTTCACTACTCTTTTTAAAGTATTATTTTGTACTTTTAAAAAATTATTTCTAAATTAATATTTTTTGAAAAAGTATTTAATTTTATTGAAATATTTTTTTATTATTCTTAGCCAATCAGAAAAAGACGGCAAAAATTTTAAGCTAGAATTTTTTTTTAATTCTGCAAAATGCCTTAATGTATAAAAAGATTCGAATGCAATGAATTTTTAGAGGAAAAATATTGATTTTTTTTTTTAAATATTTTGACCAATTGGCATGCTGCTAAATAATTTATAGCTTAAAAAAAGTTCTTTTAAGGGCTAAAAATTATTGTAAAAAAAAAAACTGTTATATTGGCGCCTGCGGTGAATGAACATACCCTAAGCGGAGGAACGGATTTGCGTGAGTGGTACAGAGGACCTAAAAAGGGGGGTGAAAATCTTTGGAAACCGCGCAGCGGGCCAAGCAATTGTAGATTTCACAATTGGATTTTTTTTTTATTTGTTTATTTTTTTTTAAGTTTTGGAAAAAAACTTTTTTTACCAACTTTTTTAAAACTGGCACTTCATGGATCACGAATATGCATTTTTGAAGTCGCTAGGTCGCTAAGTTTAGCCGCAATTCAAGATTAAAGGTGTGAACTTTGATGCCTCTAGGACGTCTAGTTTAGCCGCAAATCGCGTTTAAAGATAAAAGTCGATTTTTCATAAAATTACGACGAAGCATACAAGATAACGACACTTCTTTTTTGTTTTTGTCTCTAATGACGTGAAAAAAAAAATGAAATATCAACAAATTTGTCGGTTTGTTTAGTTTTTTTAGTTGATTGCTTTGAATTTAATGCATATAAGATTACGACACTTCTTTCTGATTTTTGTCTCCTATGACGTGAAAATTGAAATATCAACAAATTTGGCAGTTTGTTTAGTTTTTTTTTCCAGTTGATTGAAAGAAACTTTGCATACACCCAACCTCGCACCTTCCCAAAATCCTATAGTGAGCCAAGCAGGGGGGTTGCAGTGGGCAGCATGCCCCCCCATACATACCTCATGAGTACCACGCGGGTACTTTTGCTTAAGAAAGACTTTTTTACAAGAAAACTGTTGTAATAGGCGCCTGCCTGGCGACTTGACATACCCTAAGCGGAGCAACGGAGTTGCGTGAGCGGCACAGAGCCCCCCGAAGAGGGAGTTAAAATCCTTGGATCCCGCGAAGCGGGCCACGCGATGCCAAAGAAAGACTTTCTTACAAGAAAACTGTTGACACAGCAAGAATTAATTAATTTATTTTTTCGAAAGTTTTTGAAAAAAACTTTTTTTACCAACTTTTTTTTTTAATTTTTCAGAACCGCCACTTCCTAGATAACGAATATGCATTTTTAAAGGCGCTAGGTCGCTTAGTTTAGCCGCAATTCAAGTTTAAAGGTGTGAACTTTGATGCCTCTAGGACGTCTAGTTTAGCCGCAAATCGCGTTTAAAGATAAAAGTCGATGTTTCATATAACGCGATACATCAATTGAAAGGTGGCACTTCCTAGATCACGAATATGCATTTTTGAAGTCGGTAGGTCGCTTAGTTTAGCCGCAATTCAAGTTTAAAGGTGTGAACTTTGATGCCTCTAGGATGCCTAGTTTAGCTGCAAATCGCGTTTAAAGATAAAAGTCGATTTTTCATATAACGCGATACATCAATTGAAAGGTCGCACTTCCTAGATCACGAATATGCATTTTTGAAGTCGGTAGGTCGCTTAGTTTAGCCGCAATTCAAGTTTAAAGGTGTGAACTTTGATGCCTCTAGGATGCCTAGTTTAACCGCAAATCGCGTTTAAAGATAAAAGTCGATTTTTCATATAACGCGATACATCAATTGAAAGGTGGCAATTCCTAGATCACGAAAATGCATTTTTGAAGTCGGTAGGTCGCTTAGTTTAGCCGCAATTCAAGTTTAAAGGTGTGAACTTTGATGCCTCTAGGACGTCTAGTTTAGCCGCAAATCGCGTTTAAAGATAAAAGTCGATTTTTCATATACCGCGATACATCAATTGAAAGGTGGCAATTCCTAGATCACGAAAATGCATTTTCACCATGATAGTACTATAGTTTTTATATACAAAGATGGTACTATCATGGTGAGGTGCGACAGTAGCGGCACCTATATTATACACGCAACAGTTTCTCATCAAGAGTTTGGTGATTTGCAGCTTTGCAGGTTGCAGATATTCGTAAAATGAGGAACGTAATAAGAGAAGAATGTGAACGCTGTCGGCTGTATATAAAATTAAAGAGAGTGCGAGGAAGCGAAAAAAATTAATTTTTATTCAGAATATAATACAAAAACTTTTTTACCTATACAAAGATAAAATGAAGAAAAAACACAATTTTTTTTTTCATTCTGCCATGGTGAAGAAAATGAATGTAAAATGGGGAGAGTAACGAAATCCCGAATCACAAAATCCCGAATCACGAAATCCCGACAAAAATATAAATAAAAATCCCGCCGAAATATTTTTTTATAAATATTTGACGGGATTTTCACTACTCTTTTTAAAGTATTATTTTGTACTTTTAAAAAATTATTTCTAAATTAATATTTTTTGAAAAAGTATTTAATTTTATTGAAATATTTTTTTATTATTCTTAGCCAATCAGAAAAAGACGGCAAAAATTTTAAGCTAGAATTTTTTTTTAATTCTGCAAAATGCCTTAATGTATAAAAAGATTCGAATGCAATGAATTTTTAGAGGAAAAATATTGATTTTTTTTTTTAAATATTTTGACCAATTGGCATGCTGCTAAATAATTTATAGCTTAAAAAAAGTTCTTTTAAGGGCTAAAAATTATTGTAAAAAAAAAAACTGTTATATTGGCGCCTGCGGTGAATGAACATACCCTAAGCGGAGGAACGGATTTGCGTGAGTGGTACAGAGGACCTAAAAAGGGGGGTGAAAATCTTTGGAAACCGCGCAGCGGGCCAAGCAATTGTAGATTTCACAATTGGATTTTTTTTTTATTTGTTTATTTTTTTTTAAGTTTTGGAAAAAAACTTTTTTTACCAACTTTTTTAAAACTGGCACTTCATGGATCACGAATATGCATTTTTGAAGTCGCTAGGTCGCTAAGTTTAGCCGCAATTCAAGATTAAAGGTGTGAACTTTGATGCCTCTAGGACGTCTAGTTTAGCCGCAAATCGCGTTTAAAGATAAAAGTCGATTTTTCATATAATGCGATGCACATTTATCAATTGAAAGAAACTTTGCATAAACCCATACTTGCACCTACCCAAAATCCTATAGTGAGCCAAGCAGGGGGGTTGCAGGGGGGCAGCATGCCCCCCCATACATACCTCATGAGTACCACGCGAGGTACTTTTGCTTAAGAAAGACTTTTTTACAAGAAAACTGTTGTAATAGGCGTCTGCCTGGCGACTTGACATACCCTAAGCGGAGCAACGGAGTTGCGTGAGCGGCACAGAGCCCCCCGAAGAGGGAGTTAAAATCCTTGGATCCCGCGTACGGGCCACCCGAGGTACTTTTGCTTAAGAAAGACTTTTTTACAAGAAAACTGTTGACATAGCAAGAATTTATTTATTTAATTATTTTTTTGAAAGTTTTGGAAAAAACATTTTTTACCAACTTTTTTTTTAATTTTTCAGAACTGCCACTTCCAAGATAACGAATATGCATTTTTGAAGTCGCTACGTCGCTTAGTTTAGCCGCAAATTAAGTTTAAAAGTGTAAACTTTGATGCCTCTGGGACGTCTAGTTAAGCCGCAAATCGCGTTTAAAGATAAAAGTCGATTTTTCATATAATACGAAGCAGAAATTGAAATTGAAATGAACTTTGTATACACTCAACCTCGCACCTACCCAAAATCCTATAGTGTGCCAAGCAGGGGGTTTGCAGGGGGGCAGCATGCCCCCCATACATATCTCACTTTGATCCAATGGAAGACTTTTGTAGAAGAAAACTGTTGACATAGGAAGATTTTTTTTTTTTTTTTTTTAAGTTTTGGAAAAAAACTTTTTTTTACCAACCTTTTTTTTGATTTTTCAGAACTGCCGCTTCCTTGATCACGAATATGTATTTTTTAAGTCGCTAAGTCGCTTAGTTTAGCCGCAAATCAAGTTTAGAGGTGTAAACTTTGATGCCTCTAGGACGTCTAGTTTAGCCGCAAATCGCGTTTAAAGATAAAAGTCGATTTTTCATAAAATTACGACGAAAGCATACAAGATAACGACACTTCTTTCTTGTTTTTGTCTCCAATGACGTGAAAAAAAAAATGAAATATCAACAAATTTGGCAGTTTGTATAGTTTTTTTAGTTGATTGCTTTGAATTTAATGCATACAAGATTACGACACTTCTTTCTGATTTTTGTCTCCTATGACGTGAAAAATTGAAATATCAACAAATTTGGCAGTTTGTTTAGTTTTTTTTTTCAGTTGATTGAAAGAAACTTTGCATACACCCAACCTCGCACCTACCCAAAATCCTATAGTGAGCCAAGCAGGGGGGTTGCAGTGGGCAACATGCCCCCCCATACATACCTCATGAGTACCACGCGGGTACTTTTACTTAAGAAAGACTTTTTTACAAGAAAACTGTTGTAATAGGCGCCTGCCTGGCGACTTGACATACCCTAAGCGGAGCAACGGAGTTGCGTGAGCGGCACAGAGCCCCCCGAAGAGGGAGTTAAAATCCTTGGATCCCGCGAAGCGGGCCACGCGAGGTACTTTTGCTAAAGAAAGACTTTATTACAAGAAAACTGTTGACAAGAATCTGCTTTTAGTCATATTCTTTTAGTTTTTGAAAGAACTTTTCTTATTTTTTGAATTTCACCAAATTTGAAACCGCTTAGCAAGCGTTTCAAGCTATTTTGAAAAGTTTATATCTCTTTAAGAATTTTTTTTTTAGCCCTTGAAAGAACTTTTTTTTTGTCCCTGAAAAAAGGATAGCTGAAAAAAAAACATCGTCGTCGTCCTGGCCACCATCCCCTTTGTCACCGTCGCCATCATCTTGTCAGCCGTCGTTGTCACCATCATCGTCATTGTCCTAGCCAACGTCGTTATGGTCATGGTCGTTGTCACCGTCGTCGTCATCGTAGTCACTTTGTCCACCGTCGTTGTCACCATCATCGTCATCGTCGTGGCCATTGTCAATACTCTTGGACGTCGTCAGTCAACGTAGCCGTCGAATGAAAAAGGTTTTTATCTCTTAATGAGGACTTGCCTCTACCGAGTCCTAATAAGAACTGAAAATTATTTTCAAATGCATCCTGGTTATATACTTTTTTAAAAAGGAGGAGGAGCCTAATCCAGTGCGGTCTTCTGCAAACCAAAATAGTAGGAAACTTCGTTCTCGATGATTCTCATCGATTGGTGTCACCAGTTACTATGGAAATGAAAATCCATACAGTGCTGTCAATTTAGTATTGAAATTTCGGGATTTCGTGATTCGGGATTTCGTGATTCGGGATTCTGTGAATCGGGATTTTGTGAATCGGGATTTTGTGATTCGGGATTTCGTACCCAACCCTGTAAAATGTATATGTAGGTATAGTTATATCGAATCGCTCACTTTTTCATGCATTAAAAAATGTAGGTAGATAATCTAGATATAGGTATGTAATATGATGTATATGTATAGTAAATTTTTAGATTTAATTTAAGACGAGATTTTTTGAAATTCCAATTTAAAGTAGATGAGGTAAAATTGATCAAACTAGAATTTAAAATCTACAAAGCGAGATTTACCTACCTAGGTACCTATATAAAATTTTGAAAGTTCAAAACTGAATAAATTAGAAAATTCCAATAAATCAGGGTTAAGTCCGATTGAAATAAATTTTTCACAATTGGAAAGGTATTTGGAAAAAAAAATATCCGTGTTTCGGGAAGTTTTGATTTAAATTTTTTTTGAAACCATATTTATGTTTCAAAAATTGAATTGAATTTTTACCACTTTTTGATTTTTATCTTTTTAACGGGTTTAAAAAATCTCAAAAAAATGTAGGTGATAGATATTATTGATCTACATGTGTTGTAAAAATTTTAGATTTTTCCAATTTTTTTTAACCGAGATATTGACATATTTCTGTTGTTTTATTTACCACCCCGTAACTCTGTAGTTATTTCATTTATAGGATTCGTTTTTCTTTAATTCGCATCTAGGAAAATAGACAATTAATTTAATATATCAAACATAACTGTACACCCCACACGACTTTCACAATAGTTTAATAAGAAATTTAAAAAAATATCGGAAAATTGAAAAAATTGGGGTTGTTGTTCATTGCCAACCGACGTGGTTCAGTGGAGAACTGTCCAATTTTTGTTAAAATTGAAAAACACCTGATTTTCGCTCAGTCAAATGCTTATATCTTTAGATCCAATTGTCCGATTTTCAAAATTCAAAGTTCAAATTAAAGCCAGAATCACAGTGAAGTACAAGCTACAAAAAAAAATTTCAAAACCGTTCAAAATTTCATAGTAAAACGTTGAAAAAAAATTTGAGAACAAATTTTTTCGAGGCAAACGTAACGAGAAAGAGAAATACACAAAAATAATTTAAAAAAAGTTTGCTACTAAGAATACAGTGAATATA
Source organism: Epistrophe grossulariae (assembly GCA_929447395.1). Taxonomy (NCBI): domain Eukaryota; kingdom Metazoa; phylum Arthropoda; class Insecta; order Diptera; family Syrphidae; genus Epistrophe; species Epistrophe grossulariae. The sequence goes on along the minus strand of OV839569.1, from coordinate 53,850,765 downwards.
GTGAAATAGACCATAACCTTGGCAAATTGGATTCGCATCGGGAACTTAGGTGTACGTAGGTATACACAAATGAAGCAGGTATTTTTCTTCAACTAAGAATTGTGAAGGTCACTTCACTGTTGGTTGGTTTGAATAAGTTTAAGGTCTTTAAATTTAGGTAGAATACCTTTAAATGAAACACGTTATTAATTTTAAATAGCTTATAACTTCTGTTCTTTTAAGCGTATCTGTAAGATTAAAGTCTTAAAATAAAGGTAATACATATGTCGGGCTAACTTATAGAGTTAAAAAAAAAATTAAGATCACAAAAAAATGTGAGTGCAAAATGTGAATTACTTCGTTGTTCGTCATTATGAAAAATAATGAACAAAAGTTGGATTTGTTGACATTGGCAACAAGATTGATCCTAAATATAGGTACCTACTTACCTATTTGCATAATAATATGTAGGTTTGTTTCTGTGTATATTAGGGTGGCTCGATTGTGTTTTTCGGATTTCGCAAAAATTGGAAAATTCTTTGCTGAAACCCGTCGGTAAATAACAACCCCATTTTTTTTCACTACCTACAATAATATCGATCACCTACATATCTACATAATTTTGAGATTTTTTTAAAGCACCATTAAAAAGATAGGTACATACCCTATAGGTAGGTATAAATAATTTAACTGGCCTAAAAAATATTGAAAAATTAAAAAATGATGTAAAAAAAATAAGTACAAAATTTCCAGAAACATGTAGGTAGGAATAACTTTCCAATGGTAGGTACCTATGCAATTCATTTTGATCGGACTTCGCCCTGATTTATAGGAATTTTCTAATTCTTTAATTTTGAATTGGTACTAGGTACCTAGGTACCTCTCGCTTTGTAGATTTTATAGAATTTTTGTTTACATAAGTAACCTTCTGAATTGTTAAATTAGGTAGGTAAAAATTGAAACCTGAAACCTATACCTACCTAGTTTAAAAAAAAAATGGAAAGACCTACCTTAAAGAAACTAGTAAAAAACAAAAAAATGATTTATCGAGAAAAGCTTAAAATATTTATCTAGGTAGGTAGGTATACCTAGGTTACTAAGGTTACCTAGGTTACTAAGGTTTCCACCTACCTACATATGTACATACATGTGTATGTATGTATGTACCTACCTACCAGTGGCGTGGCGTGGATAATTTTAAAAGGGAAGACGAAGAAAAATTTAGTCACCTATAAAAATAAAAATCTTAAGAACCTAAAATAAAATCATTTTTAGTGGGGATATTGTATCTACATAATATGCATTCCACATTGACTTAGCAAAAATATTCTAGCCACATTTTTTATACTTCAAGACATTAATATTTCAATCAACAATGAGCTTAAAGCATAACAAAAGTGGCTTCAAAAGAAGCCGGTCTTGACAGACGCATGATACAATAACTTAAAAAAAATTCAGCATAATGTGGATAATAATTTTAAAATAAGAAAATTCAGAAATATTATATGGATAATTTTTTATATTTGTTAAAATTTAAAAACGATATAAATAATAATTTCAGCAATAAAAATAAATCAAAATTAAAAACAGCTAAAATTCATACACTTAAAAAAAAACAAGTGAAAAGTTTTGTTTAATTATTAGTTGTTTATAATTATTTGTACTCTAATGCTATTCTACGATCTTTTTTGATAAAGTCTACCAATACTCTTTCATAGAAGTTTGGTCTATTTTTAATTTTAAGAAGAAGTCTTCTTTCTATCGATATGAGGGCTAAATCAGAGAGCCTATCCTCGCCCTGTGAGTTTCTTAAATAAGTATGAATTCTTTTTAAAGCAGAAAAAGACCTCTCAACGGAGGCGACGGAAATGGGAAGTGTTAAAAGTAAACTACTTAAGTTTAAGACTTGAGGGAACACTTCTTTCAATGCTTCACTATTCAAATGGTTGTGAAGGTCGAGAACCTCAAACTGCCGAAGTGACGACGAAGAATATAAAACATTAAGTTCATTTTTTAATGCCGTGAAGTCAAAAATTCTAGGAAAAAACTTAATTAGGGAAGATATTTTTACATCTGGACTGGAACGAGAAAAAGTGTCATACTTCAAATTATTTAGTAAATCCAAAAATGTAAGATTACTAAATGATTTATATCTGGCATTTATTTGGCTAACTATATTGTCTTTAATTTCAACAAAAAGGCGCTTATAATTCGTCTTCAAATCGAAGTCAAGCAACCTGCGTTTACGTGGAGGTTCGATGCAATCATTTACGCTGTCATAAATAATTTCAAACATATTTAAAAAGTCAGAGCTTATCCATGACTCAAAACGTTCGATTTCTTGCTTGGCATGACTAACGTCTGTTTGTTTTTTTTTAATTAAATTAAATAATACATCGGTCTTAGCAAATATTTCAGAAAGGGTATGAAGCAAAAAACAAAATTCCTTACTCTCTAATTTATTTAATAAACTTTCTGCCATCGAAAGTGTGTCAGTATCCCATTCCCTAGAGTCATTAATTATTTTATTAAAAGTTTCAATTATATCTACTCTACAATTAAAGATAACGTTTATTATTCTTGAATGATAATGCCATCGAGTTTCCGATACTCCTGGCATGCGTCGATTGGAAATTTGTTTTAATAGATTGGACCGCTTTGTGGATTTATTAAAAAATCGAACGATGCTATTAGTATAGCCAAAAAATAGTTTAAGTTCTGCTATGTTTTCTAGAGATCGGGATAGTACTAAATTTAAAACATGTGCATAGCAAGGAATAAAATTTGCCATCGGACATTCATCAAGGACCTTCTTTTGAACACCACCCCCCTCAGTTTTAATTTCGGATTTAATAACCGCCGCGATACTATGTATCAAATCGTTTTGAATATCGTTGGATAAACCTGAAAAAATTGGATTGTGTGTACTTGAACACTGCTCTAAATGGGATTCCATTAAAGTGTCATATTTAGATAAAAAATAAACCGCTTCGACATAATTGCCACGATTATCTGAACTAGGCCTTTCATCATGACTGCGAAATTCTAACTCCTGTCTGCCTAATAAAATGACCGTGTCAATGAAACGTTCCATTAGTTTCCGATTTTTATCTACTTTTTTATTATGAACAACGAAAGAATTTCCTAGAGAAGTTTCAATCCGATTCGTGCCGAATTCGTGTAGGGATAAACAACAACGAATATGTTTTTCTGTCTTAATATGTTTTTTCGAAGAATTAACTAAATTATTTATATCAGTGAAACCCGTTCGGCTCCAAACACTGGCGGAGTTTGAAAAAAGAAGACAAGGAAAACAAAACATTTTATTAAGCTTGCAACTCCCAGTTAACCACTTATATTTTTGGTATAAGGAAACATTAAAATTTGTCACATAACCATCCTTCCTTTGGTAATTAATATTCATAAAAGGCATAGAGCGCCCTACCTCTATAACTTTTTTTTTATCAACAAAAGATAGCTTGCTAAAATTATTTGAATCCTCCAGGAGGAAATCAGTAAAACAGCAATCTACACTAATGAAAGACATTGGGCGGGTTCAATAAAAATAGCTTAACATCTGAATTTTCAGATTTCTGAATTTATGTCGTTGAACGCGAAAAAAATCTGAAATTTCAGTCGAAAGTCATTATGTCAAATTCCTGCATTTACCTAAAGGATTTACATTGAAGCGAAATAAAATAGAACTTTAATTATATTTGTAAATTAAACATTGAGAGTGAGTAGTTGTGAGGATGAAAATATATGTAACTAAATCAGCAACAGGTTTCATTACCTTCATTAAAAGTCCTTTTATTGATATGTATGACTTACAAAAACATAGAAAAACTTTCCAAACATCAATTAAAAAAATTGTTGATTTAAAAATTCACTAAACAATAATCAAAAAGTTCGTTCATTTAAATAAGTATTAAATTTTCATGACAAAAACTAAAAAAATCAACCACCAACAAGACAAAAATTATAAAGTTCAGCTTTTATGTGTGCTTTTGGCACTTCCCCCACCACAAACAACTTTCATCTGAGAATTTCAGATGAGAATTTCTTGTCTGAAAATTCAGATGAAACGTAACTAAACGTAACTAAAAGTCATCTAAAAGTCATCTAACTTTTTATGACAACTGGCCAATCAGAAGCTCCAAAAATTCAGAAATCTGAAAATTCAGATGTAAAACGTAATCGATTGAACGCACCCATTTCCAAAAAAAATCTAAAACTGCACTAAAATTAAGAAGCTAAAATGTTTTTATCAATAAGTTGGTATTAAAAGAAACTACAAAATTACACCTTAACCTTCACTTTCACATCTAACTTTTCACTATTTTAATTTAAGGTTTTATCAAATTGGCTTTACAGAACACTAAATTTTTTTTAAGTTTTTGCACTTGTGCAACGCAGTCTGTCAATAAATTCCAACTGAATCTAAATTAAAATTTGAATTCCTGCTAAAAAAAAAAAAACAAAACAAGTGTACATATGTATTTTATTTGACCTGAACTTCTCTTAAGCGATATGCTGAATTTACTCTGCTGACAAATTGCCATAATATTCTACCATATTTTATTTCATAAAACAAAATTATAACAATAAATTTGCAAAAATATCGAATATATAATAGCATTAACTATCACGAGAGAGAAAAATGAAAGCTCAACTCCTTACATCAACACGCATATCAACATCAACATCAAATTCAAAATCAAGAATCAACCCACATAACACATTCATATTTATATGTCATGAAAAAAAAAAGAAATAAGTCAAAGAACACCGTGTTATTAGACACAATGTTGAAAAAAAAAGAGTCAAACGTAGCACCTGCATTCCTGCAATGCTAATAGCAAAAGGGAGAATGACAATGAAGAGAAACAATTCCAATTTCCAATTCCAAGTATCCAGCGCGAGATTTGGTTTATAAGACGAAATGTAGCGTCTTTTTTTTTTAATATTAAAGCGGGTGTTGAACAAAGAGGATCAGAACCACAATGCTTGTAGAAGAAAGGGATATAAGATAAGTAAATAAGACGGAAAAATATTTTTTATTCTATTATACAGAGCGGTAGTTGAAAACTTTTTACTAAGAGTATTTTTGTGACTCTTCGTTGGTTTGTTGTTTGTGATTTGTGGATTGTGGAATGTGGTTGAATTGAATCTTGAATAAAGTATGAAGATACAGACGAGAGGTAGAATGAAAATATTAAACTTATTCGATAGCTTATGTGTGAGTTTGTAGATTTTATTTTATAATTAAAATAAGGGACGGGTCTCATTTTCCATATTTATTTCGCATATACATACTGCTTACTTTTGGTGGATTTTTAAAAGGGAAGACGGTAGGAATCGTGTTATATGGACGCCACGCCACTGCTACCTACCTGTCTTAAAACAACTCCAATATTGATTTTTTAATAAAAATATATGTTGATCGAATTACCAAGGCACTAACTGAAAAAATTTAAGATAAAAAAAATATTCAGTGATTTTCACGAATTGACTTTTTTTTGTTGTTATGGGATTTCTTGCTTGGCCTATATTTTGGCGCGAAGATTTTAGGTGCTATGGGTAGGAAGAAACATAAAAAATTGCACCGTGAAAAAAAAACCATACTCAGAAGCATTTAGTATGTTCTGTTTTGCCTTTTATACCTATACCTACAAAGGTTTTGCTAAAAGCCAAAAACTACCCCCACATTAAGTTTTTTCTTTTTTTTTATTAACCAAAGCAAATTTCACAATACATACACAAAGATAAAAATTGTTTGTTCTTTTTCTCTGGCATCGACGCAAACAGCTGAAAAGTTATTTCCACTCTCCTTGCAGTCATCACTCATCACTCATCAGAATTCAGAATTAAAATAATACAATTCTCTCTCGCTCTTAATACGTGCTCTTCATTTCTTGTCCAAATCCAGGATTTGGTCATGGGGGGGGGTCCAATTACAAATAGAAAACTTAAAGAAAAATAAAACTTGCGTGGGCTTTGTGCTACATTATTTATGTGCGTGTAGTTAGCACCGCCATTTTCGATTTTCAAAAAAAGAAATACAAACAAGCAAAAACAGCAGCAGCTTAAAACAGCACAAGTATAATTTTTTTTAAATCGTGATTTTGAAAAAAATATTGCAAATTTAAAATTTATCCCTAAAATTTGCAAATTTGCGAATTTAAAAAATACATTACGGCACATCGCATGCACAAATTGAGCACAATACAGAAAACCTTTTTTTTTTGAAAATCGCAAATGACGGTGCTAATTTCACGCTAAGTTCCTTCGCATCATTTGCGTTCGGTCGTGAAAGTCGGAAATATGCGATTTTTGTATCTCTTCGGCTGTACAACTCTGTATCTCTTCGGCTGCACAACTTTAAGTTTTAAGAAAAAATTATTTTGGAAAAATTTCATCCTCAAAATTTTCAAAAATATTTACGGCACATCGCAGCACAGTTTCTTTTTCAAAATCAAAAATGGTGGTGCTAACTTCTTTTTGCCCTTATAATATAGTATTTTAATATGTTGCTTGGGAGAGGTAGATATGACAAATTGCCTAAATCTTCAAAATTTAACATACCGTAAGCCCTTGAACAAAGTTTCCATCATATAGGCTTTATAGCCTTTACACACCGAATCAAAATCTAGATTTCGATCAAAAATCTACAAATCTCATCAAAATCAACAAGATTTCCCATACATTTTCAGATTTCGTAATCTAATAGATTACTGCGAAATCTTCTTTTTTTAGTTTCTATCAACACTGAAATTTGATTGAAATTTCAAACAAAATCTAGGTTCTAGAAATCTAGGTGTGAACGATTCAACGAGATTTGGAAATCTTGTGCCGAAATCCGAGATTTTGGTTCTGTGTGAAAACCCTATAAAACTGCTACGCAATCTAATGTAAGTAGATATACTCCTTTTTCCTTTTGCATTTGAAGTTTTTGAGGTAGGTATACCTATTCATTACACTTGAAGAAATTTTAAGTCGAAATTTTATAAAATGATGGGCTTTCTGTAAGTAAGACAAAATTTAGGTCGAAGAGAAGTAAATATTTAATAAATAAATAAATTAATACAAAAATATTTGGTTTCAATGCTCATGGAGGGGGTCCGGAACCGAAAACCCCCCCCGTGGATCCGCCACTGATAACAACTGTGGATTGATATTGTTGCAAGTTATTTGTGATTTCTTTTAAAACACACTCACTTTTATTTTGATTGTATGGGAACGGACAAGCGTCTCTATTTGTGCATGCACGGAAAGCTCCCAGACTTAAATTTTTTTTTTGTCAAAATGATCCGCACATATATAAATTTTTTCGTCGCAAATAAGTTTTTCTGAGAAACTGTTCCCAGAATTTGGTAACCATATTTCATGACGATAATCGTTAGGTAAAACAAATCTGGGAACGCCAGAGTTTTTTTTATTTTTACATTGTTAAGCCTCAACTACATAAGCCAAAAAAGTGAAAAAGTGCAAAAGTGAAAATTTTTAAATTAATTTTGTGATAGTTTTTCTGACTAGAAAACTTATAAAAATGATGCAGAAAGCTTAAATTTTGGTTTAAAAACAAATTTGTGTATTCTTTTTCACAAAACAACGGCGCTAGCGGTAAAAAAAAATATTTTTACTTTTGTACTCCAGTACTTTTTGGCTTATGTAGTTAAGCCTTTATAGTCATTTTTATAATTTTAATAATACTCGTAAGTTTAATTAATAAGTAAGTACCTAATTAATTTGTAAGTACAAATTATCGAAATTATCACTGATGCAACGAAAGCAAAGACACATTTCAGAATGGTTTTTACTTAGGTATTTTGTTCCTAACACCATAAAAAGCATTTTTTTAGCCAGACAAACTCAATTTATTGGCGACAAGATTTTCGTTTCTTTCCAAAACGTTTGCATCTATTGCCACTTAAATAATGTATGTTCTCAGTATCCTATTTGGATCTACGGTTATACATTCATTAATAACAAAATATGTATGTTAACCATAACCATTTTTAAGAAGAACCGCAATTAAAAGTAGACATGAATTAACACGATTCGTGCGCGACTTCAATCTCTGGGTGCCCAAAGTTTGCCCACCGGCAGCGAGGGGCAATGGCCTGGCGGCGCGGCGCTGGGTTGTAAAAAACAGTATCTATTTATCTTTATATTAACAAAATTGTTATAAATTTGATTTTTTTAGTCAATTTCTTTTGAGACTATATACCTAAGTGTATTTAGGGCTTTTCACAATAGTATAGCCTGACACTGTGTCATGATTTTTTTTTATTTCAAGTGGATTTATTTGGAAAATTACCCTCTCGGCTTAGCAGGTTGAATTAGACCCCTCCGCCCTTACAATTTTTGTCTTGCCTTGATCCAACCTGCTTACATGCCCTAGCCTTTTGTCGTATTTTAGGCAAAACAACCTGTTTAAATCTCCTTTCAAGCAAAATATTTTACCCTTCAACCTTAACTCATGATTCAATAATATTTAACACTTAAAACTAAGAAATTAGCTATTCTGAAAAACTTAAAATTTTAACAATCATTTAATAAACCTTTGAGCAACCATGAAAGAAACGTTTAAATAGGTAACCTTAGATAGATATGTACCTGTGCCTACCTATATGGGATTTAGATCTACAAATCTGAAAGCAAAATAGAAAATATCAAACTGAAGATAATAATTACAAAAATAAAAACACACAAACATCATTTATCGTCACACGTCACCTTCCTTAATTGAGAGAAACCACAAAAAATGCAAAAGCAACCCTTTAAGTATCTACCTATCTACCTATACTACCGAACGCTTTCAGTTGACCTTCAATGGCATTCTTGTTGTTGTTTGTTGTTCATGACAAATAAAAAACACTTCCACCGTATGTATGTACATACGTATATTGTGAACGAATTTCCCTAAAAATATCCCTATTTGAATCTGCTTAGCGCATTTCACAACCAAACAACAATTTAGGGTGGTATTCATCGAGCGTACTAATAGCGGTATTAAAGTTAAGAGTCTATGGGGCATATTCATAGTCACTGTTTAAGTTGTTTCTAAAAAAATACTGGGTTTATCCTATCTAATTTACATTGGATAAACTCCGGGCTAAAATAAACTGGGGTCTAAAAACGACTATGAATATGCGCCTATTAGTTTTAAATTTTTGGGTTCTATTCACCAAGCTCTAATAGGTTCTGGGTTTCGCTAAGTCGATATTTCGAAATATTAGTGTTTGGACCTGATGAACGTACCCCTTTCGAACATGCCAAAGACGATTGGGAATCGTGAGCGTACCTCTTTCGAACATGTCATTGTCAACGTCGGTTTTCATTTCAGTTGTGTTCCTTGTGCTATTAATTGAAATATAATAGGGGTATTCCCGATCCGATGCAACTGGTCTTGTATCATTGCAAAAATGCAAAAGTGTAAAATTGCTATACCATAAACCCATTGTAAAAAAAAAACTTTGCACTTTTGCAATGATGCAAGACCAGTTTACATCGGATCGGGAATACCCCTAATAATTTTTACTGTGCATTAAATGTATCAAAAAATTTAAAACTTATTTTGAAAATAATAATCATAAGTAAGTTTTTTCTGTCCAGATTTAACATTAATTTAGATTTATCAGCTGAGCATTCAGGTAGGAAGAGTTGGGAGCATTTCTGTCTGGAGGTGAAATTATAGCGTTCTACATTGTGTTTTCGAAAAGTTTCGAAGTTACTACTGATATCCACCGATACGTTTTGCTCTCAACTTAATAGTGGTAAGGACCACTATTAACTTTTGAGAGCGCTCGCAAATCAGCACTAATATACGTTGATGAATAGGTTTACGAAGCTATTAACCCAATAGTGTTCGATGAATACCACCCTAAATTGTTGTTTGGTTGCGAAATGCGCTAAGCAGATTCAAATAGGGATATTTTTAGGGAAATTCATTCACAATATACCTATGTGCCTACATACGGTAGAAGTGTTTTTTATTTGTCATGAACAAAAAACAACAACAAGAATGCCATTGAAGGTCAACTGAAAACGTTCGGTAGGATAGGTAGGTAGGTAGATACTTAAGGGTTGCTTTTGCATTTTTTGTGGTTTCTCTCAATTAAGGAAGGTGACGTGTGACGATAAATGATGTTTGTGTGTTTTTATTTTTGTAATTATTTATCTTCAGTTTGATATTTTCTATTTTGCTTTCAGATTTGTAGATCTAAATCCCATATAGGTAGGCACAGGTACATACCTATCTAAGGTTACCTATTTAAACGTTTCTTTCACGGTTGCTCAAAGGTTTATTAAATGATTGTTAAAATTTAAAGTTTTTAACTATCGTCAGAATACCTAATTTCTTAGTTTTAAGTGTTAAATATTATTGAATCATGTGTTAATGTTGAAGGGTAAAATATTTTGCTTGAAAGGAGATTTAAACAGGTTGTTTTGCCTAAGATACGACAAAAGGCTAGGGCTAGTAAGCAGGTTGGATCAAGGCAAGACAAAAATTGTATGGGCGGAGAGGTCTAATTCAACCTGCTAAACCGAGAGGGTAATTTTCCAAAAAACTCCACTTGAAATAAAAAACAATCATGACACAGTGTCATGCTATACTATTGTGAAAAGCCCTAAATACACTTAGGTATATAGTCTCAAAAGAAATTGACTAAAAAAATCAAATTTATAACAATTTTGTTAATATAAAGATAAATAGATACTGTTTTTTACAACCCAGCGCCGCGCCGCCAGGCCATTGCCCCTCGCTGCCGGTGGGCTAACTTTGGGCACCCAGAGATTGAAGTCGCGCACGAATCGTGTCGCCAATAAATTGAGTCTGTCTGGCTGAAAAAAATGCTTTTTTATGGTTTTAGGAACAAATTACCTAAGTAAAAACCATTCTGAAATATGTCCTTGCTTTCGTTGCATCAGTGATAATTTCGATAATTTGTAAAAAATTCTACTTACTTATTAATTAAACTTACGAGTATTATTAAAATTATAAAAATGACTATAACAATGTAAAAATAAAAAAAACTCTGGCGTTCCCAGATTTGTTTTACCTAACGATTATCGTCGTGAAATATGGTTACCAAATTCTGGAAGAGTTTCTCAGAAAAACTTAGTTGCGACGAAAAAATTTATATATGTGCGGACCATTTTGACAAAAAAAAATTTAAGTCTGGGAGCTTTCCGTGCTTGCACAAATAGATAGGCTTGTCCGTTCCCATACAATCAAAATAAAAGTGAGTGTGGTTTAAAAGAAATCACAAATAACTTGCAAAATTTCAATCCACAGTTGTTATAGATGTTATTTTGGCATTATTTAAACACGTTTTGTGGTTCAAATGCAAATGGCAGTACCTACATATGTATTCGTTTGCGTAAGATCAGATTACATTTTTTTGCTCCTGGTATTATGCCCAAGAATTGTGTGGAGGCCCTGCATCCACTCCCAAAAATTTGCTATCTGCTCTTCGAAAAACTTTTGACAGTAGCTTTTAGAAAATTCATTCAAGTGGAACCCCAATTTTTTCTCCTGAACAAATTTGATTTTTTTGCGAAAAAATATATGTACAGTCAACTCTCCCTAAGTCGAATTTTCACGGGATACCAAGATTTGTTCGAGTTAGAGAGAGTTTTGGAAAAATTCGAGTTTTTAGAGAAAAAAAACATTTTTTTATTTTAAAAGGATTATTTAATAAATAAAGGTTAATATACATATGTATTAAAGCAACCAACAACACAAAGAAAAGGATAATAATCCTTTTTTGTTTTTGCGTTGTAACTTTTTAAAAACTGTATCTTTTTATAGAGGTACCAGGGTTATGAATAGGAAGAAACGCAAAGAGCTGACGATGATGGTACACGCGATGCTACACATATATACATATGTACCTATTAAGGTTTTGATGGTTCGTAGTTATACTATACCCAAATACGAATTCCGAAGGGGTAATGGTTTTTTATTTTGTTTTGTTCTAAACAAAAGGGGTGAAAAAAGATGCCAATTATCGAAAAAATGTGTTCGAGTTAAAGAGAGTTCGACTTAGAGGGAGTTCGAGCTGTTCGACTTAGAGAATGGTTTTTGTATGGAAAATTGAAGGGAATGATAAAATATAATAAAGGGTCGAATTAGAGAGAAATTCGACTTAGAGAGAGTACGACTTAGAGAGAGTCGACTGTATATTTATAATTATTTATTAACAAAATAATTTTTTTTTTCAAAACTTTACGTTATTAAGTAATATTTTTACGTTATTAAGTAATATTTTTGTTTGTAATATTCGAATCTCCTATCAATTTCTAGTCAAATACTAAAAACCGGATGCCTAAGGGTCTGTTTCACAATGTCTGATTAAAGTGCCAATTAAGCTACATGGAACTTATTCATAACAACCTCATTTACGTTTCACAATGTCTGAATACGTCTAATTGGCAATTAAAGTTCTAAGTATTTTACTTGCAAGATGAAGTGCCAATTAGAAAATTAAACTAACAATTAAAAATTCAAAATTTTCTTCACTAAGGGTTTGTTTCATAAAGTCTGATTAAAGTTCCAATTAAGCTACATGGAACTTATTCAACAATTAACAATCTCATTTACGTTTCACAATGTCTGAATACGACTAATTGGCAATTAAAGTTCTAAGTATTTTACTGGCCAGATGAAGTGCCGATTAGCAAATTAAACTGCCAATTAAAACATTCAAATCTGTCACTGATCACACACACTTCGATTCAACACACTTCGCTTCAACCCACTTATTTGTTATTATCCAGAGCTCTTGGAATCAATCCTCGCGACACTTTTAAGACGTACAATAAGACGACCGACACTGCAAAATTTACTTTTTGATTTAATAAATAATTTTTTCTTTAATATTTGACATCAGTCAAATTTAATTTGTCTGGAAAACTGGAATAACGAAGGAATAGCTAATTGATTATTGTGAAACGCAAAGGTTTTTAATAGGAGGATTTAATTTTAGGATAAATTAAATGTCGGATAACTAATTAGAACTTTGCTCAGACATTGTGAAACAAACCCTAACACTCACACTTCAATTCAACACACAATTACCTCTTATTATTCACATCTCTTTGAAACAATCCTCTCGACATTTTTAACATATACAATAAGATGACCCACCATGAAAAACTAACTATTTGATGATTATAAATATTTGTTCTTCAATGTTTGACATGAGTCAAACTCTATTTGTCTGGAAAACTGGAATAACGAACGAATAGCTAATTGATCATTGTGAAACGCAAAGTTTTTTAATGGGAGGATTTAATTTTAGGATCAATTAAATGTCGGATAACTAATTAGAAATTTACTCAGACATTGTGAAACAGACCCTAAATGTCTTTTAATTTTTAAGAAAATTGAAAATAACAAAATCTACTATACTTCTCAATTAGTAGAAAATAATAGGATTCTTGAAGCAACAAAATAACGGATGGATGTCGAATTTAAGAAAACTTACTATTGTTATTTTCAATTTTCTCAAAAACTAGAAAACATTTTGACATATGGTTTTTAATGTTTGACTAAAAACTGATTGGAGCATTGAATTTAAAATACAAAACTGAGCAAAATGACACTGAACACAATTTTTTAATTTTTTTTTCAAAAATTTAAGTTTAAAAATTAATTTTTAAAAAACTGTTCCCTCAAACAACTTAATTTAAAAAGAAAATGAAAGAAGAAATCTTTGGCTTTATAAAAGTGTATAGCATGGCATTAGGTGTATTTTTTTCATTGCTGGATAGCCAGCGCAGCACAAGTCTGAATAAAAATATCACTCACTCTATACGTTCATTTGAATAATTGAAAGCTCTATCGTCAGTACAACCATCTTCTTTTTACTGACTTTTTTTTCGCCAGCAATCAGATTGTTTTTGTTTGCCAAGCGAAATTTTGCTGCGCTGACTATGCAACAGTGAATAAAAAACACATGCTGTAGTTGTTACCGTTGTTTTTTAATGATTTTGTTCTATTTTAATTTGATTTTTTAGAAAATTGCCCCTCCCACCTAAACGGGGGGTAATAGACCCCCGTCTCCCATACGATATTTTTCTTGTCTGAACTCAACCTACACGCTCTTATAGCTTTTTGTCACACCTTAGGTGAATCACCCTATGTAATGTATACCTACATAAAATCAATGTGAATATAGAAACAAAATTGTAGAAAAAACAATAAAATAAAAAATATAGGGAGGTATCTACCTATCGGTTTTTAAAAACTAAATTGTGTTTCCTTAGAAAAAAATTAGGTATAAAAGTTTCTCTTTTTTGATCTTCCAAAAATGATGAGCTTACAAAAAATATTTATTAAACTTATTTTTCAATGGGTAAGGTACCTATACCAACCAACATAATATGTATACCTATCTACATATAGGTACCTACCTATCTACACAATTAGAATTACACATTTTGAATCTTTAAAATCTCATAGATAGGTAGGTAGGTACAAAACTTTAAAATTAGGATTAAGAAAAGTTCATACCAAACTCATAAAGACCAAAAAACGCAACAAATTAAAACATAATCGTCATCACCCCAAATTGCATGAAAGCAACAACAACATCTTTGAATGAACGCAAAGTAAAAAAAACAACCCTTGAAATTACATTTCGTTCAACAAACGTAGTTTGACCTTGTCTGGCATGGCAGACAACAATTCAACTGCAAAACCAAAGTGGTTGTTTTTGTTGTTGCCTCCCTTTCATTCGAACGAAAATTTCCCTCATAATTTCCTCAAGCATATTCAATGGTTGTGGTTTTCACTATTCAGTTTTTAAAAGCGACAACGTTGACTTTGATTTCCGGCCATCTAGCGGCGATCTAATCCGGTGTCCCTTCTATTTGTAATTATTCAATGGTACTACTTTGTCAAAGGATTCATACTGCGTTGAACAACCACAATAGCTCAATGAATATTCTCCCCCTGCATTTGGGTGCAATGAATGTTGATGTATTTTAATCCGAGTTTTTGGTTCTTCGGAGAAAAACACGAACATTTTATCCGTGGGATCGTCAAGAACAATCAAATATCCTCGAGCTGGTCGTTTTTGTTCTGGGTCACCTCTGAAAAGTTCTTTGAATTGTTCCAGCGTCTGATCGAATTCATCTTGTTTCAACAAATAGCCACTTTGCAAAAGCTAAGTTTCATTATTTTTTTGCAAATTTGTTTAATTAATTAATTTAAATGATTGTATTTTATAATAGCTGCGTTTTATTTTCCCCCAGATCCAATCCAGATCAGATCAGGAAAATAAAACAACCCAGGATCTCTGTGACATACGTTATATACCCAACTCTTTTTTTCCTTTGTTTTTTTTATTCGTATATACCCTTTGTCTTTTTTCTTTACACTACTGACGACATTTACAAATTAAGGGTGTGTGTTCAAAACGGATTTGGAAATCCAAATCCAAAACAAAGTTGGATCTTGTGTTGTTTTTGTAATACATGTATTTTCGTAAGCAAATCCAATCTGGTTCGGATCTCGGGGAAAATAAAACACAGCTAATGTTTCTAATTAATCACAATACTTTTTCTGGAAAAGAGAAAAAATAATAGCCGACACTTGACAGCTCTAAGTAGTTCGACATAAATTTGGGACAGAATTTGGTTTAAATGTATTAGTTCTGTATGCATGTATGTCAAATTTAAGTGCGTTTCGTTACATAATGTTAC
The DNA here is from genome assembly GCA_929447395.1 of Epistrophe grossulariae. Taxonomy (NCBI): domain Eukaryota; kingdom Metazoa; phylum Arthropoda; class Insecta; order Diptera; family Syrphidae; genus Epistrophe; species Epistrophe grossulariae. Next base: position 53,835,069 of record OV839569.1, on the reverse strand, counting down.
GAAGTATGCAATTCTACTTGTTTATATAACTGTCATCTTTTTAACATTTTGTTCATTATTTACTAAACTATGCTTCTCCAAATTCTAAAAAAGGTTCTCCAAATTTCAGAGAATCAATCCCGATCGATTGATACCATAAAAAAAATAGCCTACTTTTGTTTCTCCAAACCTTTAATTGTTAATAACTAATTAACAAAGGTTCTCCAAATTCTGAAAATGGTTCTCCAAATTTCTCCAAATATTTTCCAAATTCTAGGGATCAAAAAAATTGAAATTCCCGACATAGTGCTGCTAACTATACGGGGGTCAAACCAACACTAAAAAATAAGAGGCAAAATACCGTAGATGTCGCACATTTCTATGCAGGAAATTTAAAAATGTAAAGTTTGGTTTATCGCTAAGTACGACTTTTTGAAATTTTAAAAACAGATGTCGCGAGCTTATATGTCAGAAGATAATTTTTTTTCCTGAAGTGGCGTGGGAAGAGCTAGCATCGCTCTATTATTTTGGCGACCTTTTTTTGACAATTGTTGTATGAAGATGACATTAGACTAGCAGTCCATATATATACGTCCATGACCTCGACATTCAATTTGACATTTTAGAAACTTCAAATCTTGCTAGTGTGTTTGCAAATCGGTATAAAATCTTTCTTGAATATTGCTTAATTAGCAAGATTTGTTTTGACAAAAAAAATTCGAATTGTTCAGAAGAAAAATCGATTCTTTTGTTGAAAGGAATTTCACATTAGATTCCCTATCGGCCTATGATTCGAACGCGGCCAATTTTATTATTTTTGGTGAATGTGAATTGTTTCATTTTGAATATCCAACCTCCAAACCAACACTAAAAAAATAAGAGGCAAAATACCGTAGATGTCGCACATTTCTATGCAGGAAATTTAAAAATGTAAGGTTTTGTTTATCGCTAAATACGAATTTTTGAAATTTTAAAAACAGATGTCGCGAGCTTATATCAGCAGTCCATATATATACGTCCATGGCGAAGAACTTATAAACTTTTAATTTCGTGGTGTAAAACAGTTTTTATACTTAAAAAGCCTACAAATATGAACAAGAAGTGATTAAAAAACATTTTTATTTATAACCACTGTTTATTTTCCAATAAATCCACCGCAAAATTTTTGTTTGTCAAAATAACGAAATAGTCTTCACGAATGAAAAAAAGAACCATGTAATCACGACGATACGTGTCTGTCAAAAAGACCAAAGACGAAACGAACGAAAAAAATTTACCCGATTTGCCATTCCAGCATAGTTGAGGTACATTAGAAATGAAAAAAGCATTTATGTATTTTAAAACATTGAATAAATTCTTTTTTTAATTTGCTCTTCTTCACATACAAATCTGGAAAGCCTACGAACAGGGTTGGCCGAATTAACTACACTACATTTTCTACATCATTAACTACGGGTAGTTAATTTAATAAACGTGTATTACTTTCTACAAATTGTTACGTTTTCATATACATACAAAGTAAATTTAGAGAAATAATAAAATTTCAATAAAAAATTGAACATTTTAACTCAAAATTCAAGCTTCAAAGTTACAACTGACAGATCATTTGATATTTGGAACTAAGTTTGCTACAATTTGTTTCATTAACTACATTTAACTACGTTTAACTACATAAACTACGTAGCAAATGTGAAAAATGTAGTGGCCATCCCTGCCTACGAACACTTCTCCTTTTTTTGGTGTCCGTTTTATCATCTTCGTATTCTGTTTCCTCAGACCAGTAAGAACAAAGCATGAACGCAATAATTTTTTCTATTCCCTGACGTTTCGCCCTCTTTCTCTACTCGGCATTACACTTTTTTGAAATTCTGTTGAATTCACATTGTTAGTAGATATGCCTCCGCTTAAACATTTCTAATGTTAAAAGACTCGTGTAATCAGCGTCAAACGTAATGACAAAAAGGAATACAAACAAAAAATAAAAAAAAGTTTCCTATTAACGATATACTGGTGGGAAGTAGATGGCTATTCTAAAGATGGTGGTGGTTGCAACACTCTTTCTTTAAGAAAGAAATTCAAATTGCATGTGAGTTTTTTTAGTTGCACATTTGCGCTGCAAATATTTCCGTTTTGCTTTTATAAAAATCTGACATTTATCATTTGCATTTATGAAAGTTATGCATTCGTCAGACTTTCGCAACCATGCATTTATGAAAGCACCCATATTATAGAATAAAGACATTTAGGTAAATCAGGTTTGCATTGAGTTTGAGAAACACATTAAATTATTAATAAATTTGGTCTCACGATAAAAAGGGTTCACTTTGACAGTAAGGGTCTGTTTCACAATGTCTGAGTAAATTTCTAATTAGTTATCCGACATTTAATTTATCCTAAAATTAAATCACCAGTACTGCCACCCTACTCCTTTAGCAGTAGATCTACTGCGCTTAGTCCCAAACGAAAATCTACTGCGCAGCAAAACGAATCTACTCCTATTTTTTTATTGAGTTTTTCAATTAATTTAAATTCATAAATGGCGAATATAAAAGAAAGTAAGGCTAAAATATTTATTATGTGTTTTTTGTTTGTTTTGCTTGTATTGTGGACTTCGTTTTTAAAGTAATTTTTTTCCAGATTATATACTGTTTCTATTCGTTATTAAGCCTAGTACGCTGCTGATGCGAAACGAAATTTTTCTGTGATCTCCAAACGGACAACGAAACGCTTGCGGAAACACAACGGAAAATATCCTTGCAGAGTTTCACTAATTCAAAAACAAAATCAAACATAAACGCAAAAAATCAAAGAAACCCATGAAGTAAGAAAATGATAAGAAAAAAAAGACAAATGCCATTTTTCCGCACACAATAAATAGTCTGTATAATTAATTCAGTGCGAAAAAGGAGCGGAGACTTCTCCAAATAAATAAATAAGAACAGTGCGTAAAATGCTGACTTTCGCCATTATGATTATTTCTATTATTTAAATTCTGAAGGCATTATTACAGGAATATTAAGAATATTATGTAGAAAATGCGCGGAGCGCAAATTTCCTTATGACGTAAAAAAAAACTCATTTTTAATTTTAGGACTTAGACTAGATCTGCATTGTAGCGATGACTTGTGTCTGCACCGGTGTCGGTGTACAGAGTTGTGTGCTGTGTGTGGGCTGGTGCGCACACCGATTTCGGTGTCAGACACGGTGCGAGTAAAATCAAAAGTTTTTGATTTTTGGTGTCGGTGTCTCGATCGGTGTGGCGTGTTTGGCGGAATGCCACACCGGTGTCAGTACACCGGTGCAGACACAAGTGTAGTGTCTATGGGCTGCTTAAAATAAAGATTTTTGGTGTCGGTGTCTCGATCGGTGTAGCGTGTGTGGCGGAATTCCACACCACACAGGTGCAGACACAAGTGTAGTGTCTATGGGCTGCTTTAGAGAGTTCTATACCCTTTTTTTTAGAGGAATATCTGTATTGGCCTATGGACAAACGAAGGCTTTTTGTTTCGACCTTCTTATTCAAAATTGGGGGTGGTAGGCAACTTTTTTAGTTTTGGGAGTGTTGCTATCTGTAGTAGATTTCAATAAAACGCAAAGATTAATTTTAAGAACAAAGTAAAAAGACAAAGTTTTATTTCAGTTAAATTCAAAGAAGAGTAAGTGTGTTCGCTTTACTGAAGGTAAATTGAACGACAGATGGATCTGTTTGCAGTTCAGGTTCTGATGTTAGTTTACACGATAAAAATAGAAGTATTCGTTTGTTGGTTTATATGCTTCAACACTTCCTCCATAAACAGCAAACGTGATGATCATTCTTATTGTTGACTTAGTCCCATCTTAAGTCGTAATGTTTCGAAACGAATCCTTTCTAGAGGTTTAGTCAGCAAATCGGCTACTTGATCTTCTCCAGGAATATGTTCCAGCTTAATAAAGCCTTCCAGAATACATTCTCGAACATAGAAATGTCGCCCATCTATATGTTTTGTCCTTTTGTGATATTCGGGATTTTTTCCAAGTTTAAAGGTTCTCCCAAACCAACGCAAAATCGTAGCGAATCATTCACAATAATAAAAAATATGACAAACACACAACGCTAAACAACAACAAAAAACTGTCGTCGACGAATGTTTCGCGTTGGTTTGGGAGAGCCTTAACAGCACTTGCAGAATCAACGAACAACTCAGGTTTAAAATCTTTTTGTAAAGTTAGCTCACCCATAAGACGTTTCAGCCACATAGCCTCTTTTGCGCCTTCACTAGCTGCCATTATTTCTGCTTCAGTGGTAGATAAAGCTACTGTCCGCTGTAGTTGACTTGTCCAGCAGATTGCTCCACCAGTAGTTGATCTTCTTGTTTTGATATCACCTGCGAAATCTGCATCACTGTAGACTTTTAACTGTGTGGAATCCTTTTTGTACTTGATACATGAGTTGCTGGTTCCACGAAGGTACATCATTTCAGTCTTTCTTGGTTGGATTTTCTACTGCTCGAGCTACTGAACCAACGGTGTAAGCAACATCAGGTCGTGTTGCTGTTGCTAAGTAGAGCAAGCTTCCAACAGCTTCTCGATACGGAACTTCTTCCTTCACGTTGTCAATATCTTTGATTTCGCCTTGTACTATAGGTGTTGTCACAGGATTACTGTAAGAAAATTGTGCCCTATGCACAGTATTCGGAGCCTCAAATTAGCTGCAGAACAAACGCTCAAATTGAAGTTAATATGTGACGAGTTTATTCTCTAAAATAACAATAGTTTTAGCTTAAATTAATTGCATTCTAAATGTGAATTGTGAAAAGACAAGATTGTGATTATTACATTGTGTCATATGACACTTAAAGCAAATGCATGCGCTGACAGAAAGTTGTACCCATTTTGTGTGTTCCTCCGCAGATTTCCCGCGCTTTTGGTTGCCAAACGTTCTTGTTAGATAATTGGGTGTGTTCGTTCGGAATTAGAGTTTAGGCCCCCACCACATTGAACGATGAAACAATTAAGTGTTACTCCTTTTATTAACATTCTCCCCCCCCCGTGAGGCGCCTCGCTCCGCTAAAGCCTCACTTACTCGTACGTCCAGCACAGCCAACTTCACTGCAGGTCTTCGAGGGTTTCCCGTGGTTGTCTTCACTTAGGCGATACGAATCTGTTGATCTGGTCCAGGAAACACTCAAGTGATCCTTCCTCGTGGCCACTGTCATCGCGGAACATCGACGTCACAAATAAGTACTAGGTCACCAATCTTGAGAGACGGAACCTTGGAGAACCATTTACTTCTTTTTGTTAATTCTGGCAAGTACTCCTTCATCCATCGTCGCCAGAAAAGATTTTCTATCTGCTGACTTATTTTCCACTGCTTTCGAAGGCAAAGGGCCCTCGCATCGACAGGTCCAGGAGTCTGATTCGAGTTAGCGGCACCCAACAAAAAATGATTCGGCGCGGCGTCAGGGGTTCTTCTTCATCTGTTGACACTGGCAGGTGAGTGAGCGGATGACTATTTACTATATTTTCGGCTTCTATTAAAGCACTCAAAAGTGCCTCTGGTTTCGGCGCTAATTCATTAAGCGTATACGATAAGACTCTCTTAACGGATCGGACAAGTCTTTCCAAGCAGCCTCCTGCGTGTGGATTCGACGGACAATTGTAGATCCATTCAACACCACGTTCACCAAGTTCTGCCTTAATAGCCTCCGCATCAAAAATGTCTGCATTCACAAGTTCGTTCTTTGCACCTACGAAATTCGTACCGTTATCGCTCCTTATTCGTTTCGGTACCCCTCGGCGATTTATGAAATTACGGATACATAATATGCAGGCATCCGTCGATAGGTCAGCCGCAATTTCCAAATGGATAGCTCGCACCGTGAGGCAGGTAAAAAGAGAGATCCATCGCTTCTCTTTCCTACGTCCGACTGCGACATAAACTGGACCAAAATAGTCGAGGCCAGTGTCTCACAAAGGGCGTTAAACGGTCCCCTGGCAGCTGTTCCATTAACGGCGCCAATGGTAAAGTCGATCGAATTCGGCAAAGTGGACATTCGTTACTGACTCTTTTGGCTGCTGAACGTAAACTGGGCACCCAAAACTTGTTCCGTATTTCGTTAGCAATTATGTCGTCATTTTGGTGACGATGGCGTTTATGAAAATGACCTATGATCAGTTCGGTAAGTCTGTGATGTTTTGGCAGAATTATGGGGGGGATATATGGGGCGTCTGGTAGCAAGCGGCACGGTGCTAGCAGCATCAATGCGCCCATAGACACGTAAAAGGCCACCATTGTCAAGATATGGCGTTAATTTGAAGATGCTACTTGATTTGTCGACCTGTTTTTGGCAACTGAGCTGAGCTATTTCTCGGGCGAAAACATCACCCTGGACTTCTCTACACAGTATTCGTTCGGCTTCATCGAGCTCTTCGACCGTCAGCTCACCCTTTTCCGTTGACTCACAAAGGCAAAGCTTGATAAAACGAATTGTCCACGCCGCCGTTCTTCTTATCTTGGAATAAGCAGAGAATCTATTTAAGTCAAAAATAGGTTTACTCACCAGGTTAGCATGCAGCAGAAATTTAGTCTTGATTTCTTCACGGCACACATGGCTTCTTATGTCATCTGGTTGCGCAGGCCATATCTTTTCCGTCAGCTTTAAAAACGAAGGTCCCATTATCCACTTGTTGTCAACGTTGAACTTTGGAGGATATCGTGTCCGAGTTGCCTCATCCGCTGGGTTGAGTTTCGTTGAAATCCAACGCCACTGGTGGATTTTGCTACTGTCGAGTATCTCCGCGATTCGGAAACCTACCAAGGTTTTATGTCGACGGGGATCAGACTGAATCCAATTTATCGCAGTCTTCGAGTCACTCCAGTAAATTCGATCCACTATCGAAAAGTTATGACAGTCTGCAATCGAATCACTCAGTCTTATTCCCAGAACGGCGGCCGAAAGCTCCAGTCGTGGAACTGATATCAATTTTTTGGGGGCACGCTCTGTCTTCCCACATACAAAGGAAACACTGTTCACTCCATTATGCTCGATCCGCAGATACGTCACCGCACTGAACCCCTCTTCACTGGTATCGACGAAAGTGTGAAGAACTATACGATTGGCCGCTGATAGCTTAGGATAATGACATCTTGAGACTTTAAACTGCTTTAAAGACGGTAGTTCTGCCTTCCACTGGTACCATTTCTCATACACTTCATTTGGAATTGGCTCATCCCATTGAATGCCGAACCTCCATACTGACTGCAGCAGAATTTTTAAGTAAACGACGAAGTTGGCAATCCTTCCATACGGGTCGAAAACCGACATGGTTATGCCGAGAAATTCTCGTTTTGTTGGGCATCTTTGGCTTAATATGACATCATCGTTCACTCGAGGGAATTTAAATTTGAATACGAAAACATCATCGTCTGGTTCCCAGAACATCCCAAGAACCTTTTCCGTCGCAGAGTCCACATTCAAGTCGACCGTTTCTCCTCGCCGGTCGTCATCGCCTATATCACATATACTACGTAAGACTTCCCTTGAATTTGACGCAAAATTGCGTAATTCGAAACCACCATTTGCGTGAATCGAAATAACTGCTTTCGTGGTTTCAATCGCTTCCGCCACGGTCGAAGCAATCCACATAGTCACCGACGTAGTGGTGATCGATGATCGCCTGGACAGCCCTTGGTCGCGAGGTTACAAATCTCTCAGCATTTAAATTTTTCACGAAGTTCGCCGAGCATGGAGAACAGCTGGCACCAAAGGTCATCGATTGCATTACATAAACGTCCACTGGCTTTCTTTCGTCGTCTTTCCACAGAAATCTTTGAGACATCTGTTCTTCCTGCCGTATCACGAACTGGTGGAACATCTCTTTGACGTCGCCGGTAACTGCTACAGATGATGCTCATCAAGTACGAGTTTAAACAGACGTTATTAACCTTGGCGGCCGCATCAAACACCAGTCGTACTTTTCCAGGCTTGTTCACATTCTGAACGCCAAAATGTCGAAGATACTATGTTCTTTCAGAGTTCACTTCGGCTTCCTCGTGGCTGAGTTTCCTCGCATAACTTTGGACGATCGCTTTGTATGCGACAGAAAATTCCGGATCTCTTTTGAATTTGTTCTCCAAACTTTTCAGTCTTCGCAGTGCCATTTCGTAGCTCGGTGGCAGTTCAAACACACCCTCCTTCCACAGCAAGCCCGTCTGACAATTATCCTTAGTTTTCTTCGTGGTGTTAGATAAGATTTGAAGTGATCTTCTGTCGTCGGCAGACATTAACTTTTCTTTTGGTTTTTTAACACTAAAACTCTCGATGGTGAAGTAATCTTCCACAATTTTTTCTAGCTGGGTCTCAACTTCCTCAATAGGTTGATCACAATGTAGAACTAAACCAGTTCTCGACGCTTCTTCTGTTGTTCTAGTCCCACCATATACTACATACCCCAGCTTCGTTTCAGCTACGACTGGTCCATTTTTCTCAGATCCAACGATGCGTAATGGCACACCCAAATGACAGTGGTCGAGTTCAATGAGAATTTGTGGACTGGCGTTCTCATATTCACAAATCGGAAGAGCTGAGAATATCTCTACTCTGTGTGTGAACCGCATGCTATTGGCTTGTAGCGTCTGAGTTGGCAAGTTTAAATTATTCACGGCGTATACACTTTTCATTTTATACTTCTGTGCGCAATCGACATCTGCACTTATTTCAAAGTTGTTGACGACAAAGGCTTTATCGGAAAACGTCTCTTTACCAAACCATTGAAGATTTAAATCCTTTGTATGACCTTTCAAATTCAACTTTGTAGCCAATTCCATGCTCAAAATCGTGACCGATGAACCATCATCGAGAAGCGCATAAGTGCTTACTACAGCACCGCCGTCAGCAAAAAGTCTTAGTGGCAAAATTCGAAATAGTATCTTACTATCCGCATTAATGTTTTAACAATTGAATAAATACAAATAGAAGTGACACCCAATAAAAAACAGCGCTGTTCCTTTGACGGCTTTTTTGAGAAACCAAAAATTATGATGTCGAATTTCCGTCTACACAAACCAATTTAAGAGGGATATTTAATTATTAAAAGTTCCCTTTTTGTTTTGGTAACCATGACAATACTAATTCAATATTTTGTTTACTTTGAAATATGTATACATGAAATTTGCGGTGGGAAAAATATTTGTTTGTGTTTATCTTTAATTGTTGTTGTTGTGCTTGTTTTTGCATTATTTTTTCAACCTAAGCTGAAGTTTTTTTTTGTATATTGTAATATAGAACAAAACTATCTGAGAATAGTTTGATTATTTTATTTCTGAAAATGAAAAAAAAAGTCAGAAATTTAGAGATTTATAAAAATTTGTTGATGTTTTTTACTTTTGTCAAGTGAGGGTCTGTTTTGTAAAGTTTCTGCAAAAAGTTATTATTTTTTGTAAATATATATACCTATATATGGTACAATGTACATTCAGAGTTATTCGCATAAGATACCGCAAAAAGCCAATTATAGCTGTATTCTGTATTGTTTTGTACTGCATCCCCTAAGGGTTATAAGTCTCCCATCCGTCCCTCCTTACTCCTTCTCGCAACCTCTAGTGCCTTTATCCATTCTTCCCCCTCCCTGCTTCGTCCATTATATCCCTAATTTTTTCCCCTATTGATCTCCCTTCATCTCCACCTGACCTGCATCTTTCTATCACATGTTCACACATCTCAAATTATAGCTTTAATTGAGAATAATCATTGTAAAATTTTTGTTTTTGAGGTACTTACTGATTATTTGGATGAAAAGTTAATCTGTAACTAATGAAGATAATAATAATATTGAATTTCTGAACAACAACAACAACTGAAAGGTGCTACCACCAATGGTATACGAGTTAATTTATAATTCGTTTTAATTAATTATTTGGCTGGAGGAGATATAGCTATTTCAAGGGGTGCCAAGCCCTATCATCAGTCTCCTTATTAGTGGTGCTGAGCTTTAATCCAATTTTATTATGAAAAACTTTCTGCACACCATGAGATTCGAACCCACGCATATCAGATTTGCTCAGTCTTAGAAGTCGTATGCACTACGCATTCCACTACCTTAGACCACTGACGTCACAGGTCGAGATGTGTATCGTTTGTTTATCAAATGCATTTGGAGCATCAGCATTTTTCTAAGCGCCTTCAAGTATGCTATCTTGTTCCGCCTCCATTTTTCTCCATACCTTATTTCAATAGACTACAATTCGTAGTACATTGGTGGTAGCACCTTTAAGTTGTTGTTGTTGTTCAGAAATTCAATGAAATTGACGGAATAAAGAATGGTCAAGTCTAATAAACTGACATTCATGTATGAATAATACAATAAATAATAATAATAAGATAATAATAATAATGCAAATATAAATCTGATAATTTTATTACATATTAATTCTTGGCAAAAAAAATTATGTTGGTCCAATTTTCCACACAAAATGGTAGTTGTCCTTAATTAATATGATCGTAAAAGCAAGTAATAGAACTTTTCATTGTAACAGGACCGGCAGAAGATATAGAAATAAAAATTTCAAAGAAATCAGTATTTTTTTTTTAATTTTTGGAAGCTGTAGCAATATTGTTTTTTTTTATAACTTTTGATCTAAGGTGAATTGTGATAAGTTGTATACCTTTTAAGAAACAAGGACAAGCTTTAAAAAGCAAAAAATAATATTGAGTAGTAGAATTCTTATACAGGGTGCTGTTTCAAACGTTTCAAGTACAATAATTTTGACCACCATTCTACAGAATTTCTTAAGAAAATCATTTTGACGCACCCTGTACAATATGATAGGAATTTTTCTACATCATGGTTATAGTGATTTTTTTTTGAAAATACATACACACCAAGTCCCAGATCCCTTGCGGTTTTTTCTGTGTTCGCTTTCATTTTATTTATAAACAAAAAAAGCTATAAAAAAGTACATATGTATTTCAAAAATTAATTTTTAAACTAGATATTCAGAAACTACAATTGTCTTTAGCACCAAAACTCGAAAAGTTAGGCAGTTTTTAATACCTATTTGAAAAAAATTCCGATCTTCAAAAACTTTCAAGCAAAATTATTGAAAAAGGGGTTCGATTTTGAATATTTTGGTTCCAACCTAAGCTTCATAATTTCGCTCAGTTCCGGTTGAATTTCGAGAAAGGTGTTATTTTGAATTACCCTTATAATAATAATAATAATAATAATAATAACTTTATTTTTCAAATTTTGAACAGTTTTAACAATTGTATATGTAAAAATAAATTATGGCCTTGGTTTTGAAACCGTCTGCCAGATGCCAACTTTTTTTTTTCTTCTTTTACAAAAATATGATAAAATATACTTATAATAAGTCTAATAATAAAATAATTAATAAATCTTTTAATGTATTTTACAGTTTCTAACAATATTTTTTTTTTCTTTTTTCTTACGAAGAATGATAATGCAACTAAATAAAATAAATTGCAGTACAAGAATAGATATCAGTGCAACAAAAGCTTAAGCAAAAAATATAAAGAACAGAAGATAAATTTTTGGATTCAATTCTTTAATTAATCAATGAAATCTTTTCTATATTTTAAGGCTTCAATGCAATATTGGGCAAGTATTTTCCAATTTTGTCCATTTAAAATATTTATGGAGTCTGATTCGTTTAATATTGCCTTTCAAAAAACAGAAATCTTAATTCTTTTAAAATGGGGCATATTGATAAGAAGTGATACGAGTTTTCTTGTTCTTTCAAGTTACATATCGAGCAATATGTTACCCGTTCATTAAAATATGGCCTATAATTCAAGTCAAGAAGCTCTCCCCTTAAACGAAAAATAACGGAAATTTCATATAAACTCATTTTGTCGGTAAAGTAATTGAGATCGTTCAGATTGTATTCTAGCTTTGGATAGAGAGATCTACGAGAAGAGCCCCTAGCTTCTTCAATTAGATCAGATCTAATCCTTGTATCCAAATTTTCAAGAATACATTTGAACTTTTGACCTATGTATTCATTTTGGATCTCCCAAGAATTAATTGAAACACCGCTTAATATGGTTATATCCTCCCATTTCTTAAATCAGCTAATATGTTTTTGTACACTGTGTTTCGCCAAAATTTTTGGCAACCGAGCATCATCATACGTAAATACATATTTTAGTTATATAATCAAAATGCATTTTCAATGTGAAGCTTATAATTAGGGGTTGATTGAGGTAATCTAAAAGTTTTTTTTAAGAAGAACCGTTGCAATTTTTCCACTTCATCATACTATTGGTATCCCCATAAGTAGTTGTAACTAGCGGGTTTGGGAACAGCGGTGCCAGCGTTGGCAGCGGTGCCACCGCTATTTTCAGCGGTGCCACCGCCATACACCATCACCGATGACACCAGCATCAGCACCGCTATTTTCAGCGGTGCCATCGCCATACACCATCACCGGTGCCACTAGGCTTACCATCCGTCAGGATTTCGCCTGACGCGTCAGGCTTTTTACGACAAAACAGGCTTTGGCCAGGATTCGTCCTTTGTCAGGCTTTTTCATAATTATCGTAAAAAACTATAATCGTTAAAAGAAAAATGTTTACTGAATGCTTTCAAATCGAAATGCTTGTAAATCGCAGTGAACACATTCATTTTTTTCATTTAGTTGTCACTCTTTAGAAAGAGACAAAGAGTTGTGCAAGATATGACACTTCCATTTTATGAGTTATTTTTGTTTGTGTGCTCTTATTTGTGGTTTGGTTGCTGCAGATTGCAGTTGCAATCTATTTATCATCTCGTCGTCCTCGTTCATCCAAATCAAGGTAAGTCATGAAAAAACTATCATTTCTTTTTTAATAATTCTTTTGTTTTGCATTTACCCTGCATATGAATTACAGGCAAACGAACACAACATAAAACGTAAAATGGATTCCAAAAAAGGTCGGCGATCATGCAAATATACACCGGAGATATCTGCCAAGTATCCATCTATAATCGAAGGGAGAACGAACATCGAAGTCTTATGTAAACTCTGCAGATCCTACATTAATATAGAATCTCGAGGAATTTCCGACGTAGAACGTCACATAAATACAGCAAAACATAAAACAATTGCTACCACTGCAAATTCGAGTTCAAAAGTCACGGCTTTTTTCCCAGCCTCTACATCAACAGCAAATCTCAAAGTGTGTGCTACGGAAGCTACTTGGGCATATCACATCGTTGCTCATCATCAATCTTTCAAGTCAATGGACTGCACAAGTCCTTTGATAAGAAATTTGTTTTCGGATTCGGCAACTGCGGAAAAGTTTTCGTGTGCAAGGACAAAAACTGAAGCAATAGTAAATAATGTTCTATTTGAACATATTTTATCTGAAACTCTTGATAAAATTAAGTTGTTAACGTATATCGGAATTGCCACAGATGCTAGTAATCATGGATCGATTAAAATGTTTCCTTTCATTGTGCAGTATTTCGATGAAAAAGACGGTATTGTAACAAAAGTTTTAGATATATGTAGTCTTGAAAATGAAACAGCGGAAAAAATTTCCAATTTTTTAATGAATGTACTCAATAAAAATGCACTTAAAGACAAAGTAATTTCCTTTACCGGTGATAACACAAATGCAAATTTTGGTGGAATTAATCGCAGACCTGGTAAAAATGTATTTACGTTCTTAAAATCTAACATAAATACATTAATTGGAATTGGTTGTCCAGCACATATCTTACATAACACTGTGAGATTTGGTGCAGAATCTTTAAAAATTGATGTTGAAAGCATTGTAATGAAAGTTTATAATCATTTTTCTGTGTATACGGTTCGAACCGAAAAGCTGAAGGACTTCTGTAATGCTGTTGATGTAGAGTACAGAGTTTTATTGTCCCACAGCAAGACGAGATGGCTTTCGTTGTTTCCTGCCATTGAAGCATTATTAAAGTTATATCCTGCTCTTAAGGAATATTTTTGTTCCTCTGAAAATGTTCCTGTGATACTGAAAACATTTTTTTTAAATCGCTTTTCTGAAGCCTATTTAGGCTTTTTACACTCCTTATATCCGATATTCCAGAGCAAGATTTTGCAAATAGAGAGAGAAAAGACTTCTATTATTGAATTGCTCGGTATTTTAAAATCTGTTAATGAATCTTTAGAACTAAGGATTAGTAATAAATTTATCCCTCATTTTGTAAAGAACATTTTAAAAAAAGCTGAGGAAGAAAATGTCGATTGTGCCTTTTTTTATGAAGAAATGAAAACTTTGTACTGTAATTGTCGTGAGTACTTAGAAAAATGGACAACATCACTTAATAGCTTTCAAGTTTTTGATTGGATGCAGTTGTCCAAAGATATGGATATTTATGACAATCTTACTGATAGTATTCAATTACTAAGTGATTATAACGTTAAAATAAATGAAAGCTTGTTTTTTGAACAATACCACGACTTAAAGAAATTTGCAACTCTAAAAGAGAATACTTTTTTTGAAAAAACTCTAGATATGCAATATGTGGCATATTTAGAGCACTGCAAAGTTAGTCCAACGGAAATTAAAAAAATATGTGAATGGATATTTGCAATACCATCTCACAATGCGACAACTGAAAGAATATTTTCCTTGATAAACGCACAATGGACGAAAGAGAGGAATAAATTAAATTTAAATTCAATTAAAGCTATCATTGTGATTAAAGAAAATTTTAAAAATATTTCTTGTGAACAGTTTTATAGTTACATAAAAACAAAACCTGAAGTTCTAAGAAAAATATCTAATAATGACAAATACAAGTGATATTATATACATATATACATATTATGTATGAAAGTACATATTTATGCACACAAAAAGTAAAACTGTAATGTTCCTCTATTAAAAATAGATTTAGATCTAGATTTTAATGTTATCTATGAATGTTTTTTTAATTAATTTATTTTTTTGTTTTAATAAAAATTAAGTTTCAAAAACGAAAAATTTTTTTTTTTTATTTGTCAGGCTTTTTTCTCAAAAATCAGGCTTTTCTTTCATTATTGTCAGGCTTTTCTGATTTTGGAGCTGGTAACCCTAGGTGCCACCATCATCAGCACCGCCACCACCACCGGCACCACCACCGGCAGCAAGTTGGATGTTGGATGATGGGATGTCGGATGTTGGGGTGTTGCAAGATGTTGGATGATGGGATGTCGGATGTCGGATGTTGGGGTGTTGCAAGATGTTGGATGATGGGATGTCGGATGTTGGGGTGTTGCAAGATGTTGGATGATGGGATGTCGGATGTTGGGGTGTTGCAAGATGTTGGATGATGGGATGTCGGATGTCGGGGTGTTGCAAGATGTTGGATGATGGGATGTCGGATGTCGGATGTTGGGGTGTTGCAAGATGTTGGATGATGGGATGTCGGATGTTGGGGTGTTGCAAAAATCACGTTAAAACGCAGAAATCACGTTAAAACGTAAAAATCACGTTAAAACGTAAATTTGACGTTAAAACGCAAAAATCACGTTAAAACGCAAACAACGTAAAAATCACCGTTAAAACGCAAAAATTACGTTAAAACACAGAAATCACGTTAAAACGTAAAGATTATGTTCAAACCGAAGAACAGCGAACCAAGAGAAAAACAAGAGGAGAACAAAAGTAAAAAGATATTTTTATTTTTATATTTTATTTTTATTATATTTTTTTTTTTTTAATCAGGCTTACATTTCATTTTCAAGTTCTATCCGGTAATGGCCCCAAGCCAGTGTATTAATATTATTATTACATATATATCTTTTATCATCAGAACAACTTAAGCTTAATTTGTTAATACATTCAGTGTATATAGTGTGATGTTTGGATCTGAAGTTCAACATTTTACTATAGAAGTTTTGTTTATGTAGCAAGCAATCTCTATAATTTTGCAAAGACAATTTTTTTACAGCTGATGCTTTAACACCCTTAGCTTTTTTTATCAGAGCTGCATCTTCTATGTCCATACTATACATTTTTGCTCTTAAGCCTATAAACTCTTTCATTATTCTTCCATTATTTTCATCCTTCATAAACCCTAATTTTTTCACATTGAGCTGAGCAATATCATAGGGGTTATAGAGTGGATAGTCTGAAGTATCAAATTTATGTTCAATATCATTTCTAATATCATTATAAAAATCATCTGTTCTTATTTTATAAATAAATGAATCGGTATCCATATAAGCCAGATTCAGGTTGTCAGTAAATTTAGGCTTCATGTAAGAATAATGAAAGTCATACATTTTATACTTTGAAATCTCTAAAACACAAAAACCCAAGTATATAGGCTTATTATATACACTGTAAATTCGTTTTAACTGAATGGCAGCCATTGTTTCGAAAAATTCTAATATGCTATGAAAATTAGGTTTGGCGATAAGAGCGCGACTACCGAGATGAGTGCCTTTACTCTCTACTGAATCTACTATTCGAACATCTTTTCGTTTGTCTACATTTTCCATAGTTTTTCCAAATACAGCATTATTACAAAGTTTACGCTGATCCTTTTCAAACTTTGTGATGGCTTTTTTTCTTAGTTCATTGTTCAAATCAATGTATTTTTTCAACCATGGAGATTGTTTGAATTGCATCACTCTATGAATTTTCTTAAGCATCAAACCATTGTCAAGACATTGAATTAAAGTTTTGTAATGAATTATATAATTTACTTTATTATTTAAATTAGCAATTAATTTTTTCTCTGATTTATTAGACAATGACACGTTTAAAGGACAGAATGGAAGATCATTGTGTTCATCATGTATTTCTTTTGGATATTCAAGATCAACTTCTAAAACATAACCAATGTTTATATTTGAAATTAACCATTTTTTAATTTCATCTAAATTGGTTGGAGGTTGAACCCATTTAAAGTCTGAATGTGGGAGGTAGTCAGACATGGCCCAACCGTATAGGTTATTAGCATCCAAGTACATTAAATAATCAGATGGTCTACTTGAATCATAATCAACCATATATTTATTATTTGCTTTACAATGTCGCAAGCTACACTGTGTCAAACCTCCTCTTACCCACTGATCTCTATAATACACTGGATAGTGAATAGCCTATAGTGTATAACAGTTTTTGTGAGGCAAGTTTTTTAAAGGGTATCGGCCACGACCTCATATCTCGCTCTATACAAACGAAGAAAGTGATTGAAGATATTTGCCGAAATTGAGCATTTATTTGATATCAGTTGATATCAGCATTGCGGCTGTAAATATTGAAAAAAATATAAGAAAATGCAGGTCCAGTAGCGTCCATTCCACTGGCGCCGCTGTTATACTGTTATATGAGGGTACCGGCCACGACTATATTTTTGCCTCAAAAATTTTGTATGAATACACTATCCAGTGTATATAGAGATCAGTGCTCTTACCCCCTTAGCGAAAAAGTTATACATATTAATGTCTGTCAAAAGTTCAAGCTTGACACCTGTTTCTTTCAACATAGCATCCCATGAAAAACCTGGTAAGGTATAATAGTGACAGGGGTCTAGCCCATAAATTGTTCTAGAATCAATTCTGAATTTTTCAAAAATGTCTGCTAAAATTAGAACGTCTGTAGTCAAATAGTGTTCAAGATATTCTCTTAAATTGTTACATTTAAAATGTGACCAAACTTTTTCAGCGTGATTAAAATCGTCTTGACTACAATCCTCTTCAATCAAAGAATTTCTAAATGATTCTATTGGAGGTTTCACTTAATTTTTGTTTAGAATCTAAATAATCATAACAGAAAACACCCTTACGAGTCATAAGTTGAATAGACTCGTCATCTTTGAAAAATGTTGATAATATCTTAAAATCTTTTTTTCCATCAAGGGTTTTTGCTATTCTATCAATACTTGAAGGTAGAAATCTAAATGAGTCTAAGAACCGTAATTCTAAAAACTCTCCTTGCTCCCTATTTATTAATATTTTTGTTGATATTGATATATATTTCTCTTTGTTGAGAGGAATAATTTTGATAAAACCTTTGATATTACCCAGCTCTTTTATAAATAAATGTGAATCATATCCGGTTAAATTATGAAAAAAAATGGGTATGAATTTAGGTATCTTATACTTTAAATTACAATTTGAATGTGCTGCTCCTCTAAATTTACCAGTTAAGTGATCATGATCTCGTACCTTTACGCTGTCCCATACTGACTTCTTACAAATATGACATGTTGTTGCCTGCTGAAATTTCATCTCATCCTGGGGTGTCATGATTATTTTGATCTTCTTACTCAAATGATGTCGATGAATATGTTTAGAGTCTTCCATCAAGTTCGATACAAAAACTTGTGTACAATCTTCACCTAGAATTGAAATAAATAAATAAAAAATGAGATTACATTTTAAGACAATTTACATATTATACATCTTTAAAAGCAAATTTACTTACCAGTGTATTTGAATAGTTTATTTAGAGATGGATCAAATGAGCATTTGATAAAGTAGGAAACAGCAATTGGGGCATGCTTTTTAATTGGTGTAGTTGATGATTCTGAGGGATCAGGTTGGCAGTTATCAATATTCACCAGCATACATTCAAAATCTGCATAGATGGCAAATGGCACTTCGAGTTATCTAGATTGATGCTCAAACTGTAGTATATTATTTCTCTCATTTGGTAGTGCTGTCACAGTTCTGTTGCATTCAGTTTCATGCTTCTCAAATCCTTTATCCGTATTAAACGTGAGTAGACATGAATTACAAATTCTAATTGATCGTTTACCATGAGTTATTTGACTCCCTACTAATCTGGACATATTTTTTATCCAAACATAGTGGTTACAATCCCCTTCTTGTATAAGTAGCAAATTTATGTGTTGTTCTCTCTTGTGTTTTGAATTAAAATATGGGCCCACAGGCCACAACTCTATAATTTTCTCCACTTCCATTTTTTTCTATTCCGAACACATTGACGCTTATTGTTGGGTTGATAGCTTCAAAAATCGATATATCTTTTAGTTTCAAAGGGAAAACTAAATTGGTAAAGTTAACTACAGTTCCACTCATTAAACTTATCACTTCGTTTTGAATGTTTTCAATCTGATATTTGCTAGCTCTATGGGGATTCTCATCTATGGGATAAAGAGCTGATATAACTGCCCATTTGAAACAAAATTCGTCATTATTTTGTATATTGACGCAAGCCATCTTCAATTCAATACTTTTCGGAAGTCTTAAATAGCTTAAAGGCTTATACTCGTTAATATTGATTTCAATATGTTTTATACAAAATAGCGTCCATCCAGAATCTCTGTCCTGAAACTCTATACTTTTAGTCTCAATGGTTTTACCCATATTTTCAAGTATGACTTCCAAGTTATCATTTTGTAGAGCTATCTGCATTGGGCATTTGAAAGATTTTATGCTTATCTCAATTTTCTCTGAGTCTCCTTGTGCTGTTATGTATTTTATAAACTCAACAAATAGCTCGATGCTGAACTTTACACATTCTTTTGTTTCAAACGTGTATTCAATTAATTTTAAAATATCAGTTTTGCAACTTTTCAAAAATGTATTAATGTCTATAACCCCCTCATCTGTATTTTCTAAAGAATAGGTTTCCACTTTACCTTGAAAACATTGTCTTATTTTGTGAAACCGCGTATTAATAACTGGAACTATACTTTTCCTCTTATGCTCATTCGTTCTAATGTGATGAGGCCATGCAGATGTACTCACGTCTATTTCACAAGTCTCACATTTACGTTTTTTTAGAGTGTTTGATGAAGATGGGATGTCATCATTATCAAGATGTTTTCTTTTACAAATATTATTATGTTGATCGATTTCATTATTAATTATCAGATTTTCGGATGGTTTATTGATATGCTTCTTACGGAAGTGTTTCATCATTGAATCCATTCGCGTATATGTTTCTTCGCATTGTGGACATTTAATCTTATCACCATGAACAGCTTTAACATGTCTATTAAGAGTACGCATTTGTGTAAATTTACTACTGCATACGTTATAAACGAAATTTACCATTATATTATAGTAACTTTAACTTTATAGTTTTAACGATTGCAAAACACACTTTTCTGAGATATGAATATCTTTTAATAGATTTTATTTTTTATACTTTTTTTTTTTAAATAAAATTAACAACTGATATTGGATTCGATGTTTTCTACTCACGTTAAGGAATAAGACTGTTAAATAGTTTTAGTAGATTTCATCACATTTATCTATCTATATAACGATGGAACTATAAATATAATCAATTCACCCCTATACTATCTTGACATAAAGTTCTTTCGATTCTTAGTCTTCTTCGATTGAGACAATCAATAAATATAAACAGAGTGGATGGATAATGTAGGAGGAGTCATTTCCTATACATCTTCTGATTGGGTTTTCCTATGTCCTACACAACTTATGTGTTTGAATACGAAAATTAGAAAAAATATTTGGGTGGGAAAGGAAAACTATCATCATTCTCACCCTCAAATACCTCAATCATTCAAACTATTAGGTAATGCGGGTGTTAATGTTAATAGCATTAATCTCGGGCTCTTTCTTATGTTTGCCAGCATATACTTGTTCAAACACAAATATTTTGTATACATACATACATACATAGATAAATATATATACTTTAAGAAATTTTGTTTAAGATTGAGTGGGGGTACATCTATAAAAGGGAAATGATTTGGTGATGTTCAGTATAGTCGGTTTAATGAACTTATTCAGTCAACATAATTTTCATTCACCATGTATTTCGACGAAGCTGAATATACCACTTTTACTTTGGATGATTTTGCTGTATTAGAGGTCAATTCATTGAATCATAAAAGTGGTTACAAGGCTACAAAGAAGCTATCTGAGATGGAAATTGGCTTAAAATGCAACATTCATAGCTTACGAAAGGTTAATACACGCTGGGGTGAACGGCTTGTAGCTGATCTAGGAGAATATACAGTAGGTTAAAACTCTTCTCCTATTATTTTTTTTTTTTTATTATATATAATTAATTTTAATTTGTATTACAGGTCTTTCTACCGCCAAGATATGCGAAGTTGTCATCAAACAGTATAGAAAGCATTGGTGGGGGTGGATATGCATTTGAAATAATAAATCAAATTGGATCAACTTATGAGCTAAATTTCATTAAATTAAAATAAGTTTTATATTAATATAATTTGTAAGCATAGAATAACTTAGATTAAAATACTACTTATTATATACGTATAAAATAAAAGAAGCAAAAATAAAATTTTTTTAAACCAAATTTATTTCTTTTAACATTTTTATAGAATTTTATTTTTTTCAATCCAAGAGTTATGTTCCGGTGGGAATCCAAGCCATTTTACAAAGGCTTTATTTCCGGTCGTTTTTAGAACTTTTTCAACTAGATATACATCTGCACAATTAGTTTTCATCAGTTCTGCTTCGTAAAAGCCACCTTGAACTGGTTTTCCTTGATAGTCTTCGAGAAGATATGTGACCGGTTTTGTTGTTTGGACTTTTCTTATTTTAAAAACCTCAGTAGTCCAATTGGGTGTGTAGCCTTTTTCAAATACATGTTTATACTTGCTGATTCTTACTTTATCGCCAACTTTGAATTTTCGCCTACTTCTTCCTTCCTTCCTTCATATTTTTGAAAAGTGGTAATAAGGACTTTGAATTTTTCTTGTTTACATCAGCAGGTTTACATTTAATGGTTCGATGGAAAGAATGATTATAATCATAAAGTAATTTCTTATAAATATGTATCCACTTATAGCTTCCATTAAAACTAAATTCCTTCCACATTTTTTCCTTATAGGTTCGATTAAATCTCTCAATAATTGAAGCCTTCAATGAACTGAATGTAGAGTAGTGATTAATTTTATATTTTTCCATCAAGCTTTTGAAGTTTGTATTGAAAAATTCTTTTCCATCGTCAGTCTGCAAGTTTTTTGGAATCCTAGAAGAATTATTAAATATTTCCTCCATTCCTTTTGAAATAGTAACCCCCTTTTTGTTTTTCATTGGGATAACCCAAGCGAATTTTCAAAAAGTATCTATAACTGTCATCAAATAATTAAAGCCATTGTTTTGATCGTTGTAAGGTATCATTTCAACCAGATCTGCTTGCCACAAGTCATCATACCCCTTTATGATAACATGACGACGTTCGAAATTTCGCCGTGTAGCTTTATGCAACTCTTTAACAACCTTTCGCTTACTCATATTGGTAAGGAGTGAATTTAACAAAACAAAAAACATTCTTTTATATTATATAAATTTTGTTTTTATTTCAATCTCTTATATAATAACATCAATTTCTTAATTCTAATCAAACGGTTTTCTATCATATAGCAGGCACATGTATCCGGTCCTTGCTTACATAGATTGAATGCCCAACAACAATTCGAATAATGATGTCCATGAATGGATTCAGTGTAATGGTCGTTTTGGAATCTCTTAAGCAGGGAGATAGAATTTAAAAACTCTTCATAATGCTCCTCTAATACATCTTTGTGATTAGTTTTTAAAAAATCATAAATGTTTTTAACTATTATTTCTGAGTCCATTTTTATAGATTCTGTTGGTTACAATGTTGAATGCTTACTAAAAGAATTGATATTTTTTAAATAAACATCAACATTGTAAGCCACCACTCCTTTACTTTTCATCTATAGGTATAAAGGGTACTTTTGGAAATAAAGTCTTCATGATCTTCTCAACTTTTTTCTTTATTTTTTCGTCAGCATACTTTTCATCGAAATCCATAAGATCTTTAGGTAGTAAGTTTATGTTTTCTCGCTTCATAGCTGCTATTGCTTCCTTTAAAGAGGAGTCTATGTGATCTCTCATTCTATTTTCCTTAAGGTTTAACTGCTCATCAACATACGCCTTCGAAACGGCCTGGTGGGGATGCTCTGGTTTAATTCCAGTGTTGTTTAAATATTTATTACTTATATCAAAGTCACCAGACGGTACGAGTTTGAACCCTATTCCTGGAGGACCTACAACACCTTTGTTTCTTAGAGTGGGTTTGAAGTTCCTACCGAATTTGTCGACGTTCATTGTTTTTATGTAAAGTTTTTTGCTTTGTATGATACTAATATATAATATTTGATTC
Source organism: Epistrophe grossulariae (assembly GCA_929447395.1). Taxonomy (NCBI): domain Eukaryota; kingdom Metazoa; phylum Arthropoda; class Insecta; order Diptera; family Syrphidae; genus Epistrophe; species Epistrophe grossulariae. The sequence continues at coordinate 53,812,033 of OV839569.1, read as the reverse complement.
TTTCAGTTCTTCAATAATGGAAGTGATTTCATTATGGTGGTTATCGTTACCAGCATTTTTAGATGCTATTAAAAGTCTTAGTCTATCCACAAGTTCATTGGGATCATTCCAGTAGATATATTCAATATTTTTGTTTGTGTATTTCACTTCAGGAATATTAGAATAGGATTTTCCTATTTTTTCATCTTCATTTTTAAGCCCAGCTATAATAGCCTTTATTATTTGTGTATATTTCACACCTCTGTTACTCTTGATTCGAGAAGAACTATCATGATTAATTCTATATGCATAAGTTTTTTGGAGGATTTTCTAATATTGTTTTAAGTCATCCTTAGTATATTTATTCTTACAAGGATTTTTCTTTAGCACCAATTCAATAAGACCAGGAGTTCGAGTAAAAATTTCATCGTCAATAATAATATCATGATCATTCATTTTAAAGCTGCATTTTCCTAATTTCACAGATTGAGTATTTGCATCAAAATATGGTCCATAGGCTGCATCTCGATTTGACTCTGGCAATAGTTTTTGTTGATTGTAGGAAAACGGTTTATCAGGACTAGCAAAATTTTTTGGTGTACTGAATAAAAATGTATTATCTGGACTATCAAATTCTAGTAAAGGTGATTCTGCCCGTTCATGATCGTCCTCATCCTTTTCATTAAAGGATTTGAAATGTAGCTTGCGACTTTTAGGTGTTTTAATATAACTCTCTTGTTGCGGTTCTTCTTTTTTAATATTTCCCACTAACTTTTTCAATGGGTCAACAATGGGTTTGAACGTGTTTTCTAGTTCAGTTTCTCTCATAATTTTCCCAGTTTTCAGTTGAAAATATTTATTTTTTAACACATTTTGTGTTTTTATTAGATCATTTAACACACTTTCCTTCATTTTTATAGTATATAAAATAGTAGACAGCAAAGAGAAAATATTTATATATTTATTTTATTACAGCTATATTGATGAGTAGTTTCACCAAACAGTGTTATCGATGCAATGTGTTGCTTTCAACTGATAAATGAATATTTATAGCATTCCAATTTTGTGAAAACTGTGTTTGTATCGACCTTTTTCAATACTATTTTCCTTGTCTATAACCAGAAATCCGAAATTATCAGCCCAACAATGAGAACACAACTCTTTAAATTTATTGAATGTCATATCAGAGTTTATATGATCTTTGTACACATGCTTCAAGTTCAATTCGTCTTGTTTGAAAAGAATAATAAAATTAGCATTGTCTCTAATCAAATGTTTTGGTATATGGGTATAGGACTGACATAAATAAAAACTATCAACTCCATTATGAAAACCCATGCAAAAATAATCTCTTATGTTATTTTGTTTCTGGCATGCAACATCGTCGAATATAAATATTGAATTATTTTTAGCTTCTGATGGAGGCATTATATCGGAATTATTTGAAAATTCATTGTATTCCATTCCTTTAACGGATGTAATCAGCTTTTTAAGATATAGATATTTTGGTTGATGCAAGGATTTAGAATAAATATAAATATTTTCAAATTTCAATCCGTTGGGGTCGAGAAGAATGCTGAGCATTACATTTGTTTTCCCACAGTTTGATGGCCCAACGATAATTCCTCGAATACTGTTTGGGAATAATGAACCATGTTTTTTTTTTTAATTTTGACTTTGGAATCAAAGTTTTTTACTTTAATAACTTCTGACTGCTTTACGAAGCGCATAATGCCGACTGATAGCTTTCACAATAAAACATATCATTTTTATACGGTTACATTCACACGCGTTTCAGCCTTCGAGTAGGAAGGTGTAAAAATTATAATATGATTGAGTATAACGTTACAACTCTTAAAAGAAAATCAATTGAAGGGAAAGGACTTTTGAATTCAGTTATAGATAAATTACCATTTGAGCTACATCTTCCTTCGTATAATTATTGTGGACCTGGAACTAAATTGGAAGAACGATTATGTAGAGGAGATAAGGGGGTTAATCAACTGGATGAGGCTTGTCGCTTGCATGATATCGCATATTCTAAGAGTAGCTCTGACTCAGATCGACACGTTGCTGATAAAATTCTAACCGAGCAAGCGTGGAAAAGATTCAAAGCAAACGACACTTCAACTTCTGAAAAGTTAAGCGGGCTTTTGGTCACCAACATGATGAAGGCAAAGACTAAATTTGGTATGGGTAATAAAGAGACTTAAAACAAAACTATCAGAGCTAGTAAACAAAAACAGCCTTGTAAGAAAACTACTTTTAAAAAAGCAATAGCTGAGGCAAGAAATGCTATTAAAAGCAATATCAATTGTTGTGGTACAACATCTATGGCTAATATTGCTGTAAAAGCAGCAAAAAATGTTTTTAAAAATAAGAAAAAACAACATATACAAACTCCCAGAATAATCCCACTTCCAAAGAGAGGTGGTTTTCTTCCATTTCTAGCTCCTATTCTAGCTGGTTTATCAGCTGTTGGATCTTTGGACTTTTGAAGAAAACAAACGACATAATAAGGCTATGGAAGCGGTTGCTATTCAAGGAAAGGGTTTATACTTAAAACCATATAAAAATGGACTTGGTTTATTTCTAAATATACCTAATACAAAAAACTGATTGATTTGCTACCTAACCGAGCATTAAATAACCATGATATTCTACGGTTTGGAGGGAAACATCTCCAGCACTTTAGAGGAGTTTTTATGCGAGACTCATTACTGAAAACCTCTATGGATAAAGAGTGTGGCGTTATAAATTTGGATAATGAATCTGGTATGGGTACTCATTGGGTAGCATATATTAGAAATAAAAAAAATAATATTATAAAGTATTTTGATAGTTTTGGTAATTTAAGACCACCAACTGAAGTAATAAGCTATTTAGGTAATCAAATAAATTATAATTATATTCAAGAACAAGATTTTGATACATTTATATGTGGTAATTTATGCTTAAGGTTTTTATTAGATCAATGTTGTAATGTTTTCAAAAATAAAAATTAAAAAAAAAAAAAAAAAAAAAAAAAATGAATAAAACTATGTGAATAAATCAAAACTGTCTCATTTGTCTTTTAATCAGGATGTCGTTAACATTAACATTAAGTGGGAATGATTCAACTCTCAATGCCGAGTATTTTCCACCAATTGTACTGAAATCTAATTATGTTTGTGGACTTATAGATTTCCAAACATATAACTCTATACCAAATGTAGATGAGTTTAATAACTTGTTGCATATAGGTGATAATATTATCTCATTTCCCATTGGTTCATATGAGATAGAAGATATTAATAATTTAATACAAAAAAAACTTATTGAAGTTAATAAAAAAAAGAAAAGTTTAAAAAAAAGCGAAATTAAAATCAGGGCAAATAACAACACTCTGAAATGTGAAATTATCAGTTCGGAGGATATTGACTTCTCTAAACCAAATTCTATCGGATCACTTCTAGGGTTTAGTAAGAAACTGTTGAAGTCAAATGTGTCATATGAATCAGATCTCTACGTTGACATAAACAGAGTTAATGCCATACGTATTGAATGTAATATCATTGAAGGAACATACATAAATAATCAATCAGCTCATATTTTACATGAATTTGCTGTTAAAGTTAGTCCAGGCTATAAAATCATAGAAGTTCCGAGGAATGTTATTTATTTGCCAGTAAACGTCAAACGAATAACATCTCTGTGTTTAAAGTTTATCGATCAAGACGGTAAAGATATTAATTTCAGAGGAGAAAAAATAACAGTTCGACTACATTTACAGCCTGAATCATGATTGTATTTGAGCATGTGATTGGTTCAATTCCTTATAAAAATAGTGTAAAAAATAATATATTACTCAATCAAGCTTCAGACTCAGCTGTGGCAACACATGGACTTACCAAACATAATCTAGACTTTTTACTATCATAAGGATACATCTTAAAATAATAAAAAAAAAAAAAAAAAAAAAAATATGTTGAACATTTTCCAAGACCCCGAGATTAGTGAAAGTATTTCTAAATATGAATATCATACTTATTCGCCATATCAAAACAATTTTGAACGAAATGACATCATTCAGATTTGTATACAACACCAAAATCTTAATGTCCTTCCTTCGGAAAGTTTTCTATATGTTGAAGGATCACTATCGAGGACAGATGGAAAAGAAATAACCAGCACACAACTTGTAAACAATGCAATGGCTTTTCTTTTTGACGAAATACGCTATGAACTAAATGGGAAGGAAATTGACTATAATCGAAATGTGGGGATTACAACAACACTCAAAAACTATTTATCTCTAACCAAAAATGAAAGTGATATGCTTTTAAATGCATCGTGGTCTCCTGATTCACATATTAATTTGAAACCATTTAATTTTAATTACTGCATTCCATTGAATAGGCTTTTGGGTTTTGCCGAAGATTATAAAAAAATTATCCCCAATGCTCGACATGATCTAATTCTCACTCGTGCCAGGATGGATGAAAACGCTATAATCTCCCCAACTGATGAAAATGTGCAAGTAAAACTACATAAGGTAAGGCACGTGACTTTATCAGATTCGATGAAATTAAATCTATACAAATCTATAAATGCAAATAGTTTTATGAAAATTGCTTTCCGGAACTGGGTTCTTTATGAGTATCCTATGTTATCAAGCTCTGAACATCACATCTGGAATGTGAAGACAACAACACAAATAGAAAAACCTCGATACATTGTATTTGCGCTACAAACTGGGAAAAATAAGAAAATATCTGCTGATCCTACAACGTTTAATCATTGTGATTTAACAGACTTAAAAGTATACCTAAATTCTGATGTATATCCACATGAAGATCTTAATATTTCTTTTGAGAGAAATAGATATAGCTTATTTTACAAAATGTATACGGATTTTCAAAAAACTTACTACAATAAAACCAACACCGAACCTCTACTTTCCTGGGATCTATTTAAATCTCGTGCTCCAATTTTCGTTATAGACTGCAGACATCAAAATGAAACTTTGAAAACAGGACCTATCGATATAGGCATGGAGATGAGAACATCAAAAAACATTCCTGCAAACACTTCAGCTTACTGCCTTATGCTTCATGATGGGATTATCGAATACAACCCCCTTAATCAAGTCGTTAACACAATTATCTAAGAATTATTTCTTGAGTACAATTGTAAACCTGATAAAATAAAAACAGAAAAATAAATAAATAAAATGATTATAATATAATAAAAAAGTATATTCATGGTTTGATTATTTTATTTAAATTGGTCATACATTGGATATGATCCTAGATATCGTATAACAGATTGCAAAAGGTTTCTTCTGGATGCTATTTACTCAGCAAATAGAAAATAATTAAGGGGTCATTTTGTATGCTATAGTGGAACAATGGGGGTTTGATACATTTATTCATGCGGTTATCATGATTGTAAATTTGTATTGCTGACACTCAGGATGTCAACGATGTGGGTAAGGAAAGGTTGTATTTATCCATTGCGAATATAATGATTACAGATTTTAATTGTTGACACTCACCCTTAGGGTGTCGAAAGGTTTTTTCTAACTGTTAATTATACAAATAGTTTTCATTGAAAAGAGAAGTAGGGGGTAGTTTTGTATGGTTACACCATATAGATGCTAATAGTGGAACAGTAGGATTTTAATACATTTGTTAATGCGGTTATCATAAGTGTGTCAACCCCATTAGCTAATTTTTGAGAATTTACCTTAATAAAATTTTATTACCTCAATCTATGGAAAATTCAACTAGGATTTTATTCTATTTTGCAAAAACACCCCATTTAAATGATCTTACAAAATTTTAAAGACACTCATTGCGGATATCCTGATCATAAATTTATATTTCTGACACTTGGAATACCACCGATATAGGTAGGGAACCTCCATGGTTTTGTTGTATTTATTCATCACGATTGCAGATTTTTAATTGTTGACACACATCCTTAGAAAAATAGGGTGTCGAAAGGTTTCTTCTGAATGTAAATTATCCAAAAGAAGTAAGGGGTTTTAATACATTTATTCATGCTGTTATCGTAATCATAAATTTGTATTGCTGACACTCGGGATACTACCGATGTGGAAAAGTATACAATATGGTTTTGTTGTATTTGTATTGATTCATTAGTACATTTTTGAGAATTTTATTGTCTATACCGTAATAAAATTTTATCACCTCAATCCCTGGAAAATTTTTATGGGATTTTATTCTATTTCGCAAAACGTCTCATTTAAATGATCTGCCGGTGGTGGTGCCGGTGGTGGTGGCGGTGCTGATGCTGGTGGCACCGGTGATGGTGTATGGCGGTGGCACCGCTGAAAATAGCGGTGGCACCGCTGTTCCCAAACCCGCTAGTTACAACTACTCCCATACTTGAGAACCATAAGACATTATGGATCTCAAGGCAGAATCAAACACTCTATATTTTACATTATGAGAAACATTTTTATTCCTAAATATGTTTTGCCATGTAGAATTTATAGCAGATTGTGATTTTTTTAGTTTGTTTTCAAATTGTTTTTTTGGGTTCAGCTGGGGTGTGAAAATCATTCCTAAGTAATTAAATTCGTTAACAATTTCAACATTCTCCCCATTTAGAAACCACCTTTCATTTCTACTATGTCGTCCTCGTCCTGTTCTAAAAATCATAACCTTTGTTTTTGGAATATTTATTTTCAGATTCCACAATTTACAGTAATTATTAAGCCTATTTATCATGAGTTGAAGGCTTTCTGGGGATTCAGCAAACATAACCACATCATCAGCATATAAAAGGCATTTAATCACAACCCCCGCAATTGTGATACCATTTGGTAGGCCATCAACTATGTCGTTGATAAAAAGCGCGAACAACAAAGGAGTTAAAAGACATCCTTGACGCACTCCACTTTTGGTTTCAAACCACTCTGACATTTGTTCACCATCCCATACCGCCGACATTGTTTTCTCATAAAAATTATTTTTTATTACATTTGAAATTTTAGACGATAAGTCCATTATATTCAATTTGTAGAATAACGTCCTTCGATCAATACTATCGAAAGCAGCTTTAAAGTCAATGAATATTGCATATAACTTTTTACCATTTTCAATGTAATAATCAACAATATTCTGAATGGTGAAAATGTGATCAATCGTTGAATATCCCGCTCTGAATCCTGCTTGAAATTCGTTAAGCAATTTATTTTCACTGACCCATAATTCAAGCCTGTTTAATATAATGCCTGTAAATATTTTTGCTATTACGTTCAGAAATGAGATACCCCTATAGTTTTCAACGTTATTTACGTCTCCCTTTTTGTGTATTGGGTACACAAGTGACTTTCTGAAATTTTCAGGTACTTCGGCTGTATGCAATATGTTTGAGTAGGTCATTGCTAGATTTTCCAAAAAAGTGCGCGGTGCGTTTTTGAAAAATTTATAAGAAACTCTATCATCTCCTGGGGCTTTGTTGTATTTTGATTTGTGTAAAACTATCTGTATCTCTTCTAAGGTTATATCTCGATCTAAAGAGCTTACGGTTATGAAATTCTCAGCGAATTGGATTGGTTCTTCATTTTCGGATGGATTAAGCAGATTTTTAAAATAAGTGGCTAAAATATGGGAATCCAAATTGTTGCCAATTTTAAATTTTTTCCCATTCAATTCCTTAACTACTTTCCAGAATTCGGAAGAATCTTTGACGTTACTCAATTTTTTTGATATTTCTACATTATATTCGTTTCGCTTTATTTTGCAAAGTTTTTGATATTCCTTATTTGCTTGAACATAAGCTTTACGGAAATAATCCCCGTTTCTCAATCTTGTAAGTTTTAGGAGTTTGAAGGATTTACATCTGGCTTTTTCGCAATTTTTGTCAAACCACTTTTGCTCATATTTAGCTACCTGCCTCCTTTCTGCAAAGGAGACCGAGTTTTTTATTGCATTAATAAAAGAATCAATTTGGTGGCTCGTATTTGCTTGACTTATACTAAACTGACTAAGTCTGGACTCATAATTTTCTTTTTCCCGTTCATTCCAAAAAAGTCTTGGCAGTAGAGCAATATCTTTTTCGGGTAGAATATTGTTTACAGCCAGGGCTACTGAAATTGGCATATGATCTGAATAGATCAATGTATCAACATTGAAATCCAGTACTTTTTCGAACCATTTACCACTGATACCACAATAATCAGCAACCGATGCACCTGGACCCCCCATAAAAGTCAACTCCCCTAAAATGTCCCCGGGAGTTGAACCATTAAGTAAAAAAATATCAAAATGTTGAAAAAGTTCTAATAGTTTTTTACCATTTCCGTTCATAATTTTGTCTCTGGAGTGCCTAACTAACTTGAATTGCTCGCCAAAGAAACTCGTATCACTTTCTATCTGTTTGTCTGCCAATCGAGCAATAAAATCACCTATAAGCATTACATTATTGGTATTTAAAGAATTAAGTAAGTCATTCAAGTTAGAAAAATCGTGTTCCCAATTATTGCAATTTAAATAGATAGGGAAAATATAAAAATTTTCCCCCACAAAGTTTATTTTTAAAGCCGTATAGTTTTCAAAATTTACAAAACGGCAATAATTTGAATTTAAAGATTTGAATCCGAAAAAATACCCCCCGATTGCTCGGCCACGTGTGTGTACCCGTGTCGCTGGGATCCAATATAATTTAAAACCAAAAAAGAATTTATCAAAATCACTATAGTTGTCCTGCATTACATGAGTTTCACATAGAAAAAAAAATCGAAGCTATTAATGTATTGGAAAAAGGATGGATAAAGTAATTTATTTCTTAATCCTCCTACATTATAAGATAATAAATTCAAAGTACTTACATCTAAATTTAAATTTTTTTCTGATTTGTTTACTGACTTTAAAATTAATCTGGCAGACGTTTCAGCCTCATGAAAGACGACTACTTGTTGATTGTTGCCTCGTTTCGGGAGCCTGCTCAGTTCTTGATGTTGAGTGTTGCATATTTTTGGGCAAAAGATCATTTCTGGTTGTCTGGTTTCTGTCTTTGCTAACATTGGACTTCGCTGCGTTCGTAAATTTTAGAAGCTCTGTATTAGAAAGATTGAAACCAGAATACAATTCGCCGAGAATCACACAGCCGTCAGATCTGTCAGCCAGCAACCCCCTCTCTCTGCACCAATTGAAAGTTTTCCCCGCCACCAGCAAAGTTTCACCTTTAATTTGAATATCTACGTTTGCTTTGATATTTTTTATTGCCTTCCTTACTCGCAAAAGTGACTGTCGTACCTTCCGTTTCTCTAATGGAAAATCTCTATGTATGAACATGCCAGTGCCTTTAAGTTTGGTGGAATTATGGAGCATTTCATCAACGTAATCCTTAGAGTTTGTTTCAACCAGAATATTGCACGTTTCGTAATTTGAAGCTAGCAAACGAATCTAGTTAATTGATGCAGGTTCATCTGGAACAAGCGAAGTAAATAATTTTTTCACTTCTTCACGATGATTGATGTTTGGTTGTTTGGCAAATCGTACAATGAGATTTTTTTCGCAAGATTTCTTTGCTAAAAATTCAACTTCTCTTTTGAGCAACTTGCACTCATCTTGCACTTCCTCAAGTTTAGTTGTGAGTTCTGAGTTTCGTGATTTAAGTTGTTGAATCTCTTCACAAACACCTGAGATATCTTCTTTAGTGGCTAAATTTGATATTTTGTCATCCAAAAGATTTCCCAAAATTGTTTTCAAATCCTCAATTGACATTTGTCCCACTGCCATGGTTGTTATTGTTTTTTGTTGTCTTTTTGGTGAAGAAAGAATGTGTTCTGGAGAAGTGTCAGCTAGAGATCTTTTAGTATTCATTTACGTTTAAATTTTATATGTTATGCGTTGAATTTTATTTTTTTACGTTGTAAAACACAATTAAAAATGTATATATTCGACTCCATGATAGTACTATAGGTTATATATGCAAAGCCACAACAACAAGAAAAACCGCCATCGGACACAATTGGTAAGTTTTATTTGTATTCTTTTCTTTTTATTTAGATATTTTGTTTTCTTTATTATAAATATTCTTTTTCAAAATTAGTGTTTATTTTTCTATCTCTTCTAGTGTTTTCCTATTGTGGAACAAGGAGTTCCTCCATGGATTTTTGATACAAAAAGGTAAGTTCCTATTTTTAGTGCATTTAGTTTTTTTTTTTTCTAAGTTAGTTTTGTTTCTTCTAGGCCCAGTACACATGACTTCGCCAGGCGTCCGCAATAGTACTTACATACGTACCAGACGCTAGACGTGTTGCCTGCACACAAGTGGGTGGTATAAACGTTGCCGCCAAAGATACTGAATGTCATTCTGGTTTGCCTACAAGCTAAACAAAATGGCGGACAGTGGTGAATTCATATTTTTGCACTAGTGTTCATGTTTTACCGCACACTAGTGCAAAAATATGAATTCACCACTGCATAAATTGTTGTTGCAATTCACATCTACTCATCGACACGAGATGAAATTACAAAAACAACAATGTAAACAAATGGGTTTTGGGGGATGGAACGTACGAAAGATTCCAATCTTTATAATTCAGTATCTTTGGTTGCCGCTCTTGGCAGGTTCGAGCAGAGATTCGAGATTGGAGGCGTTGTACTGTGTGGCAAATTATTTAAACATGGCTGCGAAGTTGTTGCAGTTCTCGAAAGAATATTTTGTATAAAGGTAGGGCCATTGGACGTACCAGTAGTTTTCACAGCTATGGATGCAGCTGTGAAGATGTTCGGGGTCGTTGCATTATCATTTTGTTGTTGCTCAAGTCTTTCTTGAAGATGCATCCTTTCTTGTTTTTCGGAAGTTGCAATGGCTTCTGCAGCATCGAGTCGCTGACGCATGGCTTCCAACTAGGCTTACCATCCGTCAGGATTTCGCCTGACACGTCAGGCTTTTAATGTCCAATCAGGCTTTGACCAGGTTTCGTCCTTTGTCAAGCTTTTTTATAGTTATCGCACAAAATATAATCGTTAGGAGAAAAACGTTTATATGAATGCTTTCAAATTGAAATGCTTGTAAATCGCAATGAACACATTAATTTTTTCATTTATAGTTGCCACTTTTTAGAAAGGGTGTTGCGGACGCCTGGCGAAGTCATGTGAACTGGGCCTAGAAGGAACAAAACTAAATTAGAAAAAAAAAAAAACAAAATGCACTAAGAATAGGAACTTACCTTTTTGTAACAAAAAATCCATGGAGGAACTCCTTGTTCCACGATAGGAAAACACTAGAAGAGATAGAAAAATAAACATTAATTTTGAAAAAGAATAAATTTAATAAAGAAAAACAAAATATCTAAATAAAAAGAAAAGAATAAAAATAAAACTTACCAATTGTGTCCAATGCCGGTGTTTGTCTTGTTGTTGTGGACGGTGGTAGAGAATTGTCAGATGACCAAAAATATCTATAAAGAGATGAAAGACTCGTTGGAAGTATGGGAAGTATTGGAAGTTGGCACTGAATTAGGGTTCGTTCGACACCACATTCGAACATGAGGAAAGTGGTGAAAATTTAGTGTGGTAGAAATCGATCAGTAAGAATACTTACCACACCGTCCTTATACCCAGGATGATTTTTGAAGGATGTTTAAAACTAATGGCGAATTTTAATTTACGAAATCATTTTCGTATTAAATATTAATAAAATATTATATTTTTAGCAAGCTAATACTCATTTGTAATTTATGTTTATGTTTCGGTCATTGTCACCACATTTACACGCGTCGTTTTTCTTGTCGTGTAAGGTATACGTTTTTATTTATCGTCGTGTCGTGAACGGTTAATCGTTGTCAATTGCGTGTCTAACGAGTTTCTGTCATCGTTTCAATTTTTTTTTCTCGCCCGTGTTTAAAAGTTTTGTCAAAAATTGTTTGTAGGTGTTAACTGTTATACTGAGACATAAATGAAAGGAATGAAGTTTACAACTATTTAAATAGTAAATTTGACTTACTAACATTAATATTTGTTGGATTAAATTTCACAAAAAAATAAAATTTCCACCACCCCCACCTCGTGACGAATAGCTAGGTGCTCTCACTGGTGGGCCACTATTAGTGAACATATCCGCCGCCGAAATTCGGAAAAGAAAAAAAAAGAGAAGGCCATAGACTTCATTTTTAATATTCATTGCTCACCCATACTAAGCCATCGGATGCAGATACATGTAATGTTTTTTTTATCGTTTTTGTTATATTATGTATAATCTATATGCAGAGATGTGGATCGGATGATGTTTTCCAGTTAGAGAAGAATCATCCGACGCAATTTTTTTTGTTTTGTTTGCTTTTTTTTGGTTAATTGTTTAATTTTATTTGTTAATTTATTTATTTTAAATACATAATCACCAATGTTACTTTTGCTAAATAAATTTTGAAAGACACCTAATGGTTGAGATGATTATGTTTTCTTGTTCCGATAATCGGAACATGGTCTTTTGAAGTTAAATTTTCAGGGGTGCTGAGGGTGGCTGAGTTTTCGGTGAAGATGGTATAATCTGAAACCGATCATCCACCATATTGGGGGAATCCAAAAATGGCCAAGGATTCCTATGGTAGGGTGGGTAATGGCTTCACTGCGACACCAACTGCAGTGCCCTGATGTGGCAATAGTCCGTCCGTGGTCAACACTAGTCCGTTTCTTTTTTTTCCTCTAGTTCCTTCAGGCCTGATAAGTGTTTTTGTTTGCAGGCGAGGTCAGGTTTCCGGGGACAAGATCCCCCCCGTCCGACGAGCTGACGCCGTGCATATGCAAGCAGGCCGCGTCCCCGGGACTTGACATTCCTTCCCTTTTCCTAACCTTTCCTTTTCCTAATTTCCTACCTTTCTCTTTTCCCTATCCTACTTCCTTTCCAACTCCTCACCTCCTCTTGCCTCGCAACAAAATGGCGCCCAACGTCGTTAAAGCGTTTTTCCAACCTAGTTGGAACGTTTTTTTGACGATTTAGTTTTTGTAGTCTTAGTTTCAGTTCGTTTATGTTGTATAGTCCCCAACCAAACTTACTGTGAATTTTTAAACCTCGTAAGTCTTTATCAGGAAGGTCTCAGACGTACCTAGATAAATCGCGACGAGTGTTTGAAAATTCACAGTGACTGCGGTTAGTGAATGTTATGCGTTTGTCTGTTGTTACTGGAGTTTTTGCCAAGGGCGTATGTCTGCGTCAGGAAGGTCACAGACGAACCTAGACGTATCGCGACGTTCCTTGGCGAAAGCTTGAGTGATATCGGATAACGTATTGTAGTATCGTTTTTCCCTATTCCCATCCTTATTTTTTTTACTTTTCGAATTCTAATTTTCAATTTTCTTATCCCTACAGTCTTGTCATTTTCTACTTGGACGATTGATTGTGCGTGACGTTTAGTCTAACATCATCGTTCCAAATTTTTTTTTTGTAAGTTTAACCTTACCGTTTCATGTCTTCTAGCAAGGTCCTAGAGACAGTCTAGGATTGCGGGAACGGTAAGGGAAAACTTTGTAATGTGAAATGTTAGTGTTTCTAGTAGTTTTCCTATTTATTATGGTCACATCAGGGGAGTATAGTTAGTCCGTCTGATGTCCTTTTTTTTAGTGATATCGTTAGTAGGATCATACCATGTCGCTAAGAAACCACCGAGTAGAAGCTACCTGAAGCACCCCGTAAGATCATGAGACGAACTTAAAATACATAAAATACCTACATACGTACATTATAAATCAAGTACTTATTCAAACATTGTTTTTTTTTTGAAAATTCAAATTAAGTTTATTGTTAATGCAAAACTATTAGCTTATCATAAATAACTTTTTGAAGTTGAGTTAGTACTTAAAATATTGAAAAAGTAAATTAACTTAACTTACAAACAAGACATACCAACATATAACCAGAAATACTTAGAGATAAATACATACAAATTCTTAAAACTAAAGTTTTTAAGAAATAATTTTTGAAATTCGTTTAACTATTATTCTGTGTTCGATATTACATATTATTTGTTTTGTTCCAGTCAAAATTATTTTTCTTACAAGTTTTAGCTTTTTTCTTGATTAAAGAGATCCAAAACTTAGTGAGAAAAATTATCAAATTTACCATCTGTTCGATTATTTTTTTTTGTTTCTTAGTAAATTAAGTTTTTTTTAAATACAAAAGAATCTTTAAATTTACATAGGAAACCAAGATTGTAAGTTTTTGATAAAGTTTCGATAAACTTTGTGTTTGAAGAACACTTGTTTTTTTTCAAACTTCGATATTTGTATATAGATTTTTTTTGTTATTTATTCTGTTTATTTATTCATTTATTTATTTATTTATAGTTATTTATTTATTTATTAAATTGAAAGTTTAGTTTGTTTTCATTAATCTTTAATTCAGTTTTTCTTTATTAGATAAAATTCTGAAATTAGAGAATATTTTCAAAAATAGTCATAGTACTTTGGATAATTTAAGTTCTTTTTCTGAAGGAAAAAGAAAACTTTAAATCTGTCAATACAAAGTTAAAATTAGGATATAGATTTTTGATTAATTGATTTTTTTTTGTTTTTCAAATACGTTTTTCGTTTTCGAAAAATTCTTTTTTGATTACATTTGAGTTTTTTTGTTGTTTATTAATTTTCGTTTTACAATTTCATTTTTCTTTATTTAAATTGAATACAGTTTTTGGAATCTTTTTTCACTGTTTTTTTTTCAAGAGTGATTATTTTTTTTTGTTATTTATTCTTTTTGTTTTTTATATACATTTTCAATTTTTTTTTGTTAATTTTACACATATTTATATAGTTTATTTTCTTTATTTATTTACTTTTTCTTATATATACTTTTTTTGTTATATATTTATTCTTTTGTTACAATATTTATATTTTTGTTCGAATTGAACGTTTTTTTTGATAAAGTTATCTTGTTTTTCGCTTTGAAACCAAGTTTCTTTAAGTGTACCTTTTTTTTTGTTATTTATTTATTTATTTTTGATTTTTTTAGTAAGGTTTTGTAACTTTTTGTTACTTATACGCTATACATATTTGTTTTTGTTAAAAATTCAATATTTTGGATAGAAACAATTACATTTTTTTTTGTTAGTATAGTAAAAATATAGGTTTTCTGATAAGAAAAAATTTTGTTTATTTGAAAACTCACCTCTTTTTGTTGTTATTAGTTTGATATAGTTGAATACATTTTTTTTTGTTGATTTGGTTACCGAGTTAGAGTTGGAAATGGCACACGCAAATAACGATGAACAGGACCGTATCAGTAATATGATCAGGGAAGCTGAAATAGAAGAAACAAGAATTACAAGATCAGCTACACAACATTTAGATACAGATGCTAGGCAGCAATTATTACATTCTCCTTTGATCACTGATAGGCGTGTCCGATCCGCATCTCTGAATGTAGATAGTACTAACGTTTTTGTACCAAGCGCACAAAATGTGAGTGTTCACACGAGTTCGTTATCAACTCCATCTTACAGCGAAATCAGTAATATGGGAGCCACTTCTTTACCTCCACGACGAGAAATTTTTGGTTCGCTAGACAACACAGTAAGGCATAATACCGGTAGAGACAATGAGGATAGGTCCCAAAATATATCATCCAATCATGGTTCGAGGGGAATCCTCGAAAGTATTGCTAGAACGTTACCTAAACCGAAACAAAAAAAGGTTATATCAGATGATTTGCAAAATTTTATAAATATGGGAATAGCTAAAAGTATGTCTACCTGTAAAAAAGGGTTGGAGACTGACGTCACCGCTCGCGTTAGTGCAGAAGTTGAGAGGCAGCTCAGTGGTTTTCTTGAAAGATTGAGTTTAGTTCTTCCAACTCCGGTGGCAAATAACCAGTCTAGACAACCGACAGTTCCGATGAATCCACCACCGATGCCAATTTATAACCCGTCTTGTTCAGGGCCACCACCAGTGATTCCAAATCCATCAGCTAATCACGGTAGGGGTGCATTTGTACCGATAGGACAACAGCATAGAACAAATCCTTCTCCAGTAGCTCACGAAAGGCCTTTCCAATCTCAAGCCAATCAGCAAGCTTTTGGAGGTTATCAAACTCCGTACACACCGTTTCCTTTTCCACCACCGGTGATAAATCAATATATGAATTCCGGATACAAAAGCCCAGTTAAAGTTGACAAATGGGGCTTAAAATTTGATGGCCTGTCAAACAATTTAACGGTGGAAGATTTCGTCTTTAGGCTAGAAAAATTACAAAGTCGTTATGCTTGTTCGTGGAACGTTATTTTGAGAGATTTCCACCAATTACTCTCAGGCCCAGCCTATGATTGGTTTTGGCAATTTCAAGTTGATAGGGAATTCGACTGGCCAACTTTAAAAGAGGCCTTGTTGAGTCGGTATCAAAACCCCATGACCGATCTAGAGATAGTTCGAAACATCCTAGATCGAAAACAGTATACCTACGAAAGTAGCGAAGAATTTTTCGCAGCCATTAATAAAATGAGGTTCCAATTGAAAATGCCTATTCCAGAGGCGGACATGGTAAAGATCATTAAACGAAATTTGAACGAGAAAATTCGAAATTTAGTGTTTCCACAAGCTATCTTTTCTCTCGACCAGCTTCGATATGTATGTAAGGAAGCGGAAGCAGCTCTTCCGAAGAGAGAGAGAGACCTACCCAAACCAGCTGTTAGGCCTCCAAATAAGTACGGTGTGAATGAGCTGGAATATGAAGAATACCAGCCTTCCGATGAACAGCTAGCCGCTTACCAGTTCAGTGGGGCACGTTCAAAAAATCCAACTAGGAAATATGCCGACACTACAACTCTTGTGTGTTGGAACTGTAAAGTTCAAGGTCATACGTATTTCGACTGTGAGTCAGATGTGAGAAACCTATTTTGTTTTAAATGTGGACAGGAGGGTGTTAAGACACCGAGTTGTCCACGATGCCACCCGGAAAACCGAGCGAGGGACGTGAAGGCTCTGGGGGAATCGCGTTCCATCTCGAAACAGAATCCCCAGTAAACTGTAAAAAAGAAAAAGAAAATGAAGAAAAAGAAAAAGAAAAAGAAAAAGAGATAATTTTAGAAACTCTTCCGAAAGAGGGAGAGACAAAGATTAGAATTTTAAAACGCCTACATAAAGTTGAAAATGAGGAAAATAAAGTTAAAGAAAAACATTTATTTCAAATACAGCCGTTACATATTCGCCTTAAAGAATATGAAGAGGCTAGAGCGAGAATTTTTAATAGTTCGATTAGCATACCTTCTAAAAATATTTTAAAGGCTAGGTCTAGATATAAGGCAAGAAAAGATACAAAGAAGAAAATATCTTCAACAATTTTAAATTTGGAATCCGATCCTCGGCCTTACGCGAAAATTAAAATAGGTTCGCAAGAATTTTTAGGTTTGCTGGACAGTGGAGCCAGCGTAAGTATTTTAGGCAAAAATTGCAAGCAATTGATTCAGCAACTTGGCTGCCCAATCATACCATTTTATTCAGGAGTTAGGACCGCGGATGGCAAGAGTCAGTCAATCGTGGGCAAAGTTGAATTAAAAGTCCAATATAAAGATAAAGTTGAAGGTCTTACTTTCTTTCTCGTACCCAGTTTGGATCAAGAAATTTATCTGGGAGTTGATTTTTGGAAAGTGTTCCAGTTAGCCCCAGGAATCATAAGCTCTGTTTCGATTGATGAACAATCAGCTTCTTCTAATGCTCACCAGTTGACTTTGGAACAGCAGGCCAGATTGGATGCAGTCAGGCGAAAATTTCTAGATTACGACCGCGATGGTCTCGGTAAGACGGCGCTCATGGAGCATGTCATAGATACCGGAGACGCGGCCCCTGTGAAACAGCGTCACTACCCTGTTTCTCCTGCGGTACAAGCCGTTTTGTATGAAGAGCTAGACCGGATGTTGAGCCTCGGCGTTATCGAGGAGAGTGAGAGTCCGTGGTGTTCGCCAGTGGTTCTCTTGCGAAAACCAGGCAAGAATCGACTTTGTCTGGATTCTCGCAAGGTGAACTCACTGACGAAGAAAAACGCGAATCCTCTCCCCCATATCGAGGGGCTCCTCAGCCGGCTACCGGATACTTTCTACATTAGTAGTATAGATCTCAAGGAAGCATTCTGGCAAATACCGTTGGAGAGACAGAGTAGGGAAAAGACTGCCTTTGCGGTACCGGGAAGACCCTTGTACCAATTTACTGTTATGCCCTTTGGGTTGTGCAATGCAGCCCAAAGGTTATGCCAGTTAATGGACAAGGTGATTCCTGCACGACTTAGAGACCGTGTCTTCGTGTATCTGGACGACCTTCTCATCATGGCGCCTGACTTTGAGACCCATGTTGCCCTGTTAGATGAAGTGGCTGAGTGCTTGCGTAAAGCAAATCTCACCATCAACATGAACAAATCCAAGTTCTGCTTCAGAGAACTGAAGTATTTGGGGTTCATTGTTGGTAGTGGGAAACTCAAGACCGATCCGGCGAAGGTGGAGGCAATCGTGGATTTCCCGGTTCCCAAAACCCCTCGTCAGGTGAGGCGGCTACTTGGTCTAGCAGGGTGGTATCGGAAGTTCATCAGAGACTTTTCGAGCCTGACTGCACCCTTGACGGACCTGCTGAAGAAAAAGAATAGCAAATTCCAAATGACTGACGAGGCACTGAAAGCGTTTGAGGAGTTAAAAATAGCTCTTACTACCGCACCGGTATTGTCTCATCCGGACTTTTCAAAAAAGTTCTACATCCAGTGTGATGCGTCCGATACCGGCATAGGTGCAGTTCTATTCCAAAGGAATGATAATGATGAAGAGGTGCCGATCGCCTACTTCTCGCAAAAACTAAATAAGAGCCAGAGAAACTACAGCGTAACCGAGAAGGAGTGTATGGCAGCGGTGATGGCCGTGAAAAAGTTTAGGCCGTATGTCGAGGGCATGGACTTCACGGTGATTACTGACCATTCCAGCCTTCGATGGCTGATGAGTATGAAGGACCTGAGTGGTAAACTCGCCAGGTGGAGTTTGTTGTTGCAGTCCTATGCCTTCGACATACAGCACCGAAAAGGGTCGTTGAACGTGGTTCCTGACACTCTTTCTCGGGTGCATGTAGATTCTCTGGACATTGAAGATGTTGCGCCATGGATAGACTTAGAGTCAGAAGAATTCTTATCTGATGAATATTTGGACCTAATCGAAACGGTTATTGAACGAAAAGACGAGCTTCCAGACTTAAAATATGAAGACCGATTTGTATATAAAAAAGCTTTTAAAAAGTTAGGCGAAGAAGAAATGTCAGAGCATTCTTGGCTTCTTTGGGTACCATCGGGCTTAACAGAAGAAATTATAAGTAAGGCCCATGATCCTCCTAAAGCGGCTCATGGTGGAATAGCTAAAACCCTAAACCGCATTAGACAATATTTTTATTGGCCTAATATGACCGTGCATGTGCGTGAATATGTTTCTAATTGTAGTGTGTGTAAACAATGTAAAGCGTCCAATCAAATTTCTCGTCCCCCTATCGTAACGTCTTATTGTAGTAATCGTCCTTTCGAAAAAATATACATCGACTTTTTAGGTCCTTATCCGAGGTCCAAACTAGGAAATGTATATGTTTTCGTTGTTTTAGATCATTTATCGAAATTTGTGTTATTGAAAGCTTTACGAAATGCGAATACATCGAGCGTAATTAAATTTTTGAAAGAAAATGTTTTTGATATGTTCGGAGTACCGAACATTATTCATTCCGATAACGGAAAACAATTCGTGGCAAAAGAATTCCAAAATTTTATAACCAAATATGGCATAAGACATTTTAAAACGGCTTATTATGCACCACAGTCGAACGCGTCGGAGAGAGTAAACCGCTCGTTGTTAGCCGCTATCCGATCATACCTTAAGGACAACCAAAGAAACTGGGATACGCACCTTGGCGATATAGCGTGTGCGTTAAGGAGCGCAGTTCATAGCTCTACTGGTGTGTCACCATATTATGCCTTATTTGGTACTAATATGATGATGCACGGTAGTAGTTATGAACTTGCAAAAAAGTTGAACGCGATGGACGACAACGAGTTGTTAACGCTTCCCCGACAGAGTCGATTACAATGTATCCGAAATCAAATACGCGAAAACATTTCAAAAGCCAATGAAAAATCCGCAAAAATATATAATGTCCGTACCAAAAGTATTCAATATTTACCCGGACAAGAAGTATATAGAAAGAATTTCGTATTGAGTGATTCGTCAAAATATTTATCCGCAAAGCTTTCACCGAAATATATCAAATGCCGAATAATCAAACAAATCGGCAACCAAATGTATGAACTTGAAAATCTTAATGGAAAACGAATCGGTATATTCCACGCAAAAGATTTGAAACAATGAGCCAACCGATAAAAACTATGATTTATTCACCAAAATACTGATATTCGATTTATTTCGTATTGCTATTCTTAATTGTTGTTTTTCTTGTTATTCGTTATCTGTTATTTATTAATTTATTTATTACTGTCACGCTTTAAATGTTAATTTATTTTCACGTAGTACCTGACCGCTTTGAAAACATTCTATTCACCATTCAAAAATTGTTTGGTTTGAATATTCCCTAGTTGTTGATAAACAACTTCAAAAAATTTTAAATGATAAAAGAATAGTGAAAATCGAAACACCCTATTCTATTCACCGAGTACCTGACAATTTTCGAATTAAAAACAAATAAATTGTATATAGTTCATTAAATATTTTATTAATTGCATGCCTTTTTGTACTAAATGTTACTAAATGTTATTTATTTAAATTAATTTTAATTATTTATTAAGACTTAAACTATTTTCCAACTGTGATAAACAAGCATCTGTGATTTCTAGATATAAGTTACTAACCACTTAGCTTTCTGTGATATTTTTTTTTTTTTTACTTTATTTATTTATATGAATGATAACTTTACTAACTTTTAACAATCTGTGATATTTACTTTTTTTATATTTTTTATTTAATAGATTTTTTTTTACTGTGATATTAGATTAAGTATTTACTGTGATATTAGATTAAGTATTAACTGTGATATTAGTTTAATAATAAACTGTGATAGTAGATTAAGAATAAACTGTGATATTAGTTTAATAATAATAGTTTAATAAACAACTGTGATACTAGTTTTAATAATAAACTGTAATATTTGTTTTTGTATTATTTATTTGTGTATACCACTTGTTTTCCTTATACACTTGTTGATTTCTTTGCTTAATTCTACACAGCTAATTTCCCTTTCACTTGATATTATCACCATATATAAATCACTCACCGCATAGATAGAAAAAAAAACAGCGAATTTTTGCACGATGAGTTGATTGGTGTAGGTCAGGAACACAGCTGATCGTTAGGGTTGGTAGGTTCCAATTAAGTCCGAGGTCATTGACATTCAAAGCCTTTCGGTACATTCTGAAATTTTTATGAAAGAAAAAAAAAAGTAATTAGAAAGAGTAGGCTAAGTTATAGATATACTGTACTTACTTGTACTGTTAGAAAGTGGCGTCGGTGATTGTCAAAGATGAACGAGAAACTTCCATGCATTTTTCTTGCCCGGCTGAACGTGGGTTTCTCCCCACTTTAGTTGCGAGGCTTTTCAGGCGGCCGAAGTTTAATTTTTTTTGTTATTTATTAGGAATATATCCTAATAAACAACAAATTTTGTTGCGGACGCCTGGCGAAGTCATGTGAACTGGGCCTAGAAGGAACAAAACTAAATTAGAAAAAAAAAAAAAAACAAAATGCACTAAGAATAGGAACTTACCTTTTTGTAACAAAAAATCCATGGAGGAACTCCTTGTTCCACGATAGGAAAACACTAGAAGAGATAGAAAAATAAACATTAATTTTGAAAAAGAATAAATTTAATAAAGAAAAACAAAATATCTAAATAAAAAGAAAAGAATAAAAATAAAACTTACCAATTGTGTCCAATGCCGGTGTTTGTCTTGTTGTTGTGGACGGTGGTAGAGAATTGTCAGATGACCAAAAATATCTATAAAGAGATGAAAGACTCGTTGGAAGTATGGGAAGTATTGGAAGTTGGCACTGAATTAGGGTTCGTTCGACACCACATTCGAACATGAGGAAAGTGGTGAAAATTTAGTGTGGTAGAAATCGATCAGTAAGAATACTTACCACACCGTCCTTATACCCAGGATGATTTTTGAAGGATGTTTAAAACTAATGGCGAATTTTAATTTACGAAATCATTTTCGTATTAAATATTAATAAAATATTATATTTTTAGCAAGCTAATACTCATTTGTAATTTATGTTTATGTTTCGGTCATTGTCACCACATTTACACGCGTCGTTTTTCTTGTCGTGTAAGGTATACGTTTTTATTTATCGTCGTGTCGTGAACGGTTAATCGTTGTCAATTGCGTGTCTAACGAGTTTCTGTCATCGTTTCAATTTTTTTTTCTCGCCCGTGTTTAAAAGTTTTGTCAAAAATTGTTTGTAGGTGTTAACTGTTATACTGAGACATAAATGAAAGGAATGAAGTTTACAACTATTTAAATAGTAAATTTGACTTACTAACATTAATATTTGTTGGATTAAATTTCACAAAAAAATAAAATTTCCACCACCCCCACCTCGTGACGAATAGCTAGGTGCTCTCACTGGTGGGCCACTATTAGTGAACATATCCGCCGCCGAAATTCGGAAAAGAAAAAAAAAGAGAAGGCCATAGACTTCATTTTTAATATTCATTGCTCACCCATACTAAGCCATCGGATGCAGATACATGTAATGTTTTTTTTATCGTTTTTGTTATATTATGTATAATCTATATGCAGAGATGTGGATCGGATGATGTTTTCCAGTTAGAGAAGAATCATCCGACGTAGTTTTTTTTGGTGTGTATTTTATACTTTGTTTTTTTGAGTCGTGTAAAGATCTGTCTCTTTCTTTCTTCTGCGATCTTCTGTGGAAGTTATATATTGGGTATAAAAGTTCTTCGACCACTTGTAGGTGCCGACGAGATTGGTATACGTCATTTCAAGTTGAATTTAAAAAGAATCGGTTGATGCACTTCCGCTCAACAAAATTTATAAAAGTAAATTTATAAAATAACTTAACCAAACCGAAAAAAAAAGGAAATAAAGTGCCAAAATTGACTTAATTAAATTCAAGAATTTTGGGGTGCGTTGCATAAAATTTAAACCGGGTTGAGTGAAAATTAATTGTTCAAGTTTTTTTTTAGAATCCATACAAAGTTTATATAGTGCCAAATCAGCTTCAGTTACGATTCAACCTTGAAAAAAAAGGGAAAGAAAAACGATTCAAAGTGGTGAGTTTAAGTTTATAAGTTAGTTTTATTGAATAGTGAATTAAGAAGTTATAAACTTGTAGGTAAATGTTTCGGCGGCCCATGATAAGTGCTCCAGTACGGGCCGCCGCATTTATTAAATCGATTGTTCCTGTTTCGAATCCTTGAACTCAGAATCTTTCTGGTAGTGATATTGACCCAGATTTGAGGTGCTCCAGTATCCCGCACACGGTGTTTGTTCCTGGACTGGCAAAACAAGTTTCTTTGGCCCAATTCTGGTGAGCATCAGATAGCGCTCTTGTCCGCTAAGGCGCCTGATTTCAAGCCGAAACTCAATTAGAGCTCCACCACCTTAACCGAACCTATAAGAAGCCCTAGAACGTCCACGAACAGAACAAATCAAGTCAGTGAGTCCTAGAAGTAATAAGAAAAGGAATAAAAAAAATTAACAGAATTACCATTTTGAAAAAAAAAAAAAATATATTATAGTATAAAAATATATGTGTTTGTGATTGTCTTTTATAAAAATACTTATATATTGAAACATTTAAAAGGTGTCAAAGTTTTTGTTGTTAAAATATCTAATATTTTTTTTTTTTAAATTTTTAATTTTTTGAATTCTTAAATTTTCCTTTCATTGGATATCTGTAAGTGACAAAGAACCGAATTCCTAAAGTGTCCTCGTGGGTTTCGTAGTTTTTTTTTGTTGTTTTTGTTGATTCTTGGGTATTTGGGATTACTTCTAAAGAGCTCTCTAGGGGTAGAAAAAAAGCCAAGATAGCGCATTCTTTTTTTTAGAAGGTAATACCATAAAGGGTACGAATTTGTTTGTTTTTTTTATTGGGCACCGCCAGGAATGGTTTTTATTCGCAATTTTTTTGTTTTGTTTGCTTTTTTTTGGTTAATTGTTTAATTTTATTTGTTAATTTATTTATTTTAAATACATAATCACCAATGTTACTTTTGCTAAATAAATTTTGAAAGACACCTAATGGTTGAGATGATTATGTTTTCTTGTTCCGATAATCGGAACATGGTCTTTTGAAGTTAAATTTTCAGGGGTGCTGAGGGTGGCTGAGTTTTCGGTGAAGATGGTATAATCTGAAACCGATCATCCACCATATTGGGGGAATCCAAAAATGGCCAAGGATTCCTATGGTAGGGTGGGTAATGGCCTCACTGCGACACCAACTGCAGTGCCCTGATGTGGCAATAGTCCGTCCGTGGTCAACACTAGTCCGTTTCTTTTTTTTCCTCTAGTTCCTTCAGGCCTGATAAGTGTTTTTGTTTGCAGGCGAGGTCAGGTTTCCGGGGACAAGATCCCCCCCGTCCGACGAGCTGACGCCGTGCATATGCAAGCAGGCCGCGTCCCCGGGACTTGACATTCCTTCCCTTTTCCTAACCTTTCCTTTTCCTAATTTCCTACCTTTCTCTTTTCCCTATCCTACTTCCTTTCCAACTCCTCACCTCCTCTTGCCTCGCAACAAGGGACAAAGAGTTGTGCAATAGGGTGATTCCAAAAAACACCTTTCTTGAAATTCAACCGGGACCGGGCGAAATTATGAAGCTTAGATTGAGACCAAAAAATTAAAACCACAAAATTCAAACCGAACACCATTTAGAGCTCGCTACCAGCGCTTTTTCAATAATTTTGCTGGAAAGTCTTTGAAAATCGTAATTTTTCTCAAAAGAATGATGCCAAACCACAACCACGCTTCGGGCGCTCGGGCTTTTGACAGGCTTTTAACCGACTTTACGATATTTTACGATATCATGTGTCATAAAGCGCGACCTTAGGAATTTGTAAAACGTAATGTAGCTTCAAACCTCGGGCGTTGAGATATGAGAGAATAAAAGTTCTGTTTCCTTAAAATAACACTGCGGAAATTCTTCGCAGATAATAGGGAACCAAAAATGTCCCTGTTTTTATGGTTTCAATTAGGTACTAACAACAATTGAAATAAATTGCTTTTCCAATGAAAGTATTTACTAATGTCGATGTTTTCTTTTTGATTTCAATGAAATATGAAACAACCGTCTTACCACATTGACACAATGCTAGTTTACAAAAACAAAAAAAATTAAAGCATATTGAACTTTGACAAGTAATTCGAAGAATGACTTTATATTTCCAATCGGGATGTGAAAAATATTTAATTATTATTTCTATTATTATTATTACTAGTTGTATTTTATTTTCCCAGATCAAATCCAGTGCCTATACAATTTTTAACTCTTGCATCGATTAAATTGCTCAAGAAACGTTGAAAAATGGAACAAAACTCATACTAGATGTTTCAATTTTCGAAGAAGAACATGTTGGTCCTTTCTCTCTATTCAACAAATGTAAATCTTAATCTTACATCCTTTTTTTGCAGTATTCGCATGAAGATGAATGTAAATTCACCATTATATGGTTTTCACGGATTTCGGCAACAAGATCATGAAATCCGTTCACACAACACATAAACTAGATTTTGTTTGACATTTCGAACAAATTTCATTATTAAAGAAAACTATCGAAAAATGAATGTATTGCAGTAAGGTAAAAGTCCCAGAACAATTACCTACACACATTTAATTTTTTTTCTTTCTTTTCCTATTGAAAAATTCACAAAACGGAATAAAATCCATCTGCCTGTGAACAATTCACTCAAAACTGTAATACGAAGAGATAAAACAACGAACCCAATGACAACGTTGTTATATACCTCTCTCTTTTTTCCATTTGTTTGTTTTATTTGTATCTACTCGTATTTGTTTCTTTACACTACTGGCGCCATTTTGCAAATTAAAACAGTCATTTACCTGTAAAAGTCGGATCTTGTGTTGTTTTTCCTAACACACAAAATCAGACAAGTGAGAAGTCGGCATTACAGGTACAAAAACCTGAGAAAATTCACTCTCCGAAACCAGACACAAATTGCCTAAATCAAACAAGTCCAACCAAACAAGGGTACTTCCAAAACAGCTGTTGAGCAGCAAAACATTTTTTTTTTAATTTTAAAGTCTAGTACGCTGCTGATGCGAAACGAAAAATCCCATACAAAAATGACACAACGAAATCATAAACGGAAAATTTCGTTCTGCTTTTCGTTTTGCAGTACGCTGTTCGAACAGCGAAATTTATAATTGTAGCAGATTATTTGGAGAAGTCTCCGCTCCTTTTTCGCACTGATTTAATTATACAGACTATTTATTGTGTGCGGAAAAATGATATTTGAGTTTTATTTGTGTTTTTTTTTGTTTATCATTTTCTTACATCATTGGTTTCTCTGATTGTTAGCGTTTATGTTTTTGGAATTAGTGAAACTCTCCAAGGATATTTTCCGTTGTGTTTTCGCAAGCGTTTCGTTGTCTGTTTGGAGATCACAGAAAAATTTCGTTTCGCATCAGCAGCGTACTAGGCTTAAGCCTAGTACGCTGTTGATGCGAAACGAAAAATCCCATACAAAAATGACACAACGAAATCATAAACGGAAAATTTCGTTCTGCTTTTCGTTTTGCAGTATGCTGTTCGAAGAGCGAAATTCATAATTGTAGCAGATTATTTGGAGAAGTCTCCGCTCCTTTTTCGCACTGAATTAATTATACAGACTATTAATTGTGTGCGGAAAAATGACATTTAAGTTTTATTTGTGTTTTTTTTTGTTTATCATTTTCTTACTTCATGGGTTTCTCTGATTTTTTGCGTTTATGTTTGATTTTGTTTTTGGAATTAATGAAACTCTCCAAGGATATTTTTCGTTGTGTCTTCGCAAGCGTTTCGTTGTCTGTTTGGAGACCATAGAAAATTTTCGTTTCGCATCAGCAGCGTACTAGGCTTTAGAGTGAAATGAATAAAACACAAACAGATTTCACTTTAAGCCTAGTACGCAGCTGAAGCGAAACGAAAATTTTCTCTGGTCTCCAATTCGACAACGAAAACGTAAACGAAACGACTACGGAAAAAATAAATGTCACCAATTGTAAGAAAAATAAAAAAAAATAAATGAAATTACAGAAGCCTTTGCTGTAATCAAATAAACAACAAATAAAAATACAAATTAAAACTCGAATGTCATTTTTCCGCAGACAATTAATGGTTCGTGCAAATAATTCAGTGTGAAAAAGAGTGTAGACTTCTCCAAATTATCTGCTACAATTATCAATTTCGCTTGTTGAACAGCGTACTGCAGAACAAAAATGAAAACGAAATTTTTCGTTCATGATTTCGTTGCTTCAATTTTTGTATGGAAATTTTCGTTTCGCTTCAGCTGCGTACTATGCTTTAAATATGATTTATTTGTTATGTTTTTATTCTATCCAATTAATTAAATTTTATATGTTATGCGTTGAATTTTATTTTTTTACGTTGTAAAACACAATTAAAAATGTATATATTCGACTCCATGATAGTACTATAGGTTATATATGCAAAGCCACAACAACAAGAAAAACCGCCATTGGACACAATTGGTAAGTTTTATTTGTATTCTTTTCTTTTTATTTAGATATTTTGTTTTCTTTATTATAAATATTCTTTTTCAAAATTAGTGTTTATTTTTCTATCTCTTCTAGTGTTTTCCTATTGTGGAACAAGGAGTTCCTCCATGGATTTTTGATACAAAAAGGTAAGTTCCTATTTTTAGTGCATTTAGTTTTTTTTTTTTCTAAGTTAGTTTTGTTTCTTCTAGGCCCAGTACACATGACTTCGCCAGGCGTCCGCAACAGTACTTACATACGTACCAGACGCTAGACGTGTTGCCTGCACACAAGTGGGTGGTATAAACGTTGCCGCCAAAGATACTGAATTATAAAGATTGGAATCCTCGGCTGTCATTCTGGTTTGCCTACAAGCTAAACAAAATGGCGGACAGTGGTGAATTCATATTTTTGCACTAGTGTTCATGTTTTACCGCACACTAGTGCAAAAATATGAATTCACCACTGCATAAATTGTTGTTGCAATTCACATCTACTCATCGACACGAGATGAAATTACAAAAACAACAATGTAAACAAATGGGTTTTGGGGGATGGAACGTACGAAAGATTCCAATCTTTATAATTCAGTATCTTTGGTTGCCGCTCTTGGCAGGTTCGAGCAGAGATTCGAGATTGGAGGCGTTGTACTGTGTGGCAAATTATTTAAACATGGCTGCGAAGTTGTTGCAGTTCTCGAAAGAATATTTTGTATAAAGGTAGGGCCATTGGACGTACCAGTAGTTTTCACAGCTATGGATGCAGCTGTGAAGATGTTCGGGGTCGTTGCATTATCATTTTGTTGTTGCTCAAGTCTTTCTTGAAGATGCATCCTTTCTTGTTTTTCGGAAGTTGCAATGGCTTCTGCAGCATCGAGTCGCTGACGCATGGCTTCCAACTAGGCTTACCATCCGTCAGGATTTCGCCTGACACGTCAGGCTTTTAATGTCCAATCAGGCTTTGACCAGGTTTCGTCCTTTGTCAAGCTTTTTTATAGTTATCGCACAAAATATAATCGTTAGGAGAAAAACGTTTATATGAATGCTTTCAAATTGAAATGCTTGTAAATCGCAATGAACACATTAATTTTTTCATTTATAGTTGCCACTTTTTAGAAAGGGACAAAGAGTTGTGCAATAGGGTGATTCCAAAAAACACCTTTCTTGAAATTCAACCGGGACCGGGCGAAATTATGAAGCTTAGATTGAGACCAAAAAATTAAAACCACAAAATTCAAACCGAACACCATTTAGAGCTCGCTACCAGCGCTTTTTCAATAATTTTGCTGGAAAGTCTTTGAAAATCGTAATTTTTCTCAAAAGAATGATGCCAAACCACAACCACGCTTCGGGCGCTCGGGCTTTTGACAGGCTTTTAACCGACTTTACGATATTTTACGATATCATGTGTCATAAAGCGCGACCTTAGGAATTTGTAAAACGTAATGTAGCTTCAAACCTCGGGCGTTGAGATATGAGAGAATAAAAGTTCTGTTTCCTTAAAATAACACTGCGGAAATTCTTCGCAGATAATAGGGAACCAAAAATGTCCCTGTTTTTATGGTTTCAATTAGGTACTAACAACAATTGAAATAAATTGCTTTTCCAATGAAAGTATTTACTAATGTCGATGTTTTCTTTTTGATTTCAATGAAATATGAAACAACCGTCTTACCACATTGACACAATGCTAGTTTACAAAAACAAAAAAAATTAAAGCATATTGAACTTTGACAAGTAATTCGAAGAATGACTTTATATTTCCAATCGGGATGTGAAAAATATTTAATTATTATTTCTATTATTATTATTACTAGTTGTATTTTATTTTCCCAGATCAAATCCAGTGCCTATACAATTTTTAACTCTTGCATCGATTAAATTGCTCAAGAAACGTTGAAAAATGGAACAAAACTCATACTAGATGTTTCAATTTTCGAAGATGAACATGTTGGTCCTTTCTCTCTATTCAACAAATGTAAATCTTAATCTTACATCCTTTTTTTGCAGTATTCGCATGAAGATGAATGTAAATTCATCATTATATGGTTTTCACGGATTTCGGCAACAAGATCATGAAATCCGTTCACACAACACATAAACTAGATTTTGTTTGACATTTCGAACAAATTTCATTATTAAAGAAAACTATCGAAAAATGAATGTATTGCAGTAAGGTAAAAGTCCCAGAACAATTACCTACACACATTTAATTTTTTTTCTTTCTTTTCCTATTGAAAAATTCACAAAACGGAATAAAATCCATCTGCCTGTGAACAATTCACTCAAAACTGTAATACGAAGAGATAAAACAACGAACCCAATGACAACGTTGTTATATACCTCTCTCTTTTTTCCATTTGTTTGTTTTATTTGTATCTACTCGTATTTGTTTCTTTACACTACTGGCGCCATTTTGCAAATTAAAACAGTCATTTACCTGTAAAAGTCGGATCTTGTGTTGTTTTTCCTAACACACAAAATCAGACAAGTGAGAAGTCGGCATTACAGGTACAAAAACCTGAGAAAATTCACTCTCCGAAACCAGACAAAAATTGCCTAAATCAAACAAGTCCAACCAAACAAGGGTACTTCCAAAACAGCTGTTGAGCAGCAAAACATTTTTTTTTTAATTTTAAAGTCTAGTACGCTGCTGATGCGAAACGAAAAATCCCATACAAAAATGACACAACGAAATCATAAACGGAAAATTTCGTTCTGCTTTTCGTTTTGCAGTACGCTGTTCGAACAGCGAAATTTATAATTGTAGCAGATTATTTGGAGAAGTCTCCGCTCCTTTTTCGCACTGATTTAATTATACAGACTATTTATTGTGTGCGGAAAAATGATATTTGAGTTTTATTTGTGTTTTTTTTTGTTTATCATTTTCTTACATCATTGGTTTCTCTGATTGTTAGCGTTTATGTTTTTGGAATTAGTGAAACTCTCCAAGGATATTTTCCGTTGTGTTTTCGCAAGCGTTTCGTTGTCTGTTTGGAGATCACAGAAAAATTTCGTTTCGCATCAGCAGCGTACTAGGCTTAAGCCTAGTACGCTGTTGATGCGAAACGAAAAATCCCATACAAAAATGACACAACGAAATCATAAACGGAAAATTTCGTTCTGCTTTTCGTTTTGCAGTATGCTGTTCGAAGAGCGAAATTCATAATTGTAGCAGATTATTTGGAGAAGTCTCCGCTCCTTTTTCGCACTGAATTAATTATACAGACTATTAATTGTGTGCGGAAAAATGACATTTAAGTTTTATTTGTGTTTTTTTTTGTTTATCATTTTCTTACTTCATGGGTTTCTCTGATTTTTTGCGTTTATGTTTGATTTTGTTTTTGGAATTAATGAAACTCTCCAAGGATATTTTCCGTTGTGTCTTCGCAAGCGTTTCGTTGTCTGTTTGGAGACCATAGAAAATTTTCGTTTCGCATCAGCAGCGTACTAGGCTTTAGAGTGAAATGAATAAAACACAAACAGATTTCACTTTAAGCCTAGTACGCAGCTGAAGCGAAACGAAAATTTTCTCTGGTCTCCAATTCGACAACGAAAACGTAAACGAAACGACTACGGAAAAAATAAATGTCACCAATTGTAAGAAAAATAAAAAAAAATAAATGAAATTACAGAAGCCTTTGCTGTAATCAAATAAACAACAAATAAAAATACAAATTAAAACTCGAATGTCATTTTTCCGCAGACAATTAATGGTTCGTGCAAATAATTCAGTGTGAAAAAGAGTGTAGACTTCTCCAAATTATCTGCTACAATTATCAATTTCGCTTGTTGAACAGCGTACTGCAGAACAAAAATGAAAACGAAATTTTTCGTTCATGATTTCGTTGCTTCAATTTTTGTATGGAAATTTTCGTTTCGCTTCAGCTGCGTACTATGCTTTAAATATGATTTATTTGTTATGTTTTTATTCTATCCAATTAATTAAACCTTATCTACATGGATGTGTGTATCTTTTAGAATAATAAAATCATTCAAATTTATTTCCAAGAATCCATAATATTCAATTGAATCTGGATCTTGAACCACAATTTAACAAACCACACGTACATGGGAATAATTTAATTTTTAATACAGCAATTTTTGCATTTAACACTTATTTTAGTCACTCACACACAAATATTCCAATGGTTTTACTAAAATAACATATTTTTGTATTTTTATTTCAATAAAAACTTTCACATCCAAAAGAAATGGAATAGCAAACTAAAAAAACATTGATCGTTGTTTGCTGATCTGTCAAAGCGCGACCAGAATAGAAAATAGATCTATTCGGGCGTTGCGCTCCGGCTTACGATATTTACGCTCTAAAGCGAACGCGAAGCGTGAGGTAACACTTCAGATTGCTTCATAAGAGCCCATTGTTTCTATTCAATATGTCAAAGTCAGAGCGACCTGACGCGTGGTTGTAGTTTGGCTATGAAATTTTCAGGGATTGTTCGTATTTTTATGTAATTTTTATTTAAATTTGTATGTAAATATCCTACTACTCAATACCATTCTTGCTTTTGAAAGCTTGTCCTAGTTTTGCAAATTTCTTAAAAGGTATACTTATCAAAAGTTATGAACATTTGAATTCAATCAAAAATGATTCTCAAACAAATTCAAATAAATCATAATTTTTAAAATAGAAGAAAATACTTTGCTTATTTTGAACTTTTTGTAATGATTTATTAAATGAAATGGTCGACTCTTTATTTTTTTTATTAGATTCAAATGGTCATAACTGTTCAAAAGTTATGACTAAGTTATGATTAAGGTGAGTTGTGATAAGTTGTATACCTTTTAAGAAACTGCAAAACTAGGACAAGCATTTAAAACAAAAAATTTTATTGAGCAGTAGGATATTTATACAGGGTGCTATTTGAAACGTTTCAAGTACAAATTAATTTTGAATTATTTGTAGCTACATAATGAAGGTCATGAAAAATATTTCTTTATAAAATGTTATTAAGCAAAATTTATCAATTTTGGACAGGGTGACCAAAAAATTAAATAAAAATAGAGGATTTTCTAAATTTAGAAAAAATGCATTTTGTTTTGACGCACTCTGTAAAATACGATATAGTTTTTCTACATCATGGTTTAAGTGTTTTTTTTTTGAAAATATTGTTTGGGGTAGGTTCTTGGTCATTGAAATGCATTTTCGGTTTTACTAGATGTAATTTGTCAACACCAAGTCCCAGATTCCTTGCGGTTTTTTTCTGTATAGACGCTTTCATTTTATTTTTTTTATAAAAATTAAGTTTCAAAAAGGAAAACAAATTTTTTATGTCAGGCTTTTTTCTCAAAAATCAGGCTTTTCTTTCTTTAATGTCAGGCTTTGCTGATTTTAGAGCTGGTAACCCTACTTCCAACTGCCTTTTAAAATCTTCCATGGTTTTTGCGTTATCAGCATCACCAGACGCATCAATAATAGTATCATCTATTTCTTAATCACTGCCCGCTGAGTCATTACTTGGTAACGCCCCAGTATCTGAAACGAGTGGCAGTCCCGGTTGGTTCATATTCGGTTTTGTTTTATTTAGTCTGCTACTTCTCCTAGGAAAATTTTCCTCGGACATAGATGTTTAAAAATACCTATTATTGGGTTTGAATTCGGTGTTGGTTCTAACGGCAATGTTGACTTGAGATGCGAAACTCGAATATAAACGGTGTTTGAGTTGGCGGTAGTAAATTTCACACACTGTGGGACCAATTATGCTCTTTCCTTGACGGCAATAAATTCGCTGGCTGCGAGGCTTAAAACACTCCTTGGGCGTTTTTCTTTTTTAGTTCAGAGTAGAGCTCTGAACAGAGTCTGAACACTCCGAACATACTCTGAGCGATCTCTGAACAGAGCGTGCTTTGCTCTGAAAGTTCAGATTTATTTAAAGAAACACGCTTCACCAGCTGTCACTTTTTTATTTGTTCACAGTTGTCATTTTGTTTGTGTTCAGCTATTCAACTCCGTCTGCTCTATCACTTTATTCTGAGCTCACAGAGCGCGCTCTGAACATGCTCTGAACATGCTCAGAGCGAAAAAAGAAACACAAAATTGGAGCTCTGAATGCTCTGAGCTAAAAAAGAAACACGATCTTTTGTTTGACAGTTCAGGCTCTGCTCTGAACTAAAAAAGAAAAACGGCCCTTATGTGGTGTCAAAATTTGGCTGGCTGTGAATCCTTTATGTTTATTCCTATGGCAACGGCTTTATTTTCGCTGGCTGCGACGCTATATATGTATATTCCTTTCAGGCGGCCGCAGTTGAATAATTCTTATTTAAGATTGTGCCCTATGCACAGTATTCGGAGCCTCAAATTAGCTGCAAAACAAACGCTCAAATTGAAGTTAATATGTGACGAGTTTATTCTCTAAAATAACAATAGTTTTAACTTAAATTAATTGCATTTTAAATGCTTACTATTTTTAGCAGCTTTACAGCGGTGGCTCGAGCTCCAAATTCCCTAAATGATTGAGTCTTCTTCCAATGGCGGCTTCAATGTGAATTGTGAAAAGACAATATTGTGATTATTACATTGTGTCATATGACACTTAAAGCAAATCCATGCGCTGACAGAAAGTTGTACCCATTTTGTGTGTTCCTCCGCCGATTTCCCGCACTTTTGGTTGGTTCTTGTCAGATAAATGGGTGTGTTCGTTCGGAATTAGAGTTTAGGCCCCCACCACATTGAACGATGAAACAATTAAGTGTTACTCCTTTTATTAACAATTACATTCGCTCATATGAAAACGATTCAATATTTTCTTCGGGCGGTATTCACCGAACGCTCATAACTTAAAAGCTTCATAAATCTATTCACCAAGCAACAATAGTGAATATTTATGAGCGCTCGTAAAACTTATGAGTGCTCCCGACCACTCATAAGTTATGAGCGCTCTCTCCGAAAACTTGTTCGAAAATATTTAAAATAATTTTTTTTTTTCTTTCAAATTGTCAACATGTCACAATTTTGTATTTTTATTTAATTTTTTTTTTTTTGATATTAATAAATTTATTTTTTTTCGTTGTTAGAAAATCTTCTCTCCTATCAATTATTTTGAAAAAATATTAATTCGTCTTGTTGTTGGTGCTAAAGTTATTATTTGTGATGCATTTATGCGAAAAAAGTTTGAGTTTACAGTTTGGTTATGCCTGGTTAAGAGAGAGCAGCTCTCATTTTCGAACTACGAAAAATACTTATGAGTGTTTGGTGAATAGCACAAATATTATTTGAGTTATGAGCCTCATAAACTTAAGAGCCGTTTATGAGCGCTTGGTGAATACCGCCCTTCGTATATATTTCTTGACTCACAGTAACAGAATCACTTTGCAGACTAATTTTTATACCAAGAAAATTATCTAAGGAACCTATTGTTATTTTAAATTCGGATTTCAATTTTGTCAAAAAATTCTGAATTAATTTTTCATCGTTGCCAATCAAGACCTATCTAACGACGTATATAACTACATGTAATATAGTTCCATTGCGGTTGCAATAGAAAAGACACGGGTCGGCTGTGCTGTTAACTAATCCAGATTTCTTCATGAACTCCAGGAAACGTTTGTGCCAGCAACGTGGAGCTTGCTTGAGTCCATACAGGCTTCCTTTCAATAGACACACCCGGTCAGTACCATCCTGAAATCCTTCGGGTTGTTCGAGGTAAACTTCCTCCTCAAGAGTGCCATACAGGAAGGCAGTTTTCACATCAAACTGCTGTATTTTCAGGTTCTTCGATGCAGCTATGGCTAGCAACAATCGTACTGTATCATAGCGTGCTACAGGACTGAAAGTTTCGTTGTAGTCGATGCCTTTTGCGACAAGGCGAGCCTTATGACGAAAATTTCTTCCATCTACAGCATCTTTCAATCTAAATACCCAGCGGTTCTGAACAACTTTTGTACTTGCTGGTCGAGGAACGAGCTCCCAGGTTTAATCTTCTTTCAGAGAATCCAATTCATCTTGCATGGCTGCAAACCAATGTTTGCTTTCTCCTGATTTCACTGCTTCATGATAAGATTTTGGGTTTTCACATGACTTACCCAATTCCATAAGCATCACATACTCGGTCATCCAAACTGGTTTCTTCTTCTCTCGTGAACTGGTTCGAATTGTCTGCTTGTTTTCATCTATGGAGTCTTCTTCCTCTTCATTCATACTTTCGTATTCACAACTTGTATTGTTGTCTCCGCTCAGATGTTCTGTTGATGTGCTTTTATCTTTCATTTCAAGCTCTTCTTCGGCAATTTTTCGCTCAGATGATTTTTCGTATTCATCGACTGATGTATCACTGTCTTGTAATAGGGCTAATAGTAAAAAAGTGAAAATTTTCAAACTCATTTTAGGATAGTGTTTCTGACTGGAAAACTTATAAAAATGATGCAGAAAGCTTAAATTTTGGTTTAAAAACAAATTTGTGTATTCTTTTTCACAAAACAACGGCGCTAGCGGTAAAAAAAATATTTTTACTTTTGTACTTCAGTACTTTTTGGCTTATGTAGTTAAGCCTTTATTTTGTATTTTATGATTGCGGACTGGCATGCTTGTGGGTGCACGCCCTTTAACTCGCCGGAAACGGTGTAGGATCTTGTCCACAAACACAATAATTCAACCCATTACGTAAAACATAAAACATGCCAGACATTATTGAATTTACAAAAAAAAAACAACACAATGTGACAGCGGACTTACATTATCACCAGAGGGTGCCGTGGTGTTATTCGGCTTGGCCTGTCCCACGCTACCTTGGGGATCGTCGGCCGGAGTTTGACCCCCCCTTGTACCTGACTTACCATTTCAGTGTCTTCACCTTATCCACCGAACCATGACGTCACCATCCGCATCCCCTGAAAAGAAAGTCTTAACAATCCATCAAGCTATTCGCTTGAACAAAAATTAAACCAAAAGTTTTTACCATCTTGGCACAATATGCAATTTCAAGTTTTATTTAAAAAGAGAAAACTTTGGGTTTCATAAAAAAAAACTTTCGGAAATTTTCTTGTTGTTGATAATTTAAACATTTGAATATACAAAAATATGAATAATTAAACAAAAGATAAACACAACAAACAAAATTAAATAACACCTAGTACTGAATTGAACAAATTTGGCACAATTTAAAAGAAAATACAAATTATACACATATATATATATTTCATATATATACGTATTTTATTTCGGTTTCCAAATTGTGTAAAATTTTGTTTCCCTTTTTTCTTTATCTTATGCTTTCCTTTTCTTTTTTTACTAACGACACAGGACCTTTCAAAGGGTAGATTAGCAACACTACCTAAAATCGAGCTCATTTTTTGGATGAGAAGGAATCCTAACCCGAAATCTCCTTCAAACGCGAATCTTTATAAAAGGGAAATAAACTTTTTCCACAAGAGCACTATGTAAAACAAAACCTACTCTACACAATTCCTCAAAACAAAGGGGCATTTACAAAAAAGAACAGATTTATGTACATTAAATTTTAGAATTCTAATTCAAAGCAAAAATTTTTTTATACAAATCAATATTTGTCAAATAATACATTCAAAAAAAAAAGAAAAGATCTGGGCTCAGTACGATTGTTGTTAT
Source organism: Epistrophe grossulariae (assembly GCA_929447395.1). Taxonomy (NCBI): domain Eukaryota; kingdom Metazoa; phylum Arthropoda; class Insecta; order Diptera; family Syrphidae; genus Epistrophe; species Epistrophe grossulariae. Next base: position 53,774,762 of record OV839569.1, on the reverse strand, counting down.
CCTAGGTATGCCGATTTATATGTATGAGCATATATTCATATATCCGTATTTGTGCATATACATATACGATAGATACGGAGGCTTTTTTGTTGGAATTTTTAAGATGGATGTTCGTATGAATTTGTTTGCTTCTTCGATTTGAATCTTGAAGACTTCTTTGTTTTTATGATCGAATATAAAAGCGAATCGGCGACCACCCCTACCATATATCTGTAGGTTAATTTTTGGTGATCGCCTGATGGATAATTCCTGATAATTTAAAAAATCTAAATTAGACTAAGCACCTATCTAACGCGCAAATTATATATACATATATATCACTTTTTTCATTTTGATCACTCAGCTTAAATTCTAGGACTCACCAATTAATTGTTCAATTTTAAATTTTGTGTCTTAACAGTTTGATATCTCTTGTGCGCTTCCCCACCGTGTAGCAAATTGTTGTACACCTTTTTATAGATAATAATTTTTTTGTTGTTTAATAAATGTTGTCACGGGTCTTCATTTTCAGTTTTTATTGCCTTTATTTCACTGCACAGTATACAAAAAAAAAATTTACTTTACTATAGGTACCTACTTTATTATAATTTACGTTTAAAAGTAGACTGTTGTGGAACGGAAGTAAGTTCTACGTTCCGTGGGTTTGCGCACTATGAATCGACAACTTTTTCAATTTTTGTATTTTCCCCCTTTTATTTTTCCATTTTTCCCTAGTTCCGTTTATTAACCTAAGCAGTTAAATCATCCCATAAAATCTTCCAATCAGTGAAGTATATAAGCTTTTCTACTACTCAAGCAACAACCGTCGGGTATTGGTAGCGTTCAGAACGTTTACTGAAAGTAATCGAACAATTATTGTTGTTATCGATGAACAGGTGGATGGCATACAAATTATAAGTGGGTTATTTTGAAGTGTCTGAACATTCTAATTACTATTTAAATTCAATTGAATTAATCCCTTAGCTATAATTTGTCCTAAAGATACCCGGAAATATCTTTTTTTGGATATCGATTACAAGCAACTATGCGAACCCAACCGCCAACGACATCTATTATTGAATAGAACATAAACCAATTGGTCGAACTTGTCGGATTTCCGAACAGTCCCAAAGAAAAGTGGCCATCATGAATTTTGAAAGAGTAGGACCAAAGCACGTTTGGCCAAGAGGGAAGAGATAGACTACTGAAAGTGAGAAATGTCAAACTAGTGTTGGTTAAACATCGGAAAATTTTACTATCGATAGTATCGATGTTTTTCGCAAAAATTATCGATACTATCGACACTATCGATAGTTTAGTATCTAATTTTCTCGTAAAAACGAAATCAACAGAAAGATACATTTTAGACCTTAGACATTAGACCTTATGCATTAATTACCTTCGAAATACTTTTGGGGGTATAGGGATTAGGTAGAAAAATCGAGCTTTGCTCTACGTCTCTTCATAATTCATATATAAGTAAAATCCGATGTCTTTTTTTCGACATTTTATTTAAAAAGTAAAATCCATTCTTTGAATCTTGTTTTATATTCTTTTTTAACACAGTTATGAGTACAAGGTGGTTTAAAAAAAATCCTTCAATAAATTTCATAAATAAAAGAATTTACTTTTTTTTTTAATTTTATAAGATATCTTAATACTTTAAATTAATAAATTATTAATAATAAAAGATACGTTAAAAGCCAATATCTAAATCCCAAAAAGAGTAAAATTGATTCTTTGATATTCTGTTATATTCTTGTCACAGTTATGACTTATGAGTAAGGTGGTTTTTTTTTTTTAAAGAAGATATTTTCTGCAAAAAAGTTCACATTTAAAAGAAGTTTTTTTTTAGAATTTTATAATACTTTAAATTAATAAATTATTTATAATAAAAAGATACGTTTAAAGCCAATATCTGAATCTCAACAAATTGAAGATTTATAAAATTACCCAACTCCATTAGATGATGTTAATAAAAAATATACTAAAGATAATTTGGCCCACTTTTTCGAAATTAAGTGATAAAAAAACTGAAGTCATTTACATGTAACAGGTAATTAATTTACAACAACACATTTTGTGTGCGAACACAAAGTTTTGTTTTATAAAATTATGACCATAAAGTTAATAACCTATATAAAATTATATATAAAATTAGTCTTCAAAATTTTTGGAGTTTTGTTTAGTAAATAACAAATTATTTAAATTTTTATTTTTAAGTCGATATCTCTTTTTTATCATTATCTCACCCGCTTTTTACATTTTTTTCGATAGTATCGATAGTTTTAAACTATCGGCGATAGTATCGATGGTAAAAAACTATCGATACTATCGATAGACTATCGATGTTTAACCAACACTATGTCAAACGAAAATAAATAAATAGAAAAAAAACATGTCGGCGGTAGTTGGATGCAATTTAGGAAAGTGTTTTTTTCATAAATTGTTATAGTTTTAGATTAGACAATAATAAATCATTATTTTAATGTAAATATTATCAGTAGGTATGTAAATTTGAATAATATTATCACTAATTAACAATTTCCATTTTTACAGGGAACGCAGGGCACATTGCAAAACGTCAACCACAACCAAAACAACAAGCTGCGCAGACTTCGTAGTCGCGGCTAGGAACTTTCAAATTATTTTGGTAAGTTTAATGAAGCTTATTCTCATATCAATTCAATTAATATATTCTTGCAATTTTTCGATTGTGTAGGAAACAAAAATATCAACAGAAGCAGTCTACAACATCCTTCAATCTTCTCAAACAACCTCCCATGTCTTTGCCTGGTTCAAAGGCATTGGCGATGGTTCGGGAATCCGGGAATCTGGTTCCTGAGGGCCAGTTGTACAATAGTGGTTCAGCCTCGGTTCAATATTTTAATTCGCCGATTTCGGTGGATTAACTAAGGTTCAACGCTGGTTCAACTATGTAATTGGTTATTATCACGCACTTGAACATTAAACCACTGTTGAAACTCAATTAATCCGCCGGAATCGGTGGATAAAAATTGCTGAACCACGGTTTAAATATTTGTACAACTGGCCCTGAGAGTTTCAACAACAAGGTAAGATGATTAGTAATAATGTTTCGCTTTATTAATTTATATTTATTTATTCTTACAGGTGTCCATAACAGTCTTCACTGCTAAGGCTTATAGTGCATACCACTTCTGGCTTGAAGATAACATCGTGACTGCAAACTACTTTTCTGAGTTTCGGAATCCATACCCGATAACCATCTTTATCATTGACGTACCCAACTAGATTCCAAATAACGCTTTTGGGTCAAATTTCTTACGAAGTTCTTTTGGAATGTGCACATAACATCCTGTACCAAATATTCTCAGATGATTCAACTTCCCACACTCTCTGTTGTACCATAACTCGTAGGGAACTTTATTGGGCACTTCAGTTGGAACGGTACGGTTTAGAATGTACGCTGCTGTACTGCAAGCCTTAGCCCACAATGTCTTCGACAATTTACTTGAAAGTCGCATAGATCTAGCTGCTTCTACAATCGTGCGATTTTCTCTTTCGGCTGCCCCATTTTGCTGTGGAGTATACGGAGGTCCTATGCAATACTCTATTCCACGTTTCGCAAGCACATTGGCGACATCTTTATTATCGAACTCTTTGCCACCATCGCATCGTAACTTTTTGACTTTATGTCCATTCGTCTCAGCTTCGTTCAAGAATTGTTCTAAAGATTTGCAAACTTCGCTTTTATGTTTCAAAAACAACAATCTTCGGAATTAGCTGTAGTCATCTTTAAAGCAAACGTAATAACGAGCACCTCCAACAGATGTTGTTTCGACTGGACCAAGAACATCCGCATGAGTTATTTCGCCTACATTGGTTGATCAATTACATCGCTTTTTAAATGAGAGCCAATGCATTTTACCGACAGCACAACCATCGCAAAAACTTTCATCACCTTCTGCTACATTGATATGAATGAATTCTATTTAAGATGTTCTTTACATGTCTTTTATTTTGGTGCGCAAAACGTTCATGATACACTTGTAACGTATCTGAAACATTTGCTAAATGTACCTCAACTGGTTGTGTTGGCTTTACAACACGAATATTTAACACGTATAATTCATTTTTGAGATATCCAGTGATGATTAACTGTCCAGTCTTTGTCTCATGAATGTTGACACTGCGACTATCAATTGTAGTAGCAAAACCTTTTTGTGCTGCTGCTTTCACTGAAAATAGATGCGCGTTTGCATCGGGCACATACCAAACGCCTTTCAGTGTTGCATCTTGCTATGCTCCTTCGGTGAACCCCTAGAGTACCTATATTATCTAGAGAACCGACTCGTACCCCCCTTGCCTAAAACACCCTCAAATTTTATTTTAGCTCAATGAGAGAAAACTATCTTAAATTCCCTGTACGTGAATAAGTGTAAATTGTTGATACAACAACAATTGGTGCCAGTAGCTCAAAGAGTTGAAAAATTGAAAAACACCCGATTTGCGGTCATTTAAATGCTTATATCTTTGAATCCAATGGTCGGATTTTCAAAATTTAAAATTCAAATTAAAGCCAATTAAAGTACCAGCTATAAAACCGTCAAAAATTTCTTATTAAAAAAATTTAATTAATTTTGGAGAATAATTTTCATCGAGGAAAACGTAACGAAGAAGAGGAATACACAAGAAAAAAATAAAAAAAAGTTTGCTACTAAGAATATACTGGTTAGAGGAAGATAGTAATTCTAAAGACGGTGGAGTGCGTGAAACAAAACAGCGTAACCTTGGCAAATTGGGTTCGCATCGGGAAAAAATTTGCTATACATAGGTATGTAGGTATGCACGTTTGTGGTAGGTATTTTTCATTCATTATTTGTTAAGGTGCCTTCATATGCTTAGTTTGGTTGGCTGATAAGTAGTAGTAGTTTTTATTGAGATTTTTTCTTTCTAACACATATAGATATTTTTAGTTCTATTTACATAGTCACTTATATATATATATTATCAATTTGCCGACTTAGAATTGGTCTGGCTAACAATTTATATTAGGATTATTTGAGACTTTCAAAGAACAAATTTAGATAAAGTTATTTTTCTTTTTCAGTTTATGAAGCTAAAATACGTCCACTCAACAAGACGATAACTTAAAAGATACTTAACCTAATGAAATGAAATGGAACTGAGATATGAACGTATATAGACGTCTCTATCTAAACACTAGAGTAGTGTGCACATATATTTTATTCAAATGAATACAAATTTTTCATGTCATTTATGACAGCAAGTTGGATGGTTGTTTTAATGTTTTTATACATATTTTTGATTAAATGTTTTTAGATACCTACATATTTGTGATTGAATGCTTTTAGATACATATTTTTTGTCCTTTTTGTAATCTACATTAAATACTTAATAATACTTAATTGTAATGATACTTTTGTATTACTTTATTAAATTCACAGCCGAGTTACTAAATATATTATAGGAACTTGAGTCAGTCTAATCACAATCAGGTAAACTTAGTTGGACGCAATTTTATGCTTATTGGTTTTTTTTTCTTTTTTTAAATTTTATTCAGTCTTTATAGTTGTACGCGTATGAGAAGCAAGTTAGGAATGCCGGGCAGCCTAGCCTCTGTACGTATTTGGAAATTGTTTTTTGTAGAATGGAGAGGTGAATAGGTTTTCCTCATCAGGGACACTAAAGGCGTAGCTGGAACCTTCGTTGAGGATGCTTATTGGGGACATGTAATATCTATCATGAATGGACCAGTTGATGTTACCCTCGTATATGTTCCGAAGGACAGAGTTGTCGTGATTTTGTAAGGCAGAAATGAGAGAAAAATCAGATAGTCAAGCAGGGGAGAAATACGCGAGTCTTGGTAAATTGTCTTGTTGCTATGCCATTTATCACCTGGTCTGCGGCCTTTATTAATACATTTCCGGATGATGTAGCGTTCAAATCTATGAAGCTCCAATGCAACATTGGGAGTGATTTGAAACCACATGAGGAATCCATAGCACATTAAGGGACGAATCAAAGTTTTGTACATTAAAAGTTTGGTTTTTGTTTCCACATTTTTTGAGTTGAGCAAAAGCTTTAGCTTGCTATTGTTCAAAGCCTTTCTCGCATGAGGGTTCATTTTCAATCTTTCATGGAGATTTACACCGAGGTATTTTATAGAGTTCTTCAGGGGGACAGAGTTGCCTTCAATAGTGAGATTTAGGTGTCGACTTTCTCGGACAGCGAGGTGGTGTCCTCTGCCTGCGGCATTGCGAAAGCAAATCAGCTCGCATTTGTTAATGTTTAGTTCAATTCCCCATTTCTTATAATATGGGATGATCAAGTTGAGATGGGATTTCACTTAGTTAAGGGCTTCGTGTGGTCTCTCATTGGGACAGAACAAGATGGTGTCGTCAGCATAGAGAATTGCTTCGGAGCAGCGATGTTGAATTGGGAGGTCATGTAGGTAAAGGTTGAAGAGGAGGGGACCAAGTATGGATCCTTGGGGAACACCAGTCTGGATGGGGATAAGTGAGGATGACTCACCTTCAAAGTTGACTGAGAGGCTTCGGTTTGAAAGGAAGCTTTGCAAGATTTTTATAAATATTTGAGGAATATATAACTGATTAAGTTTGTATAAAAGACCCGCATGCCATACCGAATCAATTGCTTTTTTTAGATCGAGTGCACAGGCCACCGTGCATTTTCTAGCCCGTAAATTGTTTACAATTTTATCTTGAAAGTAAAGGAGTGCGTGCTCAGTAGAGTGGCCTCTTTTGAAACCAAATTGGACCGGTTGTGTTAAGTCCGAGTCGTCGAAGAAGTTGAGTAACTTTGAGAGAATTATTTTTTCCAAAATTTTCCCAGATTGGAGAGAAGGGAGATGGGTCTGAAGTTTTCTATATTGTAGGAGCAATTGCTTTTTTTAATAGGGATTAGTTTTGCTATTTTCCATGCAGACAGTTCAGACAGTTATTAAATAAGGGAGTTAAAAATGGAGCTATTGTGGTTTTGGATTTACGCAGAATAAAATTTGGAATATTGTCAGGGCCAGTAGATTTTTTATTTTTTAATGAAGAGATAATGTTTTCAACGGAGTTTGAAGAGATGAGGAACTCGTTGTGGGTATCCACAGATGTGTTTGAGGGAGAAAAATTTGTTATATTAAGATTTTCGTTCCAGATCAAAAAAGAGAATTTGAAAGTTAAAACTTCTTACGTGGTGGATGGGTCAGCTGAGGGAGTTTTTAAGGCAAAAAGTTCGGAATAAAAGGTTTCAAATGCTTCTATTTTTTCAGAAGGGGAGGTAAAAGTATTGTTGCGGAAAGATAACACCTGGTTATTTGTGTTATGATTTCTCTTTCTTCCAGTAATTTGATCAATTACCTTGAAGACATTTGAGTTAGGTTTCAAAATACTCAGCTTCATTCTAAATTGTTCGTTTAACTTAATTCGAACTTGGTCTTTAATTATTTTGGATAGGCAGTTTATGCGTGCGGATAATTCTATATAAAGCGGATTATTGCGATCTCCAAAGCGGTGATAAATTCGTTTAAGTTTTTGTTTCCATATTTTACGGGTTTTAAATAAACTTAAGGTGGCTGAAGAGATATTAAACCAATTTTTATGTATACTAATTTTTATACTATGGAGGTTGATGCAATCAGAGACAATTTCACTGATTGTATCTATGAAAAAGTCAATTTCTGAATTGGAAAGGTTTCTCTTGGTTGGGATGTTTAAATTTGAAAGACCAGATTCGAGCGAGCAATTAAAAGCCGACCAATTCGTATTCTTGAAACTATTAAAAGTCTTAGGCAAGTCTTGGAGAGTCGAGTCTTGTATCATTTGTAAACTCATGAACACCGAGTAGTGATCCGAGATGGCATCAAGAGTGATGCAAGCAATGTTATTGTCAGATCTAAGATTGGAAGATATTGAGTAAAAATCGATATGAGAGCCCGATGCAGGGCGGGTAGGGCCTGGGGCCGCAATTATGTCTAGGTCAAGATAATGGTTGTCCTGGAACCAATTGGACAGGAGAGAGCTATTCTGGTTTGTAGTCGGATCCCCCCAAAGAGGGTGACGGGAATTAAAATCACCACTTATTATGATGTGATCGAATTGATTTAGGAAGTTGATAATATTACCAAGGGCAGAGGGAAGGGAAGAGCCAGCATTACAAGGGATGTAAATGGAAACAAGTGCTAAGCTTTTTGAAGTGTTTGAGGAGTTTAGAGGAATTATGTCTATGGTCGCTGAAATCAAGTTATTGGTGTAAAATTTTTGGGAGAGGAGAAACGAATAGAATTCTGGAGTAGAATTCCTGTTCCTCGAGCATCATTATTTCTTATTATATTGTATTTGTCATTAAAAGGACACTTACCATAGTTTTTTTTAAGACAAGTTTCTTGGATTAAAAGCGCTGTAGGAGAGGTCTCTTTTAACAAGAGGTCGATTTCTATAACTTTTTCTTTGGATATTTATATTGGAGGTAATGAGGTTGAAAATCATGGGGCAATGGGAGAGAGTGAAGCGATAAAACAAAGGTAAGCACATGGTTTCTGAGATTCATCCATTTTTTTGTAGTTTGGCCAGAAGCCTCTAATTTTAGAAATTAAGTTAGATATTGGTAAACCAAAAAGTCGAACTGACTCATCAATGAAGTCTGTGACATCATTGTTGGAAAGATCCGTGGGCATTGGGATCGACTGTTTTTTTAGTTTTTTCAGCTCTTTTAAAACCTCTAACTGCATCTGAATAGAGGGTTATGTTGTTTGGGAGGGTGTTAAATGGATTGAAAACGTGTTTAATTTTTGCTTGGACTAGCAAAGCATCTTCTTTTTTTTTTAATAATGCAATTCGGTTGGGGCATCCCTTAAAACTCGCCGGGTGACCCGTCGACTTACAATTGACGCATGAAGCAATTGATATTTCCGTTTTTAGACCGAGTTTGCACTGGCCGGGCTCATGATTTATTAAACATTTGACGCATCTGTTCGGAAAACTACAGTACGCTGCCACATGACCGTACCTTTGACAACGGTAGCACTGTTTGGTGTCCGAATTTTTGACAGAATCCCATTTGATTTTGTGTCTAAGTAAGAAATTAATTTTTTTAATTTTTAGTAGACGTTCTTTGTCCTCCAGAACACAGAGGAAAAGGTAAAGTTGGACATCGTTTTGCTTAGACCATTTGGTCTCAAATTTCCTGACAGTTACCCTCAACGAAGGGTCCAGCTTGTTAAACTCTTTCTGAATTTCTTCAGATGAAAAATCATTTGAAATGCCTTTCAAAATGGCATTATATTTTTTTAATTGTTTAGGGGTGAAGGAAAAAGCTTCAATACCATTTTTTTTAAATTCTTCTAAAAAGAGACTATGCAACTCGACACTCCTAACTATAATTTTAAGTTTACCAAAACCATTTGCAATAAATTTAACGTCATTATGATTGTAATTAAACTCACCCATAAAATCCAAGATTGCTTTGGATGAAACTCCCTTCGTAAAAATGGGTGGGAACCATACTTCTGATTTTGCTGGGGTTGTGTTCGGTTCTGCAGTTGGGATACTGTTGCTGCGGTGTCCGCTGAGGTTGATGTTGCTATTGATGTTAGAGTTGTTGTCATTACTGATGTTATTGTTGCTGAAGTTAGAGCTGTTGCCTTTGATGATGTTGATGTTACTGCTGCTCGAGCCCGCAGCATTAATGATCTCATTCGGAGAGTCTTCCTCGTCTTCAATTTCATTGAAAGGTGACCAACGATTGTGGTTGTTAATAACTTCTCTTGCAACCCTTTTTGTAACAACAGGGAGTGTTTGTCGTCGTCTTTTCCTAGCCATTACCATGGAAAACTTTCCCTTATCACCAGCAAGAAGATTCTTGAGAACTTCTGCACTGCCTAATTCAGCGCTCTTTTTATTAGGAACGTTAGGATTGTTTGCATAGTGTCCAATTATTACACAATTATTAATTGGCGCCTGTTATCTGGCGCGAAGAATGTTGTTTGTTGCATCAATATCTATCTCGCTCTCACTTATGGAATGAATAGGGGTATTTATTGCCGAATTCCATTCTTGGGTAGCGGGAACAATGATTTTTTGTTTTTCTGCATCGGTTAACATTTTCGATGGCAATTTAATTTTATCGGCAATAGAACGTTTATCTGGCGGTTCTTTAGGTTCATCGGGAGGACGAAACTCACTTTCCTCCATCGTGAGTAAAAAAAAGTTACTTAATTTTTAATTTAAACAGATAAATTTGGGGAAAAGTTTCAGAGACGTCTGCACTGTTCAGAGAACGAAACGAGAGAATGATGGTTGGCTGATAACTTTTATTTTAACTGATCGTTAAGGTTGAGGTCTTAAAATTCAGGTTGAATATCAGGCTACATATTTTTTTACAAAATCATTGCAGAGTAACATAAAAGTATGTTTACAGTACATATACAGTATGTGTAAGATACAATAGATTATTAACTATAGTAAATAGCTTTAAAGATTGTAAAAGAAAGAAAAAGAAATGGCTACCTTAATAGACAAAATTAATGATTAATGATAATTAATAATATATTGTACCTATCTTACACATATTGTATTGTAAACATACCTTTATGTTACTCTGCAATGATTTTGTAAAAAAAATGTAGCCTGATATTCAACCTGAATTTTAAGACCTCAACCTTAACGATCCGACTATTAGAATAAAAGTTATCAGCCAACCAAACTAAGCATATGAAGGCACCTTAACAAATAATGAATGAAAAATTCTTACAACAAACGTGCATACCTACATATGTATAGCAAATTTTTTCCCGATGCGAACCCAATTTGCCAAGGTCCAAACCAACCAGTATATTCTTAGTAGCAAACTTTTTTTTATTTTTTTTCTTGTGTATTCCTCTTCTTCCTTACGTTTGCCTCGTTGAAAATTATTCTCCAAAAATTAATTAAATTTTTTTAATTAAAAATGTTTGACGGTTTTGAAAATTTTTTTAAAGCTGGTACTCGACTGTCATTCTAGCTTTAATTTGAATTTTAAATTTTGAAAATCCGACCATTGGATCCAAAGATATAAGCATTTTAATGATCGCAAATCGGGTGTTTTTAAATTTTTCAATTTTTTGAGCTACTGGCACCAATTGTTGTTGTATCAACAATTCACACGTATTCACGGACAGGGAATTTAAGAGAGTTTTCTCTCATTGAGCTAAAATAAAATTTGAGGGTGTTTCAGGCAAGGGGGGTACGAGTCGGTTCTCTAGATAATATAGGTACTCTATGGGTGAACCTTTGAACCCTGATGTCTCCTTGGCCATATGCTTTCATTGTGACTCCTTGCTTTCCGAGATTAATTATTTCTGGAATCATAAATTTCTTGAAGCTTTCAAAATACATTTTGTTTGGCGTGATATGCCTTAAAGCCCCACTGTCGCAGTACCATTGATCAGGTTTAATGCATTCATTGGTTGTTGCATTCAAAGAGTATGCAATCAAACCAAAGTTTTTCTTGGAACGTTTGCTTTCTTTGGCCCCTTGACGATCTGAAGACTTGTTTTGCGGACACTCTGCTGCTCAGTGGCCAAGTTCCTTACACTTGTTGCACGGGAACTTTTTCTTTGCAAGTTCTATTTTGCTTGACTGTTGCTTTTTCTTTTTGAAGCGTCCTTTAGCAATAAAAGCTGTTACCTCACTCGAATCTCTGTCGCTTCTACTCTCTCTTAATTCGATTGAACACAATTTTTCAATTAGCAAATTGAGCTTTTGATCATCTGCTGGAATTGTATCCCACAGATCACGAAAATTATCGTTTTCTTTTCCAAGAGTAGACATGATTCGACCGTTCAATATTCTCTCTGAAAGAGTATTTCCATTGTGCTTGGACAACTTCGCATTTAGGTCAACGAATAATTTTTGCAACTTGGCTACATGTGTACTTATGTCTTCTTTTTCATCTCTCCTTGCTTGGAAAAACGAATCGATTAACATGGTCAATCTTTGAGTACTGCTTCGCTCGGAACGAGCACACAACTTATCCCATATGTCCTTTGCATTTTCAGATGTAAGCACAAGTTCAGCTACGGGTTTACTTAGGGCTGATGCAGTCAAGCCCGCTGCTTTCGCATCATTCTTCACCCAGTTTTTACGCTTGTTTATGTCTGCTTCTGAAGGATTTTCTGGTAGCTCTGGACAAGTTTCTTCGCCATCAACAATTTTCTGCAAACCATAAGCACGCAACAACATTCTCACCTGCCATTTCCATTTTGGCCAGTTACTTGGACTTTCTAGACAGTCCACTGCAATCTTGTAGTCCATTGACGACATTTTCGAGAATTTTTACTTTAATATGAAAAATATTACTTAGTTTTACTTTATTTTACGCAATTTTTTCAAGAGTCTAGGCCCATAACATGTAGTAGATTTCAATAAAACGCAAAGATTACTTTTTAAGAACAAAGTAAGAAGACAAAGTTTTATTTCAGTTAAATTCAAATTTCAAAGAAGAGTAAGTGTGTTCGCTTTACTGAAGGTAAATTGAACGACAGATAGATCTGTTTGCAGTTCAGGTTCTGATGTTATTTTACACATAAAAATAGAACTGTTCGTTTGTTGGTTTATATGCTTCAACACTATCAAAAAGAAAGGTTGAATAATTTTTGAAGTAGGTCGAAATTTTTTTATTTTTTTTCTTGCTTGGACAAACGATTGACAGATTTCGTTCCGCAAACGAAAATTTTGGCTGGAGAAACGAATCTGATTTATTTCGATACAAAATTTTGGATGTATCGAGTGAATAATATGGTAGGTAGATATAGTATAAGTTTAAGTGGTTTTCATATGTACATTAAAATTTTGTTCTATCCTCACAAAACGTCACAATAAAGTTTTTCAATCAGTCAATTGAGCATATTCAGTTGGTGTTCAGAGAAATGAGATCTCGGAGAATTTTATCATTCAAAAAGTGAGCAAGCGAATCCAAGATTTTTTTCTTTAGTTTTGACAGCGAAGCTGAGTAATTTTGCTGAGGAATCCTGTTCAGGTTACTGCTGAGATCTCCGAGATCTCATTTTTCTGAACATGCCGGTGTGAAGTAAAACACTTGTGTATAAAGTAGTTAAGACAATATTATAAAAAATTTAATTGTTTCTTTTTCTTGACCTTTTAAAATTATTAATAATTGAATCCTAATTGCGTATCTACGTAAAAAACGTCGTTTAATTTATAATATTAAAAAAACAAAATTAAATAAAACCTGATGCCCACATAGGATTCAAATATTATAAAATTATAACACAAATTATTTTTTGTCAGTTTCGTTCTTATTTGGTTTCAATTTTTGTATGAGAATTTCTATACTATTCGCATCTACTAGCCCAATAAACTTATCCACAACTACTCCATTGCGGAACGCCAATACTGCAGGCACAGCCTTTACTTCAAAAGTTTCAACCAAATCTGTGTTAGAATCTACATCTATTACTGCAAGATCGATCTCATCAGAATGTTCAAGTAATTCCGTCATTTTGGGAGTAAGTATTTTACAAGGATCACACCATTCTGCATGAAAATTTACTATTACTGGATTATCACTGTTGATTACCTTCAATAAAAGAAACGTTTTAAAAGAAAATTCTGATTTTTTAACTTAAGATTAATTATGCATAAAACAGTATCTCACTTTACGATCAAAATCATAATGGTCTTTTATTATAAATGATTTGAAACAGTACTGTGTATTCGACAAAAACCTTGTCGAATAAGTTGCAGGTTGACTAGACAATATCCTTGTTAATAAGTTCAACATTTCAATTTTATTTTATTTGTATGAAAGATTGGCTAAAAAGAAACAAACAGTAATTTACATTTTTAAATATTAAACTCTCAAAATTACCTTTTTTCTTTTACAAACTTTAATATAGATGTTTTACGAAGATAATAATCGATTACGAGTACATAATGTTTGAATTGATGTTCATGGACAAATTAATAAATACGAATACGAGTTAAGAAAAATAAAGTCCTCAAATTTAAGATAAAAAAAATATATTTGCTTCATAGAATCAATTATACCTTTTTTATTATTTTCTACTTTTTAATCACTTGCTACAAAAATATTTTGACGAGAATCGTGCATATTTTGACCAGAGATTAACAATAATAAACATAGGTGACCTGGGCCAGAGATTATGAATTGTAAAGATTGGAATCCTTGGCTGTCATTCTGGTTTGCCTACAAGTTAAACAAAATGACGGATAGTGGTGAATTCATATTTTTGCACTAATGTTCATGTTTTAACGCACACTAGTGCAAAAATATGAATTCACCACTGCATAAATTGTTGTTGCAATTCACATATATTCATCGACACGAAATGCAATTACAAAAACTACAATGTAAACAAATGGGTTTTGGGGGATGGAACGTACGAAAGATTCCAATCTTTATAATTCATAATCTCTGTCCTGTAATTCAGGTTTGTCAGCAAGCTGAACAACAAAGAGCTGAATGACCCTGTTTAGATTGTGACTTTTCACTACGCCATGGCAATGGTCACGTTCGAGGAGTAATCCAAAGCATAGAAGAAGAAATAGAAGAACGGGCATATCGAAGAAAAAGTGAAGCATTTTTCAAAATAGTGTGAGTAACACAAACATAGATGCATTCACACAGGGAAGGCATGCAGTTAAACAGCTAAATCATGGGGCACCCAAAGGAATTTTTAGCTGCTGTTTTGAGGAATTATTTTAAATCGTTAAAATAGAAAAAAAAAGTTTAGTAAATTAAATAAACAACTGAAATAAAAGTAAGTAAAGTGAATATATGCTATTCTTCATTGAAATAAAAATATAAAACTACATGCGATGCTCCGTTAAATCCTGTAAAAACATCTATAATAATCATTGCAACTTTTGTTCATATCACAGGTCAGCTGTGTCTCATATTCCACATAAAGTAAGTAAAATTACTCTTCACTACGGGCGCTGAATGTATTTGAGCGCCTTGCCATCACCAACAAAAGCTAATTCGACCCTGGGAGAGAATTTCAATTTTGACAGATAGGCAGCTGACATACCACGTTTCAAAGTATATTTGCATTTTCAACAAATTAGGCTTTTTTATAGCAAAATGGTATGAAATATCAATTTTAAAGTATTGTACGATAATAGGTGTGTTTTGTTGACCTTCTTAATGTTCACATTAGGAAATGCTCAACAAAACTCTTTAGCTTTCCAGTTTCATTAAGACATTTTGCATCGGAGTGTTGGCACTATTTGCTCGGGTCATCTGTCATTTGCCGCGGTATAAAATAGTGTTTCGAGATTTTAAAACGATAAAATAGCGAACAAAGCTTATTAAACTAAATTAAAACCTGAAATAAAAGTAAAAATAGTGAATACTTGTAATACTTTATTTTGAAAAATATTAAACAACATGGGGTGCTGCGTTAAATCGTGAATAAATAATACACTATTTAAATCATTGACCCATTGACCTATTATATATGGACTGCTAGTTGAGTTTCATTTTCATACAAAAACCCCAATAAAAGTGGTTCCACCACTCCTTAGCGACACTAACCCTTGCGTAGAAACACGGGAAACAGAAGTAATTATTTTCACTGTTTTAATAATAGATGTCAGTAGTTTATTTGTAAAAAAAAGCTTGTCCAGACAAAGAAACTACTGACATCTGTTATTAAAACAGAGCCACCTGTTTCAATTGAAATGAAAAAAAAACAAAACAAACACAAATGAAAGAAAAACAAGACAGCAAAAAACTGAATGTCAAAAGTGTTTCACTGTGTTTTCCGGGGTAAAACGTGAGGGCTAGTGGCGTTTAGTTATAGGTGGAACCATCGTGAAGTTGGCTCCTGGCAGTCCATATATAGTAAGTCAATGTATAATATGATTACGAATCTTTTTTTTGGTCTTTTTCTTAAAAGAGGCGCCAAATACATTTTAATATTAGTTTTGTGAACGACCACGCGCCAGTGTCACCAAGAAGAACATTTAAGGTTTAAACATTTAGCTTAAGGCGATAACATCCCGCCCCCCGTGAATCGCTCAGGAAGATTCACCAGCCACGTCCAGCTTGGCAAGTTTTGAAACTGGCATTGGCGTAGTTAGGAATTTTGTCTAGGGGGGGCAGCCAGCCAGTTGATATACCACCACAAGTTTTAAATTTTATTTTTAATAATATTTATAAAAATACTTTCAAAGATATTTACTTTAAATAGAAAATCATTAGGTTTTATAGATAGAGCTTTTGTCAAAACCATAAGTGTTGTAATAAATGAGTTCACTCTCATACGAAGTGACACCACACTATACTCTGCTAAATCAAAAATATTGTTTTCTAAAAAAGTTGATATTTAAGAAAGAATTGGTATATTTTATCAAAATTTATTGCATACACTAAATTAAGATTTACAAAATAACCAAATTTTACAAAAAAAGACTTTGTTTATTATTTTTTGTTTTTTAATTAAGTTTTAATTTTACATGTTCTTGGCTGAACTGGTTCAGGACTTTTTCGGAAGTGATTTTATTTTTAACTATTTCATTTTCAATGGGTGCGTTCAATCGATTACGTTTTACATCTGAATTTTTGGAACTTCTGTTTGGCCAGCTGTCATAAAAAGTTAGATGACTTTTAGTGACTTTTAGTTACGTTTAGTTACGTTTCATCTGAATTTTCAGACAAGAAATTCTCATCTGAAAATTCAGATGAAAGTTGTTTGTAGAGGGGGAAGTGCTAAAGCACACATAAAAGCTGAACTTTATAATTTTCGTCTTGTTGGTGGTTGATTTTTTTAGTTTTCGTCATGAAAATCCAATACTAATTTAAATGAACGAACTTTTTGTTTATTGTTTACTGAATTTCAACAATTTTTTATATTGATATTTGGAAAGTTTTTCTAGAAATTTGCAGGGCATACATATCAATAAAAAATTTTTTAATGAAAATAATAAAACCTATTGCTGATTTAGTTCAATATAATTTCACCTCACAAGTACTCACGGTCAATGTTTAATATACGAATATAATTAAAGTTCTATTTTATTTCGCTTAAATGTAAATTCTATAGGTAAATGCCGGAATTTGACACAGTGACTTTCGACTGAAATTTCAGATTTTTTTTTCGTTCAACGACATAAATTCAGAAATCTG
The DNA here is from genome assembly GCA_929447395.1 of Epistrophe grossulariae. Lineage (NCBI taxonomy): Eukaryota > Metazoa > Arthropoda > Insecta > Diptera > Syrphidae > Epistrophe > Epistrophe grossulariae. Next base: position 53,757,617 of record OV839569.1, on the reverse strand, counting down.
AAAATTCAGTTTTTAAGCTATTTTTATTGAACCCACCCAATATTAAGTATTGATACATTAGAGAAACGATTTTGGAGCATTGTTGTTCTCGCCGCATTGCTGAGAAACTCCTTTCACAGCTGGCGGAGCTCACTGGAAGAGCTAACGCTGCCTGAAGAAGTTCGTAAAAGTTTGGAAACATCTCTTTTGAAACATTTTGTTTTAAATTTTCGATGCTTGTTTCGCAATTTTTCAGTTGAAACATATTTTTTAATATCAAAGCTTCAGCACTCAGTGCTTACACAATCAACTTTAAAAACATCTTTATAGTAATTAATAAAATCTTCTGCAGTAGGTAATAATGTTTAATTTCAGGAAAGCGTCTACAGCATTTGCTAATGGTAGGTTTTCAAAACGGCGTTTAAAGTTGACAAATAATGTTATCCATTACCTAAGCAGTAGTATGCTGCAGTAAGAGCTGAAAACATATATGAGCGTGGTGGATATGACATTTTGGACTAGTATACCTTTCTTACTCCTGCAAAACCTAAATGACATCCCATATTTCCTATCTTTAACTTATAATATCTGGTTTATATGCAAGAACGAAAGATCGAGTTGGATTAGGGTCGGATTTTCGATCCTGCATATAAACGAATTACCCCTTTGTTTGTAGGTATTGTGTTTGGAATTAGTTTTCCCGTATTACACATACGTATGAACATAGTGATACGTTGTTATTATGTTTACTTTTTCTTACACTACCTTGAGAAAAATACGACGACCAGCTGGTAAAAAACCTTAATGTAGGAAAAATATAAATTTTGTTGTCTTTATAATGAATGACAAGTTAGTACTGTCAATTTTCTAGGGGGGGCAATACGATTTCTAGGGTGGGCGCCGCCCACCCTTGCCCACCCCTAACTACGCGCATGGAAACTGGTCTTCTTATGTTGCCCGTGGAGGTCATTACGAGGGCTGATCTGATTTGACCATCAGGCGCTGGGAAAACTTTGATGATTTTTCCTCGTTTCCAGTCTCCTCGGCTCTCGTTTTCACCGCAGACAACAACAATATTCCCTACTTGCAACGGCTTAGTTTGTCGATGCCATTTTGTTCTACGCACCAAAGTAGGAAGATATTCCAATACCCATCTCTTCCAAAACGTCTGTTTGAGTTGCTGAAGTATGTGCCATTGTTTACGAAGATGTGTGCCACTACCAACCCGCGGTGTTTGAACGTAATTTGGGCACCCCAAAAGAAAATGGTTCGGAGTGAGCGGTTCTGCAGCCTCGCTTTCGATAGGCAAATGAGTGAGGGGTCGTGAATTCACTAAGTTCTCAGCTTCTATAAGCAGACTCTGGAGCGTTTCAATCTGCGGTGCCTTTTCCTTTAACGTAAAAGATAAAACCCTTTTTACGCATCGCACCATCCTTTCCCATACCCCTCCGGCTGATGGGTTTGCTGGTGTATTGAATATCCATTCAATGCCACGTCTCGTGCATTCTTCTTGAATTCCATTCTCGGTTAAAATCCACTCTTTCTTAGTTGCCCCAATAAAGTTAGTGTCACAGTCACTCCGCAAACGAACTGGAACACCTCGACGGTTTATAAAATTGCGTAAACATAGGATCACTGCATCAGTCGATAAATCTTTAGCTAGTTCCAAATGTACTGCGCGCACCGAAAGACAAGTAAACAATGCCACCCATCTCTTTTCTTGACGACGTCCAATCGTGATTTGAATAGGGCCGAAGTAATCAATTCCGTTGTACGAAAATGGCCGGACGTATGGCGTTAAACGATCAGCGGGCAGTTGTCCCATTTGTGGAGTTTCTGGAACAGCAGCTAAATTTGTACACAACTGGCACTCTCTCTTTGACTTTTTGACCATTTGACGAATATTTGGAATCCAAAACTTTGAACGTATAGCACAGGCAATTGCCTCTTGGTTATGATGATAAAAGATTTCATGATAATGCTTCGTTATCATTGTTGAAAATTTATGAGGATTGGGTAAAATGATAGGTCTCCTAGCGTCAATTGGTAAACATGTTGCATTATCGATGCGACCTCCAAGTCGCATTACGTTGTCTTCGTCAAGTACTGGTGTGAGCTTGAATATCGGACTGGCCTTTGAGATTGTTTTTTTTAATAAAAGAGCACGCATCTCGTTGGAAAACGCTTCTTCTTGTACAATGCGACAGATAAATTTCTCGAAAAAATTTATTTCTTTGACGGATAGAGGCGTGTTTGGCGATTTAAGTTCAGATTTATCTACTTTATTCAATATGTTTTTGAAAGCGATGATTCCACGACGAACCCAACACATAACTCGTAGGAATTTGTAGTAGCATGAATACCGTTCGTATGGTATAACTGTATCTTCACCATAAATAGTCGAAACAAATCTTAATCGCTTTTCGCTTATATCATTTGAGCCGATGTCGTTTGGTTGCTCTGGCCATTCTTCTTCCTCGTACTTAAGAAATCCTGCTCCTTTCATCCACGCAGTGTCAATAGATGCCTTTTGATTGGGCCTCGTAGCATCGTCAGCTGGATTTAAAAACCCTGGCACCCACCTCCATTCCTTTATATCCGAGTCTTCCAGAATTTCAGATATGCGATGAGCTACAAACTGTTTGTAAGTGCGACTGTCAGATCGTATCCAATGGATCACCGTTTTTGAGTCAGACCAGTATACAATTTTGCTCGGCTGGATATCGTGTCCGTTCAATATGGTATTCTTAAGGCGGACTCCTAGAAGCGCTGCTTGAAGTTCGAGTCTCAAAAACAACGTCAACCCGGCCACCACAAACGATACGCCAATATCCAACCGATGAGTAAGCGACCTCACTTGCGTCTACAAATATATGTAGTTGAACGTCAACATTTGAATCCATTATCATTGGGCTATAACATCGTGCTACTCTGAATCGTTTAACATCATCCAAACTTGTATACCACTGGTACCATTTCCGATAGGTGTCTTCCGGAATGGGCTCGTTCCAGTTGACGTTGACTCTCCATAGTTCTTGTAACAGAAGTTTCGATTTTATGATTATATTGGCCAAAAAACCAAATGGATCAAAAATCGACATTGTAATACTTAGCACTTGGCTTTTCGTCGGTATCGCCTACCTTCCAATATTGATTGTGGCATTTTTCCGAATTTCAAAATAAAGCAAAATTCATCTGTACTCGAGTCCCAGTGCATGCCAAGAATTTTTTCGGTTGATGTATCACTGTGACAAATATCTTTTAAATTCGTAGGTGGTATACAGTTAGTAAAACTGTTAATCGATTTCAAATATTCAGATGAGTTAGAGACAAATCCCCTAAGTTCAAACCCACCTTTACTATGAATCTCAATCACTTGTTTTGAAATTAAAATCGCTTCACCTACAGAATGAAAACAATCAACGTAGTCATCGACATAATGGGCGGGTTCAATAAAAATAGCTTAACATCTGAATTTTCAGATTTCTGAATTTATGTCGTTGAACGCAAAAAAAATCTGAAATTTCAGTCGAAAGTCATTGTGTAAAATTCCTGCATTTACCTTCAGGATTTACATTGAAGCGAAATAAAATAGAACTTTAATTACATTTGTAAATTAAACATTGAGAGTGAGTAGTTGTAAGGATGAAAATATATGTAACTAAATCAGCAACAGGTTTAATTACCTTCACTATTTCCTTTCCTTTTATTGATATGTATGACTTACAAAAGCATAGAAAAACTTTCCAAACACCAATTAAAAAAATTGTTGATTTAAAAATTCACTAAACAATAAACAAAAAGTTTGTTCATTTAAATAAGTATTAAATTTTCATGACAAAAACTAAAAAAAATCAACCACCAACAAGACGAAAATTATAAAGTTCAGCTTTTATGTGTGCTTTTGGCACTTTCCCCACCACAAACAACTTTCATCTGAATTTTCAGATGAGAATTTCTTGTCTGAAAATTCAGATGAAACGTAACTAAACGTAACTAAAAGTCACTAAAAGTCATCTAACTTTTTATGAGAGCTGGCCAATCAGAAGCTCCAAAAATTCAGAAATCTGAAAATTCAGATGTAAAACGTAATCGATTGAACGCACCCAATGAGATTCAATAATTGCGTTGACAGCCTTTGGATATGTATTTTTAAATTTATTTGCGTTTAGATTTTTCACAAATTATGCCGAGCACGGTGAGCTGGTGGAACCGAAAATCATCGCATTCATAACGTAAGTATCTGGTGGCCTTTGTTGATCTGCATCTCTCCATAGGAATCTCTGTGCGTCTTGGTCCTCTCTTCTGATATTAATACGATGGAACATTTCTCGAATGTCGGCACACACGCCGATTTGTTTTTGTCGAAATCTTAATAAAATTGAGAGAAGTGGCTTCGGTTGATAAGCTTCTGGACCCTTCATGAGCATGGAATTCAGAGATGTACCATTGATGGAAGCAGCGGCATCGAAAACCAATCGTAGCTTGTTTCCTTTGTTGATGTTGCAGACGGAGAAGTGCGGAAGGTACCATAATCTTGAATTTGAAACGGAAGCCTCCTCTGGAGTTAGTTTTCTGGCATAATTTTTTGAGACATACTCTTTTATCTTTGCTCTGTAAAAATCAGCTAAATTCTGATCCTTTTCCATTTTCTTTTCAGTAGTTTGCAACCGTTTCAAAGCCATGTTGTAGCTATCGTGATGTGTCTTCATGCTTTTATCCTTCCAGAGAAGTCCAGTCTCATATTGGCCATTAATTTTTGTTGTCGTTTCTGTGAGAATCTTTTCAGCTCTTTTGTCGGCTTCTGATACGATCGTTCTAATCGGTTGGGTGACATTCTCAAGCGCGAAATACTCTGCCACTTGTTTCTGAAGATCTATCAAGGCGTTTTCGTCACGTTCAATGCAATTAACTGTTGCGTCTGTAGTACACTCTTCGTTGGAACCGAAGAGAGTCCAGCCGAGATTCGTTTTATGTGCTGAGAACCCTTCAGTGAAGTTAACAACTTGCAGTGGTCTCACCACGTTTGTGTGCGGTATGCCGATGAGCATTTGTGGCATTGCATTAGTATAGTCTGAGACCGGAATGCCTTTCAGTTCACTGAAGTCTTCGTGGAACTGTTTTATGTTGAGGGTCTGGGCTGGCAAGAGCAATTGTTTAATACTTCGGACGTTCTTCATATGTTGCTTGGGAGCGTTACTATACACCCCAGATATTTCATTGAGATATCTCACTGGTAGTTTTATCACCAATCCATCGCAACGACAACAAATCAGATTGACCTTTAATTCCAATCGAGTTTACAATCTTTTCTTCTATTAATGAGATCTTAGCACCATCATCAATAAAGGCTATGATGTTGCATGTCCCTTTTGGACCCGTCAATCCAATTGTAAATGTATGTTTGGCCCATTCTTCCCTTTTGGCCAAGGGTAATTTAGAAACTAGTTCGTCGAGAAGTGACCGATCGTACAAATACGGCAATGCACCAGAGTTTTCCAAGAAAACTGTAAGATTCGAGACAATGGTGCTAAAATTTACAATGGGCCTTATCGGGAATCTCCCGGGGAATTTCATTTCCCACGGAAAGTTTCATTCCCAGGAAATATTTCTAGTTATCGTGAACTTCCCTCGGAATAAATTTTTCCCACGGAAAAAATTACCAACATTGAAAAAACTAAATTATTTTCGGAAGTCAATTTCGAATTGTGTGCAGTGTTATCAAAGGATCTAAATTTTAAAAAAATTAAATTTAAGTTGAAATTCCCTAAAATTACCTGTACAATAAAACAAAATATCCCAAACAAATTTCCCCTATTATCGATTTGTGTTGTTTTTTTTATACATTTCGGAACATTTTAAATGCATTTTTTTGTATTCCATGTGAAGACAGGAATATTGGGTGCTTTCATTTCAACTGAATTGTATAAAATCGCATAAAATTGTCCTCTTCGACGGAAACTTTGCTAGGGCCGATAGTATTTTTTTTAATCTCCTGCACAAAAAACAAAATATTTCAGTTTATTCATGTTGCCAACAAGATTTTTCCGTTTAAACGAGGTGTTAAATTTCACAGTCCTCAATATTTTATTTTATTTGAAAATCCGAAGAAGAACAAAATCCCTCCATCTGAAAACAATGTTTTGACAGTAACATTTCTTGTTGTTTGGATGGAATAAATTTTGTTTTGGAATTTGGTTGAATCGAATTTTAAATATTTTACAATTTTAAGTTTTAAAATGCATAGCTTAGGATTGGTTTTACTGGCGGTAGAGGAGGAAGAAATAAAAAAAAATGAAATCAGGTCAATAAGACGCGAATTAAGGGATAATTCCAACCCCTTGGAGTTACCACAAGAATTGTGAGTAAAATTTAACAATGTGCCAAATTATCTTTTTAATTCTTCTTGTTTCAGATTTATCAAGAATTACTGAATAAATAAAATTTTATTCAAATATTTAATGGATACCCTCTCCGATTCTTTCCCCATGGCAAAAAAATCATTCGCTGTGCCTAAAATCGTCAGGCTAAGTGCCTGTCTGCGTTTTTTTGCTGAAGGTGGGTACCAAAGAGGAGTCGGCAAGGATCACGATGTAGGTCTTACCCAGTCAACATTCTCGGAAGTATTGTCGAACTTTCTTAACATTTTCGAGGAAAAGCTTTGTCCAGAATGGATCAAAAGTCAAACTGCAGAAGAGCAAAGAATAACAAATTTGTATTTTTTCGAAAAATATAAACTTCCAGGAGTGATCGGCTGTATACATGGAACGCACGTAAGGATTGTTGGACCGCATGAATCTCAGCACTTGTTCTTCAACAGAAAAGGATTCTATAGCTTAAATGTTTTACTTGTAAGTGGTTTAAAAGTTGTCTATAGGAATAGTTACCTATATTTAAATATGATAAAGTAAATAATATGTAATTCATATTTATAGATTTGTGATGAACAAATGAAAATTCGTTTCGTCGATGCTACACATCCAGGAGCATGCCACGACTCATTGGTATGGAAAGTGTCTGAGTTTCGTTCCCATTTGCTCCAACGATATCTGAGTGGTGAACGAAATTTTTGGCTATTAGGTAAAATCGTAATAATTTTTTTTTTTATCATTACTTTTTTTTTACTTTTAGGTGACGCAGGATACCCATTGGCGCCATGGCTACTTACTCCGTATAGAACATGCCAGGAAGGATCACCGGAGAGTAAATTCAACAAAGCACATAAATCCGGTCGCAAAATAATTGAGCAAGTGAATGGGGTTCTGAAAGGTAGGTGGAGATGCATTCTAGGAGCCAGAGAACTCCACTATGAACCCCAAAAAGCAATCCAAATCGTTAATACATGCTGTGCTTTGCATAACATGTGTATATTTTTTAAAAGTAATCTTCCAATGGAATACCAGGTTGACTCAACGATTCTGGACGATATCGTAGATTCTTCAAATGTATCTGAAAGTGACCTTCAATCAACAGGCGATGCCGAATATTTAGCCGTTGGGCAGGCAATAAGAAGAGACATTGGAAACAGCATTTGAAAAGTATTTTTTTTTATTTGGTATATCACATCAACTTACTTTAATTAACTTCAAAAAATAAATAAAATAAACAAAAAATAAACATAACAAATATTTCACTACATAAAATAAATAAAGGAACTGATTACAAAACTTTCTTCACTTAAAACAAATTATTACATTTTTCTGAGCTTTTCTTCCTCAATCTGAATGAGATCCTGTTTAAATTTTATCTTGGATTCAATTTCTTTAAGTCTCAAGTTTTCCATTTTGTTGTTGTGGCGTTTAATTTCTTCATATTTCTGTTGCTCCGTTTCTTCCATTTGGATGTTATGACGACACATTTCTTTGAGTATAAGTTTTTGCTGATCATAGAGCCTATCTATAGAGCGGTAAATTATTTTTATACTTTGCGCTGATTCTTCTTCATGACTTTCCAGAAAATCGACGGCTTTCCCTATTTTAGCGCAAATCTCTTTCTGAACAGTAAGCTCCTGTTCTAGAAAGTCGTTCGTCGGGTTCATCGTATTATTAGATTTCCTTTTTTTCGTCGATTTGCTTGCATTTATACTGTCATCAGCGACAGACTGTGGTTCTGGTTCAATTTGTTGACTTTCCACTGGAGCATTTGAATGACTTTCATCGAAGTCAAGAATACATTCCATAGTTTCTTGAAGTGAGGGAATGTTTTCTTTTTCTTGGTTCTGCATTTTTCTTTTTTTGCTACAAGAAGGTAATCCAAATGAAGACGCATTTCGGCAACCTTCTATAGAATCCTTCATGGAACATATTCTTATGATAGTTTCCTCCAAACGCGAAAATTTGTGCTCCTTGAATTGACCCCCTCCGGTAGCTTTTTTATTTTTTATGTTTTCTGACATTTTGTTTCTTATATATTTTTTCTTGTCGAGCCATACCTATTTGTATTAACAAACAAACAACATTTTTAGAGCCACAAGCATTATAATTTTGTAAAAAAATATTACTTTTTTCCAATCGGTTACGGATTTGATTGGTGGACCAAGGCTATTGAGCTCAGTCTCGGTTTTTTTCCAAAATTTTGCCACATCTTCTTTTTCCCTGTTGGTGGTAAATGCAGTCGCTATATCGGTATTTTTTTTCCACTATACTGACGAGCAGTTCTATCTGATTTTGATTTGATGAGTTCGTCCTATGATAAAATTAAAAAATTGTTTTTGTTTATCAAAAAAGTTTAAATTTAACTTACATTGCTCCGTCTCGCCTTAATTTCTCCACCAAAATAAATGCGGAAAAATTCCAGAGAAATAACAACAAATTTCCCATGGAAATATTATTCACGATAGCAATAAATTCCGAGGGGAATTTCGAACACCATTCACGATACGAATTTTTCGAACGTGGGAAATATTTCCAGGGAAATCTCGTTCGCGATAGGGCCCAATGTCGATGATTCGGTTCTCCGAGATATTAGGGAAAGACTTCGCCTTGGCAACTTGGCTTCTTACCAACACGTCCGGTCGACCGAAACTATTTTCTAGCTCTAACATGATGGCATTGACACTGCTTGAGTGTATCAGTAGACTTTCTACTCTCTGTTTTGCAACGCCCTTTAGAGCTTTTTGCAAACGCGTTAAATTTTCTAGATCGGTGTATCCGTAAGCCATAGTGGTTTCTCGATAAGAAACCGAAAACATTGGCCATTGCTCTGGTTGACCAGAGAAATCTGGCAGGTCTTGTAGTTTCTGAGTTTGGTGGTATATTTGAGTGCTCTGACTCGATGGCGATTGAGTTGATGTCATTGGTGGGGGCTGAACGTGGTGTGTAGATGGAAAAGAAGAAGACGTAGGCATAGGTGGCAGTGATGCCTGGAATTGATTCGATGGTATCGGTTTTGGCGGGCATGATGACATTGTGTAAGTAGGCGCAACGTAGGTTGGTGTCGAAAAAATGAATGGGTATGTATGGGAACTACGAGGCACGTTTTCGGATGGTAGTGGCACTGATTTATAATTTAATGGCATGCAATTGAAAAATGGTTGGTACATACCTTGATGTTGATTGGGAATATTGGTTGTGTACTGCGATGACGTCGAGATTGTGTTGAATGATGACGATACTGTGGAGGTGACGGCGGCAAGGGCAGCATTTCTTTTCAGAGTTGTCTGCAGCTGTAGTTGTACTTTGTAGAGCAATTTTTTCCTCTTCTGCCTGGGCGAGGCTCTGCATTAGATGGTCGATTCTACTTTTTAGCTGATGCTCATCTGATAGACCATGAATTTGCTGCACCACGGTGAGGTTGTTGTCGGTCTCCATTAAATCGTCTGGCAATTGTGATGGTGCCAGTGATGAAGTTATTGGCTCTTTTTCGCTGTTTACTGGCGCCATAGTTTTTGTCCACAAAATTATAGTTATGCGACTTGTGCAATAACTTCGGTTTCGACAGCAAAAGTTACATATGCACTTTATGTATAATATTTCGAACAAATATAAAAATTGTTGGCTTCGAGCCAAGTAAAATTTAAAATGGCGGCTTAATTCTCTTTGGCCAATGAGAAATATAAAACGATTTATTTGTGTAATTTTATTTATCGAAGAATAAATACGAGTGTTTTATATCTAAGGAATATACTTAATTTTAGTACAAAGAATTAGTTTAAAAATTTTAAGACACTTACTTGCTCTCCTTGGCTTGCTGGCGGCGGCGGCGTGGTTGTCTATAATATGATTACGAATCTTTTTTTTGGTCTTTTTCTTAAAAGAGGCGCCAAATACATTTTAATATTTGTTTTGTGAACGACCACGCGCCAGTGTCACCAAGGAGAACATTTAAGGTTTAAACATTTAGCTTAAGGCGATAACAGGTATAATTAATTAAAAAACTGTTTTGATTATTTTAAATTCACTTCTTTCACAGTTACATTAAAAAAATAAATTACTGGCAATGAAAATAAAGTAAAACGATATGTAAAAAAGTCATAAATTACATTAAAACATTAATGATTTAACACATTACGATTAGATTGTTTTTTTTTTCGATTATGATGATGATTTACCCATCTGGGTTCACAGGGTGATGGCCTCGCCTGGAGAATCTGCCAGCTTGCGCTGCGTCTGTTGCTAGTAGAAACTTTCTAGCTGTAGTCTGTTTTAACGGTAAACGGAGTAACGGGGTTAAGTTCCAGTCTGGTGACGATGAACAGGAAGTAATAAGTTGTTGAAGATAGAAATCTCCAGATTACCAAGCAGGTATCCCCCTCCAAAGAAACTGCCTGGTAGACCGTTTTGACGGTAAACGGGAACGGTATAGGCCTGGCACGAGGCACAGGAACTAATCAGTTGCTGGGGAAGCCTTTCCTGATGCCATGCAGAAATCCCCTCCCCAAAGAACTCTGCCTGGTGGTGGATCACTTTCACGGTGAGTGAGAACGAGTGTAATCAGTCCCAGTGACGAGGCACAGGAACCAATACAAAAATTACTGGAGTAAAATCTCCGGAAAATGCACGGTGTGCAAGGCACGACTGGCCACGTTGCGCTCTCAAACCAAACTCTGTAAAATCTTATGTCTGTTTGGTTACTCCAACTTTTTGCTACAAGTTGTCATTTTTTTTCTATGAGATTTGACAGAAAATTCTGCTACGTCGTACAACGTTTCGAATTACCGAACACACACATTGGGACATGACTCAGCTGAATGAAGGTCTGTTCGCGTACTTGCCTGAAACTGCCAGATTCTACTAGTTTTATTTTCTTTATATAAACTTCGAAAGTCGTACGGGCTGAAAATGGTAGAAATCAGTCAGTCGTATTTAAAATTTTTATCTACTTAGACACTGTCCAACTATTTTCAAATTGGTCGAAATATGCTTTATTTAATAAAAATAAATATCACATTATTCACGGTTAAGACAATCTTCTCTTGTGTCTAAGTTAGGCAGCTATATGACAATAATAAATTAGGTTTTGGAACACATTTTCCAAAGTTGGACAGTTGTCTAAAGTTAGACAACTTTTATAAATAAGACCAAGTATGTATGGAATGTAAGCGTTAAAAGTTGGAATATTAAAGAAACTGTTGGATCTGTAAGAAACTTATTAGAAAGATTAAAAACGCGTGTGTATCGGGTGAAAGGTTTAATTCAAAGAGGAAGTTTATTAAGATAAATTAGTATGGATATATGTAAGAGGAAGCACCGTATAGTGATGCCATATGTCAAAAACATTTTGTGTTTGCGTTGCCAACATCTCCCCCCTTAAAAAAGCTCGTAGGCCCTCAGGTAAGCTGGTGCTCTTCGCTGTCGTGGAGCTCGTCTGATATCTGAATTCGATTCAATGCTTGCTTCTGGGCGTACTGCACTGCTGGGTGTTGAAGTAGTTTCAGTGCTTGTATCTGTACTTTGTGTTGCGGGTGCCGATGTTAGCTCCGAAAGTTGTGAAGTTGAATTCTGTTGTGGTTGGATCTCAAAAACATCTATTAGTGTATTAAATGGTATTTGGAGGTTTGAAGAACTCTGGCCGTCCGTAGTCCTGGGTATCATTTGGTCAATGTGAGAGCCATCCGCTCTTCGTTCGTTTCGTCGCCGTGCCTGGTTTAAGATTCGAGTATTGTACATCACTTGGCCTATACGTTCAATCACTGTGCCAGGTGTCCATTCAAATTCCTTGTTCGAGTAGACTCTTATATAGACTGTGTCACCAGCCTGGTACGATTTTGGTTTGACACCGTGCTTTCGATTGTACTGTAGCTCAGCGTACTGCTGGCTAGTTTCTTTACTAGGTACTGGACACTTTGGTCGAGCGTTGTACGTAATCGACGTCCGATGAATAATTCTGATGGACACTTTCCATCGATTGTATTGCGATTCGGTGTTGCTCGATATGTTGACAGGAAAGAATCCAAATGTTTCTGTGGTGTTTCTTCCCCTCCGAGTTTCTTAAGTGCGCGCTTGAATGTGTGTTTGATTCCACGTTCTCTGCAAAACAGATGGAACTGCGCGCTTGTAAACTGCCTACCATTGTCGCTTACAATGGTTTCGGGATTTCCAAATCTTGAAAATAGGCTAGAAAGTACCTCAATGGTATACGATGTAGTTATTGTGATTGTAACAAATATTTCTGGCCACTTAGAGTAGGCGTCTACGATGATGATATAGAATCGTCCTATGACTGGGCCAGCAAAGTCAACGTGTACACGTGACCACGGTCCTTCTGGATTTTGCCACGGGTGTAGAGGTACGCGTATGGGTGACTTGCTGGCTTCGATACATTTGGTACAAAGGCTCACATACTCCTCTATTTGTTGGTCTATGTGGGGCCAATACACGAAACTTCTGGCTAAGCTTTTCATACGGAACTGTCCTGGATGGTCTTGATGAAGTCGGGTAAGTATTTGTTGACGAAAACACTCTGGGATAACAATTCTTTCACCAAACATTAGACACTGGTTAGAAACTGAGAGTGATGATCTGCGGTTGCAATATGGAGCGATTTCTGCACGTATCTCATCTTTATTTGGCCAACCATTTGTCATATATTTTATGACAAGTTGAAGTGTTGTTGATTGTTGAGTTTCACGAATAATATCGGCGTGTGTTAGTGGAAATGTTGATATTGTTTTGACTAATGCTGACCGTATGTCTTCTTCTAGTGTAACGGATGTGACGACGATGTCTTCTTTATTTGTTTCATGCGAATTGATTAGCCTTGATAATATGTCTGCATGTCCGAAATGGTCGGTTTTAACATATTCAATTTTGAAGTCGTAGGCCTTTAAAGTTAAAGCCCAGCGTTGAAGCCGGTTGGCTGTATAGACTGGAATGCCTTTTTTGGAGCCAAAAATCGCCAGGAGGGGTTTGTGGTCAGTCTGGATCACAAATTGTCGTCCGTACACCATCCGGTGAAATTTAGTTACAGCAAAAATCAAAGCGAGTCCTTCCTTCTCTATCTGGCTGTAATTTTGTTCGCTGCTGGTGAGTGTCCTTGATGCGTGGTAAATCGCTTTAATGGATCCGTCTTTAAATCGATGTAAAATACATGCACGAAACCCTCTGTTGGATGCGTTACCAGCGACAATGGGCCTTACCAATAATCAAATTTAGCGACGACTTTCAGTAAAATTAACCTTAATTCTGGTGATCCCAAATAATGTACCATTCATGGAATGTTTAATTTTTTGAAGTCCATTCCATATATGATTCATTATTAAGAGTCCACTTGAATATTAAGGTCTTACTATAAATGGTTTATTAGCTAGAGCCCATTCTATTATGGTCCATTTTACTGAAATATTTAAGTCGTCACTAAATTTGATTATTGGTAGGGCCCAATGAGTTCTTGGTCTGGATTAAAATGTGTGAGAAGCAAATCTGACTGTAGGATTTTTTTGAATGTTTCAAACGATTGCTGGCACTCTGAAGTCCATAACCAATTGGCGTTTTTTTGTAGTAACTTGTTGAGAAGATGACGTAGCTCATGCATTTTGTTTACATATTTACAGTAGAAGTTTATTGCTCCTAAGTACGCTCCCAATCAAGCTAGATCTGTTGGTGCTGGCATTTAGGCAATGGCATGAGTTTTAGTTGAGTTTGGACGGATACCATTGCTATCGATGATGTGGCATAGATACTCAAGTTCGCGCATTGCAATGGTGCACTTTTCAGCCTTGATTGTAAATCCGAAAAGCTGGATGCGCTCAAAAAGACGTATCAGGTTCTTGTTGTGATCATCCATGCTTCTTCCAGTTACTAGGATATCGTCCAGGTATGCTGATGTTCCCGAGAGTCCTCAAATCATCATGTCGATGACCTGCTGGAATGCACCTGGTGCGACTTTAACTCCAAATGGAAGTCGGTTATATCGGAATAATCCACGATGTGTGTTTATTGTCAGGAACTCCCGGGAATTTTCGTGTATCTGGACCTGAAAGAAAGCATCGGATAGATCAATAAGGCTAAATAGTTGACAATTGGATAACCTGGAGAAAATTTCCTCTGGTGTGGGCAGCGGGTATGGATATGGCTGCAAAACGTCGTTAAGTCCGGTTGAAAAATCTGCGCAGATGCGCGTTGAGCCATTACTTTTGCGAACTGCAACAATAGGTGCAGCCCATTGGCAGTAATCCACTGCATGGATGATTCCAAGTTCTTGAAGTCGTTCAAGCTCTTTGTCAATATCGGCCACTGCTGCAAACGCCACTGGTCGTTTTGGCCGGAATGCTGGCTGAGATCAGGTTTAACTCTGAGTTCGACATTGAACTTTGTACATAGCCCTGGGCTGTCACGAAATACATTTGGGAATCGAGACTTGATATCCTCTGCGATACGTTGGCTTTCGGCTGGAACAGCTGACGTTTTGACTGCGTTACAAATTGAATTAATGGGAACCTCCCAAATTCCAAGTTTATTTATCCAATCGATTCCGAGAAGATTAAGGTCCTTAATAGGAGTCAGATAACTGGTACCTATGAACGAACGCTGGCCGAACTGGACGGGGCAACTGAGCTCGGAACTGATTTCCATGACGTTGCCGGAGGCATTGCGAATAGACTGGCTGCTTGGCTGACGTTTTGGTTTTCCAATCTGTTGCCACATCTCCTCGCTGATTAAGGTAATGTCGGAACCGGTGTCGATGTGGAGGTTACACTCTTTGTTGTTGATAAGTAGTTTGATGTACTTGCGAGAGTCGGTTCCTTGTAGTTGGTTGACTTTTGTGATAAAGTTTGAGTATGTCGATGACTTTGTTCGATTTTATTCGTTTGGCATATCACAAAATCCATCTCGGTGACCTTTTTTGTTGCATTTGCGACACACGAGTGTTATATATGTACAGTCTCTCGAGCAGTGCATATCACCACAAAACCAACAAGGGGTTTTTGGGATAGCTTTTGTTTTCTTTTGGGAATTTTTTTGCTTTGGAATATCTTGCTGATGGGATTTTTATTTCTGCTTGTGTGTTGAACGGTTTTTGAACTGTACCGCATTAACGTTGTTGACCTCAATTAGTGCGGTGTCACTCTTGAGACTGGATATGCGATGACACTCAGTCACCAGGCTCTGGAGAGTGGTTTGTGACGCATTTGGTCCGTCTAGCGTGGAAAGCAGTTTAGTTCTGATGTCACCATACTGCTGTGACTGAAGTCCACACACAAACAGCAAGGATTTGAATTGATCCGATGTCAATTGTGGGAGTTGAAATTCTTCACACTGCCTATTGACATTCGCTGCGTATTCGTTGAAATCCTCCAAATCTGACTTTTTTAATTGCAGACATTTATAGCGCGTGCTCAGCAGAGATTCGTGTTTGCCGAATATGCTTTTGAGGCGCTTTATAGTCTCGCTGAATGTAATTTCCTTGCATGGCTTGGGAAGAATGGAATTTACATAAATTTGATGGCATCTCGTGTTCATTTTTCTTAACAGCAATCGCGTTTTGGCTTCATCAGATAACTGGTTGGCGTCTTCTGTGAAAAGACTTTCGTATCTGGAATACCACGCTTCAAATGTGTTGTTTTCAGGAGCGTAATCGAATTCTGTAATACTTTGCCCCAAACTTTCCATACGAAACTCAGAATCCGCATGAGCTTGTGTGTGGATATTATGGTTGGAGTCTCCGCTTTTGAATGTTGTTGCAAGTTGTTGTAGGAACTCTTGATAGGACTTGTGAATGTTGTCCTGTTGTATTTGATTTTGCTCCCTCTGTAGCTTAATAAACTCAAGAAGGTTTTGGCTGAGTGAATCCATTTTATTTCTTCTTTTTTTTCTGTCTTTTTCCTCGTCGCCACTGTTGGATCTGTAAGAAACTTATTAGAAAGATTAAAAACACGTGTGTATCGGGTGAAAGGTTTAATTCAAAGAGGAAGTTTATTAAGATAAATTAGTATGGATATATGTAAGAGGAAGCACCGTATAGTGATGCCATATGTCAAAAACATTTTGTGTTTGCGTTGCCAACAGAAACCAAAGGCTGTGCGTGTTCGTAATTTCTTTTAAGGAAATATGAATTTGTTGATAACTAATAAAGTAGGGTTTAACAAATTAGAATTTTGAAAACCTCGGTTTTCAAGGTAGATGCAATTTGGTCAAGTGAATTTGTAATCAGGTGTGTCATTTAAACAAATAATTGTTCATAACTATTTATTAATGCTTATCCAAATTCTGAAATTTCAGTCCGAATTTTCTTAATGGTTTATCAATTCGGAGAACCATTTTCAGAATTTGGAAAACCTCGGTTTTCAAGTTAGAGACATTTTAGCATGTTACTTCTTTTAAAAATCAATATCTTAACTTTAAGGATCGCATTAGTAGAACATTAGTAACCTATAAGCAAATCAGCCGAACAAAAACCGATGTTAAATAAAGAAAACAAAAGTTTCTAGAAAAAGATGCTTTTTGTTATTTATTGCAAATAAATGAACATTTAAAAAAAGGATATCGTAATTTTTTCATTTTTACTCTTTCTTCTGCTTAAGGGGAAAGATAGATGTATATTTCTATGTGTCCATGTTCAATACCTGAATGAAATTGATTGATTGTTGTTTCCATTCAAGAACAGGCGTTACAGAGTACGTTCCGAATGACCATCATCATCTGTAAAATGAAACAACAAAGTAATTCTTAATAAATTAAAGATTTAGGATTTTGTTTTATTTTACCTTTTTACTTGTCAAATATCATTTTGATTTTTCTAATCCTCCGTAAGGGACAATGAACAACATAATGCATTCGAAGATCATCTGTAGCTGGAAATATACAAAAATTTAATTTTATGAAAATATGTAATTACTAATTTATTTAGTAAAAAACAAATAAAAATTTTAAATTATTTAATAAATCTATTTGGGGCTCAATATGGAACGCTACATAATTCTTAACACACCAAACGATAAAAAATAAACCAATCCAAAATATCGTGCCAGTGAATCAACCGTCTGAATTTTAGTCCCTTTGCAGTAACTCCTACTTCTCTTATAAGGCGTCATCACCAAATGTTCCGGAACCAACTCGTGCTCGGTTATGTTAATGAACTTCTTTTAAAATTGTCCAAGAATGTAATATTTTGGTGCCATGTCACCTAAGTACTACTTTGTCAAAGGATTCATACTGCGTTGAACAACCACAATAGCTCAATGAATATTCTCCCCCTGCATTTGGGTGCAATGAATGTTGATGTATTTTAATCCAAGTTTTTGGTTCTTCGGAGAAAAACACGAACATTTTATCCGTGGGATCGTCAAGAACTATCAAATATCCTCGAGCTGGTCGTTTTTGTTCTGGGTTACCTCCGAAAAGTTCTTGCGTCTGATCGAATTCATCTTGTTTCAACAAATAGCCACTTTGCAAAAGCCAAGTTTCATTATTTTTTTGCAAATTTGTTTAATTAATTAATTTAAATAATTGTATTTTATAATGTTTCTAATTAATCACAATACTTTTTCTAGAAAAGAGAAAAAACAATAGCCGACACTTGACAGTTGACAGCTCTAAGTAGTTTGACATAAATTTGGGACAGAATTTGGTTTACATGAAGTGTGTTCCACACCCAGTTTCAAACAGTTTCAGACTGCCAGATTTAGTCATTTTTAGTCCGAAGTCGTTCCAGACTTCAAAAGTTGTGCTAATTCTTACAAAAAAAGCGCGCTCGAGAGAGTAAAACATTTCCCCTTCTTGCCAGTTTTAGTCCGAGGAATTATTTCTGGCTATTTCTGGGCTGGATGTCAAATGCCTGGTTGCCGTATGTCAGATGACATAATTTGTCAGTTGAGTACAAATATCAATGCCGGACAAGGGTTGCCCAAGTGTTAATTTTATTTTGATTTTAGTTTTGAAAGATAAGCATACTTTTTATCATTTTATTAATCTTTTAACTAATCAACAAATTACAAAAAATTTACGTCAATAAGCAAAACTTTTTCTTAAAAAGAAAATTTAAAATTGACAATATTGAGTATTATTTATATTATATAGTGCTACTTGAAGAAAAACACGCTTAAGCTTCATAATTTAATGTATAATTAAAGATTTGTTTGTTTGTATATTAATATAATTGATGTAAGCTTGTACGTTTATTCCTTGTTAACATTTTATTTTCTTGGGATATGATTCTTGAAAATTTTGATTAAGATTTATCCCTGATCTACGGCAACCATAGTCGAATATATTTTTTGACGTTTAAAAAGTAGTCCAATTTAGTGCGAAAACCGTTCCAGACATTTTTTCAGTTTTCTTTCTCAATGCGTATCGATGGTGGAACTTTGTCACGAACCACATTTGAAATTGCAAAACGTAGTAAGGTGCTTGAGTTTGCAATAGTTTCACCTTCGTGTTGAACTCGAAGCAAAAATTTATGTTGTTCGATAACCTCGTCTGGGACAGGACAGAGATGATTTTCGAGAAGTTTCATCAATTCATCGTAGGTCTGGTGCTGTAAGATTTGTCAAGAGTTGGTAGTGCCTGGTCCCAATACAATTAATTAGAACTTGCACTTTCTTGACGCCATCTATAATATTTCGTAATTGTAAGAAGTTTTCGAGTCTTTGCTTGTAAAAAAGAATCTCTCTTCGCCCTCCTTAAAGGATTCAAATTGTAAGTTTGCTGTAACAGTAGTTCGGCTAGGCATTTGAAGAGATTGTAAGATTTGAATCAAGGACTGAATATTTATGTTATTAGGATCAGCCTGTCCTGGTTGTCCTTGGGGATTTGTATTATTCCCTAGCAATGTAAATTAATTTTTTTGAAAATTTTAGTATGCAATATTAGAACTTATTTGAACCTTTTGTGCAAAAAAAATTCATTAAAATCAGTTCAACTGATCGAAAAGTCGAAAATAAAAAAAAATTGTTCTATGCGAGATACCATTTTAAAACGATAGATAGTTTTTTTTTCAATAATATGGTACCTACCTAGATCGTACAGATATTAGTTCTTACAAAATTGTTTTATCAAAATCGTAGGAGCCGTTTTTTGAGAAAAATGAGATTTTCAATACCGGTTTTTAAACATTTATTTTAAAATAATTTTCATTAAAAATCTGCTAGATAATGTTAAAAAACTGCTTGGTGCTAAGTTCAATAAAAATTGACCGAGTAGTTTTCGAAGTATTAAGTTCGGAAAAAAAATTTTGAAACTTTTTTAAAAATCAAAAAAAATTTTTGGAAAATTTTGGTATACAAAACTTTTAAAAAATTTTCAAATACTCTCCAAAAATTAATCAAAATAAAAAAAATGGTTCTATGGGAGGTACCTACCATTTTTAATAATCTTTCGGATTTTTTTTATAAAATGGTTGCCTTTTTGTAAAAAAAATTACTGAATTTTTCTTTAAGTTGTGGGCACGTTTTTGAGAAAAATAATATTTTCATTTTTTGCTAAAGAAATTTGTACGGCAGGTACCGTTATTTTTGGTCTTAAAAAAATGAAAAAAAAACGGGTGGGGGGAATGCCCCAAAAAAACGTTAGGTACTAACTTTAAAGAAAATCGACCCAACCGTTTAGGCTACAGCCGAAAGGACAGACAGATAGGCCGGACAGAATTGAGAGACCCACTTTTTTCGACTTTGATATCATCGTAATGTCAACTTTGATCAAAATACGGAGTTCAATTTTTTAACATATACATATATACATACATATATTATTAATCTTTTAATATTTTAAAGTTTTGAAAAGGACATTACAAATTATCAAAAATTAAAATAAAGCCCATTCAAAATTCAAACAACATTACATAATTTATAAGGTCACGTAAAAGGAAAAATCATTTACTAAAATATGTAAAGTTATAAATAATTGTATGCACTGTAGTGTTGTTGTTTGTTATTATTTAACTTTGTTTTGTTAACTCACGATCAAATTGAAACACGTTAACTAACTATTACTAACTATTTAACTATTTATTTAAACTGTAACGTTTGAACATGAATGTTCGTTTTTGATATCAGTTTATACCATTCACAATGTTTGGTATTTGGTTATTTGGTATAATCATAAGTGGTGCCAAATACTTAAAACATAACATTTTCTCCCTTGCTTAATATTAAAAATAAACAAGTTAATCCATAATATAATTATCAAAACGTTGCGGCTTCTTGCATCTAGTACTGCGCTTGTGTTCGAAGCTTAATTGCTGTGGTGAAACTGGAGGTGTGGTGAAAACTTCAACTCCTCAGTTTCATCCCTGTTGTCTGTGTTTACGTCAACATGAAAATCAGGGATTCGATTCACGACCACTGGCCGAAACAAAAGTGAAAGCGTGACAAATTTTTTAATCCGTAAATTTTTTAATCATCTTTTAAGAAAAAGTAACTTTTAAAAGTTCATTTAACTTATAATTATCCCTTCTTACCAACTTCATAAGTTTTTTTGGCATCTTGCTAAGAATTAAAACTAAAACCAGCCGCAAAATTTAACCTACAAAAGTCTAGCCATTCTTTTTAAGGTTAGTTCTACCACCTGTTGAGGTGGACTGCCTCCACATGGGGAGCACCACCAACTCCAACTGCAACGCAGCTTCCAACAAAAAAAAAAGAAGGAAGAAACAGCAGCATCCAACAAAAAAAAAAGCAACGCCATCACCTCGCCGCTGCTTAATAGCCCAAACCAAATTCGTGCCGCACAGCTACTGATGCAGATGAAAAGCGATGGAAATTCAAGTCTCCTAACCGAACAGTCCCAAAGCAAGAGGGCAAAATTAGTTATTGACGACGACATGGAATTTATTGAAGAGTTCCAAGATAGCTGGACAGAGGCGAAAAGATGCGCCAGATCACCAACTGCAATTGCCCCAGCCCCTGAGGCATTCGACAACAGCAACCGCTTCTCGACTTTGGGAGACCTCAAATTCTTGAAGAGCACAACTGCTAAGAGATTCAACTCAAGAATCCCAACACAACCAACAGACGAGACAGCAGCGCATTCTACTGAGATTGACGCCTCCCTTATCTCCCAAGAGAACACCAACATCATCAACACCGCGACATTGAACCGATGCCTGACTCTAAGGCACACTGTGTCAACTGTGACAGAGACCACCCAGCCAACTACAGAGGCTGCCAGAAATACAAAGAGTACCTTAATTCAAGGAAAAAAACCATCTTTGAAGCAAAACAAAGAAAATCTCAAGGCATTTCCCTTGCAAAAAACCTTTCTAACGCAATTTTACCACAAAAATCTTTCGCAAGCCTCTTCGGTCAAGAACCAAGTGCGCCTCTGAGCCTTTCCCAACCAAAAAACACAAGTAAAAATTACTTGAACCAGTTCCTAGACCTTTCCAATGACCTTTTTGGTATCGGCGTTTCTGAGCTATTGACTAAAATTGAAAATTTCGTCAAAAACATTAACAATTGCAGTTCCTTACAGCAAAAAAGACTGGAATATTTGAACCTTCTTAACGAGGTTATGATAAATACACAATAATGATGCTAAAAATTTCAACCTATAACATTTCGTCCTTGATTGAACAGAGCAGGAGAATCGAACTTCTTAAAATTCTCCTCGCTCACAAAGTTTCGGTAGCGTTCATCCAAGAAACGCACCTAAATCACAGACATAAAATATCATTAGATAACTACAATTTTCTTTCCAATCCATTCAACCAAGGCGTAGCAATAGCTATAAAAAACAACATAAGTTACACTACCGTGCAACTTGCGAACCCAAACTTTCCAAGTATCTTCTGTTACATAAACCTCACTGTAAACGGCTTCACCAAAAAAATATTACTCGGTTCTTTATACTTTCCCTCTAATTGCCAATCCAACCTTATGCTTGAGGAGCTAGAAAAGATCAATATCCTATCTGAATCATTTGACGGAGCCATCCTAGGTGGCGACTTGAACGCCAGGCACTTCAACTGGGGTGATTCTAAAATTAACCAAAATGGTCGTAATCTCGTTAATTGGTTCAATTCTAACAACCCACAGCTCATAAACATCACTCCACCAGATCCAACATTTCCTAGAAACTCGGCATACCTTGACCACTTTCTGGTTTCCCCCAACCTGATCAACCAATTTGACAAAAATTTTATCATCAGCACACTGCCAACTTTCAGTGACCATTTTCCAGCCATCCTCGAACTGACCGTATCTGACGCAATTCTCTCCATTGTAGAACCCTATATAGCTATATCCTATAAAAACACAAACTGGTGCAGATTTAGGAACGACCTAGACTTAGCCTTGTTTTCTAATTTTCCATCTCCCTTCATTTCCCTTTCAAATGCCCAAATCGATCAGAAAATAACCTTTTTCAATGAAACTATCTCAGACACTCTAGACCTTCATTCCTCCAAGTCTGTAAACAACTTCAAAAAGTATAAAGATCTTCCAAGTGATATCAATAATCTGTACAAAACTAAACACCTTTGGCAGAAGGAACTCAAAAAGATCTTCCACAGATCCTTCAATAGAACTAACAGTGAGTATAATTCTCTTTCAAATAAAATTTCCCTCCTTAAAACAATAATCAAAGAAAAAGTTAGCATCTGGCTAAATAATCAACTCGGTCTTAAACTCAGTACCATAAAACCAGGCCCACATGCTTTTAAGGAAGCTGCCAAACTCACGGGTAAAAAGAAGCGTTTCATCTGTGACCAAGTTTCCATCGGAAGCCGGATTATTACCGACGAATCCGAAAAAGTAGACGCCTTTAAAGATCACTTTAAGGACCTCTACAGTGAGAATATTCCATCTTATGACCCCAATGTTGTTTCTACAGTTCAGGCTGAAATGATTCGTTTGTCCGAGTCCCTACCTGAAAGAATCTTCATTTTTTCAAATGAAAATTCTGCCATCAACCAAAACAACCAGTTTTTTTCATCCATCCCCGAAGTGATAAGCATATTAAAAAGCATTAAACCCAAAAAGTCCGCAGGTCCAGACAACATTTCTAACTTTATCCTTAAAAAGATTTCACCTGAAGCTATCAAATACCTAACAATCATATACAATAATTGTATAAACAACGGGTACTTTCCGACAGAATGGAAATCTGCAAAAATTATTCCATTATTAAAAAAACCCAACATTTTCACCCTAGACAACTTTAGACCAATCTCGATGCTCTCGAACGTGGGCAAAATTCTAGAAAAAATTTTATTGAATAAAATTGAAATACACACTGACGATCATATAGATTTCATTCCTGACCACCAATTCGGCTTTAAAAGGGGCCACTCAACAGTACACTCGCTTCTGAAAATCCACAACGAAGTTACAATCAACCTAAGACAGAAGAAATGCACTGCCGCCTGCTCTCTCGACATCGAGAAAGCCTTTGATAGTGTGTGGAGGGATGGCCTCCTTTTTAAAATCAGCCAAATGGAATTTCCTCCCCATTTAGTCAATATGATTCGCAGTTTTCTTTTTAACAGATCTTTCTTTATCCAGCTTCAACAAACAAAATCTGAAAAATGTTTATCCTACAGAGGAGTCCCCCAAGGCTCCATTTTCGGCCCAAAATTATATAACTTATTTATTCATGATTTTCCACATACCGTCTTTTCAAATAACACCATTTTGTCAGAAGCCATCCTTTTCGCCGACGACACATTTGTCTATGCCCCCTCGGAATATCCAACAGAAGCACTCATCAATCTCAAAGCTCACCTCGAGATAATTAATAAATTTTACAAAACCTGGGGTATCCACATCAATAAAAACAAATCAGAAGCAATTTGCTTCCGCAATGCGAGCGGTAAAGGCAAACCTGGTGTTATAAGTGAAAGCAAAAACTTAAGACTATCTTTAGATAATATTAACATTCCGTTCAAAAACAATCTAAAATACCTTGGAGTACTATTTAGTAACTTACTAAAATTTAACACTCACGCCAGAGAGAATAAAGCCAAAGCCAGAAAATTATCCAACATGCTTATGCCTTTTCTAAGACATCCTATGCTAAGCAAAAAGACAAAACTTTTATTTTATAAAACGTTAATCCGTCCAATGCTTATATACGCATTCCCGGTATGGTTCAGTGTCTCTCCAACGGTCATTAAAGAGTTTGAAATCTTTGAAAGAAAGATGTTACGCCTCTGTGTCGGTAAAAACTACAAAACCAGAAATAAAAGATATTCAAATAACTACATCTATAATGAAGCAAATATAACTCCCTTGATTAAATACACAGTCGAACTCATGCTCAAAAACACAGAAAAAATGAACTTTTCAGACAACGACTTAATCAAGAGTATTTACGATTCTCAAAAAAATAACTCATGGCTTGAATCTCCCTATCCATCACCAATCAGCATACTTAATGTGAATCTCCAATCAACCCCAGATGGAATTCCGGAATTCTTCTGTACATCAGTCAGAGGAAGTAACAGAGGCTAATCCAGCCATTAGACGAATTAAAATGTAATGCAGAATAAATTCACCTGAAATAAATTAAAGTCATCTAAAAAAGAAAAAAAAAAAGAAAAATAAAAAGAAAAATAAACAAAATCTATGTAAGTTAAATCTCAACAATTTTAATTCTTATCTAATCTTGATTAATTACGATCTTTAGCTGGGTCAAAACTAAAACTTCATTGTTTGCTTTGCTATAATCTATATTGTAATAGTTTTTAAGAGAAAGAATAGTAACGCATTACCTATTATCTAACTTCTAAAACACAATTTCATAAGTAATCATAATCTTATATCTAACATAAATAAGAAAAATTTTATTGTTCCAATGTACAATTTCATTTAAGAAAAAAGAAAATTTCAACTATCAAAAACATAAACTATAAATATTTTCCTATCGGAAAGAAAACGAACTACCTATTCAATCAAATTAAAAATTCAAATTCACAAAATGTCTATCTAACCAAGAACAAAACTAACTATTTAAAACCATCACAATTAAATACAACTCACCAAACTAAGATAGGAAAAATACTATCAATAAATAAAGAAAAATAAAAATCTAAAGAAAAACCTAAACAAATATAACAACCGACATTCGTCGACAAAAATCAGAAATAAAAACATAGGTATGTTCGTTTATGTCAATCCTATACATCTCATTTTCTGTATTTTGTTCTATTTTATCTTATTGTATATATTATTATCATGTAAATATCGTATTAAGTAGTAGTAGTAAGATAAAGACAAACGTCTTAAAGATACTTTTTATTAGCTCCGAGAGCAAGAACTAATTTATTCCAAAAGTAAAAGACAAGCCATGTTGGCATTCGATAAATAAATTCAACAGAAAAGGACGGCCATACGTTACAGCCTCCGCTTATTCAATGTTATAAAACAAGAAAGAACTAGATATATAAGATCTCATGTATTCATGTAAACTCTATTTCAAGTCTCAATAAAAATACATACATACATACATGAAAATCAGCTGGTGTTGACATTTGAAATTCTTGTTGACTTTCATAATTTTTATAATTTGTTTCAGTTTGGTTGTGATTTTCATAATTTTAAATTTGAATAATTTTTACTTGCAGGTCTTCTTGGTGTGCTTCTTGTTTGGTTCAAATAAGATTGTATAAATTTCTTGAAGAATGAAGAGTTTCGTATTGTGACTTTGTTTTCTCCTTCTCTTCTGGCCCAAATTTGCGAACCAATAATTTTGATGATTTTCAACGGCTCGGGATTGTACGGTGGAGTAAGTTTGTTTATTTTTTTTTGCTTGCAAAGCACCTGGTCGCCGATTTTGAATTCAGCAGGTTTGGTGTGTCTTCGTCTATCTGCGTATATTTTATTTTTAAGTTTATTGTTTTGTTCATTGTTAATAATTTTTGTTGTTTT